>JAJKFI010000005.1:21939306-21982957 GCA_029204185.1 Lerista edwardsae
TGTGTGTGTGTGTGTGTGTGTGTGTGTGTGTGTGTGTGTGTGTGTGTAGATCTATCTATCTATCTATCTATCTATCTATCTATCTATCTATCTATCTGCCCTTTTTGTCCATACCATGGATGTTTCTGGCTAGTCATGCAAAGACTGCCTTGCTGGTTAGTGTCAGCATTGCTTAAATGCTGATGAGGCTCCTCTTTTGACTTGTTCTAGTCTCTCCCTGGGGTAAGAGCTCCTTGTCCCCACACAGACCCAAACCTTTTCCATGACTTGGCATTTGATTCTAAAGGAGATCTTTCTACCCTTTCCCTGCTCTGGTTCCTGGGATAGCTGTCCTTTGCATTTGTCCCTTTGTTGTTGATACTGCTGTTAAGTCCTGTAGAGGTGGGGATCATGCTCTCTCTCTCTCTCTCTCTCTCTCTCTCTCTCTCTCTCTCTCTCTGTGTGTGTGTGTGTGTGTGTACTTGGGTATGGTGTCCTTGGGGCAGCTCCCCTTGATTTAGGGTGGTGCCTGCTGTTGTGTTGCTCATTCCTCATGACACAGATGTCACACGAACCATGTGCTGATGTCATAGTGATGATGATGCACCCACATTGCACAAACATCAGGATGCCACTCCATAAATAATGAGCTGGGTCGGTGCTTCCATGGATGCTGGGTGTGTTACTATACGGGGCTGTGCCAGCATTGCTTCTCCAGGACAAGATTGACATATGGCCTTGTGTACCAAAAAAATTTCATGGACTGGCCCTATGAAGTAACCCTTCCCCCCCCCCACACAAACTTGTTCTTCCTTGTAACAAAGCAATTTTTTTTATTTTAAACAATTTTCTCCAATTATTTAAAATGTCAAGATTGCTAGATAATAGAGCCTATATTTTGACTTCAAAGTTCCACCATAAATTTTCCAAACATGAAACATGAAAACATTTCTGTTGGAAACTAATTTGAAATCTAGTTGAAAGACATCATCAAATGAAACAAGAAAGGCTGGTAAGATTTTCCAACCCATCTCCTATGCGCTAACGAGCAAGTCCTACTGCCATCTCATTGAAGATATTAACAATTGTATAGTGCAGGGCTGTGTGTAGCTCTTGTGCCCAAACGATCCTCTCATGGATGAAATCAGTGGTGCCACGAACCACGAGGGAACTTTGCTATCGCCTCCAGTGAGACCCAAGATTTAATTCTTCATGAATAATTTAGAGTCTAAGACGGCTTGATGGGAGTCTCTGATGAGAAGATGATTAAAATCCAAGGCTCTTATATTCATTGTTCTTGCTGCTCTATAATAATTTAATTAATTAATGATTTATAAGTTGCAGGGGGATTATTAGTATAGGGAAGGAAGTCTCCTTTTCTCACTACTTCAATCCAATAGGTTTCATATGCCAGTGGAAAATGCAGAAACTTCTTTCTCTGCAGTATTTGATGCCTGATATATATTTTTCTTTCCCCAAAGACAGCTCATTGGGCTTTTCTTCAGCTGGTCTCTCCTTGTGTGTTGTTCAGGTTTGTGGCTATTCTAGATACGTTTTCCGCATTTAAAGGAACTGCAGAAGACCTTTAAAATCACATTTTGCTTGCTACAAAGATTCACAAGATCCAGCTCAAAGCCATCCATCAATAAAAGAATTGTTGCGCTTCCATTGGTACAGAAATAGTAGGAACCTGCCAGTTCTGCTCAGTAATTATCAATTTACAGGTTCCTATTCATAATTGATTAAGAACATAAGACGAGCCCTGCTGGATCAGGCCAAAGGCCCATCTAATCCAGCTTCCTGTAGTTCACAGTGGCCCACCAGATGCCTCAGGAAGCCCATGAGACAACAAGATGCCTGCATCCTGTTACTAATCCCTTGCACATGGCACTCTGAAGCAACTTACTACAAATCATGGCCTATAGCCGATGGACTTTTCCTCCAGCAATCTGTCCAATTCCCTTATAAAGGCGCCTAAGCCAGATGCTATCCCCACCTCCTGGGGCAAGGAGTTCCACAAATTAATTACCTACTGGGTAAAAAAGTATTTCCTTTTATCTGTTTGACGTCTCCCAACACTCAATTTTAGTTTATGTCCCCTGGTTCTGGTGTTGTGACAGAGGGAAAAGAACATCCCTTTATTGACTCTAGACATCCCGTGCATGACTTTGTACATCTCAATCATGTGTGTCGTCGTCCCGGCGCCTTTTTTTCTAGATTGAAGAGCCCCAAAAGCTGCAGTCTTTTTTCATAAGGGAGGTGCCCCAGCCTAGTAATCATTTTCATAGCTCTCTTCTGCACCTGAATGCCAAATCTGAATTATAGTGCTGGAGCACACCACAAAGCCAAAGACACAGGCCGTCTGCTACCTGCTTGGTAGGGATCCTGAGAGTGGGCTCTCTCACCTGCCTTCATTTAACTCTCTCACCTGAGAGAATCTCTCTCTTGACTTCCAGTGAGGCTGTTTGGCCCAGCCATGCTAGTCTCTGTGTGCTGGACAGAAAAGGAATTATTGCTACTGATGCGCCTTAAATCATGGGATGGAAGGATCAAAGGAAATCTATAAGATGAGGGGCAATTTCCATCATGAAAGCTACTTGGATGGCATAGATAAAGAAATGGCCTGTATATCAGCCCTTTGGGTTCATCACATGAAAGATCTGCGCTCTTTCCCTTCCCTCCACCATTTGTGGTTTCTGTATCTCTTCTGTCTGCCTCCTGACACTTATCTCGCAATCTCTTTCCCCTTCTTCAGGCCAATCCCCCCATACATGCACTGTTTGGAGAATGGCTTCTCCATCTTAAGAACAATACAATGCGAGATTAGAGACAGTTCCTTGAATAGTATATTGTGAATGTTCATACTGAACTAATTATGGTCAATGAGTGAACCCGGAGGGGGGCAAAAAAAAAAAAGGGTCATAAATTTGTATAGGAAGCGATCTGCTCCAACTATTTTAAAGCAGAAAATGAGACCTAAATTGCTGAACACATTATCTATGGCACATAATTTGCTCATTTGTGGTTCTGAGGCTGGGTCGATGTGCAGCCATTCTCTTGAACTTTGAGAAGGTGATCTTTTAAAAAGCTCCACTCTAATCAGCTGTACATAGCAAACCTTATTATCTAGAAAATGCGCCAACCAAGAAATTCCTGAACTAATTGATTTTTAGTATTGGTGCTAATATTTCTCCAGGCTCATGCTGATGCAGTGGGCCTATCCATGCTGTTTAAACACATGTACATATTACACAAAACTAAAAAAAACTTAAAAAATGATTTTAAAAACCACTTTAAAAAGAGTAATAGTGTTGATGTTTTCCAGTCACTGGATTTATATTGAAGTCCTAATATAAAATGTCATTTACACAATTTTGTCAAGGGTGAGTTGAATCCTGATAATCTTAGAAGAAAGAGATGCTGCAACTGATGTCATAATCAGCAAATTATGCAAAATATGCAAAGCAATGTGGTATCAATAAACCCAGTGCTAAAGTATTGACTAAGACTTGTCTACCCAAACAGTTTGGAATTGGAACTTACAAGGTCACCTACCTTGGAGGCTTCAGGGCATTCTTCTGCAGTATACCACTCTATGAGCAAATCGCACAAACAGTATAATTCATTGTACAAATTGCTGTCACTTTTATGTGTTTATATACTTGTTCCCCAAAGGGAAAGCATTAAATAGAGAGTATAATATAGTATTTCTCAGAATAAGAAAGTGTGGCACAAATGATTTTGCTGATGTTACAACTTTACTAACATGACAAACCCTTTTGTTTTCCCTGCCATATCATGCAGCTGAGCCAAAACGACTTAGAGTGCAATCCTATACTGGCATTGCACTCTTGTGCCAATCCAGTGTTGTTGCAAACGTGCCGTTAGGCACATCTGCGCCTGCAAGTCGGGCACTGGACTGGCTGCGCCCATTGGCTGCCCCAGTTGTGCATCGGTTGATCGCAGGCGGCGCTTGGTTGGCGCAGGACCTCACCGAGGGATGCCAGAGGGGTGCTATGGGCGTAACAGGGCAGTGCAGTGGACAGTGACGAGGGTGCGATGCACGGCAGCCATTGCACTGTATCCTAAGCCCCAGCCTCAGCGGCCCTGATTCAAGCTGCTGCTGTGCACGTTGATCTGCACCTGCAAATCAGCAGGCGCAGATGCGAGCAGACCCATAGGGCTGACTGGGATTTACCTGGGGGCAAGGGGAAAACCTCCCCTTGCCCTGCACTGTGCTGCTGCTGTCTCCTAATGGCCTTAGGATGCAGCCCTGCTGTGCTGGCCTTACTAGGCCAACGCTGCTTAGGATTGGGCTACCCATTGGTGCAACTCTGAGGAGAGAAAGGGGGTCTGTCGGGAGGCAAAGAAGGGGATACCCTACTGGCACAGGTCACACACACTTCCTGCCCCAATATACTTCCTTTCCTCTCTAGTCTCCACCTGTTATACGTACCCCACCGACTCACCTCTGTTGGTAGGCCTTCCTCCTGCCACATACGAGAGCTCCACAGCCTATCCAGTGGTGTTCCAGAAGCATACTGCTCGATACACTTCTGGAGCACTTTTTACAACCGTAAATTATCCAATAACTGACACTGACACAAAGAGGAACAAACACCACTTTGTCTTCATACTCACAGTGAGTGGGCTGGTGGGCTCCTGGCCGGAGGAAGAAGAGCGAGAGCTTCTAGCCAGGAATTGTTTTTGTTCCTCAGCTGGTAGGATGTCATCCTGCCCTCTGATTGGGGGAGTTCCAGCTGCCTGGTTGCTGGCCCCATCCTGGTTGAATCAGCTTAGCTGGTTGCAATTTGCGTCTCAGCTCTGAATAAAATTTGCATTTCTCCCCACTCTTGTCTGGCAGCTTCTGTAAAATTTAGCAGAAAAGCTGCAGAGGGAGGGGTGAAAATGCTCCAAACCATGAGGATCACACAGAAATACAGAGAAAACAGGCAATCTCCCACCAAAAAAGGAATACAACACAGAGAAAATATATTGATTTTAATACAGGCACCTTTTTTGAATTTGCATAATTATGCTAGCCTCTGTATGGGCTGGCAGAGGCCTGGCCCTGACAGCAGACCATCACGTGTGACACCTCTTAACTGCATAGGTCATCTGGTCACTTGGGAGAAGGAACAATTATACCCAGGCACATGGGATGGGAAAGCTCAGAATTTTTTTGACCCCTGTAACGACTCCTGAAGAATGAGAGAAAACTCCAGGTGATTCTTGAAGAATAGCTTCATCAATTTCTTCTTTGCTTCCTGGGTTTCTGGTAAAGATGGAACAGACAGTTACGTGCACGTGCCTTCACAGGACAGCACTGTGTTCCAGTTTTACGCAGGGTTGCCAGTGAGGACCGTGTCCCTATCAGTTTCAATCAGAGCATTTAAATGACCCAGTTTCTCCTTCTTTTATGATTGTCCTTTCTCTGCCTGCAGGTACACGTGATATTTAAAGCTAGTCATTCCTGGGAACTGTCAGATGTATAGCAGTCAGCGAAGAGAGTGGAAGCTTCAGTAAAACAGAAAGAGGAGAAGAAGCAAGTCCAGATTCCCGGTTATGATTGATGAATGGTGGGAGAGGAGGCAGAATTGATTGTTGGGCTATTCTCCTTGTATGTAACTTAACACTCCACTGTGTCACATCTCTGGCTGGTGCATGCAGGTGGGTTGGGAGCATCTGGGGCTTGATGTGAGAACAAAATAGGTCTGTTAATATTATTGCCTCATCACATCTTTTGTTCCCATCTAAAAACATTGAAAACTGTAGGTGCAATGTAATGAGTAAGAAATAATCCCATCCCATTAACAGTAAGTCCTGCTAGAACATCCAGTAATTTGGACCAGAACTCATTTTTAATGTCTCTCTAAATAACATCAGTATATTGCTTCCCCACGTCTGCATCTTAACTAGATCCTGTATGGTTAATGAACAAAAGACCGAAGTGCTCAGGCGTCAAGATGTCTCTCTATACTATATCTGTGCTATACATTGCAATATAAAACAATGGGAATACTATTTTTAACATGATGAATTTTAATCTGATGTTGGGTTTTTTTTTAAGACTGCAAGAGGATTTTCCCTCCCCTTTTCCAGCTCATACCCAGTATGTCAGTGAATTTCTGCATTCTGCATAAAAGAAGATTTCTGCATAAAAATAAATTAGTTGAGATTGGGAGTCAAGCGCAGTGGTTCTCAACCCTTTTAGCACCGGGACCCACTTTTTAGAATTACAATCTGTCTGGGACCCACCAGCAGTGATGTCATGGTTGGAAATGCCATAATTGTGATGCCAGAGCCTGATGCTTTCCTGAGACAATAAGTTGGGCTATTTCTCAGCCATTTTCCAATAGCAAAGTGAATCAGTAAGAAAAAAGCCTATTGACAACCTTGATACAAGCAAAACAACCATACAGCCCTCCCCCCCCCTCCAGCATCCCATCTTCCCATATTTTCAACATGGCTGCTCTTGGTGCTTTGCAATCTACCTGAAATTGGGTTGCAACCCACTGGTAGGTCCCAACCCACTGTTTGGGAACCACTGTGTTAGAGGATTTTAATCCAATCTCAACCAAATTCTTTTTACACAGAAATATTGTTGGGTGAGAAATATGGTGTCACGGACCTCTGAGCATCTTTCCTCCCTCTTCCCGAGATTGGTCCAAACACGCTTTATGGTGGCCCTTGTACTGTCCAAACTTTGCTGGTTTAGTTTATGCTGGCCTAACTCCAGATTAGGATTGTGCTCTCAGAGACATATTGAACAAGCAAGGCTTCCTGAATATGCAAGAAGAGGCAGAAAGAGAGAGCAGGAAGAACTGCAGCTGGTTTGGGTTGTGTTTTCGAACCAAGGTAGGTTCACTCTGTAATGTATGAGTCATAATGAGTCATAATGTATGGAAGTCAGAACAGAACATCTCAAATATTTGCAAAATATGTGACAATGTAGTGTATTGAACACACATTTACAGAATGGCAAATGGATTATCAGTATTGCACAAAGTGAATATGAGATACTATGAAGGGCTTACAAACTTTAATTTGCTTTAAAAACTGTATGCACAATCCTGCAAGCTTGTTTTCTGTGGTACATATTTTGTGGTTATTACATTTTTGTCCACTTTACATGTGCACTCTAGAAGCATACAGTGGCGTAGCTAATAAAAGTGTACCCTGGTGCTGAGGGCAAAATGATGCCCCAGAAGTGATGTCACAACAGGAAGTCACGTCACTTCCAGAAGTACCAGCATGCCTGGCCTTTTTAAAAAAAAGGTAAAAAATGGGAGGAAACCCGCATCTCCCCCCACAGCAGCATGCCCCCAGTTTTAGCAAACCACAATTTTTACATGACAGTTGCATTTTCCTTTTCTGTTTTTTTGGCCATAACCTTTAACAGATTTAAGATATTACACTCTGGTTTGTTTCATTGTATTCTGCATTAAGTTACCTTTCCAGTGATATATAACATGATGGTATTATTCATACATACCAAGGTTTTCACAATTTTGGCCTCTGGCGTCAAGTTCAGCTTGTTGCCCCCCCTAATGTTTGTTGCAATTGCAATTGCATCCCACTGCACTTTTTAAGCTATGCCCCTGGAAGCATATAAGGGAATTCCTATTAAAAGAAATGAAGAAATGAAACTCAGCATTTCAAAGGTGCATTCAAAGTGTGCAAAGCACTTTAAGTGCTTGTTGCCTTAACGATAACCCAGAAAAGCAAGTGACACATCATTATCCCCGTGATGCAGCTGAGGCTGGCCTAAAGCACCATAGTGAGTTCATAGCAAAGGCAAGATTCAAACCAGGAACGTCCAGAGTCACAGCTCCATTTCTTATCCAGCTTTATACCAATCTATGCAAGGGAAACAAGAAGGAAGACTGCAAGCCTAGCACACACTTTCCTGGGAGTAAGTCCCAGTTGCAATCTTATTTCTTCCACCACAGGATGATCTGCCATTCTCTATGATACCATAAATAAACCCTTTACTATACCATTCTCTATGTCCCCTGCAGCAGCCTGTGGTTGGTAGAATTCCAACCTGGGGTTAGGCCAGTACAGTTAGACCAGCACAGTTTGGTTGGCACAAGGGCCACCATAAAGCATGTTTGGACCACTCTTGGAGTCAGGGAGGATGGAGCATGTCTGTCTGCTGGCCTTTCTGACTCCGGGTGTAAGAAATGAATAATCCAAATATAGCATATTAGCAAGAGATGCACCTCTTATAGGGCACTACAGTATAGAGCACTACCAAGAGAAACAGAAGAGCCAAATTTTTAACATGATGATTGACTTTTGGAGATGCCTTGATTTTGGTAATCAGTTGAGCAGGCCTTACCCCATAGTTGACAGCTTTCCTTCTCATTAGTATGATTGAGTTTAACAAACCTATGAGTGTTTAGGTGCATCTCTTGAAATCGGTGTCTGGCTTGAGTGAATCGCCATGGAGAATATATCAACTAGAGTACATGTGTGGCCATTGTGCGTAAGTGTTATTGCTAAGAAATGCTCATTTTTTAAAAAGAGCCTCAATAGCCTTAAACTAATGGTAATTAAATTGCAATGTGGTGGTAAATAATCATGAGCATATGCTGAAGGCAATATTTGGTGGTACCACCATCCTTCTGATGCTGTCAGTGTTCTAGTTATGGATAAATACAGTGTTTCTCAGCAGTGACACCTGCTGGTTATATCTGGAAATAAGCCAAAACCCTAATTCAGAAATTACTGAATGCAGCCTACATTTTAAAACATGCTGGGATTACACGGTGAGCAAAAGGTTATACTAAGAACTAGGTATTAAATCATACACACATCTGCAGCCTGGACAATGCAATCAGTTTCATGTGCTAATAATATGGCTGGTTTTTAGCTGTCTAACCTGCTTGAACTCTCCAGAACCCACATAGGAAGAGCAATTTGCATTAATTATTATGAAGTATAGACCATTTTTAGATTCAAAAGCAATTAGGAAGCTAACCTTGATTTCTATCAACCTTGATTTCTATCAACCTATCATTTAAATTTAAGTATCTGCTGGACGGTGTGTGAACAAATTTCACTCTAATCAAGTCCTATGGCTAATCAGATCATAAATGACTTTAATGGTATTTGTCATCCCCATAAAAGCAGCACCTCTTGCTCAGTGGGCCATCCAACTGCTGCTGCTCCAAGGGACGAGGTGCATCCATCAGCTATGATGGATTTCCATAGCAGGAAGGTGAACATTTTGGCAGGCAGTCCTCTAATGAATGTCAGTTTTTTTTAAAAAAATAAATCTGATTTGTTCTTTCTTGAAAGAAGTCAAAAATAGCCCATTTGTGACCTGCTGAGTTCAAGATGCCTTTTCTCCATGTTCACAACCTTCATTGTAGCACTTTAGTACAATAGTGCTAATCACGTAAGAAGTGGTCCACACCAGGCCTGCATAGCTGGTGCCCACTAAGTTGAATGCAGCTCCCCAGCCATGTGTTATGCTTGCAGTATCACATATATATATATAGCATGTGTTATGCTTGCAGTATGCTTGCAGTTATGCAGTATCTGCTTGTTATGCCCTGTGTACTGTTTTTTCATGCTCCCAGATAAACAGCAAAACCAAAAAAGTTTGGGGACGCATGTTACCCTCTCATGTGCTGCATCACACACACACACACACACACACACACACACACACACACACACTGTACTTACTGGAGCTATGGCACCAAAAAGTGATTCGGTGGCAATGTGATGATGTAGAATTGCTTGCAGGACATCTATTTCCGGGCATTCGGAGATTCAAGGAGGGAAGGAGGGCCAATCCACCATCAAATGCGGTGGGGGGGGGTCTCTGCTTGGCGGGGCCTCAGGTGATGCTCCCAAACCAAACCAGCACCTGAAGCAGTGCCCAAATTCTTCTCTATTTTGTTAGGGTTTTTTTTTTTTTTTGCAATCTCATCAGCATGTCTGCACCTCCTTCCAACCCCAACCCCACCTCCTCACCTTCTCCTCTGCCCACCACACCTTCCAAGTGGACTGGCCGAGGTTGTTCTGAGAGTTCCCTCCCAAGTTCCTCCCCACCCAGCTAGTGGAGATGTGGAAGAGGAGCAAGGAGGTGGTGATCCTCTTCAAGATTGCTGGAACGTGATTTGGAACAGGGTTGCAGCAACCCTCCCGCAACCCTATTTCCCTCTCCAGCTCTGGCAGCAGGGTTGCCCCCACCACCTTGCTCACTGTACAAGGAGGGCAACTAAAACGAAGACGGGGCTGTTTTAGCCCAATGGAGTGCCTGGGCAGGTGGTGAGTTGTGGGAGGCGGTGGGTGGGCACAGGTCACCCCATACCAATTTGTCTCCTCCTCAAATTCATCTCTTAAAGCAGGTGCCATACCCTCTCTCCTGGGTGCTCTTTGATGGGTAGAGCTCTTCTCTCCTAGAAGGCCTGTGTGTTGCATGATTTACTAGAAAATCTGAGAAAGATACTGACTTTATTTCATCCACATGTTTTTCATTCTCTGGGGACTCAGTCCTAACCAACTTTCCAGCATCGGGGTAAGGGCAATGCTGCTCCAAGGTAAGGGAACAAACATTCCCTTACCTTGAGGAGGCCTCCGTGGCTACTTCTCCACTGAAGAATGCAGACATGACCCATTGGCACAGCTATGTCAGTGCTGGAAAATTGGTTAGGATTGCGCCCTGAGCTGATCTGGATTGCTTTGTCATGTCATGAAAAAGAGTAGACTAGCTAGGATTTCATATAGGTACCAAACTCACAACTGTCACCACCTTGCTTCTATGCTTAATCAAGTCAATTCAGGGTTTATGTGGACACAAGAGCCAAGATTAAGATTTATGCAGTTCTAAATACATCTTCTTAACTTATTCCAGATACAGTTCCAAACTACCATTTAATCTTCTCCTGCATTCATCCAGCTTGTTCCAAGTGGCTGTAGTCATGTCAATCACCAGAGCCGTGAGATAACCTTGGGGCAACAGTACATACATGGGAATCATAGATTTTAATGGAAAATAGGAAAAATTTGTTCACACCTGCAGTGTAGCAAAGTTAGTGCTAGCATTTTTTTTTCTGTCTACAGCTCCTCTCAGTGAGTCCACAAAAGCATGATAAACAGAGCTGTCCAAAATTTTAGAAAACAGCTTGTGCATGCCATTTTTTTCCAGCAAGTTTTCTATCGGTCCTCTTGTGTTCTTCTGCTGTTTTAAAATCAGCTTGGTAGTGAGTTTTGCTGCTCAGTATACCTGCTTCTGGATCATTCCTTTGGGGATTGGATTTGGACAATATTAATTAAAGGAGCGAAGGTAGATCGTTTCATTGTTCTCCCATATTAACAGTAGAGATGTTTATGGTCCAGTCCTATCCAACATAGGAGCAGCATCGCAGAATCGCAGAATGGCTGCTACTGCATCCTGTGATGGAACTGAGCAGGCTGGAGATCTCCTCCCCAAGTAAAGCTTCTCCCCAAGCTTCCCAGTCTGTGCCAACTATTTCGTTTATGCTTTATGGTGGCCCTTGTATGCAAATTCAGAGGCATACCAGGGCGAACATGGCACGCAACATCATGATGTCACAACGTCATGACATTGTGGGGGTGTGGCTTCAAGTCAGGCACTTTAAAGTGCTCGCACAGCCAGGAGGGGAGACGCAGGGAAAAGCCGGCAAGGGGTACGCGCAATTCTTCCCAGCGGGCGGGGAATCAGAGGAGGGGGGGAAGACGCAGCTTTCCCTCGCCTCTGATTCCCCGCCCACTGGGAGGAATCACATGCACGCCCCGAGCTGGAATCAGAGGCAGCAGCATTAACATGGGACAGCTGAGCCAGGCAGGAAGACACCCAAGACGGAGCGCAAGTGCTAGCAGTGGCAAACTCTGCGATCCGGGCAGCAGCTCCATACACTGTGAAGCCAAGGAGGCACCGCCCCCTCCGGGCACAATCCCACGCCTGCTGCCGCTGCCCCCTCCTTCTCCCACACAACATGTGCAGCCCATCTTCCAGCTCCCTCCTCCACGTCCTCCTCCCACAAGGCATCGCAAGAAACTGACACCCACCCCGCCACCTACAGCCAGTACATAAATAAACAGGAGGCACGCAGGCACTGATCAAGCTCCCCTCCTCCTTTCTTCACCTCTCCCTTCTCCATTCAATCAGCAGCCAACTTATGGATTGTTTTGATTTGTGTGATGACGGAAGGGGCCGTATGTTGAGGGCGTTTCTTTGGAATTTTAGAGGAATTCCTGATTAAGCAATGCATTTGCAGTTTTCAAATAAGCCCTTAAATCGGATAACCATTCTTGTCAGCATTGGTGACACCTGCTGCTGAGGCAAATTGTGTGTGTTGCAATCGCCTTTGCGATTTCAACTTTAGTAGCGTGATGTTGCAGATTGCAGACTTCTTGCAGAAATCAGAGGCGAGGGAAAGCTGCGTCTTCTGCGCCTCTGAAAAGCTGGCAAGGGGCGTGTGCGATACCTCCCGGCGGGCGGAAAATCAGAGGCAAGGGAAAGCTGCATGAAAAGGTCAACAGGCACGTGGATGTGGGTGAACCTGTGGATATCATATACCTGGATTTTCAGAAGGCGTTTGACACGGTCCCCCACCAAAGGCTGCTGAAGAAACTTCACAGTCAGGGAATAAGAGGGCAGGTCCTCTTATGGATCCAGAATTGGTTGAGGGCCAGGAAACAGAGAGTGGGGGTAAATGGGCAATTTTCAGAATGGAGAGAGGTGAAAAGTGGAGTGCCCCAGGGATCTGTCTTGGGGCCCGTGCTTTTCAACTTATTCATAAATGACTTAGAGACAGGGATAAGCAGCGAGGTGGCCAAGTTTGCAGATGACACAAAACTTTTCCGGGTGGTGAAAACCAGAGAGGATTGTGAAGAGCTCCAGAAGGATCTCTCCAAGTTGGGGGAATGGGCAGCCAAATGGCAGATGCGTTTCAACGTAAACAAATGTAAAGTGATGCACATTGGGGCCAAAAACCAAAACTTCACCTATAGGCTAATGGGTTCTGAGCTGTCTGTGACAGCTCAGGAGAGAGATCTTGGGGTGCTGGTGGACAATTCCATGAAGGTATCGACCCAGTGTGCGGCAGCAATTAAGAAAGCCAATTCCATGCTCGGGGTAATTAAAAAAGGGGTTGAGAATAAAACAGCCAATATTATCATGCCATTGTACAAAGCAATGGTAAGGCCGCACCTGGAATATTGTGTCCAGTTCTGGTCGCCGCATCTCAAAAAGGACATAGTGGAGTTGGAAAAGGTGCAGAAGAGAGCGACAAAAATGATTACGGGGCTGGGGCACCTCCCTTATGAAGAAAGACTGCAGCGTTTGGGGCTCTTCAGTCTAGAAAAAAGGCGCCTGAGGGGGGACATGATTGAGACATACAAAATTATGCATGGAAGGGATAGAGTTGATAGAGGGATGTTCTTTTCCCTCTCTCACAACACCAGAACCAGGGGGCATCCGCTAAAACTGAGGGTTGGGAGAGTTAAAACAGATAAAAGGAAGTACTTTTTTACCCAGCGGGTAGTTAATCTGTGGAACTCCTTGCCACAGGAGGTGGTGATGGCATCTGGTCTTGATGTCTTTAAGAGAGGATTAGACCGATTTCTGGAGGAAAGATCCATTGTGGGCTATAGGCAATGATGGATTGTGCAACCTCCTTACAAAGGTGGTGGGCTACAGGTACCGGGTGTAAGGGAGTGGCAACAGGATGCAAGCATCTTGTTGTCTCCTGCCTCCCTGGGGCACCTGGGGTGGGCCGCTGTGAGATTCAGGAAGCTGGACTAGATGGGCCCTTGGCCTGATCCAGCATGGCTCTTCTTATGTTCTTATGTTCTTATGCATCTTCCCCCCTCCTCTAATTCCCCGCCCACCAGGTGGAATAGCATGTGCCCCTTGCCAGCTTTTCAGAGGCGCAGAAGACGCAGCTTTCCCTTGCCTCTGATTCCCCGCCCGCCGGCAGGAATCGCACGCCCTTGGGGCGCACGGTTCCTCCTGGCTGGTGGGGAATCAGAGGCGGGGAAGACGCAGTTTTCCCTTGCCTCTGATTTGCAGAGCCAGGGGCGCGTGGCACCGCGGTTTGCCGGATTTTCCTCACTGCTGCTGGCCTTAAAGTGCCAGCGGCAGCCAGGAGAAGCCTGCAAGCCACGGCACGCAATGCGCCTTGGACATTGCGAAGGGGGGCTAAGGGCCATTGGCGCCCCCCAGGCAAATGGCGCCTATGTCTCTTGCCCCCCCCAGTCGCACTCTCCCTTCCGCTTCCTCCTTTTCTCTCGCCGGCTCATGGGGCATGGCGGAGGCTTCCCTGCCCGGCTGCCCCGCGGCCAGGAGAGGAGCAGCGGCCTGGGCAGTTGGGGGGGTGGGGCGGGTGCCATTTGGGGGGTGGGGCACACCATGCCAATGGCACCCCCAAGATGGCCCCCCACATCCCATTAGCTCCGCGTCTGTGCAAATTCAAACAGCCCCATGTCAGGCTTCCAAGCCTGGGGGGGGGGGGTTTAAGATTAAGCAGAGGAGGCCTCCACTAGCCCTCCTCCCATTCTGTTCTACTCTCTCTCTCTCTCTCTCTCTCTCTCTCTCTCTCTCTCTCTCTCTCTCTCTCTCTCTCTCTGCCCTCTCTCCACCCAGGAACACCTCCCCCTCCCACCACCTTCCCCATAACCCTGAGCCAATCAGGGCTTACTTGCCCTCCGCCAGGGCTCCAATTCTGGCATTGACAGGTTGCATTGACAGGTTAAGCAGACATGCATAGTATTGCACTATAAGCCTGTCAATCATAATTACTATGGGAAACGTCTATGTTTCAGAGTCAGCTTTGAATACAAGTTGCTGAGGACAAACACCAAAGGAACTATTCCCTCCATTCCTGTCTGTGGACTCCCCCCACCCACCCAACATGTTGACCATTGGAGGGAAGATAATGCTTGACTTGATAGGTGTTTGGTCTGATTCTATGTTCTTATGAATGAAAATGCATTAATAATTTCTATCATCCAGTGATCATCAAATACACTGTGCACAACAGAGAAATGTTATTGCAATGTTGGAAACATGTCATAGATAATTGATAGTGATAATAAGTAGGTGGAAATTAACCTTAGATGGTAAAATCTGACTGCACCATATTGAGCTTGCAATACTCTGAAAGCTAAATTGGAAGGACAAATGCTATCAAAATTAATAATAATTTTAAGATGGTAAAGATAGCACTACTAGTTCTTTCCCTGCTAAATTCTTCCTCTGCTATCTCTCTCTCTCTCTCTCTCTCTCTCTCTCTCAGACACACACACACACACACACACACACACACACACACTGCTGACAGCCACAGAATATCCCATTATAGTAAAAGCTCCTTAAAGGACCATTGATGTTAAATTCAGAGCATAATCCTATACTGCGCTGGATTAGCGAGACTGACGGGCCTGCGTCAGATCCAGCGCAGTATATGGGAGGCTAGAGCCTCCCTATGGCAAGGGCACATTCGCGTAGCGCTGATGCAGCCCTGCACTGAGCTGAGCTGATGCTGAGCACTCCTTAGGATTGTGCTGCCCTCTTGTTTGAGGCTCCTTTTTGAACATCTCTCTCTCTCTCTCTCTCTCTCTCTCTCTCTCTCTCTCTCTCTCTCATCCCAAATGGGAAATAAGTGGGTATACTGGATATTTGGGTAAAATGGGAAATTTTTCCAAATTAGAGAGGGGTATTGACAACATCATTCTTATCGATCACTGTCAAAGAGGGTTTCATATCCTGAATTGAGTCACATGAGGTAGTTGAATGGAAGATATGGTGTTATATTGCTGTTTACCAGGAAATTTAATGCTAATATTTTTAAAGAAAATAAATTAAGGAGACTGACAAAGTCAAATATCTTCCTTCTATTCTCTCTGCTAGCTTTTCAGCCTTCCACATTGCTTGCCAACAAGGTGCAGCTTGATTGGTTAGTAGGACTTCAAAAGAACTTCAGGCTTCTGCAGCTGCTTTTTATGGGCCAGTCATATCACTGGCCCACCTAACTTGGTGTATTGGAAAAGGCAGGAGATACCCTGAGGAGATAGGGAATGGAACCAGCAGTGGCCCCTTGTCCAAATAAGTCCAAATAAGTCCAGGGTTAACCCGCAAGGTTTTTGCCTGCAGCAGGAACACAGCTGCAGGCTGATGAGGGCCCTGGCTAGGAAGCGTGATTAGCACAGGTGCAGATGGGTGCGGCTGATGAATTAAAGCCTGCTCAGCAACAGACATCAATTGGCCTGCCTCAGTATAAAGTTGGAGACAGGAGCTGCAGTAAGTGAGCACTGGGTGGGCGGGCGGGCAAGCTGTGGCTTGACTGATGGACTGTATGTTAAAGGACTGGATAAGGTAAGGTTATTGTGGGGAGTCACTGTGAGGAACTGTTGTATGGCTGCCATGCCCCTGGAGCCACCAAGTGGAGGAGGCAGTTGTGGCTTAGGCAAGCTGACTGCCTATTATTTGGTGGTGATCCCAAGCAAAGCTGCTGGAAGAGAGGAGGCCCAGTGGGTGAATGAACCCCCTCCCTCTTGCCTATGTCTGAGGCCGCTCTGGAGGGGAAACTAGTTAGCCTAGTGTGGGCATCAGGGCTCTTGGAGAGGCCCAGCAGGGAATTTAGCAGAACACTTGGTGTTGTCTAATGGCGGCAGCAGCTCTTCAGGGTTTCCAGTTCCTTTTGGGACCAAATAACTGGGCCCATTTGGCTCCTTTCTCTTTTTGAATGTGGGGACATCCTAAATGACATAGGTGAGATAATCCTTTCACACTGTTTGGGACCCCCAATTCATTTTCATCAGGAAGGTGTTTAATTGTAGCATGTCAGAGTGGAAGGATTTTTCTCCCCCTTTAAAAATACTAAAGTTTAAAATGAACTGCTGAGTGCCTTTCAGCAGCTGTTTTCTGGCAAGTGCACTCTTCCCCTCCCCCCACCCCTTGTCATACTTTTATGGCAGCCGCCACTTTTCCCTCACAATGTCCTGAACTGTCACATCTGCTGCATGTATGAGGGGAAGCGTTCCTGCACTCCTCTCCTTTTAAGCAATGGTTCACAGAGAACATTTGAAGTACATTTTTCCATTAGGACTTGGGCCAGATGGAATCAGGATAATTTCTGGTTAAACACACCTGCATTCAGATTCTTGTGGTTTTAAATATTTTGCTTATTGCTTCCTTTTTGGTCTCTCAGTATCTTTACCTTTTTGGAGTGCCGGATCCATCTTCTCTTTCCTTCCCACCAATATAACTGTGAATTCCTCATCTTACCCTGCTCCTGGAAATGCTTGACAAGCCTTTGCCCTGAAACTGGTATCGGCTATTAAACAGAACAAGGGATAAACTCTATAAGAGTGTGACACTATTGCTAATCTGCCCTGGAGCATTAACTCTTTGCTTGTATGCATTATGCTGATCTACTACCAGAACAGAGATCTCGAGCCCCAAACACTGAGCTCAAATTGCCTCTTATATAAGGCAGCATGAGGTGCTGCTGACATCCCATTAGGCTTACTTAGTTCATCAAGGCAACCCAGAGATGATTTAACCTGATGGGATGGGATGAGCTTCTAGCCCTAGGAAACCTACAAAGTGTTTGTAGTTATAATTAAGAAATGTGCTAGCCCTGCTGTTAACCTAATTGATATGAAGTCTTGATTGGACAGAGGTCTGAATGTCCCTAGCTGACCTCAGTACAGTGCAATACATGTAGTAGGAAAGGGGTAGTCTGTGGGACAGGACACCTTTGCCATCTGTTAGAAGTTGGAATGATGACCACAAAGATCCAAACACACACTAGCAAACACAAAAGCTTAATGCGACGAGGGAAAATTCAAGCCCCTCTTGTCAAGCGCTTTATGGGAAGCAGACAACATGAGAAAGGTCTGAAATTCTGGTGCATCAAAAGGGCCAAAGCCAATGATTAAGGAGTTGTGAACAAGATTAAAGAAACTGAGAGTCTGTTGGGTCTACCATTTCCAGACTTTGATGTCTAGGGGGGTCAAATGAGGACATGGACCGGATGGCTGTAATGGAGTGGGAAGATGAGTCACCAACATCTCTAACTTGAGGAAACGTTAATTCAAAAAGGTTAGTTCTAGTCTGATAGGGTTGTGCTATTAGACAATCATGCTCCTTGCCCCTGTTTTTAAGCATATCTTTTATCTCTCTTTTACATTTAATTGTGAGAATCATGCGACATGATATGAATTATAGTGGGGAGATTATTTACTGGCTCTTGAGGCTACCAACAGCATTGGGCTGTTCTCAGTGCTTGCTATTTGGTCAATAACTGCAATTTTACATGACTTTGGAGTATGATGAAATGGGCACTCCCTCACCCAGAGTCAGAAATCAGATCACTCTTTCATCCAATCGAGGGTCCGAGCCTTCAGAGAGGGACAACTTAAATCCACTCCTGCCTCCTTCCCCCTTGAGCTGACTAGACCATGCCTTCCTCCTCTGCTGATGTCCAGCGTTCCTTCTTCCCACACCTCGTGCTCACTGCAATGCTATCCAAGCCAACTTCCCAAAACAAAACCAGATACATTTTCAAATGTCTTAACCCTTCCTCCTCCCCTCACCCCCCCTTGTTTAATTTAAGAGGGTACCATGTTAAAATGTGCCTCTTTACTCAGTTAGCAGCGGTTAGAAGAAGTTCTTCCGAAAGAGGAGGCAGAAAGCTCTACAAGGCTTTGCAGTGGCTGGTCTGACTGCTGGTTATCTGACTGGTAGGTAACTGGCCTTATTAAGATTCAGTTTGACCATGCTTCAATTGATCCATGATACATTTAGATTTTATTTTTTAATGTATAATTGCTCAGATATGCCTGGAGCCTGTGGATTGACCCACATGTAATATATCTTAAAAGTTCTGAAGAAAAGGTTACTTCAGGAATGCAAATCCTTCATGGCATAAGTGGTCTGGCAAAGTCAGTCATGCATTTGTGAATTTGCTGAGGGAATTCAGGTAGTGGGGTGTTATTAAGTGAAAAGGTGTATAGATTTGTTTTAGATCTTTAGAGGAAGAGTCTTTGTCCATTGACTTCTGGAGTGGTCCAAGCTACTGATGAAGGCTATGGAGTTGAAATGTGTCTGGTACAGATGTATATTTTGACTCTTTCTGTAGAACTCCAGAGGGAACAGTCAATTTGAATAAAGTACCATCTGTATCTAACTTATGTCTGGCTATTCCTAAGGCGTCAATGTATGGCATTTGCCTTTAGAATGTGTGTAAAGTGCACCTCGTCTAGTGCAGTAAAGATTTTTGTTTGTAATTCATTCCTGATAATCTGTATTGCATTTTTGACCTGGATCTCCCTTTTTTTTAATGAAAAAATATGGCACATTTTAGAGAGGAAGTCCATAAGGAACATGGTCAGATCTTTCATTTCAGTTGCTGGAGACTTACTTCAAACTGCACTATTTCATCTGACCTTATTGGTCTCCACTGATGACTTGCTTCATCATGTGGGTGATTAGTTTTAGTGGTGTATAATAGCGCAATCCAACGCTGCCTGTCGCGTCGATGCTATGTCATAATGTTGACGCAATGGCCATAGTGCCAACATGGGGTGCCAATCAGCACCCCCCGTGTTGATGCTAGAGCAACGGGAAAGGCGCTGCCTGCAGCACTGGTCCCATTGTGCTCCTGTCGAGCCTCCCTTGCGTCGGCTGAAGCCAGCCAGTGCGAGGGAGGCTCTGTGTACATACAGACACCGGATTGGCGGGAGGAGGGAAGGTTGGGGGTGGAACCTGGGTGGGCTTTGGATTCTGCCATAAGGCTGAATCCTAAGACCGCCTGGGAGGCTGCGTGGCCCCCATTCAGGCCGCGTGGTCTCCTCGTATCTATGCCTGCTGTTTAGCAGGCGCAGATCCAAGGAGCATATAGGGGAGGTGGAGCCTCCCCTACAGTAAGGGAATGAATGTTCCCTTGCCGCAGGGAGGCTCCAGCCTTCCTGAGCAGTGCTATGATATGGCGCAGGCCCGTCGGTCTCGCCATTCCAACGCTGCTTAGGATTGCGCTCTAAGTGATTTTGTTGTTGTTGCTTTTACAATTGTTTTCAAAATTGTTTGTGGTGGGACTAGCTTATATGATGAGGGCATTGAAAATCAAAAACCACAATGCAGTGGCAGGTTTTCCTTAAGAGCAGTACGCATTTAATGCCCCCTCCTAATTTTATATTGGAGAATGATGGTGCTAACAATGCTGCATCTTTAAAATGTAAAAACTTAAGAAGAGCCCCACTGAATCAGACCAAAGGCCCATCTAGTCCAGTCTCCTGTATCTCACAGTGGTCCACCAGGTGCCTCAGGGAGTACATAAGACAACTAGATAATTACATATCATTGCCACACCCCTGCTTCTGACATTCTGAGGTAGCCTATGTTTAAAACCAGTAGGTTGCACATACCCATCATAGACTGTAGTCTTTGATGGATTTTTCCTCTACAAATCTGTCCAATCCTCTTTTAAAGGCACCTATGCCAGATGCCATCACCATTCCTGTGGCAATGTGTTCCACAGATTAATGTGTTCCTGTGGCAATGTGTTCCACAGATTAAGAAAAGTATTTTCTTTTATCTGTTCTAACTCTTCCAAAACTCAGTTTAAGTGGATGATCCCTGGTTCTGGTGCCTTGGCTTGGATGGTAAAATTGTTCTTCCTCTTTCTCCAGCAAAGCACATGACAAAATTTTGTCTTTTCAGTTCTCACTGTTCAGATAATGAGAAATTTCCAGATATTCTTGTCACATATGCTTGTCACATATCCTAATTTGCCTTCCCTTCCCTTTTATAAAACTATGGAAGGGGTGGTGCCCACATGCAGCCCCCCAAGAAGTGTTGCTTTCTGCTATGTGAATCTGTCTGTCCCTGATAATCGGAAGGGGCTGTCTTGCAAGTTTTGTTGCTGTCCTAGGTTGGATGAGTGGCAATATGCATGAGGGCCTTCTCTGTGGTGGCTCCCATTCTGTGAAACTCCCCCCCCCCAGAAAGCATGGCTGATTGGTAACCTCCCTGCCAATATTTCAACATCGGCTTCAAACTGGGCTTCAAACTTTTTCATCTGACCTTCCTGACCTCCACTGCTGATTTCCTTGATCTTGTGGGTGATTGTTTTAGTGCTGCTTGCTTTAATTGATTTTTTTTTTTGGCTACTTTTAAAATTGTTTTCAAATTGTTATAAGCCACTTGGTATTGCTTTTGGCAAGGACCTAACAGAAGCAGATGAGATTCAGAAGAGGTGGCAAGAATACACAGAGGAACTCTATAAGGCCGATCTAAATGTTCCTGATAACCACAGTGGTACAGTCACTGAGCTCGAACCTGACATCCTGGAGAGTGAAGTCAAGTGGGCTTTAGAAAGCCTCACTAACAACAAAGCTAGTGGAGGTGACAGCATTCCAGCGGAATTACTCAAAATCTTAAAAGATGATGCTGTCCAAGTGCTGCTCTCCATATGCCAGCAAATTTGGAAAACCCAACAGTGGCCACAAGACTGGAAAAGATCAGTTTACATTCCAATCCCAAAGAAGGGCAATGCCAAAGATTGCTCGAACTACCGCACCATTGCACTCATTTCACATGCTAGCAAGGTCATGCTCAAAATCCTACAAGCTAGGCTTCAGCAGTATGTGAATCGAGAACTACCAGATGTACAAGCTGGTTTCCGAAGAGGCAGAGGAACTAGAGATCAAATTGCCAACCTTCGCTGGATCATGGAGAAAGCAAGAGAGTTCCAGAAAAACATCTACCTCTGCTTCATTGATTATGCTAAAGCCTTTGACTGTGTGGATCACAACAAACTGTGGCAAGTTCTTGAAGAGATGGGAGTTCCAGACCACCTGATCTGCCTTCTGAGAAACCTTTATGCGGGTCAGGAAGCAACCGTTAGAACTGGACATGGAACAACCGACTGGTTTAAAATTGGGAAAGGAGTACGACAAGGCTGTATATTGTCACCCTGCTTATTTAACTTATACGCAGAGTACATCATGAGGAAGGCAGGGCTGGATGATGTTGTGTATTTGTGTAAATAATAGCAGAGTTGGGGGCTTGGAGACCCATTCTAGCGCTTGCCTTAGCGCTCCGGAGCGAAGGATTGAAGCAATCGCCACATTTCCATAACAAAGTCTCTTTATTGTAGCGAAAGTAAGAAAGGTACAAAGGTTCAATCTGCCGGCTAGGAAGCCGGTGAAGTCTGGGCCGCTCGCAGGCGGCGTTTCAGTGCAGCTTTACATCTTAAGCACACACAGTGAAAAACTCCTTCTAACAACAGAACAAAGGGATGCAGCCAGAGTATATCTGGTAGGTGGATACCTGAAGATCCCTTGTGCCCCATCTTACCCAATGGGGTGACCCTTAGAGCACCATGAGCTCATGGGAATGTGCAGTGTTTCCAGCCAGGGCTTCCCGTGTGAAACTGCCTGCTTATTCTACACTATCAGAAAGGGAGTACAACTACTATCCAAGCTAGTTGCCCTAACAAGCTGGGAAGCTTCTGGCTCGAAGGACACACAGGTGTTTATCTGATCTTGAGACGGAGAGACGGAATGCCAGTTTCAGCCAGTTCTGGACTGTGAGATGTGAAACTGCAACACCCCCCCATTTCGTCTCGGAAGTCTTCCTTTGGCGCCAGGTCCAGCATTTGAACTGCTTGTTTGAACTGTGGCGTAGGAAGAGCTTTGGTTAGAATGTCCGCGATGTTCTCCTGCGATGGGCAGTAAAGCACTTCAATGTCCCCATTTTGGACTGCCTCTCTGACATGTTTGTGCTTTATGTCCACATGCTTGGAGTGCATCCGGACTCGTTCTGACCCAGCAACCTGGATGGCAGACTGGTTGTCCATCCAGATTCGGATTGGATTTACCTGTGGAGCATCCAAATCCGACATCAATTGCCTGAGCGTATGAAGGTAGTTGGTCACAAGACTCAAGGCTGTGTATTCACTTTCCAGTGTCGAACACGCAACAGTCTTTTGTTTTTGTGAACCCCAATCTATCACGCAATCCCCAAGACGTATGGCATAGCCAGTTGTAGATTTCCTGGTGTCATCTCCCCCAAAGTCACTGTCTGCAAAAACCTCCAATTGCAATGCTCCTTTTGGGGCGATGTGGTACCTGTGGGTGCTTGTCCCTTTCAAGTACCGGAGAATACGCTTTAAGGCTACCCAATCTGCCTGAGTTGGGTTTGCAGCTTTCCTGCTCAGGTGATTGACTGCAGCGCCAATGTCTGGACGCGTCCAGCACGCAAGATGTGTAAGTGAACCCAATAGTGAGAGGTACATATTCTGGTTTGGAAATGGTGCAGACTCTTCTGCTTTCTCCCCCCTTCCAACCACCATTGGAGTTGCAACACTCTTGCTGTCCTGCATGCCCCATTCTTGAAGCAGGGCATGGATTTTACTCTCCTGGCTGAGGAGAAAACCAGTACTGTCAGCTGTGCGTTCAACCTCCACTCCCAGGTAACGATTGACAGGACCAAGACACTTTAGGGTGAATGCCTTTTTCAGTTGTTGTGTGACCTGATTGATCTGTTGTTCCGTTCGTGCAAGAACTAGCAGGTCATCAACGAAACACAGAAGAACACACAATTTGTCCCCTTTTCCCTTCTTGAAAAGGCATGGATCAGCTGTGGAGGGTGTGAACCCCAATTTTTGCAGCTGCTCCTTAAGGCATAAGTACCAGTTTCTTCCACTTTGCCTCAACCCATAAATTGATTTCCTGAGGCGAAAATGTGAATTGTCACATTGCACCACTGGTGGAATTGTGATGTACACTTCTTCCTGCAGTTTTGCATGCAGGTACGCTGTTCCCACATCAAAATGATGCACTTGAAAACCTTTGCTGGCTGCTACAGCAAGCGCTGCTCGTAGCGTTGTGGCTGAGAGCGTGGGGGAGTAGATTTCCTCAAAATCTACACCTGGAATTTGCTTACAGCCACGAACCACCAAACGTGCTTTCTTTAAGGGCTCAGCACCTTCCTGATCCTTTAGAACAAACACCCATCTGGAATCAATTGCATGCTTTCCAGCTGGTAATTTTGCTGGTTCAAAAACCTCCAGGTTGTGCATTGCCCTCAATTCAGTTTGAATAGCCTGGAGCCATCCTTCCTTCTCGGGTTGCGGTAACTCTAAGACATCTTGGTATGTCTGGGGTATTTTCCCCACCTCCACCTGATAGGTTAATCTCTGAGGTGGTACCCCACGCAAAGTTCTTGGAGGAAGGATGCGTCTGGTTGGAGCAGTTTGTTCTGGAGTGGTTCCCTCTGAGGAAGTGCTTGTGTCCAAGCCTGGACTGGCTTCCCCCACTCCCCCCCCTTCCAGCAGCCTGTTAGAGCTTGCTGGTGTGGCAGGACTCTCTGGAGTTCTCTGAGGTGATGCTGCCGGCTGATCAGGACTGCTTTCTAATCTTGCGTCCCCCCCCACTTTCTCCAGCTTGACTGGGGATGCTGACGCTCCTGTCAGCATGATCTGACAGCATACTTTGCTCAGAGAAATCATAAGAGTTGGAAATGGTGACCGTTCTGTGGTCAGGATTGAGAAATTTGAGCGCTTTGCAATTTGGTTCTACTCCAATGAATTGCAGCCTCTTGGCTCGCGGTGCGCCCTTCCTGCGTGTCTCCCGATCTGCATGGACGAAAGCATGTGACCCAAACGTCTTTAGGAATGCGAGATCGGGTGGTTTACCGTATAGCTTGGTGTAGGGGACCCCTTCAATTGTACGGTGATACACACGATTAGAAATGAACACAGCATATCTCATCGCTTCTCCCCACAATCCTTTGGGCAGTTTTGATTGCTCCATCAGCGCTCTGACCATGCTTTGGAGCTCCCCATTTTTTCTCTCCGCCACCCCATTGTGCTCTGGGGTGCGAGGAGCGGTGAGTCTGTGAGTGATGCCCTGCCTTTCCAACCATTGAGACATCTCCCCACTGAGAAATTCACCTCCCCGGTCGGTTTGAATTGCCACTACGGGATGCTCAAACCGTCTCTCCACCCACCTGACCCAATTGCGAATTTTATTAAACGCCTCAGACTTTTGACGCATCAAAAATGCAAAACTGTACCTTGTAGCATCATCCACAATAGTAAGAACGTACTGCGCCCCCCCAGCTGTCTTTTTCAATGGCCCAATCAAGTCCATATGCACCAGCTGGAAGGGAGTCTGGGTCTGGCGGCTGCTGAACTTCGGGATGCTTGCGCGATGCGATTTAGTGATTTTGCACACCTCACAATCCACAAATGCGTCGCAATCTTTCAAGTCCATTCCGCGCACAAGTTCAGCTGTCTTCTTCACATAGTCATGGTTCAGATGTGCTAATCGCAGATGCCACAAATGCGGGCAGAGTCCGTGCTTCGGTTGATTGAAGTACGCACTTGCCTGCTGCTTCTCCTTCGCCTGCGTTCCAAGCACAAACAGCCGGTACACTCGGGGGACAGACACGCAGAGATTCCCCCTTTTAAGAGTGCAGGTGTTGTCTTGGAAAGTAATTGTAAATCCTTCTTCCTGGAGGGTGCCAAGGCTGAGCAGATTCCTGGACATCGTTGGCACGCACAGCACATTTTTCAAGGTGGTCTGCAGTTGGGGCAGAAACACGTCTCCAGCGCAGCTCACAGGAGCTGCTTTCCCATTTGCGAGAGCAACAGTTTCACGGTCTGTCGCGCGCCTACTCGTGAGTAAGTCTGCAGAAGTCACAATGTGATGGCTTGCTCCCGAGTCGAGCAACCAGGATTCTCGCGTGCGCACCCCTTCCGCTGAACTCACAAACGCGATGCTCGCTTTGGGTTGCTGTGCATGAGGCTTTCCTTGCCCTGTGCCTTGCTCATCATGGGGCTTTTTCTTCTTCTTGGTTCCTCCTTTCTTCTTGGGACATTGGCTCACAATGACTCACAAGCTGGAATCAAGATTGCTGGGAGAAACATCAACAACCTCAGATATGCAGACGATACCACTTTACTGGCAGAAAGTGAGGAAGACCTAAAGAACCTTTTGATGAGGGTGAAAGAGGAAAGTGCCAAAATTGGTTTGAAGCTCAACATTAAAAAGACTAAGATCATGGCAACCACTCCCATCACTTCCTGGCAAATAGGAGGGGAAGAAATGGAAGCAGTGACAGACTTTATTTTCCTGGGCTCCAAGATCACCGCAGATGGTGACTGCAGCCATGAAATTAAAAGACGTTTACTTCTTGGGAAGAAAGCTATGGTGAACCTAGATAGCTTAATCAAAAGCCGAGACATCACCCTGCCAACAAAGGTTCGCATAGTCAAAGCGATGGTTTTCCCAGTAGCCATGTATGGCTGTGAGAGCTGGACCATAAGAAAGGCAGAGCGTCGAAGAATCGATGCTTTTGAATTATGGTGTTGGAGAAGACTCTTGAGAGTCCCCTGGACTGCAAAGAGATCCAATCGGTCAATTCTCCAGGAAGTCAAGCCTGATTGCTCCCTGGAAGGACAAATGCTGAAGCTGAAGCTCCAATACTTTGGCCACCTGATGAGAAGAGAGGACTCTTTAGAAAAGACCCTCATGCTGGGAAAGATTGAAGGCAAAAGGAGAAGGGGGCGACAGAGGATGAGATGGTTAGATAGTGTCACCGAAGCAATGAATATGAAATTGGGTGAACTCAGGAAGCTAGTGGAGGACAGGGAGGCCTGGCGTGCTGTGGTCCATGGGGTCGCGAAGAGTCGGACACGACTTAGCGACTGAACAACAACAACATTGCTTTTGGGGAAAGGTGGGATAGCTAATGGTTGAACACTCTTCTTTTTGTGCCTTTTGCTTTACTGTCCCCTTGATTGCACAGTATTGGAAGATGCAAGTTGTAAAAGGTGGCATTGCAGTTGTCAAGAAGGCAGGGCAGAAGACATAGGATTGTTGTCAAACATTGGGATATAGAATTGGTGTCTATCCATGGTATGTTGGGTACAACACTTGGGGCCTAATCCTATCCCTCACCTTTACATTACGCAGCCATGTTAACAGAGCATGTGCTGCATGCTAAGGGCTGAAGGAGACCAGACGTCCCAGGAAAAAAACTTTTTTACCTAACTCTCAGTAGGCTGCCTGGTCTCAAAAGTTCTCCTTGGGTATGTACAGAGGCGGATCTAAGGGGGGGGCAAATCTGTAAGTGTTGCAAGAAGCCTTACCCTGTCATGTAAATCCCTCCTCTCCCTTGCTGCTGTAGCCAGTAAGCAATGCCAAGATGTTGCTGTTCCCTGTGAGGATTGGCTAGAACAGTGCAGGAGAGGAGTGTTTTCCACTGCAAGGTAAGGCTTCTTGCAAAACTTACAGATTTGCCCCCCCTTAGATCTGCCTCTGGGTATGTACAGTGGTGTCATCTACTCACCAGTAGACGATATGCTGGGCGGGACTTAGCGTGATCAATAGCCCGTCCACTCACTTCCGCTTTCTTCGCGCTCCCCGCACGGCTTTCCCTCACCTCGGAGTGAGCGCCTGCTCGCCAGGGGGGATGGGTGGGGGCACGCCGGGTGCCTGGGCGAGCAGGTGCCCCGTTCAAGGCGAGGGAAAGCCGCGCGGGGAGCGCGAAGAAAGCGGAAGTGAGTGGACGGGCTGTCGATCACGCTAAGTCTGGGTATGTACCAGATTTTTTGCTGATGTACATCCAAGGAGGGGGAAGGAAGGGGGGGGGGAATAGGATTTTGGTGTGTGCAGCTGCTGCCAAGATCCTCTCTGACCTGGTCTGCTTCCCACCCTAATCTGCCCTCTATCCTACCCCACGACTAGCATACCAGCAACAACATGGGACAGGGAGAGATTTAATGGGCTAATATTGCCTGCACATTGGCCTTTTAAGTTAAACAAACATGTTAAGTTAAACAAACACATTCCTTTAATTAACAGCCAGCATTTTAAAAAAAAAAATGCTTCTTTTACCATGGCAAAGTGGCTGCTGGAAGTCTCCAGGAGCTTAGAGCAAATTTGTATCAATTAGCTCTGAGATAAGACCTCTTCCCTGGAACTGGGAATCACTTCCATTTTGAATTTCTTTTTTTGCCTTGCTCTAGGACTAAGGAGAGAGGGATTATCTCAGAATTAATATCAATCAATCAATAAGTAAAGGACTTATATACCGCTTTTCAACACAAAGTTCACAAAGCAGTTTAAGGCAAACTTAACCAGGTCAGAGAGGATAATAAAGTTAAATGGTTCCCTGTCCCAAAGGGGCTCACAAACTTAAAAAAAAAATGCCAAACACCACCAGCAATAGCCACTAGAAAAGACACTGTGCAGGGGTGAAGAGGGACAATTGCTCTCCCCCTGCTAAATATAAGAGGAACACCACTTGAAAAAGTGCCTCTTACCCAGTTAGCAGGGGTAATCTGCTCTAAACCCTGGAGAATGCCTACAGCCTCATTGCCATGGAAAGAAAAACTTTTTTAAAAAACTCTGCTAATTAAAGGGACATGTTTGTTTTTTAAATGGATTTCATTTAACACAGTTTTTAGCATCCACGAATAGAACCCTCGCAGATAAAAAGGCTCCATCTGAATGTGTTGGTAAGAGGCATTATTATACCTGTCACCAGGTCAAGCAAATGGTTACAACTGGAGGTGCTTTGGATGGCCCACATGTTGTTTAATTAGGCAGTTGCCTTCTTACTGGATCAAGTTTTCCTTATAGCTATATTCACACAGCATAGAGCATCCACAGTCACATTTTCAGGCAGAAGGAGAATACATAATGTAGGTGGGGAGAAAAGCGAAAAATGTCAATTAGCATGATGTTCACACAAACTCTCCTGTTGCCACAGGCCGTGGAAATTGGCACATGTAATCACACCTGTCTGATGAGCAGAACAGGGCAACTCGGACCGTGTAATATTCATCTGTCAAGGGAGGAAGAAGTGCTATACCACTGTTTAAAAAAACTTGCATTTGAGATATCACAATTTATCTTTCAGTTTGATCTAAAGCTTCTTCCTACTGATTTCACCGAACTGCTTAGATTGTTCAAGTGTACATTCTGCACAGCACAATTTGCATTAAAATTCATGAAGAATCTACTAGTCAACATATTTAGTCAATGCTCAGAAAGTTTTGACAAGCAGCACAGCTTGGAGAAGAGCTGTAGTTCAGCTGCAGGGAGAAGGTCCCAAGCTAAGTCCCTGGGATCTCCTGGTAGGGCTAGGAAAGCACATCATTGGCCAATGGTAGCAATGGTTGGAACCCCTGGCATTGGCCAAAAGTGAGCAGATAACATCTTTCTCTTAGGTTGCAGTCTTATGAACAATTACTTACGAGTAAGTCCCCTTGAACTCGGTGGTGCTTACTTCTGAGTAGACATGCATCGGATTGTGCTGTTAGGTGTAGCATTAGGTGTTGCAGAAGGAAGGGATTCTTAGGCAGCACAGTTGATAGCAGATCCTGAAGGGTCAAGAGGCAGGGGGTAGACACATGAGACAGAGAGGTAGCATCACAACATTGCAACGGAATTTCCTCCCCTTCCTTTGCTTACCCATATGGGGTGAATTGTATTTACTTACCCTGTTGGGGTGGTGAGGTAGATGTTCCAGGACAATCCTAACCAGCTTTCCAGCACCAGCATAAGGGCAATGCAGCTCTGATGTCAGGAAGAAGCATTCCCGTACCTTGAGGAGGCCTCTGTGACTGCCCCCCAACTGCAGGATGCCCTATTGGTACAGCTGTGCTAGTGCTAGAAAGTGGGTTAGGATGGCACTCCCAGTTGGATATTGGTCTGCAGAATTCCACTGGGGCGGAAAAGAGACAATAAGAATTCTGAGAACACAGAAGGTGTTCAGCTATCCTGCCATTCATGCTGTGTTGGACAAGGAGTGCAAAGTGTGCTGGGTGCCCTTTCACCATAGTTCCCATTCCCAAAGTTCCCTTTTGAGAGACCAAGGACATTTAGCGCCATGCTGTGCACTTTATAATCTGAGCTTGTAGTCCCCTGGCAGGGGCTTTAGTACTGGGGTAGATGTAGTGCAATTGGCTGCCAAATGTAATCTGTATCTTATCATACAAAAGTGTATAGAATGGGTGGTGGTGGCATGAAGTGACATTTTCTGCTGTTTTTTCCCATTGTTCATTCTGGGGTTCTTCCTATCTATGCCAGATCTATCACTGGCATAGTGTTTTTATGGCCCTGGGGACAGATCCACTGAAGAGGAGATAGGATATGGTGTGCATTGATTCCCCCTTGTCCTTCCCACATCCCATCCCAATCTTTTCCCTGTCTTGTTCCACCAGCAGAATTGTGCTAGCATCCAAATGATGTCTGAGATATGCTGGTGCGGTGTTTTTCATACTGGTGTGTCCGTGTTGCTTCCATCAGCAGGCAGACTTCTGCATTGATGGGGCTGTTGCTGTGCCAGCGTACGTGGAGATATGCAGGCGTATCTTGAGGAACAGACTTTTAGAACTGCATGTTAAAATCTTGTAGCTGTATACCTTTCAACGGTTTATTGGCATACTGAAAATGCTAAACAAATCCAAACCATTTACTGAACATTAAGGGCTAGAGAGAATGCCTACTTGATGGTATAGGTGTTGCAAAATGGCCTTGATTACTAGTTTTTGCAGATGTTTGACAAGTCAGTGTAACAAATAGCACATTGGAGGCCATCAATGGTCAACAAACTGAAAATGTTAGGAGAAATGAAAGGCAATTCAGATCCTGCATATTTAGAAAAGCCTGCTTCAGAACTATTCTATAATAGATGCTTAGACTGAATGAGTATATTTTCTCCTGCATTAGGGCCAAAGCAAAACAAGATTACCAAGAAAAATGCGCAAGTAGATTAGCAAACGGAAATATGACCTTTCTGGCAAAGTTCTGCTAATGGGGCAATTGCAAGCGGTTGTCAATAGGTGATAAAAGCATGTCTTTCATTTGAAGAAAGGAGCAACTGCAGAAAGGGAGATGTTTGTGTTACGATGTAGATGAGGATACACTGATATTTGCTGAAAAAAGAAATTCACCAAGTTGAGGGGTGATGCATATGATTAACATCTGAACGATTCAAATTGCTACATTTGTATTCCAACTTTGAAAACTAGCATTTGTGAATCATCCTGATTTTTTTTAATGTTGCTTTTCAAGTTAAACACTAACTTGAACACAGCCAAGAGCACACACACTGCCAGTGGCGTTTCTACAGGGATGGCAAAGGTCTAAGTTTTGCAAGAAGCCTTACCTTGCAGTAGAAATCACTCCTCTCCTGCACCGTTTTAGCCAATCCTCACAGGGAACAGCAACATCTTGGCGTTGCTTACTGGCTACAGCAGCAAGGGAGAGGAGGGATTTACATGACAGGGTAAGGCTTCCTGCAAAACTTAGACCTTTGCCATCCCTGTAGAAACGCCTCTGCACACTGCACTGCAGATCTTAGGAGTAAGAGTGAGTATGGGTGTGGATGTGAGCATGTGTTTTCTGGGCTGAAGCCTCCTCTGCCTCTTTCAGTCAAATGGAAAGATTGAGCTCTACTGCAGTGGTTCCCAAACTGGTGAGTCGCAACCTACCAGGGCATGGGCACTGACTTGCGTTCAACATTGGGGGGGGGGGCATAGCCACACCCCTTGACGCAGCCACACCGACACCATTAAAATAGCGCCTTCAACTTAAAGTACATACATCATATGCACAATCTATTGAACACAGATAGTATCTGCATCATTTCTGCCCCCATCTCCTTTTCCAGCTGTGAATAGTGTCAGTCCTTCTAGGCAGTCTTTCTGAAGTAAGGATTAGGGGTATTGTTCACTTCACCCAGTGCCCAAAACAGAGTTGAAGAATCAATCAGGAATCAATCAGGAGGCAGAACCCCCCCCCCGAAATAAAAGCTGCCCAGGGAGAGCAACAGGGAGAGAAACAGAGGTTTGAGGCTCCCCAGACTCCCCCCTCCCCCATGCAGACACTTACATGATTCCCAACTTCCAAGGAGAAGTTTGGGAATCATTGCTCTAATGCATCAAATGGGAGGGGGGGAGAAGTTACACTTAAAACCTATGCAGTTTGAAAAAAACACAATGAAAACAAAATCTATATATATAAAGAGCGCGCGCGCGCGTGTGTGTACGTATATTCCGCATAGGCTCCACAACGCCTGGAGTGACGCGCACCAAACTCGGCACATGCATGCCTTGTGGCCTGGCGACAAATGCTGCGCCCCCCGGGGTGGGGATACGGGGGGGGCCCCACGTGAAAATGGTTGAAAATGGCCGAAATCGGCATCGAATCTGTAGTTTCCGGGGTCGCCGGGATGAGCGGTGACACTCCCGACACCATTGGAGTCTGGGTTTGGAACCCCCTCGGCATGGGGTGCGAGAAGGGGTGCGAAACAAAACGTCCACCATGCCCTGCTGGAACACCTGGAGCAATGCACACCAAACTCAGCACACACATGCCTTGTGGCCTGGCAACACATGCTGCAGGGGTCAGGTCCCCCTAGTACCCCCAGGGGTGGGGGTACGCAGAGGGCCCTGTGTGAAAATGGTCAAAAATGGCCAAAATTGGCGTCGAATCTGTAGTTTCCGGGGTCGCCGGGATGAGCGGCGACACTCCCGACACCGTTGGAGTCCAGGTTTGGGCCCCCTCAGTGTGGGGGGGGCGAGAAGGGGTACGAAACAAAATGTCCACCATGCTGGAACGCCTGGAGCAATGCGCACCAAACTCGGCACGCATACGCGTTACGGCCTGGAAACAAACACTGCGGGGGCATGACCCCCCTGGCAACCCCAGGGGTGGGGGTGCGCAGGGGGCCCTTTGTGAAAATGGTCAAAAACGGCCAATATCGGCATCAAATCCATAGTTTTCTGAGTTGCTGAGATGAGTGGCGATGCTCCCGACACCGTTGGAGTCCGAGTTCGGCCCCCCTTGGCATGGGGGGTAAGAAGGGGTGCAAAACAAAATGTCGGAAATGTCAGACATTACTGTCAAATCCACAGTTTTCGGGGTTGCTAAGCTGATTGGTGACAGTCGCGATGACATTTGTTACCCGGGCAATGCCACGTACCAAAAAGCTAGTAATTGAAAAAGAACAAAACACAATTTACAATGGTTTACAATCTATGGTTTACAATGATCACATAGCCTTCTGCTGAATTCTGCAGGACCTGTAGCAACAGAGAATTGCTGCTAGCTCCTGATTGCTGCACCCTCCTCATCACTGCATTCTCCTTCCCCAAACTGTGGCTTTTTTGAAGGGTGCTGCTTCTGTCACAATGGCTGGCAGTTTCCTTCAGGCAGGAGCATGGCCTGCAGATTTGAATATCCCAAAGTAACTTTTGGGGAATCACCTTAATAATCCTGGGGGCTCCAAGCTCCCAGGTCAGGACAGGAACTGAGGTCGGGCCTGAAACACATTCAGGGCGAAGGCCAAGAGGATGGGGACCCACCTACTTCAGGCATATATCCACCATTTTTCCTCACAGGGTATCCCGCCAATCAGTCTGGGCTGGTGCATGCTGGGAATGGAAAGGGCTTTCCTCAGATCCCAGATTTTCTCTCCAGCAACCTGTTATTTCCTCCTAGCTCTGTTTTGTTGGTTCACCCATTACTCCCATAACTATTTCTGCTGCAGGTAGAATAAGAAAATAAGATTTGCTTCAGAAAAGGTACGTACTTTTCATTTAACATTTTAAAATTGCATATACATGGCCTTTGATTTCTCTGCAGCACTTTCATTCACTACAGAACTAATTCAAGATATTTATGTAACTTGATATTTTTAGGGTAGAAATCTCTAGTTGCCTAACAAAAGCTGAGAACTATTAACCAGAAGAGCTACAAACGCTATGGTTACTTTCTAAGGCAGTAGTTCTCAAACGTTAAAGCACCAGGACCCACTTTTTAGAATCACAATCTGTTGGGAACCACTGGAAATGATGTGAATAACCTGGAAGTGATGTCATGGCTGATGGGGATGTTTAATAAATCCTGACTGGTAATGGGGGAAAGCAGAGTCTTTGGTGCAGCGTGTTCCCCTCAGAGAATTACCTCAGGATCTTTCTCTCTCACTCTCACTCAGTCTCAGGCTGTTTGCTAGGAAATAAATACGCAGGCACTGGTAAAGCTTTGTTTCAAACTTGTAACAGTTTACTTACAGTATATAACTTGAAACATATTTTACAGCTTCTGACAATCTGGTCAGAGGTATGCCTGTAACTTAGTATTAATCATGCCCTAGATAGCTGCATGATCTTGCATGCTAGTATGTGAGTCAAAATGGCCGCTCTGCCTCAGAGCTTCTTAGTTGGCACATCTCACTGCTACGAGGACAAGCTGGAAAGAGGGGGTACAATGTATCCAGGAGACAGGGGGATAAGCTGTTGGTTAAGGCCATGCCTTCTGCTTAGAAATCACAGAGAGGAACATATAGAGGGGAAAAAACACACACAGGTTATTCATTTCCTTATCGTTTCTATATACTGCCCCCTCTGGACAGCAGACGGAGTTGCACATATCCCAACAATGGCCAGAAGTCATCATCAAGCAGGAAGTGCCATCATTGTGGCACGAGAACAGGAAGTGATGCCATCAGGCAGGAAGTGGCATCACAGTTCTCATCTAGGAAGGCATAAACTGCAAATGACAATATCCTGGACTGCAGGGTTGTTACTGCAGATCATGCAAAGGTCAGTTTAGAAGAATATCAGCATCTTATCACAAAGAGCTGCCTCCTTCCACTCTTGCACCATCCCCTTTCAGTGGGTGGCCTCACTGGATATTGTTATTTGTATTGTTATACAAGACAAAACTCTTTGTCAGAGATCCCTGCACCAGTTGCAAGTCAGGCTTAGAAAACCGTCTTGCTCCCACACCAGCAAGTTCTTTGACTGATAAGTTAAAAAAAAAAAAGCCAATCAAATAGCAGGCTGCAAAAAAGAGCCCAAGGACAGATTGTTGCCTTGCATTTCAAAGACAATTTCTTGCCTAAGATCAATAGGGGCACGTTTCCCCCCCTCCAATTGGCTCGCGACTCACCTAGTAGGACCAGACCCATAGTTTGAGAAACACTGTTCTCAGGGTTATGTATTTGAGTTGAGTAGCATAAGACTTCATACATTGTTGGCCTAAATTGTTGTTCATTACAACTAAGGAAGGCTAAGCTAACCTTCAGAAACAGTGAAGAGAACAGAAGAACAATATATCGTCTCCTCCAGAAAGTCCTGCTCCAGGAATGGTGGATTTCTAGATCCACATTGAAGTGTATCTAGGGAAGAACTAAATAGTAACATAAAGAGAACCATCATGAATGGTTATTCATTCATACAAACGTTCACAATAGAGATACTGAATGGGTTACAAGTACAGAGGACATGGACATGTGAGATTACTTTGCAATTGTTCTTTCAATAAATGTTTGGATATTTTCACCCAGCAGCACTTTTTCCTATATGCAGATGAAAGTCATAACGAAATTAGAAATGCTCAGGAAATATATTGAATTTTTCCCTGATTCTGGGCATCCAGTTCACAAGAAATGCTTACTGGAACAAAACTATGAATGACAAAATCTATGGTTTTTCTATGGTTTACAATGATTTACATTGGAAACTGCTGGCTAACAGGAATCACAGGACAGACTTCCAGATGGCATTAAATGTGTCCACCCTGAATGGGAGCAGAAACCAATAGTTCCTGAAGTGCAATTGAACGCCTGCCAGTGGGGCTATTAATGGAAATAGAATTATGTAAAAACAAGTAATGGTAAGGAAAATTTAGCAACTGTGGAAACTAGTGGATTTTGGCTAATGAACTATGCAATGAACAAAGCAATGAACTATGTCATATTGTCAGAAGAGATGCAACACATCATAAAAATGTAGGAGGGCTTATTTCAAGATATAGTGATGCAGGTGAAAGGATAAGTTTAGTCTATAGTCCATACACAGACTATGCTTCTAAGCCTGGGGTCATGGGTGGTTTAGCTGTCCCATGAATGAAAGAGACTTCCCTATGGGAGGTTTGGATGCTGCCTGTAGAAGGGGTGGGGCTTAGAGCAGTGATGGAATCAGCTAACAACTCGGGGGAACGCTGGGCGGGCAGCAGGAAGGCTGGGCGGGACCTTCGGGTGATTGACAGCCCGTCCGTCCAGGTCCGCTGCTTGCCCGCCCGCCACATGGTCTGCCCTGGCCTCGGAGAGGGCGCCCGCTCGCCGGGGGGAACGGGTGGGGGCCCCCGGGTGCCAGGGCGCGCAGCAGCAGGGCGCACCACCCGGGGGCAGCCCGTGTGGCGGGCGGGCGGGCAGGCGGCGGACCCGGACGGATGGGCTGTCAATCACCCGGAAGTCCCACCCAGCCTTCCTGCTGCCCGCCGAGCGTTCCCCTGAGTCGTTAGCTGATCCCATCACTGGCTTAGAGGTATTTAGCAGCCTGTGCCCAGCTCTTCTCAGCTGCTGCATGCTAATGTCACGTAGATACTGACCACCTACCCTTTGAACAGTGTGGGTTTAGCTGATCACCATTTGGGGTTGGGTAGGAATTTTTCTGTAAACCTGATTGGCTGTTGGTGAGTAGTTTTGTTTGTTTGTTTGTTTTTTGCCTACCCTGGACTGTAGGTGAGATTGAGTCCTTTCTCTTTGTTTTGATTAACTCTTTGATCACTTTAATTTTGCAGGGAGTCCAGGATTGAATGCGTGAATGTGGCCATTTTGAGACCAGCAAAGGCAGGGCTGAACCCGCTTCATACTCCACAGTGGCCCAGAGGTGTGAGGGGCTGGGTGGGTTGTCTCTAGCCTGGATTGCAGGGGCTGCATCAAAGGCTCAGTGGCTTGGGGTGGCCCTGCACAATCCAGCGGCCTCTGTGCCTTGTGCGGTTGACTGGGATTAGCTGGCACAGCCTGAACAGGGGTGCGGCTTTCAGTCAAGCTGGTAATGCCCGGTCCAGGAGCCAAATAGTCTTCTGGCAGCCTTCGTATTATCCAGCCTCCACACTACTCTTGCTTTGCTGCGTTAAGAGCTGCAGATCTCAGGATTTCTACTTCTCCTTATCTGTAATTGTTGTTTAATAAAGTGGCCCATTCTCCCATGTCTTGTGTCTCAAGTGTTCTTTGGGGGGGAGGGATGCGCAAACAATCATCTATGTATAATCACAGTTATATTAAATACAGCATCCTAAATGTGGTACTCTACTGTATGTGCTTCCAAGTTGGTCATTTACAAAATTTATTTTCTGAACACTTTATTCAGTCCAAGCCTAGAACTGAATTTTCATAATGAGTTGGGCAAGCGTAGTAGCATTGTCCTAGGCCAATTTACACAGATGTAAGTCCCAATGAGTTGAATGGGGCTTACATTCAAACAAGTGTGCACAGGATTTCCTTGGAGGCGGTGCAAGGGTAATAGGCTACCTTGGAATGCCAGATGCAGGGGAGTGGCAGTGAGATGCAAGTATCTGGTTGTCTTGAGTGCTCCCTGAGGCATCTGGTGGGCCACTGTCAGATACAGGAAGCTGGACTAATGTTCTTACATTAGTTGGAGAGGACTGAGTTGGAAAGGACAGTTTGCACGAAATCATCATCTTTGATAAATTATCTAGTATACAAACGTTTCTGCTCATATTCAAATGCCTTCAGAGACTAGTTAAATGAAGACTGCATTACTCTTTAAAAGATGCCCATGTCTAATGATGGATGGGCATGTAATTGATGGAACTTTAATCCAAGTGTCTGTAGAGCAGCAAAGACTTGAAAGTGCTTCCCTGATGCAAATGAAACTCTGATATGTGCCGCTTGGAGGTGCGGCTGTTCCTGTGCTTGAGTGCTTTCTGTACACCTGATCATCGTAATGGAACACTGACAAAATGTGATTTATGGAAATGAGTAGTGAGTAATGAACAACAGATTGAACTGCGTGTTTTTTTTTAATGAACTGAAGCAGCAATGAAGCCTCCTGTCCTCGTCTAATTGCCACAGTATGGGAACCAGGAATGGGCTGCTACCAAAGAATTGGCCTTTTTTTTTTGGCCAACTCTTGCATAGGCATGACAACGTTACTCGTCACCCATGAAGGAATATGCAGGATCTGTGCCTACATACAGTAGGGCGGGCACAGTGGGCAGCTTCATCCTAAACCAGTTGTGGACCCACCCAGGAACCGAGGAGGAGAAGGTCCGCCTTGTCTACTGTTTCTCTGCTCCCATGTATCACTCCACCCCCATGCCACGCCGGGTTCCATTTTGGAGCTGTACAATAGCAGTGGAGGGCAGGCCGGCCAAAACCACTTGCCTCTCAGAGAGGTGAGTTACCTCATCACTGCCCTCCTCCCACCCCAGCAGAGCTGGCCGGGGGCTTTTGCCCCCTCCCACAAAATGGTTGGACCGTGACTGATGTCAGCTTGAGCTACAGAAAAGCAAACACCATCCTATGTTTAAGTAGAATGAGTAGCTCAGATCTGATGCACTTGTCCCTTTAAAGCCCTGTTACTGGCCAGAAAATGGAGGTCCATGAAGTATGACAACTGATGGCTCCTAGCATTGGATGTTGGTGGCAATCCTTGTTGCCACCCTCCAGCCCTCCTAGAAAAGTGTAACCTTCTTGTCCAGCAGATATGGGGCACACCACAGAGGCACGGGGAAGTATGTGCGCAGTAATGCCATACCTTTCACAACACTAGTTCTGGGGTTTAGGTCTAGGTCACCTGTCACACAAACATTCAAGGTATCAAACTCCCCAACTCCAAAGTGTGAAAGTCAACTCAAGACCACCTTGAATATGCCTGCAGAAGTGTGAACCTTTGCGAGGAAATCAACTGCTGCGCCTTCAGAGTTTTGCAGACCTCTGCAAGTGGTAAATGCCTGCAAGGTCAGATCGCTTTTGGACACATTCGGGGCTTTGAAAGAGATTGAATTCGTGGTCTGCAGAGATTTGTGCTTTTGCAAAAGTGCACAAGAACCTGACTTCAGGTCAAACACTGGGATGTTAATGCACTCTTAAGAGGTCAAATGGGGAGATCTATTTGATGGCACCCTCAAGTGCATGAGTGTGTTATAACTGTTAGTCAATTTGTAACATTTTAATCCCGTTCTTCCTCCAAGCACTTGGTTTCTTCTCTGGTTTTATCAATCCTATGAGTTAAGTTAGCCTAAGAAATGACTGACTCTAGACCACTCAGTTGACAACAAAGGCTGCAAGCGTACAATACTTTCCTGGGAGTAAGCTCCATTGAATATAATGGGACTCAGAGCACAATCTTATGCATGTCTTCCCAGAAGTAGACTTCTATTGCTTCTCAGACTTCTATTACTTCTCCCAAATCTTACCACAACACTCTAGCAACACCACTACTCCAGCCTCAATCCTATGAGTTTCTCTGCTTGCTTAAATCAGGCTGTTTGTTGAGTTTGAGGTATACTTGTGCTACCTTGTTCTTATCTTGAAAATGAAAGTTACTTGCTGCCTAAAACAAAATTGAGTGTTTTCTCACATTATTAGCACACCGCTTGATGTATGCAGTGATAAGTGTCAATCTGCCACTTATCTTGGTACTTTTCACATATCCCTGGGGTTTATTAAGATGCATGCTGACTGCATATCAACATTGCTGAAATCAGCTTGCTTTGCCAGAACCAGCTCCAGTTTAGCATCCTTTCCAACATCTCTCAAGACTGGCTACATCAAGAAATAGCACATAGTGCAATTGCGTTTAAGAACCATAAGCCAATACAAACTTCGGCTGCACTTCTACCCAGTGAGATGTCTCGTTTCTTGCAGTGGGACGTAGCACAAGAATAATGAGATGCATCGTTACAGATTTAGTGTACAAATAGAACGTATAAATAAAGGTTAGAGTAGCCTAAGTAGCCTAGTTTTTAGTGCAAACAGTGCAAAGTGAGCATTCTTATGTCACATTGATTTCAGTTGGAGATAGTGAAGTGCCTACTTAACTCCCCCATGGGAATCAAGGGATTTCACTGAAGAGTGCCCAATTCCTCTGCTTGGCATAGGACATAACATCTGATAATGCATACATAACTTTTGTTAAAATGCACATTAGACATGTAGAACTCGGAGACAGTTCCGGCATATTAAATGAACAAGGTAAGTACACGATATCTAGTCCATATACAGTAGCAAATATAGACGAATGTTCTGAAATACAGGAGTATTGGTGTAGGATTATAACAGGGTATGAATAAGTAGAACATGAAGAATAGAAATCGTGGTGGGTGTTCTGCCTCGGGGAGGGGGCAGGGTGGGATGAGGCCCTTAGGACGCATCCAAATCCAAGGTCCCATCAGGAGGCCTAAATAGCAGGCACAGATACAAGGAACCTCATAGGGTGGCCGGAGCCTCCCCTGGGCTCATCCTGCCTCAGGGCAAAGGATGAACGTGCCTTTGCCCTGGGGAGGCTCCCCAGAGCACCTAAGGTGCCCTGGACTTGGCGCAGACCTCACCAATCCAGCGCAAATTAGAACTGCGCTCTTAGGGACATAACCTCACTAGGTCTTGGGGGAGTCCTCTTAGACTGTCATAAATAAAAAGGGGGTCCCAGTTTTAAAAATGCTGGGAACCTCTGAACTAGACAAAGTTGAGCACGTGCCTTAGTTAAATCTCTGTTGGAGCATAGCTCTTAATTTGTATTGGTCATTCTCAATTACCTGATTGTCTAAAATGTAGACATTTTAGATGTACCTGATTGGCTGAAATAGTATAAATAGGATAGGATAAATGTACCTGATTGGCTGAAATAGTAAAAGTGGTCCTGTAGGGCAATATTAAGAAAAAATTATTCTTTTTTTTCTTTTTTTTGCAGAATTCCCCATAAGAAACAAATTTTAACATGCATAGAAGTAACTTTAATATTAAAAGCCAAAAAAATATTATTTAAGGTGTCATGTTGACAGCGACAAGTCTTTTCTTCACATTTGAGGGTTTTGTGTGATGTGAAAATTTTAAAAATAGCCTCACTCAGTGTCCTCCAGTGAGAGCTGAATTTCCAACCTGCACAATCTTGTTCTCCTATCAGAAATAATAGCTTTCTACCACGTACACCTCTCTGCGGTGATCTAATTAGAACGCTAACTGATGTAGCATTCTGACAAAGCCAACAGTGAGAATGAAGATTTAGTTGAATGGACAAATTAGCTTTGAATTTTCCTACAGTCATAAAAGCTTTTATTGTAAGTTTCCATTTCTGCTTCTGGCATATTTGCATTTTGCTTAACAATTTATCTCCAGTCATTTGTCAGATATTATCAATCTCTTGCTAATAAGTCAAGACAGCTTACATTAAGACTTTTTAATATGCGTGTGTGATCATTGTTTTAAATAGGCTTCCTGAGGCTCTTGCTGTGTAGCAAACCCAGCTTCTGTTGCTTCTCCTAGCAAGAGGTCAGAAATTAAGGATGGGCATAAATCTCACATGTGCGAAGTCTTCACATGAGGTCTTTGGTTTGTCATCATGACCTCCAAGCTCTGTGGGGGCAGCGGAAACTGCATAGGGCCTGCATTGTCATGTAGAAGACAAGGACAACATTGAGAACTTTGCAAAAGCATGTTCCTTTGGAAACATCAATAGAATAGGAAAACGCCCTTCATTGTCTACTATTGATTTCATTCTCCGGTGCAGGATCGATCTGTTAACCTCACCATGCTTGTTTTTCATATTTTTCAACACGTCGCTTGAATCTGTATGTCAGCTGCTGGGAGTGAAAGGAGGCAGTACCAGCCAGTTCCTTCTTGTTCTTTAGTAAGATGTTTGTTCTTCACTTTATCTCTGGCTCAGTGGTAGACTAGGAATACACATCTCCCCTCCAAGAACAGACATTCTCAGAGTTCTTCATAGCCTATTTGCTCTTTGTCTCTAATGTCGCATACCTTATTTCAAGTGGTAGACAATCTGTCTCCTATGCTTAAACCTTTTCTCCCTTCATGGCTAGCGAGTAGTCTTCTTAGGGCGCAATTCTGTGCTGGAGCTGGCGGCTAGGGTGGCCTGTGCTGTATCCAGCGCAGGTTTGGAGGCAGCTGGAAGTCACCTCAGGGTAAGGGGATATATGTTAGGATTGCACTGCCTGAATAATACCAAATGTCCTTTTGGAGTCTCAGGGCACAATCCTAACCTGAAGTTAGGCCGGCACAGTAAAGCTAGAAAAGTTTGGCCGGCACAACACAAGTAAAGCATGTTTGGACCACTCTCAAAGTCAAAGAGGCATCCCTGCACACAGATGTCCGCCATCAGAGAGTGGTCCAAACATACTTTACAGTAGCCCTTGTGCCAGCCAAACGTTGCTGGCCTTACTATGCTGGCCTAACTCCAAGTTTGTGCCCAAGTTTTGGTTCTTGTCTCCTAACAGATCTTTAAAGGAAGAAGATTGCCGGAAGATGGGCCATTAATTGTGGTGTGAAGGTTTCCTGGTTGTGTTTTAACTTGAGGACACACATTCACCCTTCTTCATCCTTTTGCTTGCTCTCTCCTGGCTTTTCCTGCGTCCTACAACCTGTGTCTGCCCTTCACTGTCCATTTCCCTTGATGGCCCCAGATGGAGCAGAAATATTAAGACTTCCTTTCAAACTACGATACCCAGATCTTGCCTTACCTCCTAACACATTTCCTGACTGAGAGCACAATCCTAAACTGGAGTTAGGCCGGCATAAACTAAGCCAGCAAAGCTTGGCCAGAACAAGGGCCACCATAAAGCGTGTTTGGACCACTCTCAGAGTCAGGGAGGATGGCTCATGTCTGTGCTGGCCTCTCTGACTCCGAGAGTGGTCCAAACATACTTTACGGTGTCCCTTGTGCTGGCCAAACTTTGCTGACTTAGCTTATGCCGGCCTAACTGAGTTTAGGATTGCGCCCTCAATGACAGTATCTTGGATAAGAAAAAAATTTGAAACCATTAAGCCCGCACTGCTTCTCTGACTTGCGAATATCGATTCCCTCTCTTTCCACAATGTAACTCCCTTGCAGTTCACTTCAAAATATTTGGTCTCTTAATGTTCTGTATGTGTTGCATTGTCTGTCTGTCACCTCTAGTAGTGTCCTCTGTCTAGAGTTTTGTTTTTGATCTTTGTGATGGCTACTCATTAATCCACTTTGTCTTCCTTTCAGCTTCTCCTTCTAGGCACCTTGCTGTCAGTGTAAATTTAACACGGTCCCAACCAAGGCCTCTAATCTTTCCTTTGTGACATTTTTCAAGCCCTGCTTGAATGTCATGATGACACCACCACTGTCTTGTTCTGCACTCTTCACTGCAGTCAGAGGGCTGTCTTTTTTTCCTCCAAAAGAGATCCTGCAGGCTTTGCAACATGCTACAGCATCATCTTTATTACAGCCAAACGCTTCTTTCCAGTTCAAATCTAAATTCCTGTCTGTGAATGTGTTGCCTTATCACTACCTCCTGGGATAACTCCTCACTCAGGGCGCAATCTTAACCAACTTTCCATCACCAGGGTAAGGGCAATGCAGTTCTGAGGTAAGGGAACAAACATTCCCTTGCTGTGAGGAGGCCTCCATGACTGCTACTCCACTGCAGGATGCAGAACATTGGCACAGCTGTTCCTATTCCTTTCTTCTGGAGGCATTCATCTCTTTTTACACCAGGTCTTCAGATGTCCCTTTCCAGTGGGGTTTATAAATTTTCTTCATCAGGCTTTCCTCCTGATATTCATGGGGGAGGAATATTTTCTTTTTTTGGAACAAAACCTCTCTCTCTCTCTCTCTCTCTCTCTCTCTCTCTCTCTCTCTCTCTC
>JAJKFI010000005.1:21997149-22023423 GCA_029204185.1 Lerista edwardsae
GAGTGAGTGAGTGAGTGAGTGAGTGAGTGAGTGAGTGAGTGAGTGAGACAGAGAGAGCCAGCCAGCCAGCCCCAATCTGAATTCATTATAGAGAGAAATCTTAAGTCCAAGCACCTAAACCTGTTGTCAAAAAAAACCTGTTGTAACACAGAAGGGATGAATTCTATTCTCTCAAGGTCTGCAGGTGTACCCAAACTCTTTACAATTTCATATTTACATAGCATTAATTAAGCTCATTAATTAATCAAATAAAAAGCAATGGGTTCCAATATGTAATTTTTTTCTTTTGTTCTGGCGGGGGAGGTGGGGTAACGTCAAGGGGGTAACGTCAGTGTATCTAAATATATTTTGGGGTAAAAGGTAAAAAAGTTCCCTGACTCCTGGTGTAGTCCATAGCACTAATAGCTCTTGCTGGATTGTTCACTGGATTGTTTGCTGTGTACATTGACTTGACCAATTGCAGCCACTGCAGTTGCCACTATGTCCTCCAGGAGGCAAGAAAGTTCAGTCCCTTGTGAACTTGCATACAAGTGCATATCCCTTGTGTGGAGAATAAAACTTAGTTCAGTTCACCTTTTTAATATAATGGAACCTGCTGCTGTCTGTATCAGACTACTGATTACAATTCTCTGTATTTATGCTACTGATCCAATTTTACAGACTTGGAAAACAGGGCAACATTTGCCCATCCCACTCAAAAATCTTGGGAGTGCCAGTTGTTTACTTTCTAAGCAGAGGTTTACGGGGGGTTATAATATGGATTCTTTTATAAAAGAGTTCTAAGTGGGATTATAAGGTGATGGAAGTTTTAGACAGCCATAGAACTGTGATATCCTTTGAACATTAAATGGCTGGATTGCTAATTAGTCCCTTGACCATTTGCTCCACAGTATGAATTCCTAATATAAGACTTATTTTCCAAAAGAGACAATTATTTCCACTATAAATCATTTATGATTATAAGGTTGTGGTACATTTTTTTTTCCAGTTCTAAAACCAGTTTAAAATGAGCTGGATGACAAGGGAAAGAATTAGTGAGCTCTATTTGGATTATATTTTTGAGGTCCAGGAACAGCAGCAAGTAAATAAAAGCACAGCAATTATCTCAATTAGATACCATATGGGTGAGCAGATGACACTGTCTGAGTTGGGCAACCAAAGTGTTTCACTGTTTATCATAGGACAAATAAATCACCAACATCTGATGATGAAATGAAGCTTCCTCCCAGCAATAATTCTGCTCTCCTCTGCAGAATGTCTGCTTCATTAAAATCCTTCACAAAATACAATATGTTCCTAAACGTAAGTTGTCTTGTTTTTATACAAAACCTGACAACTAAGGTTGAAGAAATACTCTACTGAAGAGGCCAAGATGTTCTTATAGTTAAGCTTTCCATTTCCTTTTACCTGTATGATGTCTTGAGTTCCAAATCATCTGACAGCCCAATCCTATGTTTGGGAGCCCTGGGTGGGGGGGGGGGGAGCAGCAGCACCGAAATGGCAATGGCTACTTCCTGAAGCATTGCCTCCCTTACCCCAAGTAATGCTGCTGCGGTGATAATGGGTGGTCTCAACTCTGTACTTGCTCTGGAGTGGGTGCAGATTAGAGGAGACCCTTGTCGGGCCCCTGACCTCTGGGACATAGAGGTTAGATGGCAGAGGTTACCGCCATCCCTTCCCCCACCCCCACAGGCCTGACTGCAATTTAGGAGGCATCTGTAGCTCACCATGGGACAAGAGGAGTATTTCCCCTTGTGTTGGGGTAAGCCCCAGCTGGGCGGATGGGACTCTATGCCTGATGGGACTCTGCGGCTCTAAGCCTGCTGTTTATCAGACGCAAGTTCAGGTGCCCTGCTGTGGCCTGGATCAGGACCACGCAGCCCAGAGGTGTGCGTTTGGATCCTGCATAATGCTGGATCCCGACTCCTTCTCCCCTCCCTGGGATACCCCACCCACGGGATCATCCCCCCTCTGTCCCATTCCACCCTCCCTCTTGCCTTCCCCCACCCAGAAATGGCCTGTGCAGGACCAACATTCCTGGTGCAAGTCCTGGTGGCATTGCAGGGCCAACACAACTGCCTCCACTGATTCAAATATGCTTTAGGGCATGTGTGCAACAGCGCTGGACTGATGCAGTGGACTTGCACCGGCCCAATGGGGGCCTTGGATTGCTTTGCCACTTAATTTTGATTTTTGTTGTGTGAGGAGTGCTAACAAAAATTTTCCGCTTGATGTCACTTCTGGCCATGACATCACTTCCGGTGGATCCTGGCAGATTGCTATTCTAAAAAGTGGGACCCTGTGTTTAAAAGTTTGAGAACTACTGCTCTAGGCAGTGCTTCTCTGATGCCTGATGCTTTCCAAGAGAGTTGGTCAGACAGCAATAAACATCATTTAAGACCATGACACTTCATGTGAGTGATTGCCCTGACTTGTCAGAACTAACAGTTGGTGACTAGTCTACAATAGTAACAACGGTGGAAAAAGATTTTCAAATGTATACCTGGCGCTTGCTGTGAACTATATGCTTGCTCTGCTTATAAAGGATACACAACAGCGACCTGAAAACCATAGCTGTCTTACTAATGAGCTTTCAGCTGTCTATTAACAAAATAAGATTTTTCTGAGGATGCCATAAATAAATTGGTTACACACTGAGGCTGGCATCCAGAGTGATCTGTGCCTAGGTACGAGGCCACTCGTCTCTTCTGAGATGTGGGGCTGGTGCTAGAAGTGGGAATTGAAAAGCACCCACATAGACTACTATAGGGGCAACTACCTTGAATATTTCTTAGGTTCCTGTTTACTCTCTGGTTCTTCAGAAGTGGGGTAAAAATGAGAGTAGGAAATTATGACAACAATGTGGCTGTCAGACCAGGATACGAAAAAATGTGGAGCTCATTTAGCCTACTGAATTCTCCAAGAGTCAACCTAATATTTCAAGATGAGAGAACTGAGCTATGCTCTGGAATAAGGTACCAAAGTCATGAGCTGTTGCATTTTTTCCTGCTTTGAAAAAGGGACACCTGGTTAACCTTGGCTGGATGGGCACTGATTCACATAAATTTGATGGATCATACTACTCCATGCTGATTAAATTTTTGGGTTCAGTCTATATTGAAAAAGATTACGTGATATGATTATATATTCGAGGTTATCCATGAGGCCGACTGAAGCAATTGCCTCAGGCAGCAGATTGTTGGCAATTCACCAGTGACCCCGTTAAGTTGCACAGCTCCAAGGAAAGCTCTGTGCAGTATGGAGCTTGGAAGCCCAGGCATTCAACAATGGCTCGCGATGTCATCACTGAGTATCTGGAGATGTCATGACTGTACTGGGACTTGGCGCACCAAAAGGAGGAGTCTGGTGCAGGCCTCTTGCAGGGAACTCTGATGCTCATCTCTATCTGCCTATTTGCCTCTGCTGCCCCTGCCTCTCCTTCCACTCCCTGATTAGAAAAGGAAGAAGGTGGAAGAAGGTGACAGAAGGAAATGTAGAGAGGAGGAGAGTGAGAAGAGCAGAGGCTGGCCACATAATGGGGTAAGGTGAACAGCATTTGGGCTTCCAGGAGGTCTTAGGCCAGCTGTGATCCCAACTTGCTTTGGAAGTACTGTAGCAGCATTGTTCAATGCAAGTTGTGATCAGGCCTATCAGGTCATGGTGACCATTTGCATAATGTTTTTCTTTGCATGGACAATCACAAAAGTACAGCATTGATGCACCAGCTCTGTCAATCCCGTATCTATGAGCCAGTTATCACTTGACACCTTGATTGCCGATTTGGTAACAAAGCACAGGCATTCTTATTGCTGAGAATAAATCCGAACAGCTTATGCTGTTTAATGAAAGAATACTTTTTTGTAAGATCAAATAAGCAGGACTTACTGTAGGAATTGTATCATGAACTTCAAATGTGATGTGGATTTAAAGCTTGGTGCTGAGAGTAATAATCTTTATTTCTTTTGGTGCTGACACTTGAAATACCTTTTTTTAGATTGCTTGAAGTTTTTTGTATTTTCAAGGTTAGCCTAAATGAATTCCCAGTAATGGGCAGTAATTTGGGGGAAGGGGAAAAAGGGGGTCAGATACAATGACACTTCCCACCCCGAAACCTTTGGACTCTTTCAGTGAGGAAATCACTCTGTTTTTCAGATAAATGAATTTGGATTAAGACATAATTATACATAATTTATTCATGGCTAATGAAGATTTTGGCACTGGTAATACAGATAAATATGATTTAGCAATGTATTAATACTACAGTTCACAATGCATTTTAAATTTATTCGGTATGCCCATGTTTAGTTATCAATATTTAGCTGCTGTGGAATTCTGCATGAAAAAAGTCCCAACTTTGTAGTCTAGGTACCACCACGTGAGAACACTTGTAGGAATAAATCTAACTGACACACACCACACAACTCAAAATTCTCACTGAACATTTCGTAAGTAAACATTGCTGGGAAAGTCTGTTACATGGTCAATATTCTTCGATTCTTAGTGTGCAGGAGATGCTCTGAAATATGTGTAGTTGGTGCTGTGTGCCTACCTGGAGAGCCAGACCAGTAATGTCCAGGGACATGTGGTCAGGGGAGGCAAATCCTCTCCTGCGTCTGGCTGCATGCACAAAAAGGACCCAACAAGTTAAAAAATGTCATATTTGCTTAAATTGGGCTGTCTGTGGTTTAAAAAAAACACCATGAAAGGGACACTCTTATTCTACTTTCTGTGATAAGCTCGTTCATCAGGCTTTAACACACTAAGTAGCTTGGCCATTAGACATATCATTAGCCTCTTATTTCTATCCAGGGCCTGTTCAACCCCAAGCGTTGGGGCTGGTAGGCTTTACAAGTATTTTAGTTTTCAATTCATTCATGGGTTTTTCCATATCAATCAGAACGGGAATAGAAACAAACCACTTCGTCAAGTTGACATGGTGTAATAGTAAAGTTGTAAGACAGGTTCAGATCTCACTGAGCAGTTGTGTTTTCAGATTGTCAAATATGCAAGCCATTCTTCTCCTATCCCTGGCCCTCTCCCACACATCTTGGAGATAATGCTGGCCTACTTTACAGGGATTCTGTAAACGTTTCTGAGCTATTGCATAGGATGAGCTTTGGAACTTGAGATATGGTGGGTTGGTGGTGATGGTTTTCTACCAGACTAGAGAGTTGTGTGTTTGCTGCACAAAACTCTTTACAGCACACATTCAAGACTATTACTCTTCTCCAGTCCATTCTGCTAAAATAGTTGTAGGGGCAGGGAAGGAAAGGAGAAGCATCTCCCCAATCTGACACTGCAGTCTAATAGACCTTTCCTTATCAGCAGAAGGCAGATTTCAACATTAATCAAGAGCTGGTAACACACAGTGGCTATTGTTTTTCCGTTTGACAGCTGGAGGCTGTCTTTCATAGCAAAGAAGCTATTTGGGCTGAAATGTTGTCTAATTGTATCACTGTTCACCCAGATGTCTGAAGAGCTTCTCTGCCAAGAGCAGTTCTGGTGAATTGAAGTTATGCAATTGCTTCACAGGATGGCATTGCCATATTATAAAACAGTGGTTTTGTGGTTTTTTTAAACAAAATTTTAATGATGGCAGTTCACACCTGCAAATACTTTCGTTGCCTCCTTTAGGAAATGAAGTTACATGGCAGCTAATGTCTTGTGAACAATGCTCCTCAGAAGAGTACTTGATAGTGACTTCGGCATACATAATAATTTTATGTATTTTAAATTCAGTTGAGTTGCATTAATAAGAGGATAATGGGTGCTAAAAATGCGAGCTGATGAGAAAAGGTGGTGCATTGTGTTACCTAAATGGCATTCAGCATGATTTGCAGAACCATGCTTTTGCAAAGAGGTTCGGCAAAGTGAGTTAAAACTCTCAAAAACAGTCCCTGCCTCAACAAATTTGATTTTTAGTTACCAGTAATGTGCGGCAATAAAATTATGCCCAGGAAATAAGCTCTATTTATAGGCATTAGTTTGAAACCTTCAGCACAAAATTATTCTTTGAGGCAGTGCAACTGAATACTTCAGTATCATTTCTGTCAAAGCAGTTTGGTCCTGGATTTATATGTAATTGGACATTTTTCAGAGAAATGTGAAGGATTTCAGGTAACTGGGAATGCAAGCTTTCTGTGAATAAATATTTGAACATTTAAATCGTTCTCTAGTTCTGCTAGTGTTAGTCTTAAAACTACTAAGAGAATATACCATATATACTCATGTATAAGTCAATCTCATGGATAAGTTGCGGGTAAAACAGGGCGTTTGTGTGTTATGAAATTCTTGATTTACCAGCAATTTTTCTGAGGCAGCAAAAGAAAGCTAATAAAAAAGGAGCCATTTCACTTTCTTCTGAGGCAGCACAGAAATTGCCCTACTCAATTTCAAACCATAAAGTGATGGTTGTACTTTTTCAAACCATAAAGTGATGGAACAAGGAAGCAAGATAAGGTAGGGTAGGTGAAGTAGCAGTAGTAGAGGACCACAGGATAGTGCTATAAATGGATTTGGAGCATAGTATAACTAGAGAGATTCAGGCTGGCACAGTTAGGCCAGGAAAGTTTGGCCGGGACCGAGGCCACTGTAAAGTGCGCTTGTACCACTTTCAGAATTGGGGGGGATCGGGGAGGATGGCACATGTCTTATGTGCTGGCCTCTCTGACACCAAGAGTGGTCAAAACATACTTTATGGTGTCCCTTGTTGTGCTCTCAAGGAACAATCCTAACTAGTTATGCCAATGGGACATGTGCTGCATTATGCAGTGGAGTAGTAGTCACAGAGACCTCCTCAAGGAAAGGGAATGTTTGTTCCCTTACCTCAGAGTTGCATTGCCTTTATGGTGCTGGAAAGTTGGTTAGGATTGCACCCTTACTTCTAATTTATTCTTGCCTATCTTGAGTACTTGCCATTAAATAATAATTTTTTTATACATTCATCTTTTTTTTAAAGCCATTTAAGCAATCCCTGGGTAACTTTGGCTTTGAGGATGCTGTCAACTGCTGTTAGGGTTGTTTCTCTTTGGTTAATACTGTATATTTTTCTGTGCCTTTCTTTGCAGATTTCTGTAGGTTTTATTGCCTTTTACTAAGATTACACTGTTTCTTACATTAATTTTTTCATCTTGAATACATAGCTATATATTGCTTTGCTTTGTTCTTTGTAGCCCACAGATGAGTTTTTTTATTATGAAAGCCATTAAAGCAATAAAGTACACGTAACAAGCATTACAAACATCACATAAGTTTGAAAATCTGGATAGATTGGGGAAACTGCCACTTCTGCATAAGGGAAAAACATTAAATAGTCTTGCTCTTAATACAGTCTTGAGAAAGGGGGTTAAATAAATTAAAGCCCTGTCTCCTAGTTGTGAGTTTTGGCATAAGACCCCATTGTGTCCCAATTAATCTGCTTATAATGTCTACCAGCCCATTCATGATCACTAAGATGAATTAGAGTTGCCACTTTCTTTCATGTTGGGGAGAAGGTAGAATTTAGGACCTAGATACAGAGTCAGTGGCCACAGTGAGCTTCAGGCAAGCTTGGATACTAGCCTATTGCATCGTAGGGCAGAAGAACTATTATAGCATTAAGGTTTCCATTCTTTTTACCTGAGAGAGGCCTTGTGCCATTCAAGAGGTGCATTTTTTCTACGGGGCACATCTGCATGAATCGGCCTTGATTCTAAAAGTGCTACTATTTTAGGAGTGAAATACTAAAGTATTAGTGGTTGAAATGCAAGTATCTTAAAACGTTTGGGGGATTGTGGGAAAACGTTTGTTGCTTTTTTGGTTTAACATGTTGTAGCAGGTGTTTTGTTTTTTTACTGATTTTTAGCAAGTAATTGGTAATGTTTATACCTAGACCGTGCCTATTGAATATGAGGGGGGAAATTATTGTATGATTGCTATTTTCATTCTGCTCCATTATGAAGTCATCTTAAATCTGGATTGGATCAATGCTTAAAAAAATCCATAGCTTCCCAGGAGATGCTTCAATATTTATTTTGCCATGTCATATCATTGCCATATAAAGGATTATTGAAGGATGCTGGCAGGGAAACGTCACCTGGACATGCTGAATGTGGCACTTCGATACTGAACTCATGTTTACAAAGAAGGGGGTCCTGATTTCCTTGTTTTATTTCCATGTGTATGCCTGCGATTTAATTGCTGACTTAAACTACAGTCCTAAGGGTATTTCCACAGGTACAAACTCTATTGAAATAAGCAATGTATACCTTGGAGTAAATTTGCCTGTAGTTTCTCTTACCTTCTCTTGTGTCTGTCTGTTATTGCTATTGAAAGACATGTTTAGAACTGGGCTTAGCCATTCTGCTGCCTGTAATGAAGGGGGGAGATGATACTACTTCCCCTCCCACCATGCTTCTAGTATAAATTCATAGGTGACTGTGTGGGTGCAACCCTAACCAATTTTCCAGAACTGACATAGCTGTGCCAATAGGGCATGTTCTGCATCCTGCAGTGGAGCAGTAGTCGTGGTGGCCTCCTCAATGTAAGCAAATGTTATCTCACAGCCGCATTGACCTTGCCCTGGAATGTTGATTAGGATTTTCCCCTGTGTTAATCCATGGGAAATACCCCCAATTCAGCATAGGAGGGTACTTTTCCTACTAACCAAAAGTAAGTATCGAACTGCAAGCTTTTGAATTCTATAGGCAGATGGTAAGCAAAAGGAAGGGATAGGATTGTTGTAGGAACTCCAATAGTCTGCATTCTAAAATATTAAGAAGTAGTTTAGATATTTCCTTGCAGACTTGGATCTGCTTCAGGGAAGTATGAGATTGCATGAACTGTGTGTATTGAAACAAAGGAAGGAAGCAAAAATATTTCACCCTGCTCATTTTGGAATTAGATCTGTTAGTTAACTTGGTCAAATCTCTAGGACAAATGTGAACTGCACAAACTTGTCTTGCTTCATCATATGCCCTGGACATATGTATTATATTTATGGCATTATAATGGATAAATATTCAATACTGTAATGAATTTTAGTTCTAACTATTGCTCCTTGCATAAGTGTCTTTGCAAAGAATAAGCCATATGCATAAGTAGACAAAGATTGCCATGTTTCTGAAAAATAAATATATGTGTATATTTTTCCTAATAGGAATCCAGAAGCTTTGAAATCACGAGAAGAAAAGGTAAGTAAATGGTTTTCTCCTTCAAGAATTATCTTCAGACATTACATTGATATACAAATATAATCAAATTTAAAATAGGTTAACTTGTTTTTTAAAAGATGTAATGTTTAAGCATATTCCTTAAATGATCTTAAAACCTTGCTTAAAGCAACATTTTCTCAGTATTTTTAGGACTTATGTTGTGGCATGCTTGGGAGTTGTTTTAGTGAATGATACTTTTTCAATGTCCAGTAACTGCAGCCAATAACTGCCATGGTTAGGTTAGATTCATGGCAATGGGTTTCCTCAAAATCTACTGAGTAAGCCCCACATTCATGGCAATTGGAATTCTGTGAAAACTCGTTTTACAAAAGGGAGCAATAAGAAACTGCTTTTAAACGAGGCTGATAGCTAGAGGCAGTCTAAAATGGTAACTGAAATACAGCAAAATAACACTGACATTGGGCTTATAAAATGATAAATGCAATATCCTGCACAATTAGCAAAATAACACCCAAAATTTCCCTATTAAAGTGGCTGCAGAGTGTCTGAACTGAGTGCTTCTGACTTTCTAAGCCCCTAACCCAACATGCAGCTCTGCTGCTTACTTATAACTGGCTGTAGAGTCTTCTGGGCATGCTCAGAAGCTGCCAAGGGAACTGGATGGAGCCCCACAGAAAGTGAAACTGAGCCACGCTATTGGATGAATGCAGGCTCCAAAAACACTCCCCTCTTCCAAGCTGACAAATGTATTGAATTTTGTCAAAAGCCACACTGGGCTACATGGTTGCATTTACTCATGTGTAAGCAAAATGCTTTGGCTCCAATCAGAGGCCAGGCAAAGGGGAATGAAAAACCTCCAGAATGGTCCTGATCCAGTGAGCATGGAGCTCAAACACTCCAGAGGCTCCCCCACCCACCCCACCATAGTGAAAAAGATGAAGCTTGTTTAATGCCTGTTTTATGTTGCTATGCCTGCTAACAGCCATAGGCATAAAACACATACTGTATATGCCACCTATATTACAGTTATTAATGGTTTATTTGGAATAAATAAACTTTTATTAATTTGGATGTTAATATTAGTTTGGAATAAAAGCCCCCCATGAAAAAATAAAACAATTTTAGACCTTCCCCACTGATAGTTCAGCAGGGAGGTGGTGGTGCAGTGGATTAAACTGCTGAGCTGCGAGCTTGCTGACCAGAAGGTTGGCAGTTCGAGACCATGCAAGGAAGTGAGCACCCATCACTTGTCCCAGCTCCTGCCAACCTAGGAGTTCAAAAGCACATAAAAAAGCCAGTAGATAAATAGGTACCACTTCGGTGGAAAGGTAACAGTGTTCCGTGCGCCTCAGCGTATAATCATGCCAACCACATGACCACAGAAGCTTGTCCTTGGACAAATGCTGGCTCTTCGGCTTAGACATGGAGTTGCGCACCGCCCCCTACAGTCGGTCATGACTAGACCATTTGGTCGTGGGGAAACCTTTACTGATTGTTCAATAGCTGTAGACAACGGGTTGTAACCAATGGTATAACTTGTTCCATTTGCTCAAGGGAGCTTTGGGCTTGTTTCTTGAATAGCCCCCCCCCCCAATTTGTTTGGCAAACCACTTTTGAAATTAAGTAAACCTTGAAAGCTTTCCCTAATAGGATATGGGGATGTGCTTCTAAAAAGGAAGAAGTTGAGAATCTGCTGCGCATGCTCTTTGTATCCAAAACAATGTTCTTTTGGCCAATGTTTATAGATAACATCCTGTTTTAGTAAGCTGGTGTATTCATTTTATGTCTAACATTTTTGGCAACTTTTTGCATTCAATGGCTAATAAGAAACCTTGTTCTGGATAATTTGCATTACATGGCTTTTTGTGGTGCGCAAAGCATCATGTAGTGAAAAGCTTCCATGTAGCTCTTTGACTATGTAAAACCTCTTTCAGTTAAACCATCTTATATAAACAAAGCTTTATAGTAAAGAATATTTCTTTGTAAATTAAAAAAAATCAGTCTCTTAATATCTTTAGAGACAAAGCTGTGAGCAGCAAGGTTTCAAACTTCTGGAGAACTCAAAAGCTTAGTTATAATAAAGGTGTTGTAAGACTGTGACTCTTGGTTTAATAAACAAGACTACATTATCTACAACTTTTGTGGTGTGTGCGGACACCTGATTATAGAAGGAAGGTGATGATAGTCGTCTAGACCTGTGGTATTCAAACATTTTAGACCGGGACCCACTTTTAGAATGGCACTTGTGGTGGGGCCTACTGGAAGTGATGTCATTAACCTGGAAGTGATGTTGAGGCAGGAAGTGACATCATCAAGCAGGAAGTGCTATCATTGTAACATAACAAAATGACACGCCTGATATGCAAATTGGCGTTCTTGGATTGCAGCAATTGTACACCCATGAAATATGCCTGACAGAAAGCAAGATGAGGGCAAAATATTCTGTAAAACACTGAACTAAAAAACAAAATTAAAAAACCCTCAGTCTGTAGTTTCCAAGTTGGCTGTTCCTACCTTTCTGCGATCCACCTGACATCAGGTCACGACCCACCAAGTGGGTCCCGACCCACAGTTTGAATAACACTGATCTAGACAATTTGGCAGGGAAAGTAAAAACTGTCTGTTGATGGTCTTTGTGTCTTTCTAGCATAATTTGTCTTTGGCTGGTGCACCAGACTCAAGTAGTGAAGATAAAATGTGAGAGCAGGCTGTGTGTAAGAATTCTAACCAGAGTCCATCTGTATCTAGTTACCTTGAACAACCATTGACTTCACTTTGCTTCCCTCCCTCCAGTGAATGTTAAAGTCAACACAACAAATGTAGTAAGCAGCTGTTTTCATTCAGCTCTTGTCAACTGCCTCTCAAGTTGAAACCAAAAGGTTATCGGCAAAATGTCCCAGACAGTTGTGTGATTGCTTTGTGATTGATGGCTGTCTAAGGGCTGGAAAAGAATCATGAAGCACTGAGTAATAGCAACCAACTTTTAAAAACGTATTCCTGCAAGCGTGTGGTTGCAGGCAGTGAACCGAGCCGGGGAGGAGGTGGGGAAAAACTGTGAAAACAATAAAGGATGCCAGGATATGGTGGTACAGAGAATGTCATTAGCCACTGCTATGACAAATTATGCTACAGAGTATATAGGAGATGAATGAATACCAGCAGATTTTCCGTTTCCTTATTAATTGGCAGATGTCTCAAACTGCTTTATTAATACATATAAACAGCTGTCTGAAAATCAGCCATCAGAGCACTTTCTCGTTACTGTTTCAACTTCTTTTGGTTTTGTTTAGCAGATGTTTTCTGGGCTGTCTAGTCTATATTTATTTCTGTATAACTGTGAACTAGAAAGCCCTCCTCCACTCAACAGGCTTGTAGATTTCTCAGTTCTGTTTGCTTGTTGTCTTTAACTGTGACTGTGAAACAGGTATAAATCTTCTTGTAATTGAAAGACGCTGAATGGTCATGCACTCTGTGGTATTTCCATTACAATGGAAAATGAGCAGAACTATTACTTAGCTGAACAGGCTTTTATTGAACACCAATAAAGCTTTGGGTCTCTTGTTGTAATGACTGTACGGTGTCCAACATTGCTTGCATTGGTAACGTAACATATTCTTTATGGACAGAGCCATTTCTACCGTTATACCATCTTTGCTGTGTCTGCTTCCCAGATGATGCTGTGATATCTATTTCATTCCTGCCTAACCCGTTGAGCAAGTTTATAATGAATGAATAACCACCATATAGCTATGCAAAGGCACGAGAGTATCCTAAGATGTTGGTGGTCACACTACTAAACCTAACTTTAATCTTTAGTCCTCTTTCCCTTTCAGCAATTATATGGTTCAACTATTCCAGTTCATAGCAAGCATGGGGGTGCTGTTGGGACCGAGAGGTCCTAGTATAGTGCTATAACGTATTGTTCAGAGTTATATGTATTTCCATAGTCTTCTGTGTTCTCAAAGCAAATTGTTTCCTATGGCAGAAGAGTCAGAACAGACAAAAGGACATATTTCTTTCCCCTGTGCATAATTAGGCTGTGGAACTCCATGCAACAGGATGCTGTGATGGCACCTGCTCAAGGGGTTTGGGCAGGTTTATAGAGGGAAAAGTCCATCACGGATTACATGACAGCTGTAGGCAACCTTTGGGTTTTAGAGGTAGCCCATTTCTGAAAGTCAGGTTGCAAGGGAGTGGGATACAGGATACAGGGGTCTTGATGTCCTTTGTGTGCTTCTAGAGCAGTGGTTCCCAAATCCTTTAGCATTGGGACCCAGCTAAAAAGAAGTTCCACTTAGCTAACTCAAGTATCTGTGGCTATAATGGTGATTGGGCAGCAGTGCTCTCCCTAAGTAGCAGGTAGTTTAACTCGTGATGCACATCGCCTAATCTACCCTGTCAGTTTCACAAACCACCAAAAATTGAGTCATGACTCAATGGTGGGCCACTGATCCACAGTTGGGGAACCACTGTTCCAGAGGCTGTGCTGGGCTACCGGGAGATACAGGAAGAGGGTTTCTGGAACTTTCAGCTTTTTTTGGAATAAGCCTGAAGTAAGGTCAGTGCTGCAGTAAAGTTGCAGAGGTTTTGATAGGAGTGTTGTGAGCAGTTCATTACATAGTAGGTTTGTATATGAAAGGGTGGGTCTTCATTTCATGTAGTCTTTTGGAAATATATACTCAGGGCTACCAACATTCTAAATAATGCACTGCCCAGGGATGGGCTGGAGTCACTGAGCTTGAGTTATGAGTCATTCATGAGTCTCCACTTCTTTGACTTGACTTGTCTACAAGTCATGGCAGGTGCCTGTGAAAACTCTCCTCCTGGAATGCAAATCTTTTGTGAAGCAAGCTGCAGCAGGGGTCAGGCACAACTCCATGTAAAAAATAGAAGTGCTGCTGGAAGTGCTAGAGTCATACATGTCATACTCCCCCAATGTTCCCATCCCAACTGCAGTCAGCAATGTGCTGAAGTCCTTCACTTCAGCAACCATTTCATTTCTGTAAACAAAAGCTGTGCTGTTGTTCGAGCGAGTATAGTGGTGCAGTGCAGGAAAGTGATTGGTTTGATACAAACCCCAGGTACAACCCCCCCCCTTTCATATCACAACTTTCGATTCCACCATCAGAAGGAGTACCAGGCATGTGCAGTGGATCAGCAGAAAATGGAAGACAGCCATGCTTGGCTTGGTTAGTCCCCTTCCCCTGCGGTAAAGGTGCAGGGCGGGTGATAGGACTACTTGCCTCTGCTCTATTTTGCCAGCACAAGAGGCGAGGGTCTTGTGTCAGACCCATGCGCATTTCCTGCACACAAATAACTAATAGCTATTGGGCAGCTGTTAACTATCCCTAATTTTTCTAGTTTAGTTTGTCTAGAAGGAGAAAGGCACAGCCTAACATTATGGCTGCAAGCAGTCAGAGGTGTGTGTGTGTGTGTGTGTGTGTGTGTGTGTGTGTGTAAGAGAGAGAAGTATGTCATCTGTCTGTGTTGAAAGCTATGAAAGGAATAGGAGAAAAAAGCCTTCTTCCCTTCCCCAGCATTTGCCATTGTTGTCATATTTTGTTACATCATGTTTGCTTTCATCAAACACTTTTTCCAGTGCTATCTGTCAGAGCAAGCACCCTTGAATTGTAGACAGCAGTGCAAACAGTCGATGTGAAGAGATTCTTCAGTGCCAGCCTGAACTCTGTCCATCTGTAATCCAAGTGTGTTTGGAGATTTACGTGCAGTGGCCCAGAAGTCAAGAACAGCATGTTACCAAGCCTGGTAAATATATGGCTGGTCACAGAGAATAACAAGAGAGGATTTGTTCAACTAGGGGAGGATTTTTCTATTGGTACTAGCAGAAGCTTGTGTGGTTTGTCCTCTTTACACAGCTGTAGTTGTTGGAAATTTCTTATTGGTGACAGGGGAAAGCAGAGTAGGGTAAGCAGCAGATTCCCCCTTAGGACATCACCTCACCTCACCCAGGCTGACTGCTATTAGCAAAAGACACATGAGGCAGAGGCTTGGTAAAGGTGCAAAAAGAAAGGTTTACTCACAGTTCCATCCAGTGCATATCTACAGCGTCTGATTAGGATCAGAGATACAACTAACACTCGGAAGGTAATGCCCTTCAGCTGCATTGCCTTGCATGGAGGTGTGCTTAAGATGGCGGGTGCATCAGAGCCCTTGATATGCACTTCTTATCAGCTTGGTGGTCAGAGGACAAAAAGGATGTGCTCAGAGGAGAAGGGAAGGAAATAAGTTCAAGGCGACTCTCTCTCTCTCTCTCTCTCTCTCTCTCTCTGACACAGACAGACACACAGACAGACACACACACACCTGCAGGAATCACAGAGAGGACAGGTAAGAAGGGTCTGAGTCATAGGACATCACATTGTGCCCCCTTCGGGCATTAGACTGTCCCCTTTAGACAGCAGACGGAGTTGTGCCAACTCCAACAATTGTGCCATCTATAGAATGCTGCACTTGAATATGGAAAGAATTAAAAAATTACATATTTTTGTCAATATCATGTAATTACTATATGAAGTGTCATTATTGTGAAATGGAATGGCTGAAGATCTTTCCTCTGAATGCACTTTAGCTAAGTGGTAAAAATTTGAGGGATTACTTCCACTTGAGCTCATACTCTTTGAAAGGATGAAATAAGTGGTATCAAATCACTTACAGTGACCCCATCTTCTTTACCTGTTACCTGGGATCGAGCTGAAAGCAGTTAAATAGTCTACACAAGCTGCTTCTTGGCTATTCCACTGAAAGACTGCAGAGCTTCCCTTTGTGGTAGGGAGGAATGTGTGATTGGCTGTGCCACTAAAATAATGTTGGACATGGAAAACTAAATGTCAGGAAGGAAGTGTTCTGGCTTCAACATGCTTGTCTTTGTATGTATGGGATTCTTTTAATTGGGACCATTTATAGCAACTCTACCTGCAATCTAAGCATGAAGAAGGCAGGGATGTGCAGTGCATTAAATAGGCACTCTGCCCATGCCCTATATTTTAAAACTCTGCAAAAATATATATGTTAAATATATTTGTGTTGCTCTATAGATGTTGTCTGTCTCCTTTTTTGATATCTGAAATTGGCTGCTTGTACTTTTTTCATCTGCTTGCATCAAACATGAGTTTGGGTTGAGTTGGTTTTTCCAGACTGCAGCTCAGGACAGCCAATGCTCATAGTCCCACTTCTCATGCACAGAAGTGTCTCTGTTTCCATCTGAGACATGTTCAAGGGTAGCCTCATGATGATTCACCCTTGGATGAATCAATCCCTTCTTCCAAATCTAATGCCTCAGCTTTCCTGTTCATAGTGCTTCATTAAAATGGAGTCATTAAAATGGATTAGAGAGCAAGGCATATTTCACATATGAAAGCCAAACAACTTTGTCCTATCAAATGTCGCTCATCCAGTTAATTGTTTATTATGTCCTTAATGGCTTGTTCCATGCAGTTAAGAACCAGTCTTGCAGGGTTCTAGAAAATCTGCTGCAGGAGTATCTGTATCGGCCTTTGCTGCTGATATCTGTGAGCTTGGAATACTTTTGGCAACCTGAAAAATGAGCCTCTTCATAATAAATGATGATAATAAAATTGCACATGTGCTGGAGTAATTTGTTCTAAACTTAAAAAACTTGGATTCATCCTGTGCAAATTGCAATAGCATTTTCACCCTTTTGTCAATGCAGCTACTAGATCTGGTTTGGAGACTTCAGCCATAATTATTCATTTGTTTTTATTTTGTTCACAGTCATCCATTCAAGAAATTGGTGTCAAATGATGGTTTTTAAGCCAGTCAGCCAAGAAATGATCAAACCAATTTTTCATCTCTGTTTATCTGTCTAACAAATAAAATGAAAAATATCTTAAGGTTCATCAGGAGTTGAATAAGTGTGAATTATTTTGCTGGTTTTGTAGTAGGTGGCTTACAAATCCAGTCCCTATTCTAAATCAAGAAGAGCTTGGGTGCAAGTGCTTATGTGGTGACAATGTCTGTGACATATTTTTGTCTGTGACATAAATTTTTGCACATAAGAATTTTGAGTTGAGTCAAATCCATGGATAATTAAGTTCTACATGTATAGCTATAAAATTCTGATCCCCAGTAAATAATTTTGGGCTGGAACCATGTAATGCTTGAACGTACAACTTGTAAGTTACAGTATTTAAAAAATTTTTTCTCTCCCAATTGTGTTGTGGCTTGAGATGTCTTTGTTTAAAAACTCATAGGTCATGATCCAAACTCCAGGCTGGAATAGGCAGGCTGACACACCTACCCCATATCCAGTCTGGGGCTTGGCTCTGCTGCCATGCTCCCTGGGGAAAATGAGAATTTATTCCCCTTCCCCTCGGTAGTGCGCAGCGACCCAGATTAATCTATTTGGAGCAGAGCTGCTGAAATTGGCTGCACAACACTGAGCAGCTGAATCGGGGCCACCTGTCTCCACCCTCCTCCCCAGGCTGGGTCATCCTGGGCCTACTCATTCCTCGCCTTCCCCTACCCCATTCTCCCTCCTACCACCCCCTGAATCCCTGTGCCAGCCTTCCAAGGCCGGCCTTATTTTTGAGCCTCCAGGCCTGGAAGTTGGTGCCTATTTATTCACGAACTGGTGCAAACATGCTTTATGGCACATTTGCAACAGTCCGAGGCTGGCACTAGGGACTTGTCCCAGCCAAAAGGTAGGTTTGGATCGCATTGAATGTTGGTCACAGATAAAACTACAAAATTAACGGTCAACAAGTGAATAAAAGTCATATGGAGCCATAAACAAATTTTCATCAAAATGGCTGCCACTGCCCAGCTCTACCATGTCTATAATAGAATACATAACGTATGTCTTGTGACTAGAATGTATTTAAAAACACTAGCCCTTGTGCCCATTTGTTGAAGATACTTTAAATCTTCACAATTTTACCAGAGAGGACAGAAAAAATTCAAAGCAAACAGCTTGTCAGACATAAAGACCAAGATACTCCTCCATTAGTATGCATATATCCATTTGGAGACCAACTGTGAAAAGATGGTTGATCAATTTATTACAAACCTGTCAGTGATGAGACTTAATTATCACTTTGACATTTCTTGGCCCAAAGTGAAAACGACTTATAAAGCGTGTGTCCGTGAATTTGTGTGAGGAGGGAATAAAGCAATCGGTTCATTATCTTGTGCCAGAAATAGTAGTAATTTAATTGGAAAATACTGATTGGCACAAAGGGACCAATCTGTAATATCTTATTAAAGACAACTCTGTATAATTATTGGCACAAACAGTTCTGACCAATAAGTGCTAGAATTGGAATTCTGGGGTAATTACAATTCTACTTCCTCGTTGGCTATAATTAGCTACATGAACTCACTTTTGATTGGCACTTGTCGGGAACCTGGAACCAGCCACGGAGCCCGTTAGGATCCGGAACGCCTGTTCTGGTCTATTCCCCCTGAATGACATCACTGGCTACATGTATATGGAAAGCATAAATACTGCAAAAGTGAATATATACTACAGATACTATATAGTACCATAAGTTGTTTTAATAGTGCTTCTCTCTTCCACGTAAAGCCAGGGAAATGTTTTGTGTGTGTGTGGGGATTGAAGTGAGAGGAAGAAAGTGAACGAGTAATTTCTTAATTTTATCAAACCATAGAACTGTGGTTTATTTTTATCCTTGCTTGTTCTCATTCTAGTTAGCTTATTAAACTTGCTAATCAAATTTATATGAAATTGGAAACTGTAGTTTGTTCTTAAACTGAAAACATAGGTTTTCACACTTCTTCTCTCACATGAAGGTTGGAAAAGTACATTCACTGAGGCTTCCTTCACCTTGTTCACTAAACCATGGTTTAAGTCTTGCACCTGAACTAGGCCATTGTATCCTATTGACTAAGGGCCTGATGTTGGTTTGGGTAGATAAACTGGTTAGTTGGCAGGGTAGTCATGATGTCTTGGAAGGGTGGAAAAAAATCAACTATGGAAAAAGAGCTGAGAGATTTCTGTGGAAGACCAGATAAAAATAAGAAATAAGCTCCATATCTGTGTACAAAGCTCAATGCATTATACAGCTAAGACTAAATATTTACAATGGCTTTGTTTGTTTTCTTTGTGGATTTGGCCAAAGCTTCCTTAAGCTTTTGTTTGAATGAAGAATAAACTTGAAGCTTAAAAAAAAAAACCCTGACTCATATTCTTAATGAGGAAAAAATGCAGCAATCTGTCCTGACCAGGAAACAACCTCATTGGGAGCATACCTTCATTCTAGTGTGTTCAAATATACAGTATATGATCATTATCTAGCTACTGGGCTCCTCGCTGGCTTACCAGACAATAGTTGGGAGCAGCAGATCCTGTAGAATGGCACTTGGAAAAAGGAGAGGGTGATCTGTGGCAGGGCAGCTCCTCCTAATAAGCCAGTTGGGATCCAGAGCTAATGGAAAAGATCATGGGGTGCAGGCAACAGCATCTTTCTTTTTGCTAGTGCTACTTGACATCCAGAAGATGTCTTAAATTCCCCAGCACCTCTCCCCGAAAATGCACTGTCAGGAAAGAACATTCCAAAACTGTAAAATGGCACAGAAGGGATGAAGGTGGGTGGTGGCTGTTGCTCCTTCACAATTGCCCAGTAAGCATCTCCTTAGCTCCCAGCTTGCCAGGCAGTGGTGGCAGGCAGTAGCAAGATGTTCTAGGCTCAAATGTGGAGAGGGGCGCCGACTTGCTCTCAACATTGGGTATGCCTGTCGCCGCACCACTGACATTGACATCACTGCACCCGTCCTCGGGAGGAGCTGACTTGCAAAGCAAGCGCCCAGCCCAGTGCCCGACATTGGGGGTGCTGAGCACCCCCAGAAAATTATTGTGGGTGCTGACAGCATACCGGCACCCACGGAGTTGGCGCTACTGAATGTGGATATTGGACATGAGGCACCACCTCTGGGGATAATGATCAAAACTGATTGGAGAAACATGACCTTAAAGAATGTTCTGTATAGTCAGTGTAATTAACCTAGCCCTATATCGCTAATCACAGAAGTAGGCCAAGACATCCTGTTTTACATTGGCTAGAGGTGAGCAATTATTTGTAAGGGAGTTGCAAGTGTGTTGAAGGAGGCTACAGAGTCCCTTTTTATAGTGCTATAAAAATTGTAGTACTTTTATAATATGGTGCTATGATGGTTGCCTTTGCAGCCCAATTCTAACCTGGGCTGGAATAGACAGGCTGGTGTAAGGTCTGCCTGCTCAAGAGTGGGAGTTAAGATATGGACTACGTGCTGGAGGCTGTTCCCACCCGCCTCCCAGATCCAGTCTGCCCACTGGCCCGCCTTCCCTCCACCTTCCCCATCTTCCCACATTGGTTGAACTTGGCCAGTGCAAACTTACCTGCCTGGGGCAGCATGGAGTCTGGATTTGGCCTCAAACATTTTGACACTGGGTTTTGGCTGGCACATGTCCTTATGGCACATTTATTACAGTACTGGGCTGGCACAAGGATGCCAGTCCAAGACAGTGTTAGGATTGTGCTTTCAGCCAAATAGATTTTTTTCAGGTTTTTGAACCATGAAAATATCTGCAGAGTATGCTTGCCAGGGATGTAATTAGGCTGAACATAGTGCCACAAATAAAGATTCTTAGAGTAAGTCTCTGAAGCAATTATATTGCCTGTTTCCTGCCATTAAGCTGTTTCACCTTTTTGTAGGCAGCATCTGAATGGCTCTTTTTTTCAAAGTTACTTTGAATCAAAACAATAATTGTTTGAACACTTTTTAAAAATAGAAAAGATTTTCTAGCTACTAACTGTAATCGGTCCTACTTAGCTACCCATGTTTTACAACAGATGGTCAAATGGTGTCCGGTGGTTAGCAACTGGCCTGCCAGAACTTGGAAAGAATATGGAAACACATTTTGGAAACGTCTTTGGAAGCTTTATACAATGTCTGCTTTGTTCTCACCTCAAAGTATTGTCTCATCCAGTAATTGTATGACTAAAGAGTGGTTAAGCTGCAAAAGTGACAAATTGAGTGATGGCACCCAATCCATTTTTCTTGTCTTTTTTGAGTACATTGAACAATTTATAAATAAACTTTCAAATCCAAAATGTAAATACTTGGCATAAGTTTAACTTAAAAAAAATTATAGCCTATGTACCCACATCCAATCTCTGTCATTTTTTGTGCAAGATTTTCTTTTTGTCATTTGAAGCATTATTTTGTTTCACTAGCTAATTATAAATTTATGGATAGATAATTCTTCTCTAGAAGCATTATCTATCCATAAAAGATAATTAGATAATTGATATGTCTATGAAGATAATAGATATGTCTATAAAGGTCTGTAATTTGATGGAGAAAGAATAATAGGAGAAAAATTGCAGATAAAGGTTACAGTCTACCAAGAATATGATGGCTGGGGAAAAAAGGACAGAATTAATAAGCTTTGTTTACCAGTTGTTTAAAAATACATCTGTAAAGTGGCTCTAAAACTGAAAATTCAAAATAGAAATTCTAACCTTGTTTTGCAACATGTTAACAGTGGGGGGAAATGAGGATGAGTGAGAAACTCAAGAAGAAGCAAGTAAGCAAAGTTAACAGCACACAGGGTTGCCAACAGACCAGCAACACTTTTCTGTCCTGCTCCTGTGCCTCCAGCAGACCTTTACTTTGCAGAGATAACTGGGGAAAGGTTTTCTATGCCATAGAGCAGTGGTTCTAAAAAATTTTACATCTGCGACCCACTTTTAGAATGGTACTTGTGTTGGTATCCACTGGACATGGTGTCATTAACCTGGAAGTGATGTCATAGCCGGAAGTGATATAATCACGTAGGAAGTGCTATCAGTGTGACATAATAAAATGACATTTTTGGAATGCACACTGGCATTCCCGGTCTGCAGCAATTGCACAACCATGAAACATCCATGACAGAAAGCATGATTAGACCAAAATATTACGTAAAAGGACTGAACTAAAAACTTTAAAAAACCCTCACTTGAAAATTCCAACTGTATTCTCTGTATTGCAAGAATTCTGGCAGAAGATGTATAGCAAGAGTAAGATCTACAGCTACCAAGATGGCAGCTTCCAGCTTTCCACGACCCACATGACATTAGGATGTGACCCACCAAGTGGTCCTGATCCACAGTTTCAGAAAGCTGCTTTTGGAGAAGCAAACTTTGAAAGATAACCAAATACTATTTCTTGATGATATACAATAATCAGATAATCAACTCTGGGAAAGCCATTGTCTTGCAGAATCAAAGCAAAAGAAAGAAAAAAGCTTCTTTTTTTGCAAAGCATTTGGAAATGAAAAGAAGTGAGTCAGGAGCGCTGTGGGGGGAATTGGAGAACATTGGATTAGTGAAAATGCAGATATGAGACCCACTAATATGGAGGGGGGAATATTTTTCTTTGTCCTCTCCCCAGCTTCTGAGCTCTTAAAAGAGCCCCATCATTTATAGAACTGTATTGTCTGATATTAATGACACACAATGCCAAAACATAGGAGTAATATCTCCCCAGAGGAGGGAGCGTGCAAAGGCAGCCTCTCTCAGGAGGAGGGGGCATGCGTGATCGCCAGCGCCTCCTCCTTTGGGGACAGCCCAAAGGTGGCTGCCTTCCTACCGCTTACGGTGTGAAGGGAGTCACCTCCATAATGAGGGTGGAGCCTGGGGCTAATCCTGCGCCCCCATTTAGCCCAGCGCCTGGAGTCTAGCCCGCCCCTGTTACGGTTCTGCCTAACACAAATGATGCAGAGATACTGGGGAAGACATCCCTTCCGGAGGTGGAAAAGAAATCATGTAGTTGTGAGCCCCCTCCCCTTACTACAAATTCAGGAGCCATACCAAAAAGTGGCCTTTCTGGTACAGGTTGCATATCCCTTATCCTGACTGCTTGGGAAGGGAAGGAGTATGGGTTTTAGCATAACTGTATAAATATAATGAGAATTGCTTTCTCCTTGGGTGACATTTGGGTGCCTGCTTGCCTCTTTTTTCCAATAATGTCTGTATAGTCATTATTTCTGTATAATCCCATATAATACCACAGAGCAGAGAATAGAACTTACAGACTGTATGTGGGAATGAGCAAAAGTCCTTCTCGTGTTCACACTACAGAAAGTTTTTTAGAAGTCTTAGACAAATATGTCTGGATTTCAGATGGTCCAGATAAGGGACTTGTGGCTAAACCAGATTTTCAAGTAACCTTGCATGCTCTCCCTCCCCAGTACAGCAAGCCACAGTGGACTCTTTCTGAACCCTGCAGAATGCCATATTAATCCTTATGCCTCCATATCCTATCCATATCCTCCTTATGCCATATTAATTCAGGTTGCCCTAACCCCCCCCCCCCAGTTGTAAAATGAGGTCTATGGTGGAAGCTAGCACAGGGCATAGCAGCAAAACTGTGTGGAAGCCACTGAGCAAAATGTGTCTGAAGCACCTGCTCCATAGCACTTCTATTATCCTTTTCAAATTCAGCTCATTGTTTAGATGGATGTGAGAAAGTTTGGATAGACGTGAGAGTGTTTCATTTTGTGCTGTTTCATTTTTGTCTCTCTAAAGACAATTTACGGCTCAGTCCTATCCAATCTTCCAGCACTGGTTTAGCTGCAATGCAGTCCTGAAGTAAGAGAATAAACATTCCCTTATCTTAAGAGGACCAGTGTGATTGTCCTGCAGCCCACAACACACGTTGCAGGATTCATAGCACACTCCACTGGTACAGCTGCATCAGTGCTGGAAAGTTGGATGGGATCGGGCCCTTTGTTATATTTGCTTGTTACAGTCAGTGAGCAGGTTCTAGCATACTACTCAGAGTCAGACAGGTGGGGTCTGTATGAATGTGGAGTCAATACTAAACACTGACCGCTATGATATGTGCACCATAATAGCACTATGTCTATGCTGCTTTTGTGGGATCTTTTTGCTGGCCTTATTTGTTCTGCAATGCTTTCCTCTTACGTTCACTCCGGGCTATAGCATTACAGAGTCCCAGCTTGGTAATTGATGTCTGTGTTTTGTGTGTGCATGTATGTATTTTTAATAACTTGAGTCTGTAAAATGGTCCAGTTGTGTTCGGAGTTAAGGAATGAACTATTTGCTGCATATATGGTAATGTAATTACTTTTCAGAGATACTTCATAAGGAATTTTTATTACTTGCCTAAATGTATATTTACTGCACTTAGTAGACCAAAACAAACTTGAATAAAGCTATTTTGGTCTGTGCAGTAAGCACTGAGAAATCCCAGAGAAGCCAGTTGTATCTAAGTGCGTGTTTTAAAAAGAACCTACAACGAATAATATAAACACAATAGTCCTTAATATAAGCATTTTCTTGTTCTTTGCATCTTTTATTTATCTTTGGGGGTGGGAATTCACATACGCATTCTTCATTTGTAAATAGTGCCCCACCGAAAATAATGTTTGTAGTGCTGCTTACCGTTAAAAAAAAAAAAAAAAAAAAACTGAATACATTAAAAACCAGTAAGGATGAATATAAAAGTTCATAAAATGCAACGGGAAGAAATAAGCTTAGCGTTCCTGTCTTTCTCAGTAAGCCCCCGTGGTCAAGTAGCTAGTGGGTGGTGGATGGACCACCCTGGAGCATCATGTGCGGGGGTGCACATGAGAAGCCATCCAGGATGGTGGCCACTGGGGAAGCCGCTTCCCAGCTGCCTTTCAGCTTCTGCCAGGCCACTTCCATTGTGAAAGCTCAGTGCTGTGCTTGGTTGCATTGGCTCATTAGCTGGGAAGCAGAGTGGCAGTTCTGCTTCCCGTCACCACAGCCACCACCATCCTTCTCTGAACCAGAAGTGACATAATGTGATGTCATAGTGTCAGTGCCCAACACAGGTGGGTGGCCTGGCTCCACCACTGCTGTGGACCCCTTAATTTGGATGAAGTCCACATCCTAGGGAGACATTCTCCCAGTGTCATAATGGCTCAAATCCAAATCTTTCTCCCAAGCTCCTATTTGGCCCTGAAGGATAAAGAACCTGAAGCAGACCTGAAGGCTGAAATTCTGAGTACTTCTATTAAGGATTAAATCCCAAAGGTTGGCCTTCTAGGGTAGCCCATTGGGAGGGAGTCACTAGCAGCATAATCCTATGCATGTCTACTCAGAAGTAAGTTCCATTATACTCAATGGGATTTACTCCCATGAAAGTGTGTATAGGATTGTAGCCTAGGCCATTCTCCTTTACATTGCACTGAACGCCAATTACTGCCATGAGATTGCCAGCATCTCCCACTCTCCTTGTCCATAGTACCTTGCCACTCTTTCAGAAGGCAAGGATGATAAGGAAGGAACAAATGTGGAGGGGAGGTGCTGCTCTAGGCAGCAAGTCTCTTCTCCCCTACTTCTTCCTTTTTCTGCCCTTTCAGACTTTTCAAAAGGCAGCAGGAGGCTGGGGAGAAGGTGGAAAGCAATCAGGGTGACGGGGAGAAATGAAAAGTCCCAGAGAAAGTAATTGGGGCAGGGCTCCAGTTGATCTTCTCTACAGCTGCTGCTGGACTTGTGGCAGCCTACAAATCCATTTCAAACAGTCTAGTAGGTTTTTGTTATGACTCTAGAATTTCTTGACTCTGTAACTTGTCATAATGCAGAGATGAAGAGTTCCGTCATAGTGCATTTTTCTGGAGTAAAAATCCATTGTGGGTTTTGTACCATGATGGGTGGTACAACCTTTTTACATTAGAAGTAGGCTACTTCAGAATGCCAGGTGCAAGGGAGTGGCAACAAGGATGCAGGCATCTTATTGTCTTGTGTGCTCTCTGAGGCATGTAGTAGGCTGCTATGAGATACAGGAACCAGGACTAGATGGGCCTTTGGCCTGATCCAGCGGGAATGTTCTTATATGGATCTTGGTCCCAAGTGTTGGGAGGACCCCCCCACACACACACACACACGTTCATCAGGTTTGTAAATCATCTGAAGTTTTGAATCAACATGTGTAAGATTGCACCATGAATCTTTTGAAGATTCTTTATAGGTTGGCAAGTTAAACATTGAGTCCATTATATATTCTGTGTAGACAAATTAGGTTTATACCTTCAGTTTATTAGACCTTGAACTGCAATGAGATCATGGATGTGAGCAACTTTTATCAGTCAGTTTAGCCCAGTTTTGTGTCT
>JAJKFI010000005.1:22023433-22044112 GCA_029204185.1 Lerista edwardsae
GTGTCCTTGAGGTGGTCAGCTTCCCAGCTTGTTAGTGCAACCTGCTACACAGTAGCTGAACTCCCTTTAGATAGTGTAACATAAGCAGGCAATGTTTCTCACGGGAAGCGCTGGCTAGCAAACATCCACTTTCTCATGAGATCATGATGTTCTAAAGGTTACCCCATTGGTTAACATGGGGCACGGGGGTCTCTAAGTACCCACCTACCAGATATAGTCTGACTGCACCCTTTGTTCTTCTGTCTGTACCATGTGCGCAAAGAGACTGAGACTGTAACTGAGAATGTAACAACATGCGTTGAAAAGCCGCTTGTACGCGGCAAGCCTTCGCCGGCTTTCGCTGACCGGCAAATAGAACTTCTCGCTTTCTGACTATCGCTACTGAAACCAATAAAATGGCTTTGTTATTGAAATGTAGCGATCGCTTCTTTCCTCCGCTCCGATCGCGCTAGGCAAGCGCTGAATGGGTCCACAAGCCCCCAACTCTGCTATCAACACTCCAAATACACAACATAGACCACTCACCCGCCCTGTGCCCTTACTGGGGGGAAAGGGGACGAATGTCCTCTTCTCCCATGGAGCCTCCCTAGGCTGCCTGGCTGTCGGGCAAGATTGGGCAGTATGTGTTTTCTTGTAATGTGTTAGGTACATTGGTCTTGCTTTATAAATGGTATTTTCTACATCTGCCAAATAATTCAAACACACACATCAATGGAAATATATTTCCATTGATGGCAGAACAGGAAGGCGGGCAGCGCAATCCTATAGACTGTGCAGCGTGGATGCAACGGGGTTGCGCTGATGCTGATCTGCACCCATGTCAGCGCTCGAGCAGCAGGGCCGGTGCTGCAGGCAGCACCGGCCCTGCTGCGCCTGTGCTGAGCCTCTCTCGTGCCAACCGAAGCCGGTTGGCACGAGAGAGGCTCCATGCCGAGGCAGCACGGGGATTGAAGGGAGATGGGGGTGGGACTTGCGAGTGACGTGAGCGGGCTTGGGAGGTGGCCATCCGGCCATATCCTAAGCCCATCCGTGAGGCCCGGATTCGGGCTGCACGGTCTCCTCGGATCTGCGCCTGCTCTTTAGCGGGTGCAGATGTGAGGAGCACATAGGGGAGGCTGGAGCCTCCCCTACGGTAAGGGAGTGCACGCTCCAGCCTCACCTATACTACGCTAGGATATGGCGTTGGCTGGCCGGCCTCGCCATTCCAGCGCAATATAGGATTGCTCCCTAAGAAATATATTTTGTCAGGCTGCAGCATGAGCAGAAGCAAATGGCAAGGTTCAGGGCAGGACTGCAGTGATCTCTGCCATAGAGGCTTTTAGACATTCTGACTGATAAAGGGACCGCTTGCCCTGGGCAGGTCATACTCTGTGGTCGCATTCTTGCCCTTTCTTGAGCAGATGAGAGGAGAGTCAAGAGGGCCTGGCACTCAGGCAAGTCATTCATAAATTTATAAATACAGTAAGAGACAGGAATGCTTGGGAGATAACAGTACCTATTGGAACATGATTTGGCCTTTTCCTCTAGAAATCAACAAGGAAGCTTTGTCAATGCAATAAGTGCTCCCTTGGTTCCCATGTTTACTGCAAATTGGATGGCTCTTGTGACTCAGCACAATGTTTTTGTGCTTTCCTTACAATGAGTTTCAAAAGCACTTAAATGAGCAGGGGTAAAGCTTTGAAGTCCTTGGAATTCTTCTGTATTCTTTTCAGTTGTTCAGCAATAATTTAAACTAGGCTAAACACAACAAGTTGTGGAGACACAACAAACTCTTTTTGGCTAAGCCAAAAAACTTCTCGGCAGGTTAGAAAATGGCAGATGAGAAGCGTCCACCTGTACACTGAAACTTTAAGGGATAGTTGGCTTCTAAGTTATTCTCTATAGCCTGGGCGTTGTATGGAGAGACCTAAGTATCTATGATCTGTATCATACTGATTTCTATTAATCCCAGCTAATGGAAAGATTTATATGGGTGAGCTGCCTTTCAAAAGTGTGCTATTCAATATGAAAGTGGTTCCCAACTAGTGGTTGCACCCCACCCCAAGATGGTGCCACTGCAGGGGCATCGTGAAGGGGGGCAGGCCGCACCAGGTGACACACATGGGGGGGATGACACCACCAGGGACCAAAATGGCTAGAATCGTGGTTTTATGGAATAACACCATAATACTATATACTGTTGGATGTGGAATTTCACCCGGAATTCAATGGAAAAACCGGAGTGTAATATCTTAGTTCTATCAAAACTTACGGCCAAAAAACTAAAAACCAAAAATAAAACAATGTAAAAATTGCCATTTTAAAAAAAATTGCGGTTTTATGGAATAACACCATAATACTATATACCGTTGGATGTGGAATTTCACCTGGAATTCAGTGGAAAACACCAGAGTGTCACTTCTTTATTCTATCAAATGCTATGGCCAAAAAACTAAAAACTGAAAATATAACTTTTTTGAAAAAATGGTGATTTTTTTAAATAGAAAAAATCACTATGAGTCAGTTCTCATTTCCATGTATCAGAGCTAATACAAGAACATTTATTTAATTGTGTGAGTATCATCAAATTGGCCACAGGTTTTTTCTTCGTTACTGATTTGTTGGGTGACCAGTACTATAGCTAAATAAATAAAGTTATGGGGGTAACACTAGTAATAACACTGCATTTAGATTGTGCATATGGTATTGTAATTTATTCTATATGGTTTGGGAGGAGGAGATTCATCATGGGGGGTGACACTCTGACCTCCTGCACCGGGTGATGTGAACTTTAGTGACACCACCGCCAGGGACAAAGGAGCCTTTTTTACTCACCTTTGCCAGCAGCTCTGGCTTCTGGGGGTGTGTGGGGAGTCCCATGGACGCATCTGCAGGTCTCCCCAAACCTCAGAATGACTAAAAATAGTGATCTGAACCAACTTCTGGTTTCCGATTGTAAAACTGGAAGTGGGGAGTAAGTTCTGTGGAGGTGTCCATGGGGCTATTGCTCTCCCTGAAGGCTGCTGCTGGAGAGGCCATTTTTAAATTTGTACCCAGCAGCAGCCAAGCAGCTTGCAGCCAAGCAGCGTGATCCTAGGGAGTGCATTACTGCCAACATCCCTCCCTCCCCTGCAAATACTTAGATGGTTTCCAGCCCCCCTGTAGGAGTTTGGGAATTACTGTTATATGAGCTTTGAATGACAGGAATGGCATACAGAACTGACTAATTATGGTCACATTTTACTTCTGTACTTGGCTATAAATTAGTATAGCTACTGGCAGCTTTTTCATTCTGATACAGAAAAGTTATATCTGACATACCATGAATTTTAAGATATCATTAAATTACTAGTTAAGTGCCTGGCAAATTGAAAGTTGTGAGGACGAATGTTCCAGGTCTTGTTACTCCTCACTTTTGGGTGTTCATTGTGGCCATATCAATGAGTAAAGTGAAGAGTTCTGCTCTTTAAAAATCTGGCCTTGTTTCTCCAAACTGGAAAAAAAAGAGAGAATGTTTCTCTACCTTCCATCACAAATGTGGCAAACATGTTAAGAGATGGGTCTGGTGAGCAGGTGAATGGTCATCTCTTATTTTCATAAGCAACACTATTGGCACATTACAAAGTCTCACAAGGACGTTGTGTTGAAGTTTAGATTCATATTTTCATCCATTGGCCAAAAGTTCTAGAATTATGCCACCTAGGCAGACAGCTAGTGCAGTGCAATATAGTTGCCTAAGAGATTAAGATAAAAAGTCCCTATTTTAATTCTCTCCTCTGCCATTAAATCGCTAGAAGTTCTTGGGCGTCTCTCTGCCTCGGCTACCCACACACAAAGATCTGTAACATGGGCATACAACTAATTACAGGGCTGATGTGAGAATAAGGCTGCAGTCCTGAGCAACTTATCTGGGAGTAAGCTCCATTGAATAAATCAAATTTAATTCTAAATAATCATGTATACAGTTGAGCTGTGAGTTGCATGAAACATATTTTATATTCCAGTGTGCCATACAGATGATGTTGCAGTTTGCCGTCAGGAAAAATGTGTTGTATTTTCAGGATAGTTATTTAAAAACTGCTGTGAGTGTTCTGGGCAGCCCAACTCTAAACTGTGCTGGTGCAGTAATGCCACATGAGCAGGGGGTGGAACGGTGCCAACCTTCACCTCTGCGCCGGCAAAATAGTGGGTGCCATGGCAAGGAGGCCTATCACCTGCCCTGCATCCCACGGCAGTCGGGCAGCTGCAGGAGGCTCCGCAGGAGAAAGCGTCTTTGAACCTTCTTCCTGTGGAGCTTCCTGCAGCTGCCTGGCTGACAGGGGATGCAGCAGTAGCCACTGCTGCTTGTACATGCACATGGGCAGCTCAGGATCAGGCTGTTACTCTCCATCCTGCAAAGGAGGCGAATGTAGTGGCTTGCCCCTCTTCTATCTTGGTATAACAGTGAGCTCCATCACTTCATGTACCAAGCGAATGAATGAGTAGTCAGAAAACGGATGGGCCTGCTATCTAGTATGCAGCACCATCTGGTTGTACATATGTGAGGAGAAAATATGCATTAAAAAAAAGCAGGAGAAGCATTTTTGTACTGTAGGTGACCTTAGGCAGGAGATGACTAAAAGTAAGGCTGACATTGATCTAGGATGGAATTGTGTATATAATAAGGCACTGAGCCAACACATTCTTCTTTTATACCCCCTGTTCAAAATGTGAGGTATCTGTACAAAAGCATCTGGTTTTAAATGACCAAAAATGTATTTAGGAACAATTGTTCAAACCTTTGCATATGAGATGAACAGGCTTTCCCTGCTCTTCCACGACAGCATTACTAAGGACAGGAAGAAAAGAAAAAGGAAAGGGGGGGAAGAGAGACCCCAAGTCTCTTGTCAGAGCAGCTGCCAGATAACCAGTTGGAAGGAGCTCTTTTCTGGCTCACATTAAAATTTGGCAGTCGTATTGCCCATCTCATTTTGAGAGTACAATATTATGCTTGATGGTCTTGAATACCACGCCAAGTAATTAGGAAACTTGACAATATTTCTAGTACAGGCATGCCCCACTATCCACTGATTCGGTATCCACGGATACTAGGGACGCCTTTTAAAAAGATAGGGGAACATTAAACTAATCTTTTTTTTTACCTTGATGCAGCAAAACCACTGGTGTTTCCCTATCTTTAAAAAGGCGTCCCCAGTATCCACGGTTTCAGGTAACTACAGTGGGGTCCAGAACGGAACCCCAGCGGATACCGGGGCATACCTGTAATGACTTTTTTCAAGTTGTTCCATAATGAAGTTGCACAATGGAACTAATAGCTGAGGAACCAAGCCGGGCCCAGCCTGGGCTGATGGAGGAGCCTTCCCTGTCTCACCTGTCCCTCTTATCTTATGCAACCCTGCCATAACAGCAACAACAAACACCACTGTGTTGCTTAGCACTTATGCAGTGCCAAGTGCTCAAAGTACTTCTTAAGTATTCTTAGGGCGCAGTCCTAAACTGAGCTAGGCCAGCATAAACTAAGCCAGTGAAGTTTGGACAGCACAAGGGCCACTGTAAAGTATGTTTGGACCACTCTCAGAGTCAGAGAGGCCAGCCCACAGGCATGAGCCATCCTCCCAGACTCCAAAAGTGGTCCAAACATGCTTTATGATGGCCCTTGTGCTGACCAAACTTTGCTGGCCTAACTGTGCCAGCCTAACTCCAGTTTAGGATTGCACTCTTAGTCAGCTAGTCATATTACATAAGTAAGCCAGTAATATTAAGCTTGTGTTGCAGAATGGTCAATCATATAAAGTGGCAATGGAGTTTCTGAGATCCAAGAAAGTTTTTCATTCAAAGTGAGTGTTATGGAACATGTGAAAGATCACCCCAAGGAGATAGGTGGATAGTTATCAGCCGTGGTCCCTTGTCTGTGCAAGCCAGGAATCATAGTGTTAAGTCCAGGGCCTGTGCCTGCCACAGGTGTAGTTGACAGCTGCAGCCAGTTAGAGATGACAAGGGCCCTGGGGGTAAAAGTAGCTCTTGGGAGGAGCAGAGTTGTGGGTGTAGGAGCAGGAAGTTTGGAAAAGAGACGTGTGGTGAGGCAAGAAGGAAAAATTGTGGTGGAGGGAGAGTGTGTGGAGAGAGCAAGTACCATCTGTCTGATTGACTTGACTGGCTAATTGACTGTTTTGACTGACTGACTGTCTGATTGACGGATGAAGGACAGAGGTGATTGTGGGACTGTGATTGCTGTTGGTTGCTGTATGTGGCTGTCCCATCCCAGGGGCTGAGGAGCTATGGACTGAGGAGAGACTGTCTGGGGCACGTGAAGGAGGACCTTTGCACCATGAACAGGCAAGCTTACTTACTGCCAATTGCCTTTGTACAAGTGCTGGGGTACAGGGGTGATTTGAGCTGTTTGTTTGGTGAGGAGAGGAAGGCTACTTAGTCTAAAATGGGCACAGGCTTGCTTGAAATTTTGGAAAGAGGATGTTTCTGGGACAGTGATCGATGAAACTTCTCAGCTCACAAACATAGCCCACCATTTTGCACTAGCTCAGAACGCAGCAACCTTTTCCTTGAGAATTTTATAAGTGCAAAATCAGGTGAATGGCTGCGAGGAATACATTTTACTAGATATTACAGATCTAGTTCACCAGCGACATTAGGCAGTAGATGACGATATGAATAGAATTTGAAAAAATGGACCTGATGATCTCAGTACCAAACTGAATCTGACCCTTTCTGCTAGCCTCAGCATTAAAGGAAAGACTGTGATAACTGACAACTTCTGAAGTTATTTTATTATCACATCACAAATTTTGCACTCTCTGCAAAAGAAGCTCCACGAAAGCAAATGGATATTTGACACTGAACTATTGATCTTGCTCATCTTTCAAAGTAGCCCTTGGAGTGTAAGCACTCACTACCATGGTCAAAGGGTAAGAGACAACTGAGAAATAAGAAAAAGAGAATGATGGCACTGAGATTAAAAGTGAAAGGCAGAGGCTGCGGAAAGGGGTAACGAAAGAAATGAGATTCAACAAGCTCAGCTTTGAGCAATGACCAACTTTGGGATTTCATATCATGCTTTCCAAAGCATTTAGAGATCTTTTAGCTCTAATGGTTCAGTTATCAACTTTGCTGTGATCTCTCCCCTGTAGTACAGATAGTCATATGTTTCTTTATGTCTGGGTAAAGCACTCTAATGCCATGACAAGGCCTAACTAAGAAAAATATGCACACATTAACTTACTTAATAGGCTCATTGGGTGGCCAACAAAGCTTTAAATTTGGGTGCTTGACATTAAGTTCTAAAAGACAATGTCTTTCCAAGAGTTGACACTCTGATTACTTAATATCATCAAATAGTATTTGGTTATCTTCCAAGGTTTGCTTCTCCTAGAGCAGTGTTTCTTAAACTGTGGGTCAGGACCCACTTGGTGGGTCGCGACCTGATGCCAGGTGGGTCATGGAAAGCTGAGAGCAGCCATCTTGGAAGCTGCAGAAGTTGCTCTTGCTATATTCCTTTTATGAGTTAACAGTTTGAATTTTTAAGTGAGTTTTTTTAAATTTTGTTTTTAGTTATTTCTTTTATATAATGTTTTGTCCTAATCTTGTTCACTGTCAGCGATGCTTCATGGTTGTGCAATTGCTGCAGTCCAAAAATGCCAGTTTGCATTCCAGGAGTTTCATTTGATTACGTCACAATGACGGCACTTCCTGCTTGATGATGTCACTTCTGGCCATGGAGTCATGTCTGGTGGATCCCGACATAAGTGTCTTTCTAAAAAGTAGGTCCCTGTGCTAAAAAATTTGAGAACCACTGTCCTTAGCAAAAAGGAGCCCTTTTCAAAGAAGCAACCTCCTCTAGAGGAAGGAAATGTTAGGAAGCCACCCTTTCTCATTGTCTGTGTAGTTTCAGCAATAGGACCATTGTCTTCTAATGCTTATTTATTTAAAATATTCATTATCTTACCTTCCAGCAGAGGTGAGTGCTGCCAACATGGCTTGGCTCTGCTGGATTTGCAGATATACACTAACATTTTAACTCTGTGCTGTGAAAGCCTTCCCAAGCTAATTCTGCACTTCTGTTCAAGGCAAGGAGAAGACCAGGGTATTTTTCTAGTTCTAGTCAGTTGGCAACTCAATCATCTCTAATATTTTTCATAGGGACAAGATATACAATGAAAAGCAAATTAAAAAAGCTATTTGATTATGTATATAATATAAAAAATCTGCTTGATTATATAGCAGACATTAGTTTTCATGCATATCAGTTTACCTACAGAGAGAGGTGCTCTAAGTCGCCAATCCTTCTCCCTGCACACTGTTCCTGGTGTTTTTTGTTTGTTTTTTGTTAACTAGCCTAGTAGCAGGAGGGGAATCCAGCAGCAGTAGGGTTCCATGCACTTGCACAAAGAGACAATGTTCATATGCAAGTGGTCCTCCTCAGCCATGGTGTGACAGGCTTGGCCAGCCCTGTTCTACATTTCTTGTGCGTGCGTGTGCGTGCGTGCGTGTGTGTGCGTGTGTGTGTTTTAAAAACGCATTTTTTTAAAAAAAAATGATGGGCAGCTGCCTGGTTGCCATGGGTGCAGCAGTAGCCAGGTAGATGCCAGAGGCTTCTCAGAGGAAGGAGATGTTCATCCCCATCCCCCCCCCAATAAGGGCGCAGGGCTCCTGGTGGATCTGCTTCCATCTGCACTGGCTATTTAGCCATGTCAGGCTGCTCCTTCTGTAGCCACACAAAGAATGCCATCAAAAATACCGCCCAAAGTGTTTTATCAAGGCATGAATGCAAATCAATATCTTAGGGCCCAATCCTGTCCAACTTTCCAGTGCTAATTCAACCATACCGATGGGACATACATTGCATCCTGCAATGGGGGTGCAGTTATGGAGGCCCCCTAAAGGTAAGGGAATATTTGTTCCCTTACCTCTGGTTTGCATTGTGGCTGCATTGGTGCTGGAAGGTTGGATAGGGTTGGGCCTCTAGTGTGGAAAACAAGGCACAAATGATAAAAAAAAATTCAAACACTGAAATGTTGCCTGTTCCCATTCTAAAATTATCTTACTCACGCAAAATGTAGGAGTAATGGAATTATAGGACTGAGCAAGCCAGAGGAACAATAATGGAATTGAATGGAGGGTATCCTTTCAGCTATGGGATCGGATAGAATTTGAGTTCGCAAGCATGAGGGATAAGGTGTGCTAAAGAAATCTTTTTAATTCTGGGGAGTAATTAAGCTCCGTTCTCAAACAATTTCATTTATTTGCCTATTACACTTTTGTCTTTAGCATTTTACTTCCTGCAAGTAATTTGATCCCCTAGGTCTTATTCCGATTGGGCAGAGAAAAGATTTTTGTTGCCTAATTGTTTTCATCAAAGTGTCATTCTTTGGGTTATTAGTTTGGCTTTTTGCGTTCCATTTGGGACTTTCTTGTAGTTTCTGTTTTCATTCACAACACCTTTTGTTCCTTCTATTATTTTGACAAATGTTTTGCCAACATTGCCCATAAAGGCACCATTGGAAACCTTCAGCACAGCTTCCTTTTGGCAGGCAGAAGTACCGCCCTGGGACATAGCATTGTCCTGGGGCACTGTGGGTAAAATCACTGCAGCCTTGGTTGAGCGCTACAATTGCTTAATGCTCTGTCGTAAATGAGAATTCAATATGGCACTTGTCAGAAGATGGCTATGCCAAATAGGTTCTGTCCCATTGTGGGAAAAGTAGGTCCTTGGTTCCAGCAAGGTATGAGCAGAAAGAATGAGGAAAAAAATGAGCTTCATGTGTGTATTTTTCCCCATTCATTACAAAACGAATGCATACTCCTACGTATGTGCCTATATTGGGAAAACATTGACTAATAGGGTGAAATATCTGATGAACTGTATTCAATTCAGTAAATTTCTGTTTGGACATTTCAAAGCAATGCTCCAGGATCATGTTTAAAAGGGGAAGATTTATTTCTCTCATTAGAAAGAGAGAAAATAATAATTCCCCCTTTAATCAGTGAGAAATACGAATTATAAAGACTTTCCCTCTGCTGTTGAATGGTGCTTGTTTTACCAGTTTCAAACTGTCATTCCAGACTTGTCTTGTTGCCTAGTTCTATATTGGCAGCTGTGCCTTCCACCGATTTATTTTTATGTATCTGCTTTATTACAGTGATACTCAATGGTATGCTTATGGCTGCGAGCTATATTTGCTGTGCATATATTACATATATATGCTGTGCATATATTACAAATATATTACATATATTTGTATGTAAAATGATATGCATGATGGAACAGAAAGTGGTGGTGTTAACCATTCATCAGTCACTGTTTGGCCCAAAGACAGACTGTTTCTGTTTCACTGGAAACAGTTTAGTTAGTATTACAAGCTAGCGACCTTGGTAGACAATTGCTTCCTATGTGCAATGTTATCACAGCCATGTGGGAGCACATCGCAGGAATGCAATTCCAAAGCCACAAGCAATAAGTGTAGGTGCATACTAAACTAGCATTGAATCTCTGCCTAATTGTGCCTTGGTTGTGTTCATCTAGGAATCTGCTCAGTCATCTAGAAGGTTCACAATAGCACAGCTGAGTTTCAGTTTAGGCCAGTGCACAAAAATTAACAATTATTTCCCTTGCAAATTCAAGTAATCCACATCTCATCACATTAAGTTGACTTCAAGAAATTGACTGTGATTTTCCTGAAATCTTCCCATGCCTATTAATAGTTCAGGAGTCAGTCATAATAAATCTTCATCTGCATTTATATAGTGTTCTAAAAATAGTCTGCAAAATATTTTCTCTTGTACCCAACTAAACATTGTGCTGAATTCTATGTGAAATAGGAATTATTCCCATAATTATGATTGCCAAGTTTATTTACAAATGTTTCGCTTCAGTTTTTCCCTTCCCAGGGAAGCATTCAAGCAGCTGATAAAAACCATAAAAGCCCAACGCTATTGAGCTAGTACCCTGCTGAAGCGTACATTCCAGAGGAACAGTGTGCTTTATGGTGGTTGTAAATGCGACACATTATTTGTCACAGCCTAGCTGCTGCAGCAAGTGGTGGGTGGGCATAGCTGCATGCCAGCAGCCTCTGAAGAAGCCTCAGCACCAGTAAGTCAGTGGAGGAGCTGGATAGGGGATGCGAAGAATTTGGAGGAGAAGAGGAGCAACAGGGTGGAGATTTCAGGAGGGGAGGAAATGTGCCAAGGCTGAGAAGGGGCAGTATTGGCAGCGGTAGCTCCACTGATATCCTAGACACCTTTCCAGTGGCCTACCCTGGTCCACTGGGACTTGTGCCAGCACAATTGGACTTGGCACCTGTCTGGGTAGACCCAGCATGGCTGTGAAGGCTGAACAAATGTTCCCTTACCTCAGGGAGGCCTTTGTGGCTCAAATTTTCCTGCTTGATGCAGCGCTTGCCACATTGGTGCAGCTGCATTGGCACCAGGGGAATTGCACTGGATTGGGCACTGTAGATTGAATATGATTTTGTGTGTATCTTTTTTGTATTATAGTTCCAAGTCTAACTTTTCAATGCCTGTCTACTTAAAATGGAAACATCTTAAAAGTTTCACCTTTTTAACTTGGCATTATTGGTCAGTTTTGGGTTGGTCATTTTTATTGAGATATTTGTACAGTGAAGTGTGATCCATATTTGCTCTGCAAAAACTACATGGTCCGAGAAGATATTAGAGAGCAGCTACAAATGTCACAGTAAACAGTAAATCATATGATAGTAAATCAGGTAAACAAGCCAACAATCAAGCAGAGAGACTGAGGGCATAATCCTAACCTGGAGTTAGGCTGGCACTGTTAAGACAGCAATGTTTGGAGCACTGTAAAGTATGTTTGGACAACACACAGAGGTACACCATCTTCCCTGACTCAGAGAGTGGTCCAAATGCTCTTCACGGTGGCCCTTGAGTCGGCCAAACTTTGCTGGCCAAACTGTGCTGATCTAACTCCAGGTTACGATTGTGCTTAGAGAGCCGAAGGAGACATGATTAAGATCATCTCTGGTTTTGAGTTTTGATTTGAGTTTGATGGTTTTGGCTCAGACAGAAGCTGAACAGGTTTAGTCCTCTTCTACCCCCTTTTTTCAATCTAAAATCTATCCCTTCCCAAACCTGCTATTAGCTCTGTGGAAGAAAAAAAAAGTAGTAGAGAGAAGAGGGAGGAGCAACTTCAGCGGAATAAGAGCATGGGGTGAAATGGTTAAAGACCCTGTTCCAAAGCACCGTTTCCATTACAGCTTCCTGGGGGCTGCTAATTGTTGAGCCTAATGATGGATCTCCTGTGTTGCATCTGTTTTGACCCTGAAACTACTATTGTATATCACCACAGGAAAATCTTCCATACCATTGGAATTATTATGATAGTCTTATAATGTTATCCAGCCCTGTTCTCCACAATGCTTCTGTCTGTTGTTCTGCCCAGATCTGCCCATAAATGTATCCGATTCTCTATGCATAGAACTCTACATTATGTGTGAAGTATTTCTGGCTTAATTTAATACAGTATAGATTTTCAGACTGTATTCACTGGTTATAAATCAGGGGTGTTGTCCTCTTGCCAATTCTCAGTGTCCTTAATAAGGGGACTGAGAACACGCTGAGGATGCAATCCCGGCCTTGTGCTGGGCTCGCATGTGTCCCTTATGCTGGCCCAGCACTGTCACAAATATGCTGAAAGGCACGTCTGTGCTGTGGAAGAAGGTGCTGGGCCAGCACAGGCAGTTGCACTGACCTAGGAACGCTGCCCCAGACTGCAGGTAAGTCGCCTCTGTGCTAGCCAAGTTTGGCCAGTGCGGAGGCTTTGGGAGGGGAGGGTGGAGGCAGGAAGGAAGGCGGAATGGGATGGAGGGAGGGCAGGCCAGAGAGAAGGTGGCCCTGTGGGCAGGTTAGGTTGGGGAGGGGGGTGGAGTACAGATCCAGCTGTGAGGCCAGATCCTAACCCCCATCTCTGGGCTGGTCAGGCAGATCCAGTATCCTATACACCTTTCCAACCTCAGTCTGCCTACCCTGGTCCACTGGGACTTTTGGGCTGGTCCATTGGGCTGGCTGGGGCTTATCCAGAGGTGAGCTCCATCTGCCTCCCAGCCTGCGTAGGATGCAGCACAGGGCAGCCGGCTTGCCTGCTCCAATGCATGTTAGGATTGGGCTGTGAGGCTCTTATCTCCTTCCAACAGAACTATGACATGTTGGGGTTCTCCCCTCTCTCTCCTTTTTACTGAATATACCCAGCTATAAGATGAGAAACTTTTGCAAATAAATAAATTGCCTCCTCGTCTTATCTCAAGGTCCGTCAGGGGAGTTCAGGGATGTCAGCTGCTTGTTTATTGTCTGCAAAGTGTCTTCCTTGTTTATGCTTGCAGAGAGTTTCCAAGCTTAATTGCACTCAGAGCTGTCCTTTCTTTATATTGGTCCAGAGCTCTTCTGGGCATGCTGTTAACTTACTAACTCCAAACCCTTTCTGAAGATGCTATGCTATGGTGACTTCTCAGTATGACTCTTTTTTTTTTTTACATCAGTCCAGTGCTATCTGCTTTGTGTCATTTTTTTGGGGTGTGTGTGTTTTATGCTCCTCTTCAGAAGTAAAGTATCATTTCCTTCATTCTCCCCTCGCTGCAGTGATTGACACCTGACCTTCTCAGCATGGGAGAAAGAAGGGAGGGTAAAATCAGACAAAATTAAAGTCCGATACCTTCCCTAAGTTTTATTCCCCAGTTTATCTGAAGGTCATAGAAAATTCCATGATTTTTGGCTCAAAACGTGCCCTCGATGTATCTTTGAGATTGACTTATACTCAAGTATCTACAGTAGATAATGTGTCTCAAAGATGAGCATGCTCTCCAAACTTCCTTATCTGAGAGAGTGGGCTGCAGTTATTGTTGTTGTTGTAACCCTTCAATCTTCCTATAAGTACAGCAATTGCATTAAATCTTGTGGGGAGCCCACACATTGAAAGTTTATGCAATAGGAAGCAGTAGTTAATTTTCTGGTTTTTTTTTCTTGTGAACAAGTGCTATTTTGTTTTAAAATCTTTTCAAATCTTTGCCCTCCATTTGTGTAATAAATATAAGAAATGAGAACCATTATAAAGCTGAATGTGGCACATTTTACCTATCCTTTCATGATGCAGGATACCTATCCTTTTCATGATCCAAAGAAAACGCATACTCTGAGCAGCAACCATGTTGAATTTGCATAGGATTAAATTTATATTTCTTCAAAGCATAAATTCACCTGTTGAATTAATCATAAATATTAATTGCTAAGAGAAGATGGAAGCTCCCTTATCAGATCTGCAGGTTTATTCTCCTTAGTAGCAAAGTAAATTATACATGCTCAGTATGAAGGGGGCATGCAAGATACTGAGGTTCACCTACTATTCTTTACAGGTAATTAATGTGCAGTTCATGGAAGATAGCATTTTTATGGCTTAGATATGATAAATGCAAGCCATTACCCATTGAAATCGGTGAGTAAGTAGTCATTGATTTTTATGGAGTTGAATTGCACCCTGTATACTTACAGTATATAGAAAAAAGAAAGACAACTCACAATTGGAATTAGAAGCTGCAGAGAGTGCCCTAACAATGGTAACATGAATGTTCTGTGCTTCTGTGCATGAGAAATTCCATACTCAGAAAAGGTTTGATATCCTAATCTCAGCTATATATAAACAAAACCTGCAGGAGTTGGTGACAGTTGAGCACCGAATACCCACTGGTTTCATTAGTCTGAGGGGCCAATCCTATGGGCCTTATCACTGGCAGTACATCTGTATCGCCAGCTCTGGGTGTTGTAAACATGGCATAAAGCACATTTACAGCACCTGGAGAGTAAGTACTGCCTGTGCTGGGGCTGTGCCAGTCACCCTTGTGCCCCAGCATGGGCGGTATGGATGGACAGTGCTCCAGCATCACAGGCTGACGGTAAGGTGCATTGAGACAGGGGGGAGGCATGGGAAAACTGGGCAGATGAGGGGAGGAGCAAGCCTGGCTGGGGGTGGGGCTTCCACTGCCAGATCCTGACCCCACACACGTCAGGCTGGGCAGCTCGCCCAACACAGGCTGCTCCAGTCTTTGCCGGCAAAATAGCAAGCGGAGACTCGAGTAACCCCATTGCCAGGGGCCGGGGTTTCCCCAGGGGATTGTTCCCCAGGGAGCCATGAAACTTGATTTTTTTGTGCCTGTGAACCACTTTGTGAACTCTTTGTTGAAAAGCAGTGTATAAATACTGTTTGATTGATAAGTGTGCCCTTTGCCCGAGGAGAGTCCTGTGGCTGTTGCAGATCCTGTTGGATGCAGCGGTAGCCATTTTGGCTACCACTGGGACGTCTTCCTATGGGATCGCTCTTCCTATGGGACCTGGGAAGCTCGGGATTGAATTGTCAGTCATGCCTCTTTTTTTTGTGGGTTTTTGCTAGCTATTGCTTTCAGAATTTTTATTTAGCAGATACTCATATCTTTTCTTTGATGGCATTGGGATGTGCCTCTAAACATAATTTTGAGCATGTACAGATTTGAATAATTCACTATTGTTTTTGTGTTGGATTTTGGATGTAGAATATGTGCATCCTTATTTGTAACTCCTTTTTGAATGTTTATTCTTGGGAATTTTGGCACTATGTGTTAGCTGGCAGTGCATATTCAAATGCTTTGATACCCTTTCAGACTGAAAAAAGAACAATTTGATCTAGTTAGACATTGTCTACATGAGATGAAAAGAGTTATCAGTTGATGCCAATACTCCCGAAAACAGATCCCTTAGGTAAGTGTTTTTCAACCTGTGGATCATGACCCCAAAGCGGTAGCAAAACCTCTTTTGGGGGGTTGTGGCAACTTTTCAAAGCGTGTGCAAGAGAGAGCGTGGATCTAATCCAATAATGGTACTTCCTTAACAAATCTGAGTTCTTGATACATTTAGTTTCTGCTACCCATGGATTCACTGCCCTCAGATGTGCTTATTATATCTGTGGCAGCAGGACTTGACTTGTGCTATTCGTGGGGCTATCATCACTTATCTATGGTCTCTGCAGCCTTCTGTAGCATGTGTAGTGACGGGGTGGATGAATTTTTTCTCACAAGGGGGGCAGATCAGTGATGGATCCCCAGGCTTGTACTTTGTTTTTGAGAGCATGAAAACAGTTGAAGACCATGTCCTTAACGATGGTAGCCCAGCTTCTACTCCCTTACCTAACCTTGTACTGACTGAACATTGCTCTTGCGCTCTCTTACTGAACTTTGTGCTTAAATATAGCAGCACCCCAGGACAGACAAATGAGCTTGAGATGGAACCATCTTTTCCAGGATGAACCTGCCTCAAACTTAAGCCCCATTTTGGCGGGCCTCTCTTAGGTGTCACACCTGTAGAGCAGGACATGATGAAGGAGAGGACCGTAGTAGCATCCTGCTTCTGGAATACTCTCCTCAGTCAGGTGCAGCAGGTTCTCACACTAGATGGACAGGTTAAGTCCTTTTTAGTTCTCATGGGCATAATGGGGTTGTGGATTTTTGTATGGCCTGTTTTTCTGACTGCTTTCTTCTTGTTGCAGCTGTTTACATAGTTTTTACTGTGCTTTTATGAGGATTTTTATTGAAAACTGTTTGGCATTAAATGAGGTTGTAAAAGTGAATGTCCTTCCAACAGACGAGAGTCTGGTTATATTGTGTCTAATAATAGACACAATAATTGCTTATGAAAGTACAGAATTTCATTGTCTTCTAAGATTGTCGGCTTTTACACACTGTCCCTTTGCACAGAGACATTGCATCACGCATGGTGGAAATCAGGGCAGAAGTGACAAAAATTGCTGTGACACCCTGAAGACTGCTGGTGGCATGAGCTTTAGAAAGAGCTGGACACAGGACTCTAGATATGGCCTTACCATTGATTTGTGCAATGGTATAACATTGTCCATTTTATTCTCAGTTCTGTTTTTAATGCTCCCCATCAAGGAATTATCCTTCTTTTCATTTGCCATGCACTGTGTCAATAAGATCTCTCTCTTGAGCCATCATAGACAGCCCAGAACCTATCAGTGTAAAATTTTGATTTTATTTTGCCCCAGTGTACATCACTTTACACTTACTTACATTGAAACACTCTTGCTGTTTTGCTGCCTATTGTAGAGAGATCCTTCTGGAGCTCTTTATAATCCCTCCTGGAAAAGTTTAATGTTAGTGAAAAACCTGCTGCATAACTTTGCTGCATAACCCCATCTCCAGGTCATTTATGAGCAAATTGAAAAGTGCCAGCCCCAATGCCAACCTTTGGGGTATACTGCTTTTCGCCATCTTGAAAATTGTCCATTTACATCCACTCTCTGTTTCCTGTTCTTCAGTCAGCTCCTAATCCCTAAGTGAGGCTTGGCCTTTTATTCCCTGAGTTTTCTCAGGAGCCTTTGGTAAACCACTGTGTCAAATGCCTTCTGAAAGTCCAGATATATCAACAGGTTTGTCACTTTCACATGCTTTTTGACTTTTCAAAGAATGAAGCAAGACGTATCCTTACATCACAGGTCTCCAAACTGTAGCCCGGGGGCCACATCTGGTCCCCACAAGATTTTATCTGGGCCTCAACAACTTGATTTTTTTTTATCACAGCATTTGCTAATGTTTGACATTTTTACTCATTATATATCATTTCTCAGTTTAATCATGGCATTGTTTCTTTGTGATTCTCACATTTTTCTTTTGTTCTAAGTCATCTCATGCTGATTACTAAAAAAAAAAGTCCAAGTAAAACTTATTCATTCATTTAAATTTAATTTGTTCTTTTAAAAAATGGATTTTTTGGGGGGGGGCATGAAAATGAGTAAAATATATGATGTGGGCCTTGTACTGAAACATTTGAAGACCTTACATAATCTATACTGATTTTACCTCAGCCAAGCTCGTTCTTTTGTATGTCCCAAGATTATTATGTATGTCCCAAGATATTTGGCTGGCCAGTCTGTCGTTTCCCAGGTCTTTAAAAAAAAAAAAGATTGGCATGATATTACCTATCCTCCATCCTTTGGACAGTGGCTGTTTCAGTGCTGAAGCATTGGGCAAGCATCAAGGTGACCTTATGTCGTAAAACATAATCCACCTGGATCCCCATCAGAAACTTTACTATAATGACTTTACAGTAGTGCTCCATAGCTCCCATTCATTTCAATCATGAATTAAATTATGTGTGCATTGTAGGCTTATCTGTCTCTCGTTCATTAAACAGGAATGTAAATATGACAACAACTTACTTTGGCTTTCATTCCTGCCTCTAGTGTGAGAATATTGCTGCAGTTATAATGATGATACAAAGTTTGATGCATATTAATTACTGTTATTGCACATGTGGCTCAGTTTCCACTGAATTTGCTGGACATTTTCCATGTCTGGGATTCTTCTTACCAGAAGCTGCAGTTGGACACAAAAATAAACTTCATGAAAAAGTGACTGCTGCACCCTCAAGTATGTTCAAAATATGCAGATTGAATGTCAGAAGGGTCCTGCTTTTTATCTTTTGGAAGGATATTGATTAGATATAGATTGGATCGTACCCAATCTTTTAAAAAACAAAATTCAGAGGTTTGAAATTCCATCAATTTCAGTTGGAAAAAGTGAATTTCGTGCTTCATCCTTCTGCTAAAATCAGATTTAAATATGTTCAACTTCATCTGGATCACACCTGTTGTATTTAGTGTTAAGGAAAAGCACTATGATTTCACAATCTTCTTCCTGCTAAGATTCAGCTCCAGTTTCCAGGCAGAATTCAGATAGCAGCCTCTCATCAGTGAGGGGGAGACAAACTCTTTTCTGTCATGCTACTTTTAATATAATGTTGTGTGCTTCTTTGGGCCATATTTGGTAAATTTAATTAGTGTTAAAAAGTGGCTTGTTTTGTAATATGATCAATTTTTAACCTAAGTAAATTACTTTTTTAAAGACTAATAAATTAGATGAATTATAACTTTTTTTCGTGCTGTGTGGTGGGGCTCGTAAATCCTCCAAGCAGTTAGCTAGTAGTTTCACTTGATTACCTTTTCCATTACTGTTTTTTATCATCCTTGCAGGAGTGGGGGAATTCATTCAGCTTTAATAACTTGAGAGAAATATTGACAAAAGGCTTGTTTAATTAGTGAACTACATCCTGGACTTCGTTCTTGTCTCAGAAGTGGGGAAGTGACCTGATGGACCTTACTGGTGCCTTGGCTGACAAGACAGAGACATTTCTCTTCAAGCATTCAAGTGTACCTCAGGTGGCTGTGTGGCTTTTCACTGGCCGTGTTCCGTTGTAAATAACGATCACACAAATGAGCAGGCCTTCCGAGCTACTTTTCCTTAATATAACAGATGACCAAGGTCAAGAGTTGAGGAGGAAGCTATTACTCATTGGTTCATTAATTAAGTGTGCTTTTTGAAAACCTTCTTCTGAGGCTGGTCTTTAAGGTGTGTTTTCCCCTGTTGGGAAATGCAGAGGAAATGCCTCCAAAACAGCTTCTCTACACAGAGCCTATTTGCAATAATGATGGGGCTAAATTAACAGCTCAGAACCAAGTCAGCTTTTTAGGTATTTAGAAGGCAAGCACCCTGTACTGCTGTGTTCCTGTTCTCTCTGCCCTAGAGACACTGTGTTGACATTTAGCACTTCCTCTTTTGCCTTGGCTAGAACACTGAATGTAGATCACTGGAGTGACTCAAAGTCTTCAGTGGGTATGTCTCTGGGAGATGCAAGCCAGGAAGTTGCTGTAGGAGGTAGCCAGCTGCCAGCTTGCCAAAAAATGATTCTGTTTATCCTGCTTTTATTTCTCTTCTGGAACAGGTGGGTGGAAAAAGGTAATTGCATACAGTGGCGTAGCTAATGAAAGTGTACCCCAGTGCCAAGGGCAAAATGATGCCCCACAAGGGATGTCAGAACAGGAAGTGTTGTCACTTCTGGAAGTGACAGCACACCTGGGCTGTTAAAAATGGGGGAGGGGAAACACGCATCCTCCCCCCACAGTGTGTCCCCTCCTGCTGCCCCCAAGCCCACAGTCACCCCCCAACAGTGGCATAGCTAAGTAATTTGACACTCAGGGCCCATAAATTTTTAACATCCCCCCATATGACAACATCATTCATTCATTCACTCATATATATTTTTCACATTTTTATACTATACTTCTTCCAATGTTCTCAGGGTAGTGTGCATGGTTCCTCCCTTTCTTTTGTCCATTTCAAAAGTTATCTAAGCCAGCGATTTTCACATGACAGTCATATTTTTGTTTTCAGTTTTTTTTGTCATAACCTTTGATACAATGAAGATATTACACTCTGGTTCTGCATCGAATGGTATATAACATGGTATTATACCTAAAAACCGCGATTTTAGCAAATTGCCATTTTTACATGACAGTTGTATTGATAAAGTTATTACACTCCAGTTTGTTTCATTGAATTCTGCATTGAATTGCCTTTCCTCGGATATATAACATGATGGTATTATTCATATATACCACAGTTTTCACCATTTTGGCCACTAGTGTGAAGCTCAGCTTGTTGCCCCCCTAAAGTTTGCTGCCCAGTGCAATTGCACCCACTGCACTTCTTTAGCTACGCCCCTGATTGAATATCATTTGGAGTCTAATGATAGGCCCTTCCTCCTGGCTAAAGCCCTGCCCTAGTACCAGTTTGTTTGTTTGTTTGTTTGTTTGTTTGTTTGTTTGTTTGTTTGTTTGTT
>JAJKFI010000005.1:22044122-22126391 GCA_029204185.1 Lerista edwardsae
GTTTGTTTGTTTGTTTGTTTGTTTGTTTGTTTGTTTGTTTGTTTGTTCTCTCTCTCTCTCTCTCTCTCCCCTTATTTTTGTTAATGGTTGGCAGTCTTGCGACTTCACCAGGCTCCACCTCAGAAATGTCCAGGGTTTGAGTGCATCTAACATGGCAAAACCATAGTGGAATCAAGTCAGAAAAACATGAGAAGGTGCTGAGGAGCAGACCAGAGAAGCTGCTTCTAGTGGAAGCACAAGATATGCTTCAAATGGTGTTCTCTGTAATTCAGGGTTTCCATCTAACGAAAATGCCCAGTCCCTCCTTGTATCAAGCTATAGCTTCAATGCACTGGTGTGCTAAACCAGTATTCCAGAAGTCCAAAATGCCTAGTGTGATTGCATAACTGGTAGAATCAAAATGTTCTCACTTTGAAATGGACACATTTCTGGTACTCAGCTGTTGCAGAAGGAGTGAGTGTGCTTGGAAACGAGAGAGGATTCTGTGGGTTGTTCCAGTAGCAGTGAGTGGCACATGTTCACTCACCACAGGCCCCAGAAATGTTTTTATGCCTCTTGCTGTGATGAGAAGTTTGTCTGATCCTGCACCAAAGGAACATAACTCAAGAATATTTTAAAAAATACTATCATATTAACACTACAATAGAGTTGATCTATTTAAAGGCCCATGGTGAATTTGCCCAGTGATGATGAGAAATACACTCTATCTCCTTCAAGCAGTTACTGACTTCGTTAATTCTTAATATCCCTAGAACAGTACAGATAACAATTATGCTGGTAGAGCACAAATGGACACCGGAGTGTCGCTTTGTCCCCACTTGCTACTGTTTTCAATGTGGAGTCCTTTTGTGTGGCTCTGATTGTCACCTCATGGACCTGCCTGAAAAAAAGGGACAACCTTGAATTACTTGAATTATCAAATGACATTAATGCAAAAAGACCTGTGCTTTTAAAAGTGAAATGTCTTAGGATTTTTTATTTTTTCACATGGCACTTTTCATATTGGCAACCTATCTATTGTTTCTTATGCCTGAATGGAATAGTGACTGATAATACGTGTGTGAGATGTTAGCTCTTCGAAGGGCTGTGCACATTTTAATTTAATGAACTCTAACAAACCTCTGTGGTATGTCCTTGGAAAATAGCTTGGAGGAGCTTGGATTGGATTATGCATTGGAACTAGCTGATCTACAGGTAGTAGACGGATTTTTGTCTAAAGTAATTTTAATTCCAAGGTCAAACTGGCATTTGAAATATGTCTCTGTGGATGTAAATCTTCAGACACACACACACATTCTCTCTCTCTCTCTCTCTCTCTCTCTCTCTCTCTCTCTCTCCAGCAAATCATACCCTACCATTGATTTTTCAGCTCTAACATGTAGTCCTGTGTTTTGAAAATTGCTTCCCAGGCTGGTGCCTATTAGGAGAAATCTCTATTGGCACAAATGGAATGATTGTTAACAAGAAAAATTCCAAACAATTTGCTCCTTACAATAAGTGAAGTGTGCGCGTGCCATCACTCTGTCCACTAAGGTCCACTGCACACACCTTCAAGATCACTACACACACCTTCAAGGCTACCCTAAGGCAGATGGAAGGCAGGATTGCCCTTACCACCACAATGCTTTTCAGAACCATCCCAGGCACTTGCTCAGTGTCAGAGGTTGTAAGACCCCACCTTCATCTCTCCCCCCACCGTAATGTGCAGAGCATACTGCTCATCATTCTTCTACTGCATGCAGAGTGCACCATCTGATACTTTTCCCCTGACTTTGGTGGTGTACTTTGTTCAGCAATGCATTCTATTTTCCCTCACCCTGAAGACAAAGCAACAGTGCCTGGCATGCTACACCACTAGAAAACTACTAAGGGCACAATCCAAGCTGTACTGGGCCTGAAGGCACCCAGGTAAGGCCAGTTTCTGACCCCCTCCCCCCATGTTACCTATGGGCCTACATCTGCTTCCAGAGTACCCCAACAGTTTGGAATCAAACCTGCTTCTCACCTGCATAGTATAGCCTCAATCTGGATTTTGTTTCTTGATCTCACTAGGGTGTGATAGAATGTTTTGGGGGAGGAGCCATAGCTCGGTAAGGAAGCTTCTGCTGGAGATCTCAGATTCAAATCCTGGTTGCTGCAAGTAATGCTGAGACAAATATCTGTTGGAAACTTGGAGAGTTGCTGCCAGTCAGTGGTGATGCACCAAAAGTCTGATTTGAAATAAGGCAGCTTCCTAGAGCCACTGTCAAGAACTAATTGCAGAGTAACCTGATTTGTTAGAATAAGTGCTTATCCTAAAGGAGCAACAACACAATTCAGATATAGGCTCTACCAAAAACAATCACCTCTTTCTACTCATTTTCTTGAGCAAATACCTTGTACATGTCTTGTGTTTCTTCACGGGGAATGAATATCCTAGCCACATTATGTATCACTGTTTGTTCTGAAATGACTGCACACCACACTACCATTCTCACACAGAGACTGAAACAGGAAAGCTTTGTCAAAAATATATTCCTGGTTAAAATTTGGTAGAATTTGGTTTGGTTTTCATTTTTATTTTTTTTTAGTGTGAGATTGCAATGAGAGTTGGCTCTGACACTGGGGAGATGAAACTATTTATTCTGGATCCTGGTTCTCAACAACAGGATGCTAATACCCAGTTAGGGGCGGTAGTCATGAAACCTTGGGGTGGGGGCTTGTTGATTTGTCCTTCTGGTCAGTAGCAAATCACAGAATTGCTGCTTTTTAACCTGTGCTTGAAGCTCTTGGTCAAGTATAGCCCAATCCTAGGGCTGCTTCACTGGTGGAACATGGTTATTGGAAAGCATCCATAAAGTGCACTCTGGCAGCACATGGTGCCAGAGCTTAGGCGGGAAGGCTGGAGCCTTTCCACATCTGCTGGAGGAGCACTGGCTACCAGCTTTGGCAGGTAAGCCTGTGCAGGGGGTTGGAGGGAGGTGGGGAGGGGAAGCAGAGCAGGTTAGTGATGGAGGCAGGAAGGGAGGTGGTTGTGGCCTGGGACAGGGTGGGGTTGGCAGCAGCCAAATCCTGACCCCTTTCCTGGGCCTGAGCCTGCCTTCATAGATCAACTTGGACTAATGCCAGCTATGAAGCTGGCACAGCTCTGAGTTGATCCATAGTGGTTGCTGGGGCTTGCCCTGGGGAAAGGGAACAAATGACTCCTTGCCCTGAGGAGTCCTCCAGTAGCTAAAACTCCTCCACAAGTATGGCTATAGCCATGCCTGCACCAGTGCATCACTGTGCAGGGAGCTAGTTAGGACTGGTCTGGCATTTTGCTCATATTGTGGGCATATCGTGCATATTGAAGGGCATATTGTGGTATGGAATGATAGAGAGGCAAACACCCACTAAGACTTGAGATGGTCCGGGCATCTCATGAGCTGCCCTCGTCTGGACTGATCTACATATCATTCCTCATTAAACTCTCCAGAATGGTGCTGAAAAATGTCTTTTCTGATGGTACAGCAAAACAGACGACTGTAACGATGCTTTTTTTTTTTCTTTCTGCGGGGCTTCTGTGCTCCAGCACTGGGATAATGTTCTGACAAATGTACAGCTTACGCTGTAATTGTAAGTGACCTTGACAGTAAGGCCACGCATAGGCTGCAGTATTAGCATCCCCCCTGGATCTTGTTGCAGGGGCATGCTGAACAATTAGTAAGGTGAATAAAGGATATTCAGAGATGCCACTTAGGGATTGTAATTTTTATGCCGCTTGGAGACATTCTGACCTTCTAGTTTATTATGATTCAAGAAAAATGTCAATATTTCTCAGCCTGCCAAGGATTGTAGCATTTTAATGAGTTATTGAGTGCTGCAGTTAATCCTCCAATAGCAGATTCCTTTCCTTTGAATCTACAGTGATGAAAATAAAGGTTTAACTACAGCTGCAGAAAAATAGGATTTGTTTTAAACCCATGAAATTATTGACCAATATGGTAGTTTCATATTTTAACTTGCTTTGGGCTACAGAGGGTTTGGAGTGTCTGCCTTTCACACTGAAGCAGTTTGTGCCATATTATAGCAGTAGGAAAATGATAAAAGCAGCAGCAGCAGTAATAAACTGCAAATCAACATTTCTGTTTTGATTATTCCATTTGCAGCATCCTTTTGTAATGCTCTACATTATGCTTATTACAATTAACACGCCACAGTCATTTTCTAATTTCGGAAAACTTGGATAATTGACTGTAATGCTAGTTATTATTAGTCTGTGTACCGTACCATACCTTTTTCCATATCAGTTTCTACAAAAAGCTTCAAGCCTTGAATTCTCTGTCACATTGGGTACCACATTGTTAGAGACAACTATTTTCTGTGCCAGGATTTCAGAATAATCTAGTAAGTCATGGGTGTTTCCACACCTACTTGGGTCCATACTGGAAAGGAAGTGGGATGAAATGTTAACGGGGCCAGCCCTTCTGTGAAACTATCCAAAGGTGTAATCCTAACCTGGAGTTAGGCCAGCAAAGTTTGGCCAGCACCAGGGACAGCATAAAGCATGTTTGGACCACTCTTGGAGTCAGGGAGGATGGCTCACTTCTCTGTGTTCAGCCATCTTTGACTCTGAGAATGGTCCAAACATATTTTACAGTGTCCCTTGCACTGGCAAAACTTTGCTGGCCAAACTATGCTGGCCTAACTCCAGGTTAGGATTGTGCCCTAAAACAGTCACCTGAGGCAGTGGATTTGCTGGAAACACTTGTCTCTTTCCCCCCTCCTCTTGTCACTTACTTGATTCAAAAGTGAAATTGCTAGCCCACCACTGCCCTGTCCTCCACATTATCTCTTCCTTTGCATTCCCCTCTTTCTTTTCAGCTCCAAGAACAGGAGGAGGAGTGGTTGAGGGGGTGGCTTGTGCGCCAGTAGTTCAGGTGTGTGTGGCATTTTGCATGTCAGGAATCTTGGGCTAACCTGGAATGTTAACTATATTGGTACATAACTATAGGAGTCTTAGAGCGCAATCCTATACTGCACTGGATTAGCGAGGCTGGCCGGCCTGTGCCAAATCCAGTGCAGTATAGGTGAGGCTGGAGCCTCCCCACTGCAAGGGCACGTCCATCCCCTTACCGTAGGGGAGGCTCCAGGCTCCCCTATGCGCTCCTCAGGTGGATCCAAGGAGACCGTGTGGCCCGAATTGGGGCCTTGGATTTGGTCTTATGGCCGAATCCAAGGCCCGCCTCTGTCCAGGTGTGCCGGCCCACCCTCGTCCCACCCAGTTCCTCCCATGGCCCGCCCACAGCCTGCCCAGAACTGCCCTTCCTCACCCACTCCCTCCCCTGTCCGAACATGGTGCCTCCTTTGCGCTGGCTGGCTTTGGCCGACGCAAGGGAGGTGTGGTGCGGGCACAACAGGACCGGCACTGCCTGCAGTGCTCTTGCGTCAACGTTGTGCACCTTCTAGGATTGCGCTGCCCATCTATTAAAAAAAAGGAACAACATTTGTATTGTCCTTTTTGAGTGTGCAGACTGTTTTGTATAATTACCTTGAAGTCATTCATGCAGCAACCCTAGAAGGGAATTATTGTTTCTTTCCTCAACAGCATCTCTGAGCACACCCAGCATTATTGGGGCTCAGCCAGAATGCCTATGAAGAGGAACATAGGGGACATATTGAGGTCATAACGTTGAATCTCTGCAGCACAGCCAGCTGCTAGCTTACAGCTTGCTGGTTGATCATCGGCTCCTAGCAGTAACTGGGAGACGGGATCGGCCAATAAAAGGGCTGTGCAGGCAGGAAGAAGGGGAGGAGAAAGAAGGAGCCAGACAGACCCTATGGAGTGGAGGCAGAAACAAGAGGCGAGGTTGAAGTGTGGATCCCAAGAGGGAAAGAAGAAATGGAGAACAGGAGCTGATGCTAGAGCGAGGCAGAGGCAGAAGCAGGAAAGTGGGAGCTGACTGGGTGAAGAAATAGGGAGCAAGAATAGAGAGAGGGTAGGAGGAAGTAATGCCACTCACTTAATGGGAAGCTCTTGCTGTGCTAGATGGGAGTGGCTGCTCTCAAAGGGGATCCTGGGTGGAGTGCTGAGAGGGCCACCATTCTTGGGGAAGACACCACCACCACCCCAGGGCCTACTAGGGGAGAAAGCAGCGATGGGATCTGCAAATTGAGAAGGGGAATGCTGGGCGGGACTTACGCGGGACTTACACATGATTGGCAGCCCATCTGCAGCGTTCCGCGGCTGCCCTGGCCTCGGAGGGGCTCCTGCTCGCCGTGGAGGACAGGTGGGGGGGCGTGCAGCGTGCCTGGGCGAGCAGCAGTGGGGCATCTTTCCCCAACCAGGGGCAACCCCCCGAGGCCAGGGCAGCCGCGGAACGCTGTGGACAGGCAGCCAATCACGTGGAAGTCCCACATAAGTCCCGCCCAGCGTTCCCCTTCTCAATTTGCAGATCCCATCACTGGGAGAAAGATCCAGGGATCAGGCTGGTCTGCCTGACAAATTGGAAACTACTGTTTCCAATTCCGACTGTTCACTTCTGAAGTCAGTTTGTTTAAATTCCCCAACTGAGGGCGCAATCCTAACCCAGCATTGACATAGCTGTGCCAGTGGGGCATGCTCTGCATTCTGTAGTAATCATGGAGGCCTCCTCAAGGTAAGGGAATTTTTGTTCTCTTACTTTGGGGCTGCTTTGCTCTTACCCCAGTGCTGGAAAGTTGGTTGGGATTGCACCTCGAGTGCATGAGTGGTCTGACCTGCATAAGGCAGCTTCCCCTATGCCTCTGATGGCCGACTCATACAGCCTTCAGCTGTATATCCAGCCTAAGCATTCATCGAGTATGCAGCAATATGTCCCCTATGTTCCTGTTTTCAAGGACTTCCAAAGTATAGCCATTATCAATGAAATGCGTCCTGGTTGGACTTTGTTAGGCACCACATCATTTAGTTTTATCACTCCAGTTTTATTCAGCTTAGAACACTTTTGTCTTTCCAATTACGAGAAAGGTTTCCTCTTGAAGTTAAGTTCCCTATTGAGACCAGATATACAAGCATGTGAAAATTATAAGGTTGATGTGTTGTAATTATTTAGTCAGCCTGTCATTTATCATGTGAATGATCCACATTTTAAGTGTAAGTCTGGTTCTTTTAAAAAATACTCTCAACATAGTCCCTAGTCAGTCTGTTTGGAACCACAAACTTAAATGCATACTTTCAACTACTAAGGCTAAAGAACCCTCTTAACCCTATTGGGAGAACGGATGACACATCACAGATGTGTGAACCACATAGTTTATCAGTCAATTGTGGCTACTGGAGCAGAATTGTATAACAGACTAACCAACTTTCCAGCATTGACATAGCTGTGCCAATGGGGCATGTTCTACATCCTGCAATGGCTTAGTAGTTACGGAGCCCTCCTCAAGGTAAGGGAATGTTTGTTCCCTCACCTTGGAGTTGCATTGGCCTTTGCCCAGTGCTGGGAAGTTGGTTAGGATTGTGCCCTTAGGGCCTGACCCTACCTATTTCAGTGCCAGTGGTACGCTCGAACCACCAGCGCAGGTGTTGCAGAAGTGCTGTAAGATAGCGCTGGTGGTATGGGCTTAACAGTGGTATGGGCCAGTCTGTGCTCAGCCGTAGTGCCAGGAGGACCTGGCATGGAGCTGCCTGGCAGTAAGTCACACTGCCACTGGTGGTGTGCCCCTTTGGAGTAGGGCCAGGAGTGCAGAAGGAGGGCGGAATTGGACAGGGGAGAGGGTCGAAGCAGGCTCAGATGGGATGGGACCAGCAGTGGCGTCCACCACCGAATCCTGTGTCGGGCTGCGCAGCCCGACACGGAGGTGCTCTGTCTTCCCTGGCAAAAGTCCAAGTCTTCCCACTCCCTTGAGGAGCCTACGATGGCTGCTGCGGCTCCCGTTGGGTATGGCGGTAGCTGTTTTGGCGCCACTGCTCCTACGGGGACCATGCAGTTTCGGATTGGTGCAACTTAATTTCCGTAAAGTGCAACTTAATTTCCAGATCGAAACACTGAGTGAAAAGTAACTAAACTACCAGAGAGTTCAATGAACGTGGGAAACCAATTTTCAAAATAAGTAAATATGCAAGACACAAGCCAAGTTCTCTCTCTCTCTCTCTCTCTCTCTCTCTCTCTCTCTCTCTCTCTCTCAAGATTCTATATTTCCTTATGACTGGTGATGAAGTGGTCAGTATGATATCTTTCTGACATAGCTTTGCAGATGTGGAAACAAAAGCATGAAGTTATATTAAAAAAAGAACGCTTGTGAACCTACTTGGAATTATTAATGCAAAACCTTTTCTGCTTTTCTTTTTAGTGCTTTATGGACAAGATGGCCTCCATGCATCATGCGAAAAGAAATATTGTGGTCGGGGAAGTAAGTGCGTTGTGAACAAGGAGACTGATAAGCCTGAGTGTAGGTGCATAGACAATTGCAAGTCCAGTTACATGCCAGTGTGTGGATCTGATGGAAGGTTCTATGAAAATCACTGTGAACTCCATAAAGCTTCATGCTTGCAAAGGAAGAAAATCTACATTATTCATAGCAAGGACTGCTTCTTCAAAGGTAAGGCTTTTTCTAAACTAAATTTCATTGCAGAGAATTTTAACCTCCTATTTTGTTTTGTCAGATCATGTGTGATGTTAAATGTGTAGAAAATAAATGTGACATTGTAATGATACAATGTCACGCTTGTTTGGTTTCCTGTATAGATGACATCGCTATATATTAATTGAATTAGTGTTTCCAGTTAAGTACGGAAGTTCAGAAGCTGACCAGTGTTTAGGGATTCTCTGTATTTTTCATTTCAGAAATTTTTCAAAAAAGTAGTAAGATGAACTAAAACCTATATTTTTATAGTCCAAAATTATAATTCACATTTGCACTTTATAGGGAACGGTGAGAGTGGGAGGATAGTCTCAGCACCGAAAAACAGGGTCACAGGATATACCTTGTAGACATTGGATCAAGCCACTTAATCATTTAAACTTGTCTATATAGTCATCTTCAAAAACTGCAAAATATTGGTACTGCAGAAGTGATGTTATAGTGTACAATTGATACAGATGCATGATTTAGCCAAAGTTACACTTATCGAAATGAATGAGGTTTGCTTGATGTTGGCTGGGTTTTGTCAGATTATACACTTTGATTATTAGTGTGTGTTGAAGCAGATGAGGAAGATTGACGACTTTTTGCTTTTTGGCTTCCTCAGTTCAGATTAAATACCCCATGGAGTATGAACTGAGTGACACTGTAGATTGAATTTCTGTTCTGATAGAGTAATCCAATATCTAAGTGACAAACTTCATGCCCTTTAGTCCTAACCAGAGATCAAGAACATTGATACTGTTTCGGTGGCAGAACAAGGTAATAAGTGACGACAAACCTGAGAGACACCATGGTTTAAAAGGCTTTCAGACTTGTTTTCTTTCTCTTCTGAGGGCGGAGGTGGGAACTTGTGTTTGAAATGTTATCCAGCTGATACAATTCACAGATGTAGTGTGAACCCATGGAGATGTCTGTGTTGCTTGTGTGACAAAGCCAAAACAAACAAAACCCAAAAGTATTTGTGACTTGGTTGTTTTGTGTATCCATGGATATGCATGAAGTGGGAACGTAGCAACAGAATTTTGGTTTGTCCAGTGCTGCTCTGTTGATTGTTGTTCATATGATAATAAGAAAAAAGACTGATTAGTAGGCAAGACTTTGGAAGACCATTTTATGGGCAAACAACAAGGTACAAGATGTTTCACCTGTGAATAGTATCATTTAAATTACATGAGGACAGGGTACGGGACAGTTCAGTGCCAGGGGTGTGGCTAGCTGGCTTATTCCTGTTCTCCCTGTACTTGGTGATAGTGTGCCCGATTTTGAATGCCAAGGGAACTATTATATGTCACAATAGTTTGTTTAAAAAAAAATCCAGACATTTTTCTCCACTTCCTGCTAATTGGATATCATCACAAATATCTTACCAACATATACATTCAAATTTACATTAGTTCATCATGCTTTCACCTTTTCCAATAACTCATAATATGCCTAATCCTATACATGGATTTACTTGGAGGAAAGTCTGAGTTCAGTGGGACATACTGACAAAATTGTGTGTGTAGGTTTTCTCCCTTAAATAATATCATTTTGGTGTTATCTTTAGATGTTGACTATCTGAAGCGACAAGTAGTGACTGAGACTGGATGTTCCATGAATGCTTCTAATATTTGGATAGTTCTAATAAACCGTATTGCCACTGCCAGTGTTTCACATCTGTCGCAGTCAGGAGTAACCTAGTTCCAATGCAGAACAGACTCATAATCAAGTCCTACTAATTTCAGCCTTCAGGCATGTTTTTGTTGAAATTGTCAGAATGATTGAAAGATACTGCAGTTATTGCGTTGAAGGAGAATAGCAAGCCAAGCAAGCCAAAATTGTCAAATCAGAATTATTTAAAGTTGAAGTTTATAGATGTCTGTCTGAAAGTTAGCATTACTTCAAGAAAAAAGAAACAGCATGATTTGACATGCAAAATGTAAATATTGGTGTTTCTGTCTCTGTCGTCGGCATAGCATCTGATCACTCAACAACCTTTATTGTATTTTTAACTGCTGCAGCAATAAAAAGGGAGGAAATATTAGTGTCTGTCATTTTGATGTGATTACATTGAATAACCTATTTAATTTCGGGCTATCATTGCATGCTCAGTTACACAAACTTAAGTCCAATTGAAATCAATAGAACTTTAAGTATACATTAACTGGGTGGAGGGATGTCGCCTAAGGCTGTTCTGCATTTACATGGGTCCAGAATATTTCTTTAACTCAAGTGTTGAAGAAACTTGTTCAGACAACCAAAACTAGAAAAGTAAAATTCATTTCTGAAAAAAAATTGGTTATTCTGAAAAAATAAATCAGAATAAGAATAAGAAATAAGAATAAATAATAAGAAAATTATCCCACCTTTTCTTTATTTAAAATACGTTGGTGGTTCGTGTGTTCTTTTCTATAGGAAAAGAGATTAGCAGGCTCCCAGAGCATCATAGCAATATCATTTTTTGCACAGTGATTTTGGTTGTTGACTGCATTGCTATTATTCCTGTAGAGTACATTAATTACTTCCTTGTTACCGTCTGATTGTTTTTGTATATATTCCCTATTTTACATTACATTTTTTCTTGATCCTGTTATGTGAGCTAGGAAAGATATGCTGCCTCTGGGGGAAGAAGTGAATGCACAGTCATGTTAGAAAGTAAAGTTTTGGAGGCTGACAGTTTTGGAACTGGGAAGAAGAAATATTGTGGAAGGAGATGTGCCTGGCTGTAAAAGCAGAAATATGGGGCTGGACAGCTCCATTCAGAGCATAGAAGAGCATAACAAGGAATGGTTGCTGCATGTGAATTGGACGGGAAACCAGTCAAGGGCACATCATTTAGATCCTAACCCTATCCACACAGGAGCAGCAGGTGCTAAACACCCACCACTGTATCCTGTGCGGGATACGTTTACCATGGGTAAAGCCCCAGCCTGCTCAATAAATCAACAGTCAATCTCAATGGGGTATCTCGAGCAAGCACCTGCTGTTTAACAGGTGCAGACTGGACAAGCAGCTCCAACCCAGCTTTTTGTGTTGGGCTTCTGAGTCCAGGAAGGGGTATAGAAATCAGTGGAGGAAGCCTCCACCACCTCCACCCACCTCCTGGGCCCATCCCTCCCCTTGTCCTGCCCTTTCTCCACCCTCCCTCTGCCATGAAATGCCTCCCCTACACCCTCCTTCCAACCTTCCCAGTCCCCCGCATTGCTTGTGACTTATCCCCTCGCTGTTGGCGGCCAGTCTTTTGCTGCAGCGTCGACAGGGAGGTGCCAGCAGGGGTGGGCAGGTGAGAGAGGCAGTTCCGCTTCCGTTTGCATCCCCCTTTGTGCACAGTGAGCTGCCAAATACTGCTTCATTGGAGCCTCCGTCCATTCGTTCCCCCTTTGTGTGAGTCCCTGTGCCTTTGCCTGTCTCGGGAGCCTCTGAAAATCACCAAGACTTTCCAAGAACCTGCCTGATTCATACAAAGAAGGGTTACAAAAAAGTTCAGCAGCTGAGTTCAGACACTCAGGAACAACGCAGGATGGATCTTGTAAGTCAGATTGAAAGGGGGGGTAAAGTGAGCAACGATAATGTAATATTTCCTCGAATAATTAATATGGTCCAGATTCACTGCAAGCGTTTGTGTAACTGTGTTCTGGCACAATCCTATGCATGTCTGTTCAGAAGTAAGTCCTATTGTGTTCAATGGGACCTACTCCCAGGAAAGTGTGGTTAGGATTGCAGCCTTCATCCATGATGAGACCAAACACAGCATACATATATAGAACAGAGGTGCCGATTTAGAGTCAACCTCAATATATATACAATACAACCTTCTATTTCTATGCATATGAACTGTTGGCATAAACAGCACCATTATAATTATTTGAGTAAAAATTTCATCATTGCAATGTTCATTTTAAAAAACCCCCCCATTTCTATAGAAGATAGTATTGTATTTCTATTGATTTGTTCTAAATAAGTTGTGTTTGGTCTCATCATGGACAGCTCCCTACAGATGAAGACAGTTACACAAATGCTTACAGTGAATCTGGACCCTAGCTGCCACATGCTTATAGACTCAATAACACTTTTATTTCTTGCTGTGGTTTTGCAAACTCTTTCTGTCATTTTGATGTTGTTGCATAGGTGGAATCCTACCAGAAGTTATAAGTTGCAATGTTCAATTGATTTTGCCTCTTATACCGTTGCCTGAAAATGTTAAAAATTTTATTATTAGTGGTATTGTTTCACTTGCTTTCTATTAAAAAAAAACCACAACTCATTCATAGAGTCATTTTGGATTTGGTTTAATGAAAGTCCTCAGTTGCAGAGCTTAAAGTCTGAGTTACTATCCCAGCTTGAAATCTTCAGAATAAGGTTTAACCTGAAAATCGTTTGAGTATAGAATCCTGAAACTGTAGTAAGGATGCATACAAATAAAATGGGAGTCAAAACCTTTTTTTTCCTCCTGGCATAACTTCCTCCCACCTGTCACTGTACCTTACCTGTCACTGTAAATGACAGGTGTATAATGTGAATTTTTTTCTCTTGCTTAATTAATTAATTAATTTTCAGTGCATGGGGGGGACCAAGAAATTTTCCTGTGACCCCGGGCAGCAAATGAGCTAGGTATGCCACTGGATGAACCATTATTTGACCAAAGTACTTTTATTCTCTTTTTTTTCCTTCTTCATGGACTATAATTGAAATTACTTCTTGTGAGGCTTTAACTTTATCCTTTCAAAATTAACTATAGTTGCAACAGAGATTCAAACCTCTGGCATTATTTTTAGTTTCTCATTTAAAAAAAATTAAAAGACTTCCTATTTTTAAGCCATACGTAAAATTGTGCCTCTTATAGCCTCTTATAGCCATTTTATTTATGGAAGAGCGTGAGTTCTCTTGCTTTTCCTTCACTCAGGAGAAAAAGAGCAGCAATAACACTTAAGTTATTGGTTATCATTTCTTTTGAAAAAGTTCTGTGAGTTCTGCTGGGTAGACGTACGGCCAATTTACTTATCTGATTACAGATTGGCTGTAATATTTAATTTAATATGTAAATTTAATATTTGCCCTCTATTAGCCAAAGTTAATATACTCCATTTATTCTCAGTCCTAATTATCTGGATATTTTGGGTTGCCTCTAGGACACTTGGAGAAAGGAAGACAGATAGAATTGTGCTCGTTTGTGAGATGGCAGGGTTGCCTTCCCCAGGTTCAGACCAGTGGAATGGGGAGAGAAAAACACTGTGACAGTACCGTATTTCTTCTGATACTCCCCTTGCTTCAGAGCATTTTTTTTAAAAAATTCAACACCAAAGTGAGAAGCTTACGCTGGTATACAAGTGAAAAATGAGAAGAGGATTTAGGCTAGTGATGGCGAACCTATGACACGCGTGTCAAAGCTGACACACCCCAACATTTGGGATGACACACCAGCATTCACCAATGCCTGACAAAAACTGAGTTTGTTTTACTTTTTTCATTTTTGTAATTATTTCGATGCTTCTTTATATAATACACAGCACCATACATGAGTAGACTGTATTTTTTGTTTAAATAAATGAATATAAAGAATTGTTTCTCTTTTGTTTGGGGGGGGAGTTGACATACCAGAGTCAAGTTAAACATTTTCATAAGTGACACGCAGAGCCCAAAAGGTTCACCATCACTGATTTAGGCAAAGGTTCCTAGTCTTATAGACCTCATGGGCAACCTCTCTTATGTTGTGTGAGATACTGTGCTGAGAAAGAACCCAACTTATTGCTGCATTCTCAGGAAAGCAGCAGGCTCTAGTGTTACAATGCTGCACTTCTGGCCATGACATCACTTCTGGCAGGTTCCGGGCAAATTGTCATTGTCCGGGTCCCGGTGCTAAAAAGTTTGAGAACCATTGCACTATCCTGTTAACTCTCTGGGAAGCATGTTTCCCTGAGTCTAGTGGGATTGGCTCACAAGTGAGTGTTGCTAAGACTAGAGGTGAAAACTCGCCCATGAGCGCTGCCTGTTTATTCAGAATAAGGTCCACTAGGTCAGGCTTGTGAGGGTGCAATCCTAACCTGGAGGTAGCCTGGAGGTAGCCAAATCACTTGTGCCAGCCCAGGAATGTTGCAAATGCACCATAAAGCATGTTTGCAACATTCTCAGAATCAGGGAGGCCAGCACATGGACATGCGCTGGGCTCCCAGACCCTGAGAGTGTTCCAAACAGTGCTGTATCGTGGGTGGAGCCTGAGGAGCAGCCGTTCAGGTGGAATTCAAAGGAGGAGCGCAATTTTTGCAACATCAAAATGCAAATAACTTGGAAAATTGTGCCCCTTTGTATCCTCAAGCTCCACCATCTGCTTATCTGTTACCTTGGGCAGCTTCTTCTGTTGTCTACTGGGCAGAAGGTTTAGTCGAGAGGGTTAAAGCCTCCGTTTCCCCGAAAATAAGATCTGAAGGTCGCCAGTTCGACAACACCGGAAGTCTCCATGAGTGGCAGACCTTGAGAAGTGCGACTGATAAGAGCTGTCTCCAGCTGCCTGTGAGAGAGGAGTTGTGCTAGGCCAGCTGTTTCTTTGGTGGGAGCAGAGAAACCATTTATCAGCCAGCAGAAAGGCAAGCGTGCGGCCAGAAAGAAGGACTAAACCACGAAAGTTCCATCTGTATGTTGCTGTAGTTCTTGAAAGATAGAACTTCTCTGTAATTTGTAAAAAACCTTTGCAGGTTTAGAGATAAAGTCTGCCTATGTAAACTGCCTTGAATTAAAGCCAAAGGAGCAATCTAATGGCCAAAGAAAGTCAGTATATAAATACTTGCATTATTATTATTATTATTACTGCCGAGGCGAGAGGTGAAGCAGGGATGGGGAGGAGGAAGGGAGCTCTGTTGTCTACCGCCTGTCTACTGCCAAGGTGAGGAAAGAGGTGAAGCCAGGTCAGAAGCAAGGGGCAGCCTCTTCCATCCAGTGTCCTTGGTGGGGGAGGAGACTGAGCACAAAGGAGAGAGCTAAGCGGGGCTTTGAGGGAAGGGACACGGAACAAGCTGCTGCTGCAGGTGGCGGCGGTGGCAGTAGCAGCAGCAGCAGCTCCAAATCAGGAAGTGGGCGGTGATGTGACACCATTGCAACTCCTGGTTTGTGAAGAGCAGCCTAGAGAGCCTACAGCCACGCGCCAGTGGTGAGTTTGGAAAGGGGGGGGCGCAAAATATGTTCTTGCCCCAGGCGCAGTTTTAATTTGTTACGGCTCTGGTTCCAAATGCACTTTATGGTGTGTTTACCTGGGCCGGCACAAATGATTTGTGCTGGTCTAACTCCAGGTTAGGATTGCTGACTGGATGATGTACAATTTAGCAGCTTTGCAATGCTTCTTGAATGAATGCACTTGTGAATTATTTGAAATCTTTCGTATTGATGAGTGGTACCTTTACCCAGAATGTTTAGTTTGACGAGATTGAAATGTTCCTTAGGTGCTGCTTTTAGTGGGACATAACTCAATTAAAAATGTGTAGGACTGCATCATTGATGTATTCTGAGAGGGTGTTTCTCCCACGCATTCAGTCACTCCTTCAGAGTATCAGTTGAACAAACCCATCTCCCAGCATGCAAGGAAATGAGGGGTGATGGACTTAATATAGTGCGCATATCCTGCAACCTAGACATGCTCTTTTTAAGAATTAAAAAAAGAACATTTTTTCCAAAAATAAGAGCAAATATTGTGGCCACACCATCATTTAAAGAGACGGTGAGAGCATAACATATACCCACTTCTAATATATTTCCCTAACTGTTGTTGCACCATAAATCTCAGAGCAGCATTTGCCTTTGTTGAGGCATTGCCAAGTTGCTGATTTGTTGTACATTATGGTGGATCAAGAGTTGCATATTTTTTTCTTCTGCCATTTGTAGTTAATGAGTTTTTAGATGAGAACAAAGTTGTAATGCATAACAGTTATATCACCTGCTTAATGACATCACTTCCTGTTTAATGACATCACTTCCTGCTTAATGACAACACTTCCAGCCCTCACCAGGTGCTATCAATCCTATTTGGCCCACTGTGAGGAACAATGTGTTAGAAATTGTTGTGTTTGTGGTTTGTTTGTTCAGGATCATTGAAAGGTAAAAAGAGATGACAAAACTGAAATAGGAATTTTAAAAGAAAAATATTGAATGAAAGAGATGATGAAAACAGCCCAAAGTCTCTCCACAGAGACACATCACATGCAAATTAGACTAACAACGATGAATGGCAAAAGAACAAAAGCAACTGATTAGACTCTTAACATGCATTTTTACCATTTTGTTTGGGAACATTGCTGTCTGTTATAGCAACCCCACTGGTACAAAGGGAACTGGAATCAAAGGATGTTATCAAATACTGTGATATGGCTGCTTGTACTAGAAGGGCTTCATGCACAATCATATAGGAATGGAGCTAATGATGCTCCCAGTTAAATATCTTGTACATACCAGCTGTCAATGTAGTAATGTTTCAATAGAGTCTTTAGACTGAGAGTATTTTTATATCTTTGTTGGAGTAGTTAGCTACTTGGAGCACAATCCTAACCTGGAGTTAGGCCAGCACAGTTAGGTCAGCATAGTTTGGCCATCACAAGGTGATGCATGTTTGGACCACCATAAAGAGTGTTTGGACCACTCTCGAAGTCAGGGAGGATGGCGCACATCTGTGCTGGCCTCTCTGACACCGAGAGTGGTCCAAACATACTTTACGGTATGAGAGCTACCTGAGAGCTTAAGTTTCTTATGAGAAAGACATTGACCTTGTCACTTGGAACTGCCATGATCGCTACACTTCTTTTCCTAACTTGGCAAATTATGTCATTCGCTTCACAAGTTGATGCATCGAAAGATTTAATGTGACCACAGTATAGTCATGGGTATCTAGTTATATGGCTTTCATTATTTTTAATTATTAAATAGAAGCAGGCGTTTTACTGACAATTTTGCAGTGAAGCAACAGGCGTATGCTGGCAATGGAAATTGCACTTTCTTTTTCCTAGAGAAGGCTGTTGTTGCTTCAACAGCAACAAACAGCATTCACAAAGAGTTTTATGTAACAGAGAAATGAAAAATGGTTCCCTCTCCCAAAGTGTCTTAACAATCATTAAAAAGGGGGGGAGGCACAAGGGAAACTACCAGTAAACAGCCACAGGAAAATATGCTCTGCTGAGGTAAATAATTGCTCTCACCCTGCTAAGTAAAAGGTGCATTAAAAGGGGCGACCCTTTGAGCAGCTGAATTAATTCAATTGCTCCTCAAACCAAATATGTGATCCTTCGTGGTGTATCTACTGAGATTTTGTTTATGACAGCAAAATTATGGGCAAACGTCTAAAAAGCCGCTTATTATAGGCAATGCTCCCTAGTTATGAACAGGTGCCAGTCTGAATGTTGGAGTGTACCTCTGCTTTAACATTCAAATCTCCTAATTTCTGTGTATCCATAATGGTCAGTAGTTCATACTTTAATTCATTCGCCGAGTGAAATCAAATAGCAGTTAGCCAATGAGAGTACATCAGACTAGGTACTCTCAGAATGGCACCCACAATAATTTAGAACATTGTAGGGCAGAAAGGAATAATTGATCTTTAATTTGTGGAATGGAATCAGACATTCTTCCCCCACCTTCTCCATTTAAGCAGTTTGTCATAAATATGCATTTGGAAGAGTAATAATTGTGTAAGCCTATGTATAAAATTGCACTTGACAAATGTCTATGGAACTAATTTGGAAAATCTATTAGATTTCACTTCTTATCTCATCTAATTTTTGCACATCTATGAATCTTATCTAATAACCATTTTAAAATTTCCATAATTGCTATAGTATTTCTGACAAGGTTGTTGGAAATGGAAAAAATTGAGCAAGCACTTCAGAATGAATGCTTAAGGGCGTAATCCTAACCAACTTTCCAGCACTGACATAGCTGTGCCAATGGGGCATCTTCTTCATTCTCCAGTGGAGTCATAGTCACAGGGGCCTCCTCAAGGTAAGAGAATGTTCCCTTACCTCAGAGTTGCTAGAAAGTTTGTTGAGATTGTGCCCTAAGTGACCTGCTGTGCCTGAGCACTGGCACGAGCTACAGTGGGACAGTTCATTTGTGCGGAGGGGACAGTGTTGAGAACTGGGTGGACCAGAGACAGGGAGTTTGTGCCACCACATTGAGGTGTGAGAGTCAGCTGACTACATTCAAATTGGGCTCAGCTAACAGCACTCTGGCCAGCATTGAACCCTATAGACCCTTGTAGCCTGAGATGCTAAGAGACCAGGGCATTGTTAATTTTGAAGGTAATGCACCCAGTATTCACTGGCAGTTGATTTATATGTTACATCTATTTATATAGTTACTGAAACAAAAAAGAAACATTTTTAAGAGCAACTTCCATCTAAGGAGAAAAGTCTAACCTAAAATAGAAGCTGTGTAAGGATTAGATGATCGGAGTGTTAATTTTCTAAAGCAGCAGTTGTTTCTCTGGGTGGATTGTGTGTGTTTCTCTGTGTGTGTGTGTCTGTGTGTGCGTGTGTGTGCCAACTCCAAACACATAGGTTCTGGAAGTCTTGAATTTGCTAAAAAGATTGGAGAGGTGTTAATGAATCATTTCTTTATGCATTGCATTAACACTTGAAAGGGGAAATGAAACTTGCAAAGTAGGAAGTGGAAAAATAAAGTAAGGATGTGAGGCGAGGTGGGAGCTCACATTTAACAACTGGTTTTCCTTTGAAAATATTTGTTCTACCACATAGCACCCTCATGAGATGCAAAGCCTGCAGTTTTTAGAGACAAATAACACTCTAACAACACACTTGATACACAAACCAAACCTAGCACATTTTCATCACTTGTTAGAAAACTGACTCATAAAGAAAAGCTTCTGTTTAGGGACCCATCAAGGGAGAGAGACAAGGAATTTTCTGGAAAGGGCAGGCTCTCTTTGCTGCCATGGGAAGCTGAGACAACTGTGTAGTTATTGTGTTTGCATTTCACACTTCACACCCAAGTATACAATACAGTACTAATAAAATTGTCTTTGTTAAGTTGCACTAAGTTTCAGTATTCACAGAACGTTTGTTTTTCTCCTTCTGCAAGCGGCAGTAGCTCTTCTGTGAAGTTGTACAAGAAAATGCTGAGAGAGCAGCAACACCTGCATCTCTCTCTCTCTCTCTCTCTCTCTCTCTCTCTCTCACTCACTCACACACACACTCACTCACTCACTCACTCACTCACTCACTCCCACGCATTCTTATCACTGCCATCTGTATCAAGTGATAAGCTGCATGAGTAAGCCAACACAGGTGAAACTGGTATATTGCCACAGTTCATCCAAACACGGTAGGTTGTGCCCAAAATCATGCAAGCAGAACTTTTCATGAAAATGTTTTCCACACCTGCCGAAGTCACTCCTGAGGGCTACAGAACTGTTGGGCCAGGTGGTGCAGGGAGGGGCTAGGTAGGGAAATCAGTCCAATTTCAGTCCTCTGACCCTGGGCAGAGGTAGCTGTGTGAGCAGGAGCTTTGCCTGATTTTGGTGTGTTCTCCTTCCGTCTGCTGCTCCCCCATACTGCATACCCTCCTGCTCCTGACCCTCAGGAGCAACATTTTGGTGGGCACAGGGGGACTGCAGCAGAGAGGATGGTCAAGAAAGGTTTCTTTACTTTTCTTCAACTTGGCCTTCTTTGGATGCAACCAAGTGTTTTGCAATAGAGCCAGGTAGACATCAACTGTGGAATTATGTAATGAGAAATACAGTACAGCAACTGATTGGAGAGTGGATTGGAAGTTATATGATAGGATACCTTTATTGGCATACAGACAATAACAGCAAGCAATAAATAAAGCAAAAAAGTACACAAGCCTTGAGCCCAGTTTTAACATTGACTGGAGATCATAGGGTCAGAAGGGCAAAAGTTATATATTGACAGAGGCATCATCTTAAAATAATGTTAACTTGACTGTGGTGTGTTATTGGTTCTTGTATCACTGAATTCCTGGTAGTTCTTGTCAGCAAATGGTGGGAGAGCTCTTTGACGTCGTATCACTAGTTTGATAAGAGTTGCTATATGAATAGTAAGCAATTTGTAAATTCCAGTCAACAAATATTGTAAGATGAACTCGTCAGAGCATCCTGGAAATTTTGAGAGAATCAGCTCTAGATAAAACAGACAAATATTGTTGTATAGGCTGCAATACAATAGCATATGGGATGGGGACTCAACTGTCTTGTTGCTGGGATTGGAAGTGTCTGCTCTCAAATCATACCATATATTTATGTAGCACCTCTATATTTTACTATATGTTGAATTATCTTAGGCAATGTTTCCCAAAGAATGGGTCACAACCCTCCATTGGGAAGGTTTACTGAGCCATTCCCCCTTAAGAGGAGTGGTCCAGCAAATGGGTGCTATCACAGCACTGTGGGCACTCAGGGGTTCCATACCTTAGTGCGGGATCTGCGCTGGCCTCTTGAATGGTCTGAGAGGCCCGCAACCCCTCTGCAGGTGTCCCTGATGCTGAAAACAGCGCCAATGGGTGATTGGAGCACTCTTCCAGTTTTTGCACAAAAACCGGAAGTGCACTGATTGGCACTATCTTCAGCATTGGGAGGCCTGCACTGGGGGATGCAGGCCTCCCAGACCCTCTAACAGCCAGTACAGATCCCCACTAAGGTATGGAGACCCTGGGTGCCTGTGGCACAACGATCGCTGACATGTTTTTGGGCAACCTCGCTCCCAGTCCCCCCCACTAATACTTGCAGCAGTCCCAACATCTGAGTAGGACTTTGGGAACTGCTGATCTAAGGAGTATAAAACCCACCACAAGTGGCCAGAAGAAGATTCCTTCAGGGAGGAAATGAGCATTAGGTTTAAGCATTTTGGTCATCTCCTCAGTATTTCTGATAAGTCAAATTGACTAGGGACAGTAATTATGCAATTTTCAGTGAACAGTCATGTCGTATTGGGATTACTGTCACTGAAAAAAAAAACCCTGACACTGCCAACTGGGCATCAAGAAAGGAAGAAACTAAAAACCCAGTCTAAGCCATTTTTATGCCTCTTTCTAAGGATGTAGATATGCAGAAAAGCCCCTAATCGCATTAATCTGGGACTCCCTTAGTGGATTATTATTCCAAAGGAATTACCATACTTGAGGAGTCCCACCTGCCATTCCTGTACCAGCAGTTGGTGAGCATTACCAGTTCAGCTACTGGATGCCAAGCATGGACATATTCCGCAATGGCATCACTCTCATGCAAATGGAACATATAGGCCACTCCTCAGTCAAAAGAAAACTCTTGTGCTGATGTGTGGTATAAACAAAGTGATTTCCAATGATGTCTTGAAGATACTGTACAGATATTTTACATGCTGTTGATGCTAACTTGTGAATCAAGAACATATTCTCTCTGCTGCTGTGACTGCCCATTGACAGTGGCAGCTACTTGCTTGGAAATTCCTTTAAAAACATATCTGCTGACAATCATCTTTTGAATGGAGTCAAATTATGCAATCACAGAATATATTTCCATGAAAATGTTCAAGAAACAGCCTCCAAGTTCTGTTCTGTATAAAGAGTAGGACATACTTATCTCTTTGCAATTGAGAAATGCTGACTTTAGAGTAACAATCGTTAAAAAGGAAACAAATCTGTCTTCTCCCTGATTAGTTCTAAAAGGATGAGGTGAGCTCCAGTTCCTTGCCAAAAATTGGCATTGTGTGTTCAGGACACTTATCTGTACAAGCCCCATCTCAGGCTGCACTATTCTTGATCTAACAATATATGATAGTGGTATATGTAGGGTGACCAAAGACACCCTTGATACGTTTCTTCTCTTCCAAGTTTTTGAGCACCAACTTTGAATATACACTATTGATGTATATTGAGGCTATTGATGACACTATTGAGATTGACCAAGAATCACTGCATTGTTCTAAAAACAAAGGCTATCTTTTAAGATTGCATTCCTATTAAGTAATTATATTCATTGTATACAAATGAAAAACCTGATGTTACTCATTAGTAGCAATAAACAGCCATTCCCATCACAGAATCCCTTTCAATCAACTTATCATTCCCTGGAGAACAATGTAAAAGGCTGACCTTTTCCAAGTGAAATAAATTCAGAGTCTTCCATTTGGATCAAATTATATAAAAGCATCTGTTTCAAATCAGGCTTACAACTAAGAATCTAAGAATCTTCCTCCTAAGAATCTAAGAACCTAAGATCCTTTCCATCTAAGAAAGAGAAGAATTCAAAGCATGTTTTGGCACATGGACAGTATGTAATTAGCTGAATAATGAATGCGTCTCATCTTCATTCTTTTTTGTTACTCCCATTGCAAATATTCTCTCAAACACTCATAGGACAAATTATGATTTTTACTTTTATGACCCAAAGTAAATTCAAAGCTTGCGATTTTATTCCCTGGCATACATTCCAGACTTCCCATCCTAGTCAGTTCTGTAGGGGTAAGTAGAGGAATATAAGCAACTTCCACAGCGAGCAGTTAAGGGGAGTGTATTTTTCACACTGCAAAACCTTTTGCAAAAAACAAAAGCCTTTTGCAAAGGCTTCTCCCCTTTTCAAAAACAACTTATAGTACCAATATTTGTTGTGGATTTTTACATACCGTGTTTCTCAGAACTTGTGAAGTGCTTTTTAACTTCTTTTAAAAGGGTCGTAGTTCACCTGTAGAGCACATGCATATAATAATTCAGTCCCTGGTATCTCTAGATAGGCCTAGATAACCTTGGAAAGATGGTTCCAGTCAGTGCCATCAGTGGCTTGGTGGCTCAGGATTCTGAGGGGATGAGTCAGCTTCCTGTGTTCCACTAGTATCTGTTTTACAAGTGTTTTGCAACATTGGCCATGCCAAAACGGCCTTGTGAACTTCTTTTGTGACTAGAAGCACATGGAACTATGTCACCAATCAGATGAGGAATTGTGTGGTGATGGTGACAGAAAGAATCAGTACAGAAATCACATATTTCTAAAGGGAGAGTGCTTAATGTACACATGTGTGTTTCACACAGCATCTTCTTGTAAAGAAAAGGTGATGGTTGTAATGAAATGTTGTTGTTCGGCCATAATGGTTTCTTTGTGGAGCATGTACTTGTGGCTCATACTCACTCAAGGACCCAGATTTGCTCCTGCCGTGTAGCTGCTATAATTTTATATACACATACAGTGTAGCTGTGTGACTAATTTTTAACAACCATTCTAGGCAGTCAGTGGGGTTGCAATATCACAGGGTGTCCAGCAGGTGGAGTTAGGAGCAAGTGCTTGCACAAGCACTTCTTTTTGTCCCAACTCTCCACTAGCCAATCATGCTTGTCTCCAGCAATGACCTTTGTATTATTTCAGAAACTGGAAGTCAAGAACAAGCCAGGATAGGTGGGGTAGTTCCTACTTTTCCACCATCTAAGTATGGGAGGTGTAGGAATCACCACTGACCACCTACGGTCAACAACGCCTGCAGCCTTGTAAACTGGGGCCAGGAGGGGCCACATAAATCAGTGTCTTAGATCCTGATACTACCTGGTACCAGACTTGGATCATTCTATTCTGCAAAGATAAATAGAAAAGATCATCAGTTGTATTCAAACTTTTTAGACTGGGACCCACTTTTTAGAATGGCACTCATGTCAAGACCCACCAGAAGAGATGTCATTAACTTGGAAGTGATGTTGAGGCAATAAGTGACATCATCAAGCAGGAAGTTCTATCATTGTAACATAATCAAATAACACTCCTGAAATGCAAATTTGCATTCTTGGACTGCAGCAATTGTACAACTATGAAATATCCCTGATAGAAAGCAAGATTTGGACAAAATATTATGTAAAAGCACTGAACCAAAAACAAAATGAAAAAAAAAACTCACTTGAAAATTCAAACTGTTAACATAACGAGTAAGGTCTGCAGCTTCCAAGATGGCTGCTTCCAGCTTTCTGCGACCCACCTGACATCAAGTTGTGACCCACCAAGTGGGTCCCGCCTCACAGTTTGAATAACACTGGAATAGATCATGAGTGACTAGCTTGGGCTGTGTCTGAAATGTGACACAACTTGACACTGATCTGAAGTTCAGACATAACAGTCCGTATTTATGCTTGCCTGTTTAGTAACAGATGCCTCTTGTCTTTTTCTTAAGACTCCTGAGTCTGCCTTACTGGCTTCGTTGCTGATAGTAGGCTGGAAGCAAAGACCGCCACTTCTTGTTTTTCATTAGTTTTGTGTGTTGAGACATACAAAGCACAAGTGAAAAGAGCTGTGTTTACAAAACCAAGTTTCTTTCCTGTATTCTGTTCCTTCAGCTGTGCTTAAATGCTGTTGTGCAAAGGGCTGGAGCTTTATGCAAGCCACTGCAAACAAAAGGCTTATCCCAACTTCTAGAAGGGTTGGTCCTCATTGTCTTCCCTCAGTGGGAGAAAGTGACACCACATACTTGAAGGTCCTTGTTTACTATTTCTTCAAATGTTGACGGTTCCAGGTGTGTCATCACATTACATCATAATGTTGCTGTGACATCAGTGGGTCATCCATGTGACATCCCTGTGTCATTGCTGTGGTGTCCAAAGAACCAGTGACCTCTTGTAGTCTGCCCCAACACTAGCAGCCAAAGAAATGCTGGGGTGAAATGAGCAGGAGGCAGGTGCAGGATGAATGAATGCCTAATGATGAGAGGACACACACATACCCCGGTATCTACAAGGAAAGACAACACAATCACAGACAGTACCATGGTGAGCTGGTCCAAAGACCCAGTGGTGTCATCTAAATTATTTAACAACAGGTACTCACTTTTGATTGGCACATGTCGGGACTCGCCCACCGGAAGTGACATCATAAGCCGGAAATGATGTCGTGGCAAGAAGAGACATGAAAAAAGCCCTTTTTGAGGCCTCAGACAATTTTAAACTGACCCAACAGTTGCAACAGTATTCCACAGCACCCCCAGAACACGTTAAAGAGGCCTGGCATCATGTTAAAGTGACCCAACAGTTCCAAAACCCCAGAGCAGCTCATTTTTCAGTGGCAAGGCAAGGCAAGACTCCACTCGCTGCCTGCCTGCCTGCCTGGCTCTGAGAACGTGCAGGCAACTCAAACGTGCAGGAAATTCAAACGTTGCAGGGGGCGAAGTCAACGAGTGGGCAGGTGAATGGGCGGGGCCAACCATAATCCTAGAAACCGGTACTCGCGTACCCCCGCGTACCCCCTGCATGACATCACTGCAAAGACCCCATACACAAGGACACAGCACCCCCACCTTCTGCAGTGCCAGTTACACTGGCATTAGCAGCAAAGGGACAAAAGGAAAGAACTTCTAGGAGCTCAGGTCTTGTCCCCTCACCCCACTCGCTCAAACACACACTCCCACTGTAGGAGGTGGGGTGATGTGTCATCCTTGTGTATGTCATGGTGTGTGTGGGATCCTTGGAACAGCTCACTGTAGTACTAAATGGAGCGATTTGGGCTTTGGGGGCGTGGCGGGCTGGTGCAGGGAACACTGTCACAACAATGTCGCACCTGCCCCAGGTGCCATCAGAGTCCACGACTGCTCTGCTCAAAGACACTCAGATATACCCACAAAAGGCCAAAATTTTTTTTCAAGCAACGATCTTTTATGAAGATTCAAGCAGCAAAGAGCCTTTGTGAATGGCTGGTGTGCTTTTGAAAGTTTGAACTTCTGCCAGCACGTTCATGGTTGTCTTGATTCTGCTCAAAATATTACAGCAGAGGAACTCAACATTTCAGGCTCTTCTGGTAGAATGCTTAGAATAGCTCTACAAAGAGCCAGGGTTCATTGAAATAGTACAGGAGGGAAACTGATATGGCATCTGCAGGAATGAGTAGAGGACCGAGATGGGATGTGACAGATGTTCGTGGAAGTGATGTGAGATGGGAGCTCCAGTTTTATGACTCTACTCAAGATGTTTTGCTAATCAGAACTTTATTAACCTGAAGTTGTAGAATATAGAAAAATGATCCACTATAGATATTCTAGATTCACCATTGGGCCTGCTGTTACAAAACAGGAGTTATAAATAGACTTCGATGCAGCCGATACCTTAAATCTTATTCACAGCCGATACCTTAAATCTATTCACTATCACTGGAATAGATTTACTCGAATTTACTGTCAAACTAAATTGCCTACTTTGTGAAAGGTCTCAGCTGAACATACAGCTGTCTACAATCAGGATGGAGAGGAGGAGGGAACCACATACACAGGAATTGCAAGTATTTCCAAGTAAGTGGAAAGAAATGGGTTGTCTGTGAAATGTCAGCTGTTGACAAAATTAACTGATCAGGTTAGAAGTATCAGCAAGGCCTGTTACTCCAAGGAGAAGCTTCTGGATAGTTCCCCATGATGCTTCTAATCACTTGATGACTTTGGCATTGAGAAGCATTTCTTTTGTATGTTGTGGAAATTGGTTTGGAGGATGCCAGGCTGTAGCATTTCCAAATGGAAAGAGATTCCATCAGTAAGTGAAAGTTAATTTGAATAGGATGCTTGCAGCAACTGCCTGAGGGATGAATTATCTACACTAAGTTTGATATTTATTCAGAGCCTGAAAGCTAAATTGCTTGGATTCGGATTGCAATCGGGTAAAAATCAGCTATATAGTTACATGTGCCTCAGGTATCTTTTCAAATTTTATATCTTTTGGAATATATTTAAATAGTGCAACTCCTCCTTGCAACTCTAATTCATCCTAAAGTTCGATTGTGGATATTGTATTTTAAGATTGAACCTATAAGTATGACATTGGAGAAGAAGCAATGCACTGGTTCATTTTACAGCCCAATCCTAATCTGAGCTGGCACAGCCAGACAAAATAGCCTGCACTGGATCCAGTGCAACTCAGGAGGTGTCTGGAGATCTCCTTGAGGTAAAAGGATGTATTTCCCCTTACCCCCAATAATGCCCGTCACCTCTTGGATCTGCACCAGCTATTTAGCAAATCTGGGAACACCCATATAGGGTTGCTGTGGCAGGGGCAGGAGTTAGGATATGGTGGAGGAGGCCTCTGCCAATCCTGCCCCTTCCCATTCCTCATTCCACCCTACACAGAAATGCCCCCTCCCCACGCCACTGCACTGTTCAGCACAACTTTACCTGTGCGGGCTGATGCTGCTCCTGGGTCCAGAGCCCACAGGCCATTGGGCTGAGGGCTGCTTCCAAAATTCTCCTAATCTGAATTTTGTCCAAGATTTTGGAGTTTCCACAATCATTTGTGGATTGCTAAAAGCGATGGTTTTCCCAGTAGCAATGTATGGCTGTGAGAGCTGGACCATAAGAAAGGCAGAGGGCCGAAGAATAGATGCTTTTGAATTATGGTGTGGAAGAAGACTCTTGAGAGTCCCCTGGACTGCAAGGAGATCCAATCGGTCCATCCTACAGGAAGTCAAGCCTGATTGCTCCCTGGAAGGACAAATCTTGAAGCTGAAGCTGAAATACTTTGGCCACCTCCTGAGAAGAGAGGACTCTTTAGAAAAGACCCTCATGCTGGGAGAGATTGAAGGCAAAAGGAGAAGAGGGCGGCAGAGGATGAGATGGTTAGATAGTGTCACCGAAGCGATGAACATGAAATTGGGCGAACTCCGGTAGCTAGTGGAGGACAGGGAGGCCTGGCGTGCTGTGGTCCAGAAGAGTCGGACACGACTTAGCGACTGAACAGCAACAACAAAACTTACTTTTCAACCACCACACAACTGAAGACTAACCAAGAAATAAGGAGAGAAGCTGTATGTATGTATGTGCGCGCGTGCGTGTATGCATGCATGCTTGTGTGCGTCCTTCACTGAGTGGGGCCAGTTCTGAACTAATATCAGTTGATCTTGTTTATTTCTTGATCTTGTGCAGAGCACTGTGCATGGGAAGTTTGTTGCAGCTTATGACTCCTTCCCTCATGACTCAGGGCAAGGCCAACCGGCCAGCGCCATATCCGATGCTGGGTTGGGGAGGCTGAAGCCTCCCTGCAGCAAGGGAATGTTCTTTCCCTTACTGTAGGGAGGCTCCAGTCTTGGCTATGCACTCCTTGAATCTGCACTCGCTAAATAGCAGGCGCAGATCCAAGGACACCACGTGGCCTAAATGGGGCCTGCGGCCTCCCGAAAGGGCTTAGGATGTGGCCGTATGGCTGCTTCCCAAGCCCACCCAAGCCCCACCTTCCCCCCGCCCACATTCACCCTCCCTCGCCCAATCCCCGTGCTGCCTCGGCACAGAGCCTCCCCTGCGCCAGCCACCTTTGGCTGACACAGGAGAGGCTCGCCGTTGGCGCTCTCATGCCGATGCTACTCATAGCATCGGCACTCCACCCCTTGCGTTGATGCTATGATGTAGCGTCGATGCAAGGGGCGCAATAGGATTGCGTTTTCAGTGTGTGTGTACACTGATGAAACATACAAAAAAACAATTTTCATATAACTGTATGTATGATTGCATCAATGCTCTTTTTCTGTAGTGTTTTACTGAGGGCGCAATCTAAGAACACCCTAGAGCTGACGCATGTTGCCTGCATCAGCCCAGGGCTGCCATTCAGCCAGTTCCTAACCCTGACTATGTGGCCCCAATCTGTGCCACTGCAGGCTTCTTGGACTTGTGCCTGCTATCTAACAGATGCAGGCCCAAGCAACCCCATTGTACTGCCTGGGGCTTACCCCAGGGTAAGGAGACAAACATCCCCTTGCCCTGCGGTGAGCTCCTGCCTCCTACCCTAGTCCTGTCCAAGTTAGGATTATACTGTGATGTACATATGATTGTACCAATTAGTTTTCTATCATGGTTCTTTTTGTATGGTGTTTTAATAACACTGCAAAGTATATTTGTCCATCAGTAAAATGGTGCACAAAAACAAATCATGGTAGAATAATACACCATCACACTGAGTGCTGTTTTGCAGTGTTTTGTTTAAAGCACATATGCACATTAGTAATAAAAGAGAGACCCAGGTGAACTGAAAACTACAATAAAATGTCCATGCTCCAACTCTAGTTAATTGAATATAGATGTTATCCTAATTAAACAACAGTTCAGGATGAGTACAACATGTGGCAGAAGAAACTAGGTGAATAGCGAAGGAATTAAATGGAGCAATTCTCTCATCCTGAAATGAGAGAGCTCACAGGGCGTGATAATTTTTCACACAGATAACTGGGATAAAGGGAGTGGTGTTTATTTCCTTGGATGATCTAAAATTAGAACAGAAGGGAGGATGTGTAGATTATCCCTAACAAAACAATTTGTAATTATTAAAGCATTGAGACAGCGTACTTGGTATTTGTATGCATAAAAGAAATTGACGGAAGGGAGTTTCCCATTGCTCCATTTCTCTTCCTGACCTGCTGCATAGGAGTGATGTTTGCCCCCTCTTTTCTGAACTCAGAATTTAAATAGACAATATCCTCAACAGAACATGGGCAGACAATTACCAATGTGCTACTAGGATGATCTGTGAAATTGGGCCAAATGGAACCAGCTGTAGGCAGGAATAGACCCCCTCCGTGGTCTATTCACTGCTCTGAGCACTTAGGTGCACACACACCACACCTGCAGAGAGCTCAGAACACCTCGAGTGTTGCAGGGGTGGCCAGCCCCACTTGTCCCACTTACACCATGCTACTGGGATTGGGACATCTTAGATTGCCCGACAGCATGTACTTTCCGATTGCCATGGAATAAAAATGTTTCTGGCAGCGTTCCTCACTAAAATTCCTTCCTGCTGCAACCGCCTGGTTGTTATGGGAAAATTCGAGAGGGGGAGAAACCCCATACGTTTGTCCTCTTTCTTCTGTATATTTCTAATATGTATACTCTTACTTTGGGGGTTTTTTTTTTCCTGAACAGGGCTACTAGCAAGTGGCTTGAAGTCTGCATCTTGAATTGAACAACATAGCTTTTGCATGTGCTTGGCTGTTCACAGAGTCCATGTACTCAAAATTCCAATAATAAACTCCAGAGATTTATGCAAATTCTCTCTGTATAGTAGGATTATCTAAACAAGCACCCTTGAAACTATCCAAGCTGCATGCGAAGGTACAGTATATGAAATAACAAACCATTTTCTGTGTATTCTGATTAGTGGGCATCCCATTTCTTCTCCTAGCACTGAAGAACGTCTTGAAAAGCAGATGAATGAGCCCACTGGTGCAATTTCAGAATGCTGAGAAGGTCAAAGTTGCACATCAAACTCCCATTACCTACGAATTATCAGGCACTAGACTTCTGATATCCCCATCTTATCACAAAGACTGGTCCAAGCACCCAAAATAGTGCTACTCTCATCTTGTTCTGTATAAATGAGTAGATTCACCAGAAGACGTGGCAATATGTTTGGCCATTGTTGCTATCAAGGTTCTGAATTTATTTCCCCCTTTAGAGGGTACCAAATGCATTTGAGGCCACAGCTAAGCAGTTTTCTTTAAAATAGCATCACTTTATTGTGATATTGATTGTGCTGTTTAAGAAGGAGCTTTTGAAAAATTGATCTGGTTTTCTATTGGTGTATCACAGCCCTGAATCACATCTCTGGTATGACTCTTCCTTCTTGCTCAGATTGAAGTGCTGACGCTGCCAAAAGTGCAAGATTCGACCAGAGGAGACGTATAAGCCAGTAACTTAGCAAGCAATGCCCTGGTAGTTTGGTCATTCTCTTCCAAGCATGTGTCCCAATAATGTTTCACAACAAAGAGGAGAAAAGCTGAAAGCTGAAATGAATGGAAAACAATTAAAAGATAATTGTATCAGCTCTCCAAATGGCAAAGGTGCCTGGAAGGGTGAATTATTTCATTTGCCTAGATCAGCCATTTTCAACCACTGTGCCACGGGTGGTCCTAGCAGAAACTTGGGCTAGATCATTTATTAGTAGGGCTGATGGAGATGTGAGCCCCCCCCCCACTAGCAGCATGGTGTGCCTTGTTTAAAAAAAACTGATGGTATGCCATGATGGTGTGCCTTGATGGTGAATTTTGGTGCTTTGTCAGTATGTCATGAGATAAAAAAGGTTGAAAATTGCTGACCTAGGGAATTATTTTATTCAAGGAACAAAGCTGCTACAAAGTTAGCTCATATTTAAACAAACAAGTAAAGTGCTGATTTATGCATGCTTTGAGGGTATGCTTTGGGGTGGCAAAGCCTTTCAAATTTACTTACTCATTTAGTTAATTAATTAATTAATTTATACCCCGTCTTTCGGCTCCTATGTTAGTGCACCCAAGACGGCTTACAATAAAAAATACAGAATAACATTTAAAAACAATGACAGATAATTAAAAAACGACAGACCACAATGGACGATACAAGCATTAAAATTACAGATTAAAAAAATTACAAATTAAATTACAATTTAAAATACAAATTAAAATGCAAGTTAAAAAGCCAGCCCAGCATGTCAGCAATAAAATGCTTCCTTAAAAAGAAAGGTCTTAAGACCCTGCCGAAAGATTGCTAGCGAAGGAGCTGTTCTTAATTCCAAGGGAAGGGAATATCACAACCATGGAGCCACCACTGAGAAGGCCCTATTCCTGGCCGCCATCCCCCTCACCTGGCCTGGTGGTGGCACAGTTAACAGCCCCCCCCCCGCCAGATGACCTGAGAGCACGGGTAGGATTGTATGGAAGAAGGCGGTCCCTCATATACCCTGGACCCAAGCTATAAAGGGCTTTAAAAGTAAAAACTAGCACTTTGAATTGGGCCCGGAAACAAGCAGCTGCCAAAGTAATGGCCTGACTGAGTCGAACTGACAAGCCCCGGCAACCACACGGGCAGCCGCATTCTGCACTAGTTGCAGCTTCTGGACCGTCTTCAAAGGCAGCCCCATGTAGAAATCAAATGGCAGATGATTTCATTTGTCAGAATCAGCTGCCATTTTCATGTGGGAGTGTGTTCAAGCACTGCTGTGCAGGATGATTTCAATGCTGGTGTTCAGAAAAATCAAATGGTACAATCTTTAGCCAGGATATATTTGAGGTCTCCTTTTTCTGGCTCTGTGAAAGTATAAACCCCATGTGAGATTGTACAGTGGCAGAAAGACAGGTATGAATTAGAACTGAAGGTTGTTTTACACTGAAGATTCTCTTATGAATCTTGCCATTGAATGAATACTGATGCTCATGCCCATGGGAACTGGCCATCATGCTGAGAAGAATTTTACCCAATATCTGTACTTTTTAGACCTCTGGGAAAACAAAGGCCTGGCAAAATTCTTTTCAGGTAGGATGCTGCTGCAGATAACCTGCTTTCTGTGTGGTTGTAGGCTAACAGTGATATGTTACTGCCTAATAAATGGCATCCTTATTCCCCAAGTTTATAGGCCATATAGGTGTGTAGAAGTCCTGACTTTTGTGTGTGTGTAAAGAAATGCTTGTGGATATCTATAATCAGAGTCTAGTTGGGGAACTTTAGGGAACCCACCTCTCTTGGTTGGGTTTAGAAGAGTCTAGAATTTAAGAAGAGACTGACCAAATCTGGAAGACAGAAAAGAACAGCTTAGTCCAATGGTTGTCAAACTGGTGGGTCATAACCTACCAGAGGAATTGAAAAAGAGTGATTCTCCTTCAAGGAGAATTGCCCAATAATCAGCAGCAGCACGATTTCCATGATCGCACTACTGGTGGTCAGGGAAGGGATTTTTCAATTTACCTGGGGGTCACTATGACTCTCCTGAGGGTCTGGGGAGCCTGCGACCCCCCCCTCTGAAGCCTTCCCAGAGGCTTGAGAATCTTGCAAAAAGTAAAAAAAAACAAAAAACATTTCTAGTTTTTGACGCAAACAGGAAGTTTTTCTTTTACTTTTTACAAGATTTTCAAGCCTCTGGGGAGGCTTCAGAGTGGGGGTCGCAGGCTCCCCAGACCCTCTGGAGAGCCGTAGCAACCGGCAGGCGGGAAAGCGGCGGAACGCGCCATTACGCAACGGGCGGGCTGCCGGTCAAAGGTAAGTCCCGCCCAGCGTACCAGCTGAATGCCGCCGCTGCCCTTACCCCAGTGCTGGAAAGTTGGTTGGGATTGCACCCTGAGCCTTTAGGGAAGGAAGAATCGGGCTGAGAAACTTTCCCCCTAATCATCATAAGATATAAGAGGGAACATAGTTTGAAGTTTGCTTATGTGTCAAAGATAGAAATTTAGGGATTCCTAAATGTCAGACAGAAACATTTACGGCCCAATCCAATGGGCATTTTATGACAGCACATCTCCTGCTATGCTAACCTAAGGCCCAGTGACAGCGCAAAAATCACACTGTTGCCAGGCCAGTTGCAGCTGCCACCGCAAAAAGGGGGCAGGTCTGCACCGCTGCCACTACGGAGCCCAGGCTTTGCTGACTCCAGTAAGTTGGTGGGGACAGGTTGTGGGTGGGAAGGGGGTTGAGAATGGGGAAGAGGGGATAGAGGAGGTGAGTCCCAGCAGCAGCAGCTGTTTGTGCCAAGTTCCTATTCCCTCATTCCCAGTTTGTCCCACCCTTTTCCTTGCCTTGGACTTAGGCTAGCTCCATAGCTTGCATGGGTCTGGAGAGGCCCATAGGTTATGTGGCAGTAACTAAAAAAATGGTTATAATTGTGCTGTAATTACAGATTCCCAATCTGAGCTCCTACATTCAAAGGGTTTTTAAATTTATTTTTAGCCAGTTCCTGTGTTCACAGTCTTTCTTCAAAACTGGTGCCAAACAGTTTGGCTGCCCCTTCCTGCATTTCAAAAACAAAGGTGGTCCATTCACCAAGGTACATTAACATTCCTTTGTAAAACCCTGGACTATCCATCAAGGAAATATCAGTCCCTCATTTTCTGACCATTAGCAAGCAATTAGCTTAACAAAGCATGGCCAGCCAGTGTTTTGTAATGGTAATGGAGGTTTAGAAGATGTAGGGAAAAGAAAGGACTCCAGTTCTGAGTGGTAAATAGCCAGGAGGAACACAGTATGAAAATGCATTAGAATCTCATGATCACCATTTTTGTAAGCTTGTCCATGTCTAATCTTCCTTGCCTCAAGAAATATAGGGGAAAATAAAGCACAAAATGCTTTGGCATGTCTCCCTGTATTTCTGTGTTTTTCAAAACGTTATGACTTTTTGGTCTCAATCCAGAGGTCTGACTGTCAAATGAGTAATTATCAGTGTTCTTCTTTTACTTTTCCTTGTTTCTTTTTTTTAAAAGATGTTTAAGAAAATAGGTAATTGCAATTTTTGTCGTTGAAATTCCTCTTATATTGTACTTATAAAAGTATGAGAAGTACCACTTTTTTATTTTATATTCTTTGGAAAAACCAAAGACAATGTAATGATTTACATATAACATTATAATGTGTACTGTTATACACATAACAAATAGCTTAAATGTAAAATAATTAATGTAATTATTGACCAAGTAGTAATCCTTCCAATGTTCACTCCATATGTAGTCCATAGCATTTTTAAGCTATAAAATGGATGCAGCCAGGAAACATTACAAGATTACTGAACTCTCTTGAAACCCAGGAAGACTGAAAAAGAAAGGGGAGACTAGACAAGGATGAGATGAATAGATTCATGTGATTAGGTCTTGACTGAGGACAATAGGATGTAAATGAAGGAAATCTGAGTGTGTGGACTGAATCTCAGAATTAAATGGGCATGTAGTGGCAAGAATTTTTTTTTAAAAAATATACTTTAAAGATAAGGAGCCAGAAATTTAAGAAGAGTTGATTAAAGCTATTCAGCACAAATGCTAATTTTTACTGGATGTGCAGTGTAAGAATCTGTGGCGCAAATTGAAATTCTGAATGGTGGGGAATACTAAATGCCTCAGTGCTGCAGATTCAATTAAGTGGCTTAGAAACAGACTGAACATCTCCTGTTTGAGTTCATTTAATCCCCAGCTTCATAGATGTGTGATTTAACAAACATTTTTTTACTAATGCACATTCAGAAGAAAGGTTCCTATAGGACACCTCTGGAAACCAGATGAATGCTTTCTAAAAACCAGGTCTCAATAGGAGATCTGCAGCATTGATAAGCTGATGATTAAAAAACTCCAGTGCAGTTCTTAGGTTGCTCTTTTCCATATTGTATTGGAAGCTGTATTTTACTTGAAGGTGTGTTAAGCACTCATGTTAAAGGTTATCTGTCTGACTGCTTCCTCTTTATGCAGTAAAACTTCATCTGACACGTTAAAACTTGACATATGGCTGTCAAGCTAATGAATGCTTTGTGAGGTTCCAGTATTAGAAGGCTAGCGTTTAACAGATACCTTTTGTTACAGCAGAGCTGAATGTGTGGAATTTCAGTCTAAAAGTGTATGCTTGGGTAAAGTATAGTTATTATAGCCTTTGCATACTGATTGCTCAGTGGGCACTCATGATCACTGAATGAAGCATTTTCTGGTACAGTACATTGTAGCTGTATGCCTATACTGGAATTTAAAGAATGGATGGACCAAAGGACCAAAGGTAGCAGAAGTCAATTTGCACAGATGCCATTCATAGTGATACCATTGCTGCTGATACCGTATCTTTAAGAAATGAGTACTGGTAAGATGCTATTTTATATGAATCGTCACATCTTGCATTAAAAAAAAAAGATGTTTGCATCTTCTGCTGTACTCTGTTCTTCTGCAGAAACATGTATATAAATTAAATTCCATTAGCATGAATCCAGTGCGATTTGGTCAATAATTAAAGACAAAGATGATGGCTTCCTTTTGTTAGTTCAATTTAATTAATGCACACTTGCACTAGTTCTCCATAAACTGTAAAAAGAAGAAACATTTGCTAACCGAAGAAAGCAGTAAACTATGCCTGCAACAGTACTCTGAGTAAAATCCAGGCATTGCATATGGAAGAATAAAAAAGGTAAAGGTTTCCCCACAACTGAATGGTCTAGTCGTGACCGACTGTAGGGGGCGGTGCTCATCTCCATTTCTAAGCCTGTAGAGCCGGCATTTTGTCCAAGGACAAGCTTCCGTGATCATGTGGCCGGCATGACTATACACCGTAGCACCCAGAACGCTGTTCCCTTCCCACCGAAGTGGTCCCTATTTATCTACTTGCATTTAGGAGCTTTCGAATTGCTAGGTTGGCAGGAGCTGGGACAAGCAACGGGAGCTCACTCCGTCACGCAGTCCTGAACTCCCAACCTTGCGGTCGGAAAGCCCAGCAACAGCGGATTAACCCACTGCGTCACTACCACTATGGAAGAATAGTCCATTGCTAATGCATCATAACCGTTCCAAAAACAAGAACAGGTATTTTGGATCCCCAAAACTTGATGATAAATCACTTGTCCACATATGATGAAAATGACTCTTCTGACTAAGGTCACTTCAACACTGAGTTTTCATCTCAGTTCAGAACTACTAGTAAGTCATAAGTGTAGAAAGTCATATCTGGGGTGTATGTGGAAGAATACCATGTTGTATGGCACTTTTTGTGGAATGTACTACTCACAGTGAACTCCCACCACCAAGTAGGATAGTATAGACCAGCAGTCTCCAAACTGGAGACCGCTGCAGCCTTGAGAAGTATGCCTGGCATGACTGGCTCTTAGTCTTCTGCTGGGGACACATACTATAGTCCCCAGGGGTCTTTGTAGCCAGCTGCTTCCAAAGTCTGCTGCCCCAGCATGCCTCACTGTGTGGGAGTTCCACACAGAGGAGGCTGCCAGCGATGACTCCTGGAGGCTGTAGCAGGGGCCTTTGCAAGCTTACTGGGGAGTAAGAGCTATTCATGCAGGGGGGAAGGAATCAATGTGGGATTCAGAAATTGTCACACAGCTTTTTGGGATTGAATACGCTGAACCAGTGCATCATAGCTATTTAGGCCTTTTTGGTTTGTTAACGTGTAAAGTACATACAGTATACATAAAATACATATGCACATTTGCATATAGATGGATTTCAATGCCCTGCAGTAAATAAGCAAAGTCTTAAACAGAATATTGGTATAGGTTTTCACTGAGCATTTTGAACAGTGGCGGAGGTGGACCTCTCCACATCCAGTCAACTGCCATCCACAAGGACTTCTGGCAGTCAAGTGAGGGTGCAAACTTTCTAAGCACTGTATCATTTATGAGTACCTCAATAAAACGTGTCCTCATTCCAAGCCCTGTGCATTTGGAAAAAAAAAAACACTGGAGAAAATAAGTAAAGGAACATTTTGTTTATTTACTTCGTTTTAAAAATCATGTTGTTTTCAGGAGTGAGCTTCTTATCCTCTTGCCCTCCTTTTACAAACACCCCGTGACATTACTGGAATTGAGAGAGATTGACTGGCCCAAAGTCACTGACAGCCCAGTCCTGTGCATGTCTACTCAGAAGTAAACCCTATTGAGTTCAGTGGGACTTACTCCCAGAAAAGGGTATATAGAATTGCAGTGAACCAATTTCATGGCAAAATGGAAATCTGAATACACAATTCTCTGATCCTAATAAAATGCTCTAAAGCAGTGGTTCCCAAACTGTGGGTCTTGAAGCACCTAGAATAGCCATATTGAAAATATGGGAAGATGGGACACCAGATAGCGGGAGGGCTGTGTGGTTGTTTTGCTTGTGTCAAGGTTGTAAATAAACATTTTTTCCCCTTTTTCATTCACTTTGCTATTCGAAAATGGCTGAGAAATAACCCAACATATTGCTGTACTCTCAAGGAAGCAACAGGCTCTGGCGTCACAATGACAGCACTTCCAGCCATGACATCACTTCCTGGGGGTCCTGGACAGATTGTCATTCTAAAAAGTGGGTCCCGGTTTAAAAACGTTTGAGAACCGCTGCTCTAAATACTTTGTCCTTTGACACTGTTCCCTTTGACCTTTGAGATGTATAATTGAGGCATTTTCAACAAACTGTGTTTTAATTTGGGGTCCAAGGTGTTTGTTCTAATTTTTAATTGCTTTAAACTTTTTTAGTATTGTTTTTTATTGTATTTCTTTTTTGTTTTCAAATTGCTAGCCACCTTGGGTCACCTTCAGTGTGGGAGAAGGGTGGGATAGAAATACAGCCAATAAATAAGTCAGCAGACAATTGGTGTCTTGGGTTCAGGTGTCAGAAAGAAAGAGGCAAAAGTGCACATATGGCCTGATCCAAAATTCAGAACAGTTTAGAACTTGGTGGGCTTGCTCACAGCAAAGTGCAGTAATTGAACAAGGAAAATGAAAAACTGGAACTTATTTGCGTTACACTCCCTTAGAAAAAATGGTGAATGTAGGAACCATTTGCAATATAAAATGACAATCCGCTCAATACAGTTATTTTTAAAGGTAATGTTTCTAAGGAAGATATCAGGCCACATCTAAAGTAAACACGAAATATAAACAACATTTCTTGAGTTGTTTTTTCCCTTTATTGAAAATAGTGGATAAAACGAAGATTGACCTTTACAGGGTGGTTTCCTATTTCCTCCTCCCTAAAGTAACTGTGATTGCATCTTGAAATGGATTTATTTTCTCATGTGCACCAGCTTTCACCATTTTCTTCTGCCGCCTAAATAATTTAGCTAATCAGCAATGGCATGTACAGTAAAATCACACATTTTTTTGAATTATATTTTGAAATTCCTTTTGACAGAAAAATAAACAGAAGAAGCAAAGAGGAAAAATTGGTTTTATTCTCTCAGGGCCCAATCCTATCCAACTTTTCAGCCCCAATGCAGCTTCAAGGTAAATGAATAAACATTCCCTCAATTTATTCACAGGAGTTTCACAGTTTAATCACAGGAGGTCTCAGTGGTTGCCCCTCCAACTGCAGGATGCTACGCCCGTCCTGTTGAAAAGACTGCATGAGCAGGGAAGTTGGATAGGGTAGGATTGGGAGAATGTTCCGTTAGAATGCTGTCTTTTATAGTACTTCTATCAGTAGAATAGATTTAAGCCTCGATTCTTTTTCCAGCTGGTACAGATTTAAAAGCTAAAGAATTTTTTCTAAGATAAAGCAGTACATTCTACATCTAATCTATACTACAGGTTACTCAGTGGTGTCATCTAAATGATTTAAGAACAGGTACTCACTTTTGATTGGCACGTGTCGGGACCCGCCCACCGGAAGTGACGTCATAAGCCAGAAGTAGTGATGTGGCAGGAAGTGACATAAAAAAGCCCTTTTTGGGGACTCAGACGATTTTAAACTGACCCAACAGTTGCAACAGTATTCCACAGTACCCCCAGAACATGTTAAGGAGGCCTGGCATCATGTTAAAGTGACCCAACAGTTCCAAAACCCCAGAGCAGCTCATTTTTCAGTGGCAAGGCAAGGCAAGGCAAGGCTCCGCTCGCTGCCTGCCTGCCTGGCTCTGAGAACATGCAGGCAACTCAAACGTGCAGGAAATTCAAACATTGCAGGGGGCGGAGTCGACGAGTGGGCGGACGAATGGGCGGGGCCAGCCGTAATCCTAGGAACCGGTACTCGCGAACCCCCGCATACCCCCTGCATGACATCACTGAGGTTACTCCATTAACTTTTTAACTGATACCCAGCCCCTTTTTTAAGAGATAAATGCCTGAACCGATCCTGAACCTGGTCTGGCTCAGAGCATTGGGGAACCTACAACACTGCTTGTTTTGTGAGCTATGTATGACTATTGCGATTAAATCCCTTTGAGTTCAAGGGGACTTACTCCCAAGTTAGTGCATTTGGGTTTTGCAGCTTTTTCAGATTCTTTTCCAGCTCAGATCAAAATCTCAGCTGGGGAATGTCCAACTTGTTTCCTAAACTCCTTATACACCACCCCCTCCCCTTGAAGGATCATGATAATCGTTCATCATCCAATGTCTCCGGGGATACTCCTGACTTGAGAGACAAATCATATCTAAGGAAGCTGGAGTCCTGCCAACACTTGGCTCATTCACCTCGTTGGCATGTCCAATCATCCCAAGTGGAACAGTATTGAAGACATTTTTCCTTTCTCTGCCCCATCAGGGATGGTCCTTTAAGGAATCTCAGGTGTGGCCAAATGAATGCTGAGTCATGCTTCATTTCTATACTGCTTCCTTTCTTCAGATACAAATATTAATACCCTGTAAAATAAAGCATGACTCCAGAAGCCACATAAAGATGACAACTCTGCTGTAAATCCTCTACCAACCTGGAGTGTGGACTTCCAACTTTGAAGAACTTGTAGGGTCAAGTAAAAGGTCTTTATTCCATATGTTTCTGATGTGTTTGATTGTCTGCTTCTCTGGTTCTGTCTTGTAGGTTGCTGTGCAGGCAGTGGGAGTTACATATGATCCTAGTATGTGCAAGAGGGGTACAGTTCTGCCTTCAAGCAAAGGAACTTTAGAGGGATCATTTTTTATTCATTTCATCCCACTGGGCTTTGCATTTCACAGCTATGACATTTCCTCTGCCCAGTCTAGTACTAGAGACTATGACAAAGAGAAAGTTAAAGTATGAATAGGAAAGTATGACTCCTGCAAAGTTAGCCAAGAACATAGCTGCAAATGTGATGTGGTGTAAGTGCATTTTTGCAAAAAAAAATAAAAAAATAAAAAAAGGTCATCAAATGTATTTATTTATGTTTACAATTTATGGGCTGATCACCAACAGGTATGTGATTGTATACCTTTCCACAAAGTTTTGACTTGCCTATTGAACCTCTTTCACAAAGAAACTGATGGCCCAATCCCAACCAACTGTCCAGCATTGATGCAGCCATGCATTGTGTGTGTGCGTGTGTGAAACATTTGTTCCTGTACTTTGGGGCTGTGTTGTGTCTGCGTCAGCACTGGAAAGTTGATTAGAATGGGGCTGTGAATTGCCTTGTGGAAAGAAAATGTGTTCCTAGCCCTGAAAAATTCATCCAGGCCTTAGTTTCAGGTAGCTTGAAGGACAGCTTACATTCCAATAAAATTCCAGTTCAGGCCTAGCCCAAGTTAGACTGGTGCCTGAGGATATGCTTGTCCATCCTCACCCTTCCCCACTATGCAGCTAGTTTAGAGAAACTGGAAGCGGAAGAGAGAAGACAATGGTGGGACACAGCAGAGCACAGCTGGAACTAGGAATCCAGAAAAAGCACTGTCCCATTCGCAAATAAGGGTATTTTCCCCCTTTTTGGAAATGGGGTAGAGCTCTGCCTGCCTTTTTTTTGTCCTGGCCTTGTCTACTGGTTTATTTCAAAAGACAATGTGAAGGCAGAGGAGGTAAGAAGCTACTGCAGTAATGGGACGCCTACCTGCAGCCCAAGACTGTCTGCCTCACCTTGCTTCTTGAGCGGGATGGCCCTATTCTGGTTGTTGAGCTCATCCCAGGGCTTTTTCCTGTCGTATCTATATTCACTAAATGTGCATTTTAAAATGGCAATTAGATAATACTGTAAGAGGTGTTTACTAAACAATGGGTGTAGACTTTTCTACAGGTTATATTACCACTTTCACATATTTGGCATGTTAGGTGTATATACAGTAGTTATAAAGGATTGGCCAAGTCAGATGCTGACCAAGAGCCTATGCATATGAAATTTGGCTCAGCTAGGACTATGCTTGAACACTCGGTTCTGTTTGCAGTGACAGCGCACAATCAAGGGGACACCATTGAGGGGTTAGTTCAGTGCTGTGTACAAGACCCCCAGCAGTTTTCATCAGTTAGTCCAGACAGGTGGTAATTTTGTCAAGGTACAGGGAACCAGTTTTGGTGCAATTTTTGGACATCTCTTGGCAAAGGATATAACTTTTCTATTTAAGAGCATATATCTGAGCATATATATAGCCTGAGGATGTGGACAGGATTCTCTGGAGTGTGAGACCTGCTGCTTGCCCGCTCGACCCTTGCCCGGCATGGCTAATTAGAGCTGCCCGGGGAGGGCTGGCCGAGTGGACAGGGAGGGTGGTGAATTCATCTCTGAGGGAGGGGGTGCTCCCGCCTGCTTTGAAGCAGGCGATGGTTCGCCCCCTCCTGAAGAAGCCCTCCCTGGATCCCACAAATTTAAACAACTTTCGGCCAGTCTCCAATATCCCATTTCTGGGCAAGGTGATTGAGCGAGTGGTGGCGTCCCAGCTTCAGAGGGTTCTGGAGGAAATGGATTATCTGGACCCATTCCAATCTGGCTTCAGGCCGGGGTTCGGGACGGAGACTGCCTTGGTCGCCTTGGTGGATGACCTTCACCGGGGGATGGACAGGGGAAGTGCGACCCTGTTAGTCCTGCTGGACCTCTCAGCGGCTTTCGACACCATTGACCATGGTGTCCTTCTGGGTCAGCTGGCCGGGTTGGGGCTTGGAGGCACTGTTTTGAAGTGGTTCCACTCCTTCCTGGCTGACAGATCCCAGAAGGTGGTGCTGGGGGAGGCTTGTTCGGCACCCCGACCTCTCAGGTTTGGGGTGCCGCAAGGTTCCATCTTATCCCCCATGCTGTTTAACATCTACATGAAACCGCTGGGAGAGGTCATCCGGGGGTTTGGAGTGGGGTGCCATCAATATGCTGATGACACCCAACTTTATCTCTCCTTTCCCCCTGATTCTGAGGAGGCGGTTGAGGTTCTAGATCGCTGTCTGGAGGCAGTTGGGGGCTGGATGCGGGCGAACAAGCTGAAATTAAATCCGGATAAGACAGAGGTGCTTTTGGTTCGGAAATCCACGGCTCGGGTATTGGACTATCGTCCTGCTCTGAATGGGGTCGCACTTCCTCTGAAGGAGCAGGTTTGCAGCTTGGGGGTTCTCCTGGATTCACAGCTACACCTGGAGTCCCAGGTGGCGGCTGTGGCCAGGGGAGCCTTTGCTCAGCTTCGGCTGATCCGCCAGCTGCGGCCGTACCTGAGCTGTGCGGACCTGGCCACTGTGACCCATGCCCTAGTGACATCTAGATTAGATTATTGCAATGCGCTCTACGTGGGGCTGCCTTTGAAGACGGTCCGGAAATTACAACTAGTACAGAACGCGGCGGCTCGGGTGGTTGCTGGAGCACGTCGGTTTGACTCTGTCGAGCTGCTGCTTCGGCGACTACACTGGCTGCCGGTTCTGTTCCGGGCCCAATTCAAAGTGCTAGTTTTGACTTTTAAAGCCCTTTACGGCTCAGGTCCGGGGTATTTGAGGGACCGCCTTCTTCCATATAATCCAACCCGTACTCTTAGATCATCTGGGGGGGGCCCTCCTGACTGTGCCGCCACCAGGAGAAGTGAGAGGGGCGGCGGCCAGGAAGAGGGCCTTTTCGGTGGTGGCCCCCCAACTCTGGAACACCCTCCCCTTAGAATTGAGAACTGCTCCCTCTTTGTTTATATTTCGGCGGGGGCTGAAGACCTTTTTATTCCAAAAAGCTTTTAATTGTTGACAGGCTGGCTGGTTATTATAACCCACGGGGCTTGTTGTTTTTATATTGTTTTTAAATTTGTTTTTAATTGTGTTCTTAATTTTTGATTGTATTGTTTAATTCTGTTTTAATTGTTTTTAATTGTGAATTGTTATATTGTTTTTATATATATATTGTAATGCCGCCTTGGGTGCCTTCGGGCACAATAAGGTGGGGTAAAAATCTAATAATAAATAAAAATAAATAATAAATATACCATATACATGGATGTGGTGGTGCTGTGGGTTAAACCGCTGCTGACTGGAAGGTTGGCAGTTCGAGACTGCGTGACGGAGTGAGCTCCCGTTGCTTGTCCCAGCTCTTGCCAATCTAGCAGTTCAAAAGCACCTAAAAATACAAGTAGATAAATAGGGACCATTTTGGTGGGAAGGTAACGGTCGTCCGTGCACCACGGCGTATATTCATGCTGGCCACATGACCATGGAAGCTTGAGCTTGGACAAACGCTGGCTCTGCAGTCTTAGAAATGGAGATGAGCACCGCCCCCTACAGTCAGTCATGACTAGACCATTTGGTCATGGGGAAACTTTTACCTTTACCCTTCTTTTATGCTATATACAGTGCGTTCTCCCTCTCCCCCTAAATACAAGAAAGGTCTCATTGACTTGTGCAAGCCTCAGGCTGAGAATTCATAAATGGGCATTTCTTCCTTCCAACTCATTAAATTCTCTCTCTCTCTCTCTCTCTCTCTCTCTCTGTGTGTGTGTGTGTGTGAGAGAGAGAGAGAGAGAGAGAGAGAGAGAGAGAGAGAGAGAGAGTGAAATGCAGATGGTGGTAGTTCTGCGCATGTTTTGCTATGTTTCACACATAGCACTTTTGCTATGTGGGAAAGTCTTTTGTGGGAAAGTCTTTTGTGGGAACATCGTGAGCAATTATGCCAGTAGAGCTGCTTCTTCAGTTAAGGTCCTTGATGAATAAGAGTGGGAGCTGAAGTATACTTCAAACTGCAGCATTGGTTATTGAAAAATGAAGAGCCATTTCTGTAGAAGCTGAAATGACCAAGGTGTTTATGCAAATATTGTCACATCTTTTTTGTTTTATATACAATAATCACTTTTATACATACTGAGTTTTTTTTATCGTTTCCTTGATTTGCTGGTTTCAGATGTGTTTTCTTGGCAAAACTGGGTGTGACTTTGGTCTCTTATTGTGGTGGTTCCAAGAAATTGGAACACATGCTTCAGACTTGTTTCATGTTTCTTTCTCATTTCATTAATTCAATTCATTCATTCATTCATTCATTCAATTCATTTAGGGCACAATCCTAGCCAACCTTCCAGCACTGACACAGCTGTGCCAATGGGGCATGTGCTGCATCTTACAGTAGAGTAGTGATCATGGAGGCCTTCGCAAGGTGAGGGAATGTTTGTTCCCTTACCTCAGAGTTGCATTACATTTACCTCCATGCTGGAAAGTTGGTTTGGATTGCACTCTTAATGGGTAACTAATCAGGTTTGGTCAACTATTCTCTTCACTGTGCCTAATAAAACTTGCAGAATGTGCCAAATCAGAAAGAAGCTCATATTTAGATATTCTTTTTGAAAACAACTGCATTGCTATTTAGTCCTAGATGTAAATACTCAGTTAAATCCAGTTTCTAGCAATTTAAAAGCCCAGTGCTAATCCACACTGGAATAGGCCTGGCTGCCCCCTATCCAGAGTGGGGTTGGGGCTGGCTGCAGCAAAACTCGAAGTAAGGGGAATGTATTCTTCTTACCCCATGTCATGCCACAGCCTCTCCAATAGGGCTACTCGGATCTGTGCCAGTGAAATCGCTAGTGCAGATCCGAGCAGCCTGTATAAGGCTGGCAGGCCAGAGATGGGGGTTAGGATCTAGCCTGTGCTGGAGACTCATCCCCCCCCTTCCCTGGGCCAGTCCACCCAAGGGCCTCCCCTGCCCTGCCCTGCCCCGCCTCACCACTCTCTCCACCCCCGTCATGCCAGCCTTCCTTGGCCAGCCTTACCTGGTCATCACAGGTCCAGGATGCACTGCAGGGCGGCTGGTGCATACCCATGTGCCACCCTTCCTGACTTTAAAGGAGACACAATGTGCTTTTCTGTGCACTTGCAACACTCATGGGACTTGTGCCAGCCCAAAGAGTGCATAGATGGCACATTTACAGTAGAAAGCCATGTGTAAGACAACATAGCCTTAGGAATCATTTGCAGAGGAAATCTGTAGATGGATTGTGGTGTGTATGTTGTATAATGATGAAAGGAAGTGGAATATGAAAATTGTCTAATGAAAGTAAATTCACAATTTCTTCACTGAATGTGTTGAAATGTGCTGAGAGTGGTGTTGTTATGGTGGTGTCTGTGTGTGTCTGTTTCATTTCTTTATTGAGAGTGCTGAAGTCTGCAGAAAGTGTTAACGAGGCGACAGGCAGGTTGGCTGCTGAAACATCTAATCATCTGCAGGCTTCTGATACCTAACAGAAAGCTGGACACATTTTATTAAATGTGATTAACTGCCTGGAATCTGAACTGCACGCTCTTGTGCTCTGCGTAAGAGGTGTATGTATTTATCCACTCAAAAATAATACAGAGGCGCAGACCTGACCTCTGCTTAGTTGCACAAGTTCACTCTAGGACAGCTGCCTATAAATATCATGTAACGGGCAGAGCAATTCTAGTGTGCCCCTTGCATCGACGTGACATCATCGCATCGACGTAAGGGGTGGAGCGCTGGTGCTGAGCAGCACCCCCGCGTCGGTGCTCCAACTCTGAAGCAGACGCTGCTCGCAGCGTCGGGTTCAGAGCGCCGACGGAGAGCCTCCCTTGCGCCGACCAAAGATGGTCAGCGCAAGTATTTTCTGTCCCGTTTCGGGACGGGGATTGGTGGGAGGCGGGACCTGGGCGAGCTTGGGAGGTGGCCATACAGCCACTTCCTATCCCGTCAGCGAGGCCGCGTGGCCCTGGTTCAGGCCATGCAGTCTCCTCGCATCTGCACTCGCTCTTAAGCAGGCACAGATCCGTGGAGCCTATAGGGGAGGCTGGAGCCTCCCCTACAGTAAGGGAGTGCACGCTCCCTTGCCGCAGGAGGCTCCATCCTCCCCCAACCCAGCATCGGATATGGCACTGACCAGCTGGCCTTGCCCTTCTGGCGCTGGGTTGGATTGTGCCCTGAGGTTGAACTGATTCTGGGTAATAAGTTGTGTTAGGGAAAGGAAACAACTCTGCAGAATCAAGTGTGTGGCTGATTTCTTCCTGGTTCAATCTAATCTCCTCCAGTTCCATCTTCTTCTTTCTGAAGTTTCATGTCTCTTACCACTTTTTCTTCTATAATCAAAACCAATCCTGAGCAAAAGTAAGTGGCATATTGCCATTGAAGACACAGAACACTTGATGTTGAAATCAATGGAACTATGACAATTTAATGCAGCTGAGAGCTTGGCGTTATATTTCCTCCTAATGTCCTCTTCCCCTGTTCCACTCAATTGCTCCTAATCTTTCCTTTTTAGTTATGTCAGTTCTGCTCTCGCAGTCCTTCATCTCATCTAGCCTCTTGGAAAACCAGCACAGTCGATGATGCCAATGTGGATTTCAGATTCAAGGCATGCACTGGCATAGAGATGCCTACCAGCTGGATGGTGCGAAAAACCTACATCCAAAAAACCTGTTTAAGTTTTACTCTTACAGAACCTCTGCAGCTTTTCCTCCACAGATTCTAGTTGGATAATGAGTGGTATGTAAATATAACACTTATTTAAAGCACGTGGATTAACAGCTCAGTAGCAGAGTGAATGCTTTACATATATGAAGACCTGCAGGTAGGCTTGATCCCTGGCATATTGCAAGTAGCAGAACCATTAGGATGAGACTCAGAATTGTGATCAAAATGCCTATGCCTGTATGAGGTGTCATACTGGACCAATCATGGCTATGATTCTGACTCAGGATAAGGCACATTGGAGCTCATTCTTCCTCTATAGCAGCAGGTGTTCCTGCAATGTTTACATTCCATGAAGAGAACACACAATACATGAAAAGGGAATGCACATTTAAAAACATATGTGGCTTCCTACCTCTTAATGGAGGTTTTCCAGCACGTATCCTCCAGTGTTTGAGAATATGAAAGAACGCCAGAGTAGACATGGCAAATGTGCCTACTACCATAACATCGGCATTAGTTGTGATGAAATCAAGATAATCTTGGGTACCTGGTAAAGTTGCTCATGATGACAGCTTAACCATAGAAGCACAGAACAACACAAATACAGGAATTGCTCTAATTGTGTGAATTATCTGCCAAGGTGCTGGAAACTCTTATAGAAGGACATTGGAGCAGTATCTGATGTGTATCCCATTCCCTTTTATTATCCAATTTCCATTCCCATTCCCACCTCCTTTCATTAGCCTAGAATTGATTACAGCATCTGCTCTGCAAAGGCTCCAGGCTAGCCCATCAGAGAGGCAAATGAGCCCATCCACGTCAGGCAGCAGATTGTGGCTGGAGCAGCAGTGGTGTTGATCACTCACCCCCTCCCCACCTAGCTCTGCCAACACAGATGGAGCAGGCATCCTTAACACCCCCTTCTTCTGCAGATCTTTAATCAAAGCACTTCACATTTCTCCCCTTATTTAAAGAGCCCATTCAAAGGAAGGAGTGAGATCGCTGCATTCTGGTCATCAGAACGCAGTGTGGTGGAGGAAGGAACGTGATGAGAAAAAGTGGAGGAGGGGGAGATATCACTGCATTTGATGGATAAGAATGCAGTGATCTTGCCTGCTTACTGGCGCCTTCCTCCTCATGGGGTCTTGAACTGAAATGCCAAGAAGGCTTGGCTCTCTCCAAGTGTGTCCTCAACTTCTTGCGTTCATTCAAGAGCCTGATAGAGAAAGGGGCTGGATCGCTCTTTACTCTGCACAAACTGTTTAAACGATTGGCTAGGATGGCTCAAAAACATCTGGCATTATGTCCTGGTGATTCTTGTTATTAGTAGAACTTAGTTATTAGTAAAACTTAGTAGTACGTTTTGTTGTGTTATGTTGCTGTATCCAGTTTCACTATGTGCCTGAAATGCCTTGTCACTTCTAGGCCTGGGTTACAAGAACATTGAAAGATGTACCATTGTATGCTTGTCAAAGAGCAAAATAAGAGAAAGTTTCAAGGGGAGGGAAATATGTTGCCATCGAACCAAAGTGCAGCCATCTTGAATCTTTTGCTTAAAGTTTCTTGCCTAAAGTTGCTGAAGCATGTAACTTTCTCTCTCTTTGCTCTCATTGTTTTCACTCATTTGCCCCTGCCTGTAACCTTCTGTATCCAGTGCTGCTAACTTTCTCTCTCTCTGCTCTCATTGTTTTCACTCATTTGCCCCTGCCTGTAACCTTCTCTATCCAGCGCTGCTTGAACTGGTTCAAGCCAGCAGAGCTTCCTTCCTTATCAAAATGGTCACACACAAGGCCCAATTAACACAGAGCTTCTCATGTCCCAGCCCCTGTGTAGTAATTTTCCACCAAGCAGCAGCTTGGGGGGGGGGATATAAAGATGATTTAGAATTGTATGTCTTCGCCTTTTTCTCTGCCTGCCGAGTGGGGCAGGGAGATTGGCCCGCCTGTACAGGTGTAATAAAGATGATCCTCATACTCTCTCGTTTGGTTGTTTGCCTTTTTTCATTCTTTCCCCGCGGTGAGAACCATTTTGTGCCCTTTTTCGGCAACAGTAACATGACACTCCTGAAATGCAAATTGGCATTCTTGGACTGCAGCAATTGTACAACCATGAAACATCCCTGACAGAAAGCAAGATTAGGACAAAATATGATGTTAAAGCAGTGAACTAAAAACAATTAAAAAAAACAACCCTCACTTGAAAATCCAAACTGTTAACACTCACAATAAGAATATAACAAGAGTAAGGTTTGCAGTTTCCAAGATGGCTGCTCCCAGCTGCTCCACTTGACACCAGGTCGTGACCCACCAAGTGGGTCCTGACCCACAATTTGAATAATACTGCTTTACCGTGTCCCTTGTGCCAGCCAAACCTTGCTGGCCTAACTGTCCTGGCCTAACTCCGGGTTAGGATTCAGAATGAGAGGAAAGTGCTGCGGCTGGGAATGTTGCAGGAGGAAAGGCCCAAACTGTTCCCTGCAAATCTCACTTACCTGGCCTGGATGAGTAGCAGCCATTTCTCTTTCACCACAAGGCTGGGTCTGCATTTCTTTACTATCTGGTAGGGAGAGAAAGGAGAAATGTTTCTTTTTTTTCTTTTTTAAACCTTGAATGCCTGCTCCATGCTTGAATTCCTTTCCACTCTTTGAGAGGAGGCAGATTCACAGAGGAACCACATGGCTCAGTCCTGAAGGCTAGATGCTCATTATCTTCCAATACAGAGGCCATCTTGGCTTGGAGGAAGGTTGAGAGCTTTGCCACTCTGCACTAATCCGGGGGGGGGGGGGTTTCCAGCCATCACCCTGATATCTGCCTATGATGGATTCATAGGACAGGCAAGGCCTGGGGGGGGGGGCAGGATAAGGCCAGGTTCCCCAAATAGGGCTGCATCAAGGCCTCTACTAGGCACCTAGGGCTGCCCCCAAAACCAGTCCTTCCTTCCCAGGCACAGAGGCCAGCAGGCCCCGCTTTCCTGGGCTCCCCCTAAGCAGAGCCTCTGCAATCCCAGACCCACAGCCCTGATGCTCCCCTCCCTCTGCCCCCCAGAGCCTCCTCCCACCTGCACCCCTTGCTGGACCTCCACACATCTGCTCCTGAGAGACCCTCTCCCTCCTTGGGCCTCAGGCCTCCTCCAGCAAAGGCCTCCTCCCACTTGCAGAGCCAGAGTCCAGGTCACAGCAGGGCCTGCTGGGAAATGGAGTCCCCACACCCAGCAGACCCATCACCTAACAATCACAAACGTTTATACGCATTTGCATATCAGTCTGAATATATGCACACTGCCTATCAGCATACCAGCCATTGATCTTCTCTGTCCATTTTCTGTGTCTTTCCTACACAAGCTTTTGTCTCCTTTGCTCAGAGTAGAACTTTCCAAGCCCCTTTTTTCCCTCTGGGAAGGGGATCTCGGAGGTGGGTGGCTGCCAGGCACAGGAGTCTTTTCTAGTCACGTCTCCATGGATAATTTCCTCATGAGCATTGTGGGTCAGTCTTGGTCCCATCTATCCCTCTCTTTCCCCATAGAAATTTGGTTAGAGGTTTCCAGGGGTGGAAAGGGGGGCTCTGGACTCAAGGCTCCCCCCCATCCCCTGTCCGTTGTACACCAGTTTGTACACCTCAGAATAAGGACAAAAATAGAAATGCAATAAAGACCCTCATGTGGCACGAGTGGTAGGCTGCAGTCAACCCTTGCAAACCCACAGCAGAACCCACTCCAAAGCTCCCAAGGGAATGCCTTAAAGAAGACTCCAAACCCTAAACTCCTTTCCCCAGTTGCTCTCACGAACTATACTGCCACCATTTTGTTTTAAAGAGAAGGAATGTAAAACTAAAAAACTACGGGGGGAAAAAGACCAAGTGCAAATGTGATTTTAAGAGCAAAATGCAAACTCATGCTGCTGGACTTGGGGCTGATAAACGAGTCCGGAAAAAGTTACAGAATCGTAGTTTAAGAGCATGCTTAACTGCAAAGCCCTAAACGCTGCAGTCTCTAGGGAGGGAATGAAAAGCAGGGTGCAGAAAATCAAGGAGACCAAAGCATTCCTTGCAAGTAGGGCCGCGTGCCCATGGTGGGGTAGGGAAAAGAAGGTGTGTGCGCCTTTTGCAACCTGGAGGGCGCAGTTTGCTGCTGATGCTTCATAACTCACTGGAAATTCCCAACGCCACTGAAGGATCGCTTTCAGGGGGTGGCGCTTCAGCACATGCGCGTCCAACTCCAGCACACGCTCTCTGGAGGGGCAAGATGTGAGGGGGGGGGTTAGACCACCCAAGCAGAGTTCTTCAGCGTTACAGCCAAGGCTCACCCAAGAACGACAGACACAGCAAATGTCCTTCACCAAGCTTCTGTTTTCAAATATACAGCGGTTCAGCAAAGCAAACCTTCTCCAGCGTAGGACACAGATACAGCAGGTCCTTTCCTTCGCATGCTCTCTGACCATTCCACACTCCAACAATGACCCACACATTGCATAGGGCATGGTCTGCTTAAGTGCTGCTGTGCACCAATCTGATTGCTCTGATTACCCTAACTAGGTGATTGCGTCCACCTGAGTGCATGACTGTGCACTTTGCAGGCACAGCTGTAACTGATTGCACTCCATCTTGGCCTGGCTTTCTCCAGACTGCAAATTTCCAGACTGCAAATTCCACGTTTGTATTATTTCCAAACCTTGACAGCATCCAGCAAAAACGCCCCATCCTGCCTTTTGCCCGCTATTTGTGTTTTTTTAAAAGCATTTCTGCCCCGCCTTCCAACAGCCGTTGGCCCCTCCTCTTGACAGGGCTTACAGTGGACAGCCACTTCGCGACAATAATTCTGGAAGCACCACTACACTGCATTGTGAACGTATTGTAACATAACCATGGTTCTTTGGTAATAAGTTCCAGGACCACACTTTCCTGGGAGTAAGCCCCATTGAACACAATGAGACTTACTTCTGAGTAGGCATGCATAGGATTGGGCTGTTATTTTCCTCTCAATTTAAAAGGTGCCTATGGTGCTCTTTAGGATACAACCACAAGGGTTTTATAAGTAGCCTGTCTCTGAACAACAGATGCAAGGGAGTGGCCACAGGTGTCAATAAGTCACTGGTAGAACCTCGAGGCTGCATCCTGTCTTGATTGTTCCCTGAAGCACCTGGTGGGCCAATGAGATGTGGGAAGCTGGAGCAGACGGGCCCTGGCCTGATTACCCCCTCACCGGAGGTCATTATCGTGGAAAGAGGGGAATGACTGTTCAGGGTGCCTGTCTTGTGAAGAATGCCTCATTGGCCCCAACAGCAAATGGCACACAAGCCCCCAAAAGCAACAAAGGAGGCTGGGGAAGAAGAGCACTGTGGGACTCACCCCAAATCTTCATGCCCCAAGGGTTCTGGTCCACTCCCCCCACCAGCAGAAGCAAGAGAGCCTTCTTCACATCCTCATGACCATATATCTCAGTGGCAATGGAGGCTGCCAGCTTGTCGTAGAAGTCTTCCTCTGCAAGAAGCCAGAAGGGGGCATGTGACAGTGCATACCCAGGGCACTATACTTGGGGGGGGGGGAATGGGAGAGCATGGCAACTGCAGTCCTCTTGCTCTGTGGGATTTTTATGGCTAAAATGTATGTGCTTTGCGTTTTTGGAACTGTAGTTTTCAGGGGATTAGAAGTGTTTTTTCTGAGTTTCAGCCTTTCTGAGTCCAAGCTTTTGGAGAGGAAGCAGAATAAAAAAATTTGAAAACGAACGGCTGAAACAAGGAGAAGGTGCCAGCCAGGGAATGTCATGTCACCCTCTCTCACCGCAAAACGGGACTTTCCCTTCCAGTGCATCAGCCAGACCGTTCCACCCACAAAGGCGATGCTAAATTCTTGCCAGACGAAAAGGAAGAGCCCCTTCACAGGCTCCCTGCTCTCCCCCTTGGCCAACAGCCACAGCAGTGCACCTCTTACTGGCCAGGGAGAGCTGGCAAGGCCTCAGCAGAGCCCAGCTAGGGCACCAGCCAGCCAGCAGCTTATTCTTCATGCTCAAGGATTAGCAGTGTGCATGGAAGCAAAGGCAAATGCACCGATGCAGCTTTAAGCTTGGCTTGCGCTGGCGACACAGTCTACCCACGAAGTCCCCATCCAGCTGCAGCACATTCCACACACCAACTACATACTGGGTGAGGTTCTCCTTTTGGTCTGCCTAACCCTAGCTGCCAGTCTTGTTGCAATCCCTTTACTTACCAAACTGGAGTACAAAGTTTAAAGCTGGTCTTTTTCTCTTCCTGGCTCCCTTGCTTGTCCAAGAGACCTACCACATGCAGGAGTTCTCTTCCTTAGTTAAGCAAGCCTCATAACACCTAGAATGCAGTAATGTGACCTTTTGGGAACTAGGGCCCCCAACAACTTTATACTGCAGTACAGCAGTGAGGTTTGTGGGGAGATCCCCTCTGAACACGTCACAGTCCACTTGACTGAGTTTCCCTCATTTTGAATCCCTCTGCAGCAGCCCCAGACGTGGCTACCCCACCCAAAGTGGTCTTCTTATACCAGTGGTATTCAAACTTTTTAGACCGGGACCCACTTTTTAGATTGGCAGTTGTGTTGGAACCCACCGGAAGTGGTGTCATTAACCTGGAAGTGATGTTGTGGCAGGAAGTGATGTCATCAAGCAGAAAGTGCCATCATTGTGACATAATCATATGATACCCCTGAAATGCAAATTGGCATTCTTGGACTGCAGTAATTGCTCCACTGGGAAACTTTCCCTGACAGAAAAGAAGATTAGGACAAAATATAATGTAAAAGCACTGAACTAAAAACAAAATTAAAGAAAAAACCCTCACTTGAAAATTCAAACTGTTAACCAACACAAAAGGAATATAAGAAGAGTCAGGTCTGCAGCTTCCAAGATGGCTTCTCTCAGCTTTCCACAGCCCACCTGACAGGCTGCGACCCACCAAGTGGGTCCCGACCTGTAGTTTGAATACCACTGAGTTACTATATTGCATGCCAGGATTGTTCATTCACTAGGAAAGAGTGTCCAGATTCTTGTACATGTTAGAGGCTGCAGTATTTCTTGGTCACTGAAGGGAAGAAAAGCAATAATATTGGGAGGTTAGCGACCTATGCGCAAATTTGTAAAAGGAAACTCAGCCACTGTGTGAGTTCTACTACTGTGAAGTAGATTTCAGTCAAAGAACTATAGAAAAAAAGAGATAAAAGAAATGCTGTTCAACAACCAAAGTAAATAAAAATAAATGTGTCTTAAGGAGAGGATTTAATGGGGCAAAGACCAACTCAGAGGTACTGCTTAGCTCCCAAACAACAGTGTGTGTCTATCAGGAAAAGAGACAGGCCTGTTGACCCTGAGACTGCTGGGAGGAACATGTGAATTTATTTTCTTTTAAAAATCAATAAGTGTAATAGCCAACCGTTTCTACCCATGGAGTCTAAGCCATGTCAAGCTATTACCAGACTGTATGCAATACTCAAAATTCCGGTTGTGAAACATAGAAAGGAATTCCTTTTTTCTTTTTAAAAACAGGCAATACCCAACTCTCTTTCAAAAACGGAAAGATATGGTCTATATGTCCTACAGTGCAGTCCTAATGTGTGCTTGAGCCAACGTGGCTGTCCCTGAGCTCTTGCCATAAGGCATGTTTGTGGCTGCTTAAGAGCCAGATGAGATGCTTCAAAGGCCCTGGCCGACCTGCTAGTGCCGCATCCCTTTGCTGCACTGGGCGTCGCAGGGGCTGGGAGAGGGTGGTGGGAGAGTGCTTTGGAAGTGAGGGGGTGCGTTTTGGGGCAGGGCAGAACAAGGGAAGGATGTGAGCCCAGGAGGGGGGGTGGGATAGGCAATGGTCGTGCATGCCACATCCTAACCCCCTTCCCCAGGCATGCAACCCTACATGGGGCTTCCCAGATTGGCGCCAGCTATATAGCTGGCAAGGATCCTAGAAACCCCATGGAGACGTCTGGGGCTTTATCCTGGGATAAGGGGAAATATATCCCCTTACCCCCTCCAGCCAGCTCCTGAGCTGTATTGGATGCTGCTCAGGCCATGTGGCACCACTGCACCAGCATAGTTTAGGATTGGGCAGCCCAATAAACACATAAATATTTTGATATTCATTTTTTTGGATATTAAAACATTGTATAATAAAAATATGTCAAATCAATGATATGTAGATACCTGGTGATTTATTTCATAAAAATATGTGCCTGTTAATCCTATATGTCATTTTTAGTATCATGTTGCTTCAATTCCCACTTGTAGACCTAGATCCAAATACTGTACCTCAGTTCCATGCAAATTTGACACCTTTGTAAAAAAAAATGTTCAAAGTCTTCAATAAAAATGACTTTCATAATTTGCTTTCCAGTATAGGACATTGCATTTGGAAACATGGGGGGGGGCAAACTAACAACCTTTTTAGAAAACCTTTTCCAGTGCCAAATTTCCTGGACAGTGGACAAATTTCCTCTGCACCTTTCCAAGCAAGTACATTTCCTTGTCAAAAGTTAATTTTCCTCTGTCATTTTTATGGATGTTGACACAACTGAGAACCTTGGACAATACAGGTTGGAGGCATTGAATGGTTAAAATGGGACCCCTGTACGCACATACCTGGGAGCAGGTGTCAGTGGCACTTACTTCTGAGTAGACATGCCTAGGCTAGGATTCAAATCTTCCTCAGTATACTGAGCAAACTGCTTTAATTTCCACACTCAGGAATGCAGAACTCAAGCCATTCTGTAACATACAATGACTCAGCACAAAAGAAACTCAATTGTGTTTGGCTCCCGAGTGCTGAGTGGATCATGCACATTGACCTCTGGGTCACAGCTAATATGCCTTCTCTTTGTTAAGGGCGTAGGTCAACATCTTACACACTGTGAACAACACAGACGCAGATAATATTCATAAAGTGTACTCATATAAGAGATGCTCTTGCTTTGGCCTTACACTGCCTTGTTGTATGTGTGTCATTTCTCAGGTACTTTGACCCTTGTTTGGCTGGTTTCTGTGCTTGGTTACATTCATTTAGACATGGTAACAACAACAGATACTGTAAAAAGGTTGTGCTCCAGCATTGTCATTGTTATCGTCTGTATGCTACAAAAAAAATACCTTGAGCTTCTCCACATGCCATAGTGAAACTTGTTCTTAGTTTTAGTTTTTACCGGAAGGAAAGGTAGTTTAAGTGACCAGCATGTGAAAATATTTCACTTTCTATGGTGCATCCCAACCTATACAAATTCCTCAAAGAAATAAAAATCAAGTTTTTTTTTTTAAAAAGACAATATTAATATGGTTATGTCACATTGGCAAAATATTAACCAGTTGGTGTCCAAATTAACACATGGTGTTCGTCTAATTGCCATGATTATGCATACATGCAGTGATGTCATTCAGGGGGAATGGACCAGAACGGGCATTCCGGATCCTAACGGGCTCCGTGGCTGCTTCCAGGGTTTTTTTTTTTTGGTTGTTTTTTTCAACATTTGAATTTGAACTCAAAAGGGAGTTCCTGTTCCTAAATCATTTGGATGACACCACTGCATACATGAAATTGCCTTGTACAGTTATTATTTGTAGGTCATGTTTGCAAGTGGGTAACTCTCTTAGGCACTACATAGCCGCCACCCAAAAAAGCTGTGAGGTACTTCACAAGAAAGTAACTGGGAGAAAGAGTGGAGCTGTCACTGGAGGATTTGTATATAATACTCTCTTTGACTGAGGGGAGAGCACAACCAGCCCTGTACCTTGACTCTATAACCAGCTTAGATATAGATCAAGAAAGTTGATCCAGAATGGAGTCAACACAGAGGACTACAAGTGAGGTCTCCCCGCTTGAGAACAGCTTGCTTGATGACCCATGGCTCCAGCCCAGGACAATGTGGGGGGGGGGGGAGAGGCAGAGAAGCTGTCCAGAGAAGGCACACACAGCCTCTGAGAGTGATTATCACTGCCTCTAGGGAGGAAGGGACAGATGTTGGCAAGAAAGTCAGTCCGCTGAAAGGCAGAAGAACATGGACACAATGGCAGAGAGGAATGACTGGAAGATTTTGAAGGATTGAAATTTGAACATGGCCTATATTGACTGTAATACCTTGAATAAAGGCAATGTGGAATTTCTCTGTGTCAGCTGACATGGGTGTGTGGTCTCTTTCTAAGCTACACTAGATCCAAATGTGCAAGCCGTTCCCTTACACCAAATGTAAATGTTTATTTTTGTTTGCTGCTGCTGCCTTAATATCTCTGATTTATATAATGGAAGTCACCACAGATGCACAAACATTTACTGTGCTGTAATGCAAATGACTGCCTTTAACTATACCTGTATTGACCAAATATTGCCCAAACACATCCTCCATTAGAGCTCTTATGCACTAACAGGCAGTTCGCGAACTGCATAACCTTTTAACGTAATTCATTCGAATTTGTTGTATTTCACTCATCAGCTTTTGTTGTTTTGTGTAAGTGCTCCAGCCGATGCACCATTTTACTCAGAAGAGAGGGCCATTGTATTGGATAAACGCCCAAGAAATATGCTTGTCAAGCTTGCTAACATTGGAGCGGACTTCGTATCTAAGCCCTTTTGACTCAGCAAAATTTCAATGGACAGTTTAATTTGCCTGCAAACTCTAGGCTTGGCTGCAATTCAAGCTTTCTAAGCCTGATCCTCTCCCTTTTCTATGCGGCTGTAAATTGAGAATAACAATTCATTTCAGCCTGTGGAATTGCTAGAGTGTGCGTAAGTGTGTCTAAACCACTGGGAGGGAAGGATCAAGCCCTCTGTGTCTTGTAATTAAAAGCTTGCCTCTCTCTGCAATCACTCATTGGCTATTGGTGCAATCTTGTGAGAGGACATATAAACACAGGTGCCAGGGCATGCCTCAGCATGAATAGGTTAGCGCTGGAGCAATGATAATACAAGGGTTGAGATACAGCATCATTGAAGCAGCTATTAGTTGTGGCACCTTCAGCCCTGAGGTTGAGTGTCACACACTCTCTAATATAATGATAATAAATCTCACTGTGTGTATAATCTTTGTTCTGGCTAGGAGAAGTCCTTTTCTTTATGATACCAGGGTCATAAGTCAGGGTATATATTCTCCATTTGCAAGCTTTGACTCACACTTGCAAGTTGCTTAGAGACTGATTTCGTGGAAGGCAGGGTCATAGTTGGCAATGTTACATGCTGTCAGCTCCCCTACAGCATCATCAGGGAGTAGGGATTTAATAACACTTACATTTATTATTGCATCTGTTTTGCCTGGCCTTGCCAGAAAGTTTCTCATTTGTTACTGACAGGTTGCGGCAGGAGGCGCAAAATGATGTCTCCACACAGACTGCCATCTCTGCAAGGGGCAGGCTGTATGGCTTTATTTTCTCTTATTTTCTGCTGTAAAAAAATGCTATTTGGGAAACAAAAATAGAGCTCTGAACATTAATGAGGAGGCACCAAAGTGCAGTCATCCAAAAACGAACCATGAAAAGATATCATACGTTTTTCTTTTCTGGTACAGCTGACGCATTGCCTTTGAAATCTAAAAGGTATTTGTGTTTTGAGAAATCCGTGACACAAAAGGTGCTAAATGAATAGCATAATAGGTTCTCCTCCCCCGTTTTGCGTAAGTATAGCTTTGTGATGAGTGAACTCTTCCTAGTTAGATTTGGGGTGGAGGTGGAAGCAAGCTCTTTCAACTTGGAAAACAACAGTGTAGTGTGTTTTTCAGATCTGCTGCTGAACCTGTTTTAGAGCATGTCGTACCCTCGATGAAATCATTAGGAGTGCGACAGGATCTGATCCCTCCTACAACCTCCCCAGATGCCCAACACACCTCCCTGTCATTCCCTTGCCTCCCTGTGCTGAACCTCTCTGAATACTAAACTTCCTTACTGCCCTGGAAGATGAATGGAGGGACATGTGCTTCCCCTCCTAGATTGGCATGCTGGGGTGACTACAAGTCATGTTGGGAATGGTTTAAAATCAGCGCTACAGAAGAATTTTGCGATTTTAAAAACTGCCTCACACTAGTGGCAATAATTACAAATCTGCACATGCAGTTTCTATGCTATGCTTGGAAAATGTTGGGTGGCACAGTTACTACTCAGATGAATGCCAACTTTATGACCACTTCGGAAAGAGAACATGTTCGTGGCTCTGAAATTTTCCTTTGGTTTTTTAATCTACATTTGTGTTTTATTCATTAATGTCTTGTCTTTTAGTACTTTTAGTACAAGAACAGATTGCGTATGGCCCTAATTTTGGAGACCTGGTAGACCTGGGAATATCCCTCCCAGGGTTATGTGTGGTTCCCTGGAGATTGCTGCCTGCAGTAACACTAAGTTCTTTTCATGGGAAACATGCAAATAAAGGATGAGTAATTGGGTTCCTTAACTAAGGCTTATTAGGCAACTTCATAGATTAGTTTAAATGCCCTGCTAATCAGTTCCTCTTCAGAACAGGCCTGAAAAGTGGGTGAGAAAATTGTGCACACATTTGAAAGTGAAAATAAAATTATTAAAAAGAATTGTTATTGTTATATAACAAATACCATTACAGTACCTCATGCACTACACTTGGCGTGAGTAGAACTGTTAACCAAATACAGAATTCTGAAACACAACTAAAATTACTGTATGTTTCTCCCTGGCCACTAAAAGGGATGTTGAGATGAACTTTTTCTATGTGTATATCCAATGTGTTGAGGAAGGAACAAGATCATGTCAGTCAGCCCCACTCCTGATGTTGATGTGTCTCAAGCCTTGTACATGTTCAGTGCAGGGGCACCAAATTGATCTCAATATCGGGGCAAGCCCCACCAGGAGCCCAGGTCTACCCATTATAAGTATAGCAGGTAGACCTGGGCCCCAGAAGTCCCTCGGAGCTCCTGATGAGGTTGAATTTGTCAAGAGAGGCTGGGAAGTATTTTTGGATTAAAGCAAATTCAAACCTCACAGTAGCAGCGATACATTTACATGGAACAGGGATCTCAGAAGGGAAGGAGGGGAAAACTTGATGGAAAGGCGCATTAGCGGATAAAGCCGTTTAGTTGAACATAGGATCCACACAAAGAAAGATGCAGAGACCAGGTTTCAAACAGAACTTTGTATTTCAAAGTATAAACAGGTAACAGCTCTCAGAAAGCATGACTGGCTTTCAGCACTCACTGAGCTAGACAGAAAACACAGACACACAGCTCAGCTAGGAGCTCAACAAAATTGCAACATTTACCCGGACAGAACACATGACCAGGTCCCCTGCAAAAGGTACAGCTGCTAGCACATTCCAGCTTGCAAATTCTTGCTAGAGTTAAACTAAATATCCCAACAAAACTTCCCGGAGCAACATAAATATTCTACTGCAGCAGCAACATAAACATCCAGCAGCACTAAGTTAAGGATCTAGGAACCAACGAAGGGAAGACTCAAACTCACACAAGCAGCAAATTAACAGGGAGAATAGAGATCTCAGAACCAATGGAGGGGATGGGGCAGGGAACCTTCCTGGATTGTGCGAACACTCACCCAAGAGCAGCGGCAAAGCAGAGGAATCTCAAGCCAGCATGTTATAAACCAAGCAAGAGAAGGAGCCCGTGTTAAGCATGGCTCATATTTAAAGGGGAAAGGTGTCTGAGGAAAAAATGTACTCTAAGTGCAAAAACATTCAGCCAGAAGAAATAAGGGTGGGGCCTAAAGCCGGCCCTGGTAGTGTGGACATGTGGGTGCCATGCTCTTTGGGGATGCCCAACATTGTGGGTGCTGAGCACCCATTGCAAATTATTGTGGGTGCTGTGAGCATACCAGCATGTGGGCCCTCCACATCAGTGCGAACTCCCATAAAACAGAGTTCACACTGGTCTGGAGAATCTATACAGTCAACAGCTTTATGTGCATAAACATTCATAAACAGGCACGTGGATGTGGGTGAACCTTTGGATATGATATACCTGGATTTTCAGAAGGCATTTGACACAGTCCCCCATCAAAGGCTGCTGAAGAAACTTCACAGTCAGGGAATAAGCAGGCAGGTCCTCTTATGGATCCAGAATTGGTTGAGGGCCAGGAAACAGAGAGTGGGGGTCAATGGGCAATTTTCACAATGGAGAGGGGTGAAAAGTGGAGTGCCCCAGGGATCTGTTTTGGGGCCCGTGCTTTTCAACTTGTTCATAAATGACCTGGAGACAGGGATAAGCAGCAAGGTGGCCAAGTTTGCAGATGACACTAAACTTTTCCGGGTGGTGAAAACCAGAAAGGATTGTGAAGAGCTCCAGAAGGATCTCTCCAAGTTGGGGGAATGGGCAGCCAAATGGCAGATGCGTTTCAACATAGACAAATGTAAAGTAATGCACATTGGGGCAAAAAACCAAAACTTCACCTATAGGCTAATGAGTTCTGAGCTGTCTGTGACAGCTCAGGAGAGAGATCTTGGGGTGCTGGTGGACAATTCAATGAAGGTATTGACCCAGTGTGCGGCAGCAATTAAGAAGGCCAATTCCATGCTTGGGGTAATTAAAAAAGGGGTTGAGAATAAAACAGCCAATATTATCATGCCATTGTACAAATCGATGGTAAGGCCACACCTGGAATATTGTGTACAGTTCTGGTCGCCGCACCTCAAAAAGGACATCGTGGAGCTGGAAAAGTGCAGAAGAGAGCGACAAAAATGATTACGGGGCTGGGGCACTTTCCCTATGAAGAAAGACTGCAGCGTTTGGGGCTCTTCAGCCTAGAAAAAAGGCGCCTGAGGGGGGACATGATTGAGACATACAAAATAATGCATGGAAGGGATAGAGTCGATAAAGGGATGTTCTTTTCCCTCTCTCAAAACACCAGAACCAGGGGGCATCCACTAAAACTGAGGGTTGGGAGAGTTAAAACAGATAAAAGGAAGTACTTTTTTACCCAGCGGGTAGTTAATCTGTGGAACTCTTTGCCACAGGAGGTGGTGATGGCATCTGGTCTAGATGCCTTTAAGAGGGGATTGGACAGATTTCTGGAAGAAAAGTCCATTGTGGGCTATAGGCAATGATGGGTTGTAACCAGTAGTGTCATTCACAAACGAGCTGCCGGAACGCGACTTACCGCTTGATTGACAGGCAGTCCGTGACACGTCGCTGCCTGCCCGCCCGCCGCGGGGGCTCCCTCCGAGTGGCACGCCCCTCCACGGCTCGCCTAGGCACCCAGTGCGCCCCCCAGGCAAGCGGGCACCCCCTCCGAAGCCAGGGGTGCCCACACAGCGGTCGGGCAGGCAGCAACGCGTCATGAACGAGCAGCCAATCAGGCGGTAAGTCCCGCCTCGCGTTCCGGCAGCTTGTTTGTGAATGACACTACTGGTTGTAACCTCCTTACATTAGTAGTAGGCTACTTCAGAGTACTGGGTGCAAGGGAGTGCCAACAGGATCCAAGCATCTTGTTGTCTCGTGCCTCCCTGGGGCACCTGGTGGGCCGCTGTGAGATACAGGAAGCTGGACTAGATGGGCCTTTGGCCTGATCCAGCAGGGCTCTTCTTATGTTCTTATTCCTTGCTAACATTCTGCTCTCTGGGCCTCTGTTTCAAAGGAAAGGGGATTCCTTCCATATCTTCTTTTTTCTCGTCATGATACTGTGCTAAAAGGGATCTTCTTTGGCATCTGTCTGACTACCTTCAAATTCCTTCCAATCAATGTGGTAGCTCTCTATCCACCCCCACCCCCCATCCCATGAAATATCTGGGGCATTACGTCCTAGTAGGCCCATCACCTGTGGCTGAGTAATGAAGCCATCAGCATAACCCTATGTATGTCTACTCAGAATTAAGTTCACTTGTATTCAGTGGTGCTTTCTCTCAGGAAAGTGTGTATAGGATTTCAGCCTGTATCTCCTTCAGCTACAGGTATGGTGTTGCCAGCACAACCAGGACAACCCAGCTTGCCTCCTTGTACTTCTGGTAGTTCTCGATTCACATAGTGCTGAAGCCTAGCTTGTAGGATTTTGAGCATAACATTGCTAGTATGAGAAATGAGAGCAATTGTGCAGTAGTTCGAACAATCTTTGGCATGGCTCTTCTTTGGGATTGAAATGTAAACCGATCTTTACCAGAGCACAGTCCTATGCATGTATACTCAGAAGTAAGTCCCATTGTGTTCAATGGGGCTTACTCCTGGGAAAGTGTGTATGCAGCCCCAGTCTTGTGGCCACTGCTGAGTTTTCCAAATTTGCCGGCATATAGAGCGCAGCACTTTGACAGCATCATAAGAACATAAGAAGAGCCCCACTGGATCAGGCCAAGGGCCCATCTAGTCCAGTTTCCTGTATCTCACAGTGGCCCACCAGGTGCCTAAGGGAGTTCAGTAAACAACAAGATGCTTGCATCCTTTACCACTCCCTTGCACCTGGCATTCTGAAGTAGCCTACTATTAATGTAAGGAGGTTGCTCAACCCATCATGGCCTATAGCCCATGATGGACTTTTCCTCCAGAAATCTGTCCAGTCCCCTTTTAAAGGCATCTAGGCCAGATGCCATCACCACCTCCTGTGGCAGGGCGTTCCATAGCTTAATTACCCGCTGGGTAAAAAAAGTATTTCCTTTTGGAGCTCTTCACAATCCCTTCTGTTTTTCACCAACCGGAAAAGTTTTGTGTCATCCGCAAAGTTGGCCACCTCGCTACTTATGCCAGTCTCCAGGTCATTTACAAACAAGTTGAAAAGCACTAGCCCCAAGACAGATCCCTGGGGCACTCCACTTTTCACCTCTTTCCATTGTGAAAATTGCCCATTGACCCCCACTCTCTGTTTCCGGGTCCAAAACCAATTCTGAATCCATAAGAGGACCTGCCCGCTTATTCCCTGACTGTGAAGTTTCCTCAGCAGCCTTTAGTGGGGGACTGTGTCAAACGCCTTCTGAAAATCCAGGTATATGATATCCACAGGTTCTCCCACATCCACGTGCCTGTTGATCTTTTCAAAGAATTCTAAAAGACTTGTGAGGCAAGACTTACCCTTACAGAAGCCATGCTGACTTTCTTTCAGCAACACTTGTTCCTCTACGTGTTTTAGGATTTTATCTTTGATGAGGCTTTCCACCATCTTACCCAGAACAGATGTTAGGCTGACCGGCCTGAAGTTTCCAGGGTCCCCCCTTCTTCCTTTTTTAAAGATTGGCGTGACATTTAATTGGCAAACCTCCAATCCTCTGGCACTGTGGCTGTTTGAAGGGGCAAGTTGCATACTCTAGTTAAGAAGTCAGCAACTTCGTTCTTCAGTTCCTTGATAACTCTTGGGTGGATGCCATCTGGGCCTGGTGACTTATTTATATTTAATTTATCAATTTGATCTAAAATATCTTGTTTATTAACCATTATCTGACTTAAATCCTTAGTTAGGAGAGGCCATTCGGGCAGCGGTATCTGCCCAAGGTCTTCTGCTGTGAAGACAGACGCAAATAATTCGTTTAATTTCTCTGCAATTTCCAGGTCCCTTTTATCTCCTCTCTCCTTCCCTCACCGTCCAGTAGGCCGACCGCCTCTCTGGCAGGTTTCCTACTTCTAAAATATTTGAAGAAGCTTTTATTATTCCCCTTTATGTTTCTAGCCATGCGTTCCTCAAAGTCTTTCTTGGCCTCCCGTATCACCCTCTTACATCATCTTTTAAGATTTTGAGTAACTCAGCTGGAATGCTGTCACCTCACCTCCACTAGCTTTGTTGTTAGTGATGTTTCCTAAAGCCCACTTTGCTTCACACTCCAGTATGTCAGGTTCAAGTTCAGTGACCGCACCATTGTGGTTATCAAGAACATGAAGCTCATGATCCAAGCCACAGTTAGCTCCAAGCCTTGTTTTTACTGCCTGTATAGAACTTCTCCACCTTTGGCTGTAAAGAATGTAATTAATCTGATTTCAATGTAGACCATCTGGTGAAGTCCATGTGTAGAATCGCCACTTGTGTTGCTGGAAAAGAGTGTTTGCTATGACTAATGTGTTATCCTGACAAAACTCTTATCAGTCTTTGCCCTGCTTCATTTTGTGCTCCAAGACCAAACTTGCCTGTTAATCCTATTATGTCTTGAGTGCCTACTTTAGCATTCCAATCCCCTATGATGAGAAGGACATTTTTTTGGGGTGTTTTCTAGAAGATGTTGTCGGTCTTCATAGAAATGGTCAACTTCTTCCTCTTCAGCATCAGTGGTTGGGGTGTAGACTTGGACTACTGTGATGTTGAAAGGTTTGCCTTGGATCCAAATTGAAATCATTCTATCATTTTTGAGGTTATACCCCAGTACTGCTGTTCCCACTCTTTTGTTTACTATGAAGGCTACTCCATTTTTTCTAAGGGATTCCTGCCCACAGTAGTAGATATAATGATCATCTGAATTAAATTCTCCCATTTCTGTCCATTTTAGTTCACTAATTCCCATGATGTCGATGTTCAATCTCGACATCTTGTGTTTGACCACATCTAGCTTTCCTTGATTCATAGATCTGATGTTCCAGGTTCCTATGCAGTATTGTTTTTTGCAGCATCGTACTTTCCTCTCACTTCCAGCTGAGCTGAGCTTCCTTCCACAGCTTCCACAGCTGAGCTTCCTTCCGGTTTTGGCCCAGCTACTTCACTCTTTCTGGAGCTACTAGTACTTGTGTTCTGCTCTTCCCCAGTAGCATAATGGACACCTTCCGACCTGAGGGGCTCATCTTCCAACATCATATTGTTCAGCCTTTTTTTTACTGTAATCCATGGGGTTTTCTTGGCAAGAGTACTGGAGTTGGTTGCCATTTCCTTCTCCAGCGGATCACGTTTAGTCAGAACTCTCTACGATGACCTGTCCATCTTGAGTAACCCTACATTGCATAGCTCATAGCTTCATTGAGCTATGCAAGCCCCTTCACCATGGCAAGGCAGTGATCCATGAAGGGGAATAAATGAATGCTGCAATACAAAAGCCTCTTGTGAAAAATAGCCATTTAGTATCACTGTGTAAAAAAACAAAATTCTTAACATGGGACTAACATTGGGAAAGGGTTTTTTTTGTCAGCCTCTTCATGCCTCTTCAGCTTAAACTCAAGCAAATTATGCCTCTTGAAGTTGTAGCTGCAAATTTTGACAGCAGTGAGTTGCTCAGCTGTGGAGACTTTAAAATGCAGAGCTAATTTGAGAGCTGGAATATGATGTTCCCAGGAACCCATTCATAAAATCCATGGCTAGGTCTCATTGCACTTGCCAATCTCCTTGCTGCAGCCTTCTGAAAAGTAGCCAATTTCACATCCTTACAGGTTCATGAACCCGTATAACGAGCAGAGATTTATAATGCAATGAAACAAGCCACAGCAGCCGAGCAGACCAGACAAAACATCCGAACAAATCATGCAGCTCTGATAATTGGGTTGAAAGATGGAAGTTGATGTCCCGTTTGTTGCGCTTTGAGCTACATCAGCTAACGTAGATGCCCTTTTAGATGTAGCCCCAGCCATGTGAGATGCTTTTCTGTGCGACAGTCCCACATGGCTGGGAACGGTTTCTGAATAAAACAGCCGTGTGGGTTAGACCTGTCAGTTGTCAGTAGCTGAACTTCAGCTACATCTAGAGGGAGCACCCAGATGTGGCTTCACTGAATGAGCAAAGTGTAACTTTGCCATCCTTCATCAGTCACTGGGTTCAAAGAAACACATACATGTTGGCTGAAAGTAATTGGAATATGGTTCTGAGCAAGAGCTGAAACCACATCCTGTTGCTAGGTAGCCTCCATGAATTTTTGCATTTATGAGGCCCCAAGTACAACCTTTTGTATCTGAAGTTAAAGAATCTTGCAACTCTTTGCAAGAGACCATGGAAAGATGCTGTCAGTCAGGGCAAATAGTACAGTACTGGGATATACTACTGGTTAAGTCTGTTGAAACTTGTCCCTTATAACCACCTTAGAGACAAACCATTGAGTTCGGGGTTTCCCCCCTGAAATAAATGTATGCATAGTTGCTAGTTCCATGGGGAAACACTTGCCTTTTATCTGAAACTCAAATTTTGAAAGGGCTCAAAAATGACATCTACCATATTTATCTTTGGGCCTTATCTTACCTTATTTATCTTATTTATTTATTTTATTTATCTTTATCTTTATAAATTTATCTATTTATACCTTTTGAATATATTTATTCATGGGTTGCATTTCTGTTGAGTGCAGCAAACTGGAGACGCAAGGCTAGAAGGCTCAGAACACACTCACGTAGCACGATTATGGAGCTGGGAAAGAGGTTGGAGCACTGGCATAGCTAATGCAAGTGTAGCCCGGTGCAGAGGGCAAAACGATGACCTGGAAGTGACATCGCAACAGGAAGTGTCATCACAGCTGTATTTTCATTTTCTTGGGGCTTTTTGGTCATACCTTTTGATAGAATGATATTACACTCTGGCCCATTTCACTGCATTCTGCATGAAATTCCGCACTGAATGGTATCTAACATGATGGTATTATTCATGCATACCAAAGTTTTCACAATTTTGGCCACTAGTGTCAAGTTCCGCTTGTTACCCCCTAAAGCTTGTTCCCTGGTGCAGTTGCACCCCCCTGCACTTCTTTAGCTATGGCTCTGGGTTGGAGCAACCCATATCAAAGCCTATTATGATAATCATGCACTCCATATAAATACTACAATAGTGCCTTCTATGGGACAAATGATGAAAAGCATTTGCAGAGGAGGATATTGGTCAGTGCTGTTCCTCGGACCATTACTTTTTTTACTCGGTAAAATGGATGAATTCATTGAATGTAGTGTTCAGCATAAATATTGTGATGGCACTACAGAATAGTGTATGGAATTATAAGTATATATCCTCATAAGAGGCCTATGTAGTGATAAGATAACAAAGAGTTTTGGGTTCTCTGAATGTTGCATCCTGGGACAATCTGTCAGTTGAGAAATCAGGCAGGCCAGTTCCAGGATTTGAGGTGTATCGGTTCCTGAATTGCTCTCCACACAGATCCTGCATTTCTCTGGTACTTGCCTAATGTGTAACTGAGCCCGTGTCTGACATCTGATGGCTCTGCAGTAGCAGACAACTTGAAGAAGAGCTGGAACATGGTGGGATAAAATGGCACACTCTCAAGTGACTTATGCTCCATCCTCCTCCCCACCTCTCCAGTCACTTTCTGCCCCATAGCTCAAGTGGCCGAGCATGTGCCTTGCATGCAGAAGGTAACAGGTTCAAATCCATGGCATCATGTCCTGGTAGGATTGAGTAAAGACCCCTGTTGGAAAACCTGGAGAACTGCTGTCAGTCCATATAGACAACATTATCTACTTGGACCAACATCTGGTTCAGTATAATATTGTTTCTACCATTGTCTGTATTCTTCTGGTTTTACTGTTACAGAGTTTTCTCATTTGGTAAGAAAAAAATGTTGGGCCTTCTCACAGAACTACATTGACAAGGGCAATTTATAGGTAATTCTATGTGTTCAGGTTTTCTTTTCTTGTGTGTGTGTGTGTGTGTGTGTGTGTGTGTGTGTGTGTTATTGACATAATAAATAAAAATATATAGAGAATGAGAAGGGGTCTTTGGAGAAAAAATAGCAATTTATAGATAGGGGTGTTTGAAAATGGTATTATTTTTAGCATATTTTGTGTTTTGAAAGGCATAAAGTGGCGCTATGTGTTTTTATTCAAAGTTCTCATTCATTTATTTTAAATGCTTTAAAAGTGTATTAGGTAGGTGATGGTCAGGGATGGTCCTGGCTTTCTCCATGCTCAGGAGCCAGGACCTACAATGCCGCCGCCCCAGTAATTGTGGTGATGTAATGATGTCACTGTAACTACTTCCAATGGGCATCCCCTTTAAGGAAATTTCCAAAGCGGCTCCTGCTGCTTTGGAAACAGGTGAGTGCTTAGAGTGATGCACTCTCAGCGTCTACCCCATTAAAAGGAGAGGGCGGGAGAAACCTCCAGCTGTGGCCTCTAGAGGGGGGCGGAGCTGCTGTCTGTCTCTGCTGTTTTTAAAGCAGAGAAGGAGGAGAGGCGGGTAGGCTAGGCTGTGATTGCAGCCACCTTCAAAGGTTTTTTCCTACACTCGTCCTCTCCTTTTCTGCCTTTTTTTTTTTTTGGAGCAGTGGAGGAGCGGTGGACAAGGGAAAAGCACTGCCCCTTGGAGTAGCAAGGAAAAACCTTTTCCCCGCTGCTCTGAAGGCAAAATATGTGTAACCTGGCCGGAGGCAACCCCAGGGTATCTGGTGGGGGGAGCTGACAGTGATGTTTCCATCCCCCCAGTTTAGTACCCAGGGGAATATAGCCCCTGCACCCCAGGAATGCCACTGGGTAATATACATGATATAGTGTCAATAGATGCAGCCACTGTATTATTTCTAATTGGAAACTATCTTAAACACCAAAATGCAGTGTTTTGTGTTTTCATTTGGGTACTTTAACACTACAAAGGCAGCATTTTGTTTTTTATGTGTTTACTAGCTTTTATGTACCCGGCTTCGCCCGGGTGTTTATATCTCACATCCCTGCCCCAACCCTGACCCATCTCCCAATTTCGGGCGTTTTTGACCATTTTCACCTGGGGCCCCCTGCACACCCCCACCCCCGGGGGCCCGGGGGGGCCTGACGCCCACAGTGTTTTTCGCCAGGCCACAAGGCATACGCATGCCGAGTCTGGCGCCAAGTGCTCCAGGCGTCACAGTGGGGCATGGTGGACATCTCGTATCGCACCCCTTCCCATCCCCTAGCGCCCTGGGGCCGAGTTTAGTGCCAATCGGTCCAGGTGTTCCAGCAGGGCATGGCGGATGTTGTGTTTCGCACCCCTTCTTGCCCCCCCACATCGGGGGGGCTGAACCCAGACCCCAACTGCATCAGGAGCGTCGCAGCTCATCTCGGCGACCCTGGAAACTGTGGATTTGACGCCGATTTTGGCCGTTTTTGACCGTTTTCACGTGGGGACCCCCGTGTACCCCCACCCCCGGGGGCGCTAGGGGGCCCCGACCCCCGCAGTGTTTGTCGCCAGGCTGCAAGGTGTATGCGTGCCAAGTTTCGTGCCGATCGCTCCAGGCATGGCGGAGCCTATTCAGAACATACAGACATACATACAGACATACATACAGACCCACGTTCGTTTTTATATAGAGAGATAACAGAAAACCACCCCTATTTATAGAACCCTTCCCTAAAACCCACTGCTTTCTCCCCTCTGAAAAACAATTGTAGTTGGAGATCCTTTCACTGCAAGATGCAGGTAAACAATTTATAACATCATGTTCATGAACTTGAAAATTGAGAAGCTATTTTCACGTTTTGGAAGCTTCCTTACCGCAAATAGGAGAACAAACTAATGACTGTGAAATTGCTTCTTTTCTGTCATCAGCTCTTCCTTGTTGATACAGACCAGTAACTTTAAGCTGAAGTTCTGTCCTCAAATAAAGTGAAGTTGTCGTTTATTAATTTGCTTGACTCTTGAGTCATTTCATAGTAGAAAAATGCTTTCCCTCAGCATATAATATGGTGACACCAACCATCACATAAGAGCTGCTGGGACTTAATAAATATGAAAGAAAAATATTACTCAGCATTTAGAATTACATATTCCACACATAGGAAGCCATATTCCATAGCCCTGTGGGAAGAGGTGGCTGGCTGGGTTAACCAAAACACCTCTCAATTCCCAAAACTGGAGAAAAAAATCACTCGCATGTTCATTAGTTTTTGAAAATCAAATAGAATCAGTCCTCTTTATATGAGAACTCACTATCTGCTGATTGGCTTATATGTGAGGGGCAGAACTGCTACTTACCTCATTTTCTGCACCTCTTTCCTCATTATCCACAATGCAGAGACCTTCCAAAGGGATCTGCAGAATGTCACCTGCAACCAGGCAGGTCCTCTTATGGAGCCAGAATTGGTTGAGGGCCAGGAAACAGAGAGTGGGGGTCAATGGATAATTTTCACAATGGAGAGAGGTGAAAAGTGGAGTGCCCCAGGGATCTGTCTTGGGGCCCGTGCTTTTCAACTTATTCATAAATGACCTGGAGACAGGGATAAGCAGCAAGGTGGCCAAGTTTGCGGATGACACAAAACTTTTCCAGGTGGTAAAAACCAGAAACGATTGTGAAGAGCTCCAGAAGGATCTCTCCAAGTTGGGGGAATGGGCAGCCAAATGGCAGATGCGTTTCAACATAGACAAATGTAAAGTGATGCACGTTGGGGCAAAAAACCAAAACTTTACCTATAGGCTAATGGGTTCTGAGCTGTCTGTGACAACTCAGGAGAGAGATCTCGGGGTGCTGGTGGACAATTCAATGAAGGTATCGACCCAGTGTGCGTCAGCAATTAAGAAGGCCAATTCCATGCTTGGGGTCATTAAAAAAGGGGTTGAGAATAAAACAGCCAATATTATCATGCCAATGTACAAATCGATGGTAAGGCCACACCTGGAATATTGTGTACAGTTCTGGTCGCCGCATCTCAAAAAGGACATCGTGGAGTTGGAAAAGGTGCAGAAGAGAGCGACAAAAATGATTACGGGGCTGGGGCACCTCCCTTATGAAGAAAGACTGCAGCGTTTGGGGCTCTTCAGTCTAGAAAAAAGGCGCCTGAGGGGGGACATGATTGAGACATACAAAATTATGCATGGAAGGGATAAAGTCGATAGAGGGATGTTCTTTTCCCTCTCTCAAAACACCAGAACCAGGGGGCATCCACTAAAGCTGAGGGTTGGGAGAGTTAAAACAGATAAAAGGAAGTACTTTTTTACCCACCAGGTAGTTAATCTGTGGAACTCCTTGCCACAGGAGGTGGTGATGGCATCTGGTCTAGATGCCTTTAAGAGGGGATTGGACAGATTTCTGGAGGAAAGGTCCATCATGGGCTATAGGCAATGATGGATTGTGCAACCTCCTTACAAAGGTGGTGGGCTACTGGTACCGGGTGCAAGGGAGTGGCAACAGGATGCAAGCATCTTGTTGTTTCATGCCTCCTTGGGGCGCCTGGTGGGCCGCTGTGAGATACAGGAAGCTGGACTAGATGGGCCTTTGGCCTGATCCAGCAGGGCTCTTCTTATGTTATGTTCTTATGTCCTTTAAAATGGCCGGCAGAAGCATGTTTAAGGGGTCCATGTTGGTCACAGGTGCCATATAATGACGTATTAGAAGTTTCAAAGTAAGACTGACTGGTAGAAGAAAACACTCTAATGAAGAAGTTGATGTTTTTGTTCTTAGTGGGGTATGGTTATGGAATATGCGGTAATGACCTCTTGAGTTTCAAAATTTACCACTGCACAATTTTTGAGTGTGTTATGAAAGTACACAGCCCATTTCTCTCTTCCAATGCTGCCCCATTGCAGTGTGTGTGTGTGTGTGAATCCTAACCAACTTTCCACTGCTGATGCAGCCACAATGCAGCCCCTAGTTAAGGAAACAAGCATTCCCTTACCTTGAGGGAAGTCTTTGTGACTGCCCCACCACCATAGGGTGCAGCACATGTCTTGCTGATGTGGCTGCATCAGTGCTGGAAAGTTGAACAGGATTGGGCCCAGAGAGATTTATCCAAACTTCCCTTCCATCCACTGTTAAATACTACTTTAAAGAACCAAAGACCCTAGAGAGCTTCTTTAAAAAAAAAAAAAATCATAGTATTTCCATTAGAAATAAATCCAGATATTGGCCATTTCGTCTAAAAGCTTGAACAAATAATTTATTACATTTCTGATTGTTCAGTTAAATCCATCCTTTTATTTGGTTTCACGCTTTACTTCACCCTTTGGTTTCTATAAAATGCATTTTTTAAAAAAATGATAGATATGCATGAAGAAGTGTGTGATGTGTGCACTGAATACCTTCCAGCCTGAACAGCAAAGAGATAAAAATAGATCAAGTGCTCCAAGCAGCAGATTGCATTTCATTTGTAGCACAGCAGATGGATGACAAATGACATCAGTTATAATATGTCTTCAGTGGCCATTTATGACATCTGTAGACTACAAGGTGGCATGAATTCAAGGTGTAGGCAAAAAAATTATCCTGTAAACCATTACACATTACATGAAGTCTGTTTCCTGGGTTTTGTTGCACTATAGTATTGCATGAAGGGATGGGATGGCACACACTTTAATGGACTCCCGTTCCCCCACCCCACAAGCAGCTTACTTAAATGTACTGGAGTACATTTCTCAGAACCAGCAGTTCACAGGAAAAACCCAGAGCATGTTCTGAGGGCCAAGGAGATCTCTCCAATCATGAGAAATCTGTTTTTCAGGGGCCCTAAAAACATCACCTCTGGGTCTTGGGGGGGAAAACCAGGAAATGACCATTTTCAGCCTTCCAGAGGCATTTTGAAGGCCAGAGAGGCTGTGCATGGCCTCCTAGGCCCTCAAAACATCCTCTGCACACAATTGGAGGATGCAGTCTGTGCCAACAAGGTCAGGAGGGCCAGAGACTCATAGGGGACTAGAGGCTTGCTGTGGGCCAGATAGAGGCTCTCTGAGAGCCTCATTTGGTCGCTGGACCGGGGTTTGGAAACCCCTGCACTGGATGGATGATGAAAGAGAACCTTAGGATGATCTGCATCCTAAGCCTGCTGCTTTAACCCCCTTGTACAAAGGGCAACATACAAATGTAACTCATAAGCTGCTAAAGTACAACCAATTCTTGTTATCTGCTAGGCTTAGGTTCCTGGAAAACGTATAAGATGCTGAATTAGATGAGCCTATGGGGGAAATGGTGCTAGGTTCCAGGGGACCTTCTTCAGCTTATTCTGTATGAACTTCATGAACCTGAATCTTGAAGTCTGTGGAGCTGGGTGATTGTGAGGGCTTCTCAACATTTCCAACATCTGATGTTTCCTCCTCTGTGCTGGATATCCTTCGATGCCTTGAAGGTTGTGGCAATTACAGTTTCTCCATGCTGGCTATTCCTCGACTTGTTGAAGGTTGCTGGCCCAACAACAAGGCCTCAGAATTCACAATTCAGTCTTCTGCTTGTAAGGAAGCCACCATCTCTCCTCCTCCTCCTCCTGCAATCTCTCTTGCCCCTGCCTGCCTGCTCTTAGCTGTGCCAAGCCCCCCCTCCCTTGCTTGAATGCACCAAAACTGCTTTTGCGGATAACAAGAACAGAGTTGCAGACAACGAGAGAGAGGTGACAATTCTATCCCTTGCAGATAAGCAAATTCATGAACAGGGAATGTGCGTATAAAGAGAACTTGACTATTTGACATATAGACTGTGCTCCAATGGTGGTGTATCATGGAAATGGGTTATTGATTGTTTCTCCACATTTCTGGTTTCTTTTCAATTTCTCAAAAGGGAATGGTAGTTACAGGAAAGGGCTGAAAGTTTCACTTTCCGAGGTAGCTTTGGCTCCAAGAAAACTAGCAATATGAATCTCTGAAGAAGGAAGCTCAGAAGTAGAGCAAACCATCTCCTCCTTATCACAAAATGTTTAAATAAAAAGGGTCAACAGTCACTTTCCCGTAGCTGGGAGAAATGTATTTTTATCTTCTTTTTACAAAGACACTATTATACTGTTGTTGTGAAAAAGGACCCAGGTTACCTCCTCACATTGTCCTCCCTCAAATTGTGTAGCATCCAATTGTATGGCAGGAAATAGTTGATAAAATGGCATAAAATTCCTTTTCATGCATCCAGCATTCAGTAGGAGAAAAGGATACAGGGCTGATGGTTGGAAGAAGGAATGTGATGCAACAACTATGTTAAAGCCAAGTAGATCTGGGTCTGGCCAATGCCCAGTAGCATTTCTAGAGTGGGCGGTGTGCTAAATTTTGCAAGGTGTCTTATCTTGCCGTTATAAACCACTAGTCTCCTTCACTGTTGTAGCCAGTCCTTGCAGCAAAAGCAATGTCTCTGGCAATGACAACAAGGGAGAGGAGTGCTTTACAAGGCAAAGTGAGACACCTTGCAAAACATAGTACCCGCCCACCCCGGAGCATCAGGGCTGTTACGCTACAAAATTGATTCTTGGGTGTACACTGCCATGAAGGCCAAAATTGAACGTGTAGCACTGCATGACATGTATGAACACACCAGCAAAACCTGCCACCAATCACAACTTTTTGATTCGTGTGGCAACGCAGAGACACTCAAAACTCATAATGTACACATTACGCACAGACCCCATGCCAGTGCTTCCCAAATGTTTTAGCACTGAGACCCATCTTTTTAAAACAACCATCTGCCACAACCTACATACTGTATATACTCAAGTATAAGTTGATCTCATGGATAAGTCGAGGGCAAGTTCTATGCCACAAATAATAGAATTTGCTATGACTCACACATAAATCAAGGGCGCAACTTAGGGGGTGGGTATGAAATTCTTTGAAAATGACTTACCAGTAATTGTTCTGAGGCAGCAACAGAAAGCCAACCAAAAAAGGAGCTATTTCACATTCTTCTGAGGCAGCACAGAAATGGAGCTATTTTCCAAACAAGAAGGCAGAGAGATGAAGGTGCTTATTGGAGTTGTAGGTTTTGTGAGGAATACAGCACAGCATCTCCATAGCAGCAGCCTTCATAATGACTACAATTCTCAAAAGCACCTTCACCTCTGTGCCTGTTTGGAGAAGAAGGAAAATAGCTACTGTTTTTTTGCTTGCTGTCTGTTGGTGCTTGAGAACAATCACTGGTAAGTATAATTGCTCTGTTTTTTTCTAATCCCTCCAGCTTTCTGCTTCTTAGCCCAGCTTCTACCCAAGCTGCGGTTAAAAGCTTTATTAACTGTATTGACCCATGTATAAGTTGACCCATGTTTTCAGGGTAAATTTTCAGGCATAAATTTTTAGACTTATACATGAGTGTATTCAGTAGCTTTATGGAATCAAAAAGGGATATAAAAAGAAATATTTTATTTATTAATAAGAAATTATTTAAAAACAATCAGATCCTGTGCTCCCAAGGCTGCTAGAGACCTTACATATAGTACGGGTATGTAGTCATTTTACTAGACTCTTCCTAGAAATGGAATTCAAGGATTTTCCCCCAAAACCTTCACCATCATTCCAGTGTATCCAGATAAGAAGGTTGAAATGGAGAGCAAGATGTGAAGTTTGAGACTTCCAGGCCAGACAAAAGACTAAAATGAGGTTTACAAGTGATCTGTGGCATGCCAATCACTAGAGAAAATGTGACAGTATTAGGGTATGAAGATTACCTTGTACCACAGGTTAGCATTCCAGCCACAAGAGTGGTTTCTCCATCTGGATTGCATGCTGCTGCCATTTTCATCAGCAGCATTGTTTTTTTCCTAAATAGAATGGCAGGCCTGAGTTATCCATGGAGGTTAAGAACATAAGAAGAGCCCTGCTGGATCAGGCCAAAGGCCTATCTAGTCCAGCTTCCTGTATCTCACAGTGGCCCACCAGGTGCCCCAGGGAGGCACGAGACAACAAGATGCTTGGATCCTGTTTCCACTCCCTTGCACCCGGTACTCTGAAGTAGCTTACTACGAATATAAGGGGGTTGAACAATCCATCACTGCCTATAGCCCACGATAGACTTTTCTTCCAGAAATCCATCCAAACCCCTCTTAAAGGCATCTAGACCAGATGCTATCACTACCTCCTGTGGCAAAGAGTTCCACAGATTAACTACCCGCTGGGTAAAAAAGCACTTCCTTTTATCTGTTTTAACTCTCCCAACCCTCAGTTTTAGCAGATGCCCCCTGGTTCTGGTGTTTTGAGAGAGGGAAAAGAACATCCCTCTATCGACTTTATCCCTTCCGTGCATAATTTTGTATGTCTCAATCATGTCCCCCCTCAGGCGCCTTTTTTCTAGACTGAAGAGCCCCAACTGCTGCAGTCTTTCTTCATAAGGGAGGTGCCCCAGCCCCGTAATCATTTTTGTTGCTCTCTTCTGCACCTTTTCCAGCTCCACGATGTCCTTTTTGAAGTGCGGCGACCAGAACTGTACACAATATTCCAGGTGTGGCCTTACCATCGATTTGTACAATGGCATGATAATATTGGCCGTTTTATTCTCAACCCCCTTTTTAATTACCCGAAGCATGGAATTGGCCTTCTTAATTGCTGCCGCACACTGGGTCGATACCTTCATTGAATTGTCCACCAGCACCCCAAGATCTGTCTCTTGAGCTGTCACAGGAACCTGTTCTGTTCCAGGAACCCCTAACCTTGTGGCCTGTATAGCCTTTAGCCTCTGTAAACTAACCCAGAGACAAAAGAACAGTTTCACTTTGTTAGTCACTCAAGCCTCTTTTTTTTTTTTTAACAATGGTGAGTGGCCACCTTGTAGGTCATTTGTTGAACTCCAGGTTCATGAAATTGGGATCATCCTGGTGGTTTTGCATTCCCCTTGCCTGGCCTTTGATAAGAGCTGAGGCATGTGTACCTATTTGTGAGTAAGCTCATATGTGTGGCTCCTTTTCACTTTCCATAGGGCTCAATACATTTTCCTTGTCAGCTATCAGCTATGACCCACCAATAATCAGAACATGCTGCTCTGGAAGGTCGCAACCCACACTGTGAGAAACACTAACCTAACCAGATTCCAAATTGAAAGACCCTACCAGATGGAAGCTTCTTTAGCCTAGTGTTAAAGCAAGAATATTCCGTTCCCAAAGAACAAATCAGAAAGGAAGTGAAGATCTTCTTAATAAGCCTCCTTATCAGCCAGGGCTTGCTAACATGCTCCTAATGGATTGTGGGAAGCTTATGGGCTCAGGCTTTGTTCTTCAGAGTTTGAAACTGTAGCTCTAACAGCATTAAGTTGATTCATTTCTGCCATGTGTAAGTCACCCTCTGGGTAGACACTCTGCCTCCCATTTAGCTGTAAAATTGAATTATTATCTACATTGTCTTTTGATAACAAAGCTGTGTTATTAATGTATCTGCAGATTATAACCACCTTCAATCTCCTGAAGAACGTGGTGAGGAAACTTTAATCAGCGATCGCTGCAGCTTGGCTTTATAGATTTGTTCAAGTCTTAAGCCTTTCTTAATAATTAAGATTTTGGGGGAATGGTGATTTGATGGCTTTTATTTTAGCACCTCCTTTCCTTGAATGATTATATCTTCATTATTAAAAACCCTGGCCTCCAATGTACTTTGTAGTCTTTTTTTTTAACTGCACACAGATTCTAAACCCATTTTCTGTACTTGCTATAATTTTAATTGCAGCATTTTGTCTTGAAGGTTGAAGACCCTCTAAAGATACTTCAGTATCTGATAAAGAGAACGCTAGTAAAAGTTTCTAAGAACAGGCTTTAATGTTATAGGCTGTGTAAATAGATTTCTGTATCTTAAAAAGAAATGCTTGTAAAAAGCTACAAAGGATAGGTCTTAATACTATAGACCAGAGAGCTAATTACAGCAAGCTATTTAAACCACTGTATCCATATGTCTTCACCTGTACTACCATTTAACAAATTATTTTGATTCCTTTGATTATTATGACTCATGTTGCCGATTTCTGAGACCTGAAAGTGGATGACTCTGTCTGTGTGTGTGTGTGTGTGTGTGTGTGTGTGTGTGATTTGCAATGACACCATCTGGTGTCAGCTTGTTTAGCCAATAAAGTACCGAAATGTATATTTAATTTTCATTTTATTGCAGCCTTTGTGATCCATTAGCAGTATTAGGTCATTTAAGAGCCATAATCACAGTCATTTAGGTAGACATGCATGAATTTCCATAAGTTTGACATGAATACAACCAACGTACACCAAAAATATATATTTGCCATTAATTTCTAATTTGAGCTACTTAAACTAGCAATTTAGGACACTGTATTAAATTTTAATTAATATTTAATGAAAAGCTGATCGTATGCTGATTAGCTGGAAACTAGTTTCTTATTTTGAGTTTCATTGCTTAAAAAGAAAACAGTAATTGTACTTTTATTTTAAATAATTTAGAAAAAAATATTCCCTACATTTTCCATATGGCTAAATTATTTTTAATGGTTAGTGGGCAGTCCATTCAAGAGGACTGTAAATTTATTTATTTATTTATTTATTTATTTAAAGAATCTATACCCCACCTTTCTCCCTGCAAGGGTAAGAGTTAGAGAGCTGGGAGAGTTAGAACTGGTGAAAGAAAATATTTCTCTACTCAGTGTGCAGTTAGTCTGTGGAACTCCTTGCTACTGGATGGGGTGATGGCATCTGGCCTGAGTGATTGGACATATTTCTAGAGCAGCGGTCTTCAAAGTCCTACTCGGACTTTGAAGACCTGGTAAGTGCTTGTGTAGCCGGGGCGGGATTAGGGGGGAGGGCCTGGCTGCACCGCAGCGATCACGGCGCTGCAGGCATTTAGGGACATTTGACCTTGCCTGGGAGGGGTTGAGGGGGGGGTCCCAAAGTGTTGGGGCCCACTTCCACCTCCACGGGCCTCCCTGATGCTTAAAATAGCTCCATGGTACAGCCAGAACTTTTCACAGAGCTATTTTAAGCATCAGGAGGCCACGAAGGTGACAGCGGGCCTCCCCAACGCTTTGAGACAACCCCTTGACCCACCCGGCAAGGGCAAATGTCCTTAAATGCCCATAGCGCTGCGATCGCTGTGGCGCTGCCAGGCATTGCTTTCTGAGGCCACACCCCTTAAGGGAAACTGGCCTTTTTTGGCTCATTATGGTGGGTCGCATTCTAGAGGAAAACTCCATCGCAAGATCTGGATCTGTTGTCTAGCTCTCAGGAGTGGGGTATGCAGCCAGTGCAGTCTCTGGGCCCTGTTGCTTGGAATTATCCCCACTCTGAGAAGCAATGCTGGACCCGGTCTGACAAGATTGAGGGGCCTGCTGGGAACCCCTTGTCTTGCCCCCAGGGGCGTACCAGGGTGAAACCACGCCCATGGCATGCAATGTCATGACATCACAACGTTGTGACATCATGACGTTGCGGCTTCTCTCCACAATAGTTTGGCCAACTTTGGCCAAGCCAAGAGAATCTGCCCCCGCCCCCCCCCTCGGTGAGCTGGGAGAAGTCGCGTGTCTCCCTGCTCAGCAAGCAGGGGGCACGCAACTTACCTCCACTGCCGCTCGGGCAATTTTGCACAAGTGGCAGCCAGCCCAACAGAAGCCACGCATCTCCCTTCTCGGTGACCGGGGTGGGGGTGCACAGCTTTCCTCCACTACCACTTGGGCAACTTTGCATGAACGGCAGCTGGGAGAAACTGCGCCTTTCCCTGCTTGGCAAGCAGCGGGGTGCGGCTTTCCTTGGCTGCCGCTCAGGCGTCTTCTTAGGCACAGTGCTGAAGGGGGGGGGTTGAGAGCAATTGGCGCCCTCATTGCAAACGGCGCCCATTGCTCTTTCCCCCCATGCAATACCCTAGAAATGCCATTGCTTGCCCCTTCCATTGCTCAAAGGGCTCCTTCTCTGTGGGGTATGCCTGCTCCTCCCCATTGGGGTCCTTTTGTACCTCTTTCTTTTCCCTAAACCCTGCACCTCTCCTGGCAGTTTCTTCCTTCCTATCTCATTTCTGTCATCTTTCTACTCCCATGGTTGCCCTTTTGCTTCAGTTCCCATACGCCTTCTCTCCCTTGTCCTTGTCCTTTCAACTCCTCCTCCCCTTTTCCTACCTTACGAAGGGCCCTTTTCATTCTTTGTCACCTCTCCTCTGCTTTGTTTGTCCACTTTTGGTTTCCCTGTCTGCACCCCCTCCTCTGCTTCTGTCTCTTTTTCTCCCCTCCTCTCTACCTCTCTTCCCTGTTTTAAGGGTCCCTGACCTCTTGGCTGCTCCACCTTTTCTAGATCATCACCATCCATATAGCTGCTCACAGCTCCCATGTCAGCCAGCAGTGATGTCAAGGATACCAAAAGGTCCATCTCCTTCTCCAGAGTGGGCAGGTTCACTCTGGGCGGAGCAGCATGGAAAGCCTAGCCCCATGGCAGGTGCATCAAGCCCCATGGCAAATGTGTCCAGATGGACTGGTGGTGACTGTGAGCTGTGGAAACCAGCCAGGGGAGCTGTGGAATCCTCATGGAAAAGCCATTGTCCTATGCCCTATACGATCCCTATAGGATTGTAGCCCTAATGAGGAGCCGTGGTCCAGTAGGTCAGGGGAGCCACCAATCGAAAAGGTTTGGGAATTACTGCTTTACACTATTGCAACCCTTTCCAAGATTCAGGTATGAAAACTGCTAAATCTTTGAATGATGTGTCATACATTTCAAAGGAAGAATAAGTGGCTGAAGAAAAATTAGTTCATTCTGCTAAAGACATTTAAAGCTAACTTTTTTGATTGTTGCATTTTCTTAGCGGATTGTGGCTATTGGGTGGGGGTCTTGCATGGCTAGAGGGTGGCTTGATGAGTTCCTGCACTTCAAAATTTGCCACTGCACCACTTCCCTGAGCACATGCAAAACTCTAGGGGCTACACTTAACCCAGAAACCTCTGAGCCACTGTACTGAGCCAACAGGGAAGATGCAGCAGCCTTGCCTAGCCCTGTACAGCTGACCTGGGTGAGGATCACAGCTGTCGCTCACTATCTTGATCAGTTGTGCAGAGGAATGTACATGCAAACACTTAGTAGGCACAAACCAGAATTGGGGTGGTGGTGTGTAGGATCCACTTACCCTGTACTGGTGAAGTTGCTATATTTATTACAAGGTATTTAATTGGAAAGACAGAGAATAAAAGTTAAAAAATGTTGTTTTCATAATGTCATTGCCTTTTACATTATTACTTCGAGTAGATCTCTAAATGTGGCTGAACCCTGTCCCTAGCCCAGTGGCTTTCAAACTCCCCTGGACATGATCCCCAGGATCACGTTGCTGCTGGCAAGTTAACGGGGCTGGGGGGGACACATGCCGCTGCCTGCCCCGGCATCTACGGTGGTCCGGGAGCCCCGAGGACCCATCTGCAGGGCTCCCTGTGCATCCAGAAACTGAAAACAAAAGATCGCGACCAGTGGTGTCATCTACTCCCCAGTAGACGGTTCGCTGGGCGGGAGTA
>JAJKFI010000005.1:22126791-22169849 GCA_029204185.1 Lerista edwardsae
TACTCCCGCCCAGCGAACCGTCTACTGGGGAGTAGATGACACCACTGATCACGACCCACTTCTGAGTTGCAATCACAAAATAGGAAGTGAGTCACAGTCTTTTTTTTCAGTTTCTGGATGCATGGGAGCCCTGCAGAGGAGTCCGCAGGGCTCCCCGGCCCCCATGGATGCTGGTCCCCACGGATGCTGGGGTGACCAGCGGTATGTCCCCCCAGCCCCATTATTTTGCCAGCAGCAACTTGATCACTGCCTTTACCCTGCCCCCGCCCCTTAAAGGTAAAGGGGCTATGCTCCAGTTTGAAAACCTCTGCCCTAGCCCAAACTACTGAAAGCTCCCTCTTCTTACTGAAATGAGAAATGGCACCTCGTCTCATGTTTCAGGCCAATTGGAAGCAGATGGTAGCCAGCTGGCAGAGCTTAGAGCATTTCTGACTTTGCTTTATTCACAAAGAAAAGATTTGCTAGAATGGCTGCCAAGGGATTTCCATCAAGAGGTTGTATAGCTTCCTCGGATACCACCATCTGAACTGTGCGTGTATATACTGTATGCACCTCTCTCACCTACACCGATGACATGGCATTGCAAAAGAGCAATGTGCTGCTTACAGAACCACCTGCATTTTCAGGAATCCCAACTATGTGTCCTGAATAGGCGGTACAGTTCCATCAGAACTGTATGTGTCCACTGTGTTTCTTAAGCATAGCCCTTAAAATTGTACTGGTTGTCACTGGTTTACGGCACAATCCCCAACTGAGTTATGCCGGCATAAACTAAGCCAGCAAAGTTTGGCCAGCACAAGGGACACTGTAAAGTATGTTTGGACCACTCTCAGAGTCAGAGAGACCAGCACACAGACGTGAGCCATCCTTCCTGACTCTGAGAGTAGTCCAAAAACGCTTTATAGTGGCCTTGTGCTGGCCAAACTTTGCTGGCTTAGCTTATGCTGGCCTAACTAGGATTGTGCTCTTAATCTGTTGTTTTTTTTATCCAATGTTCAGTGAAAAAGGACGTAACCCTTCATTTTTTCTTCAGTTTTGGCCTGATCCTGCCAGTTACTTTGCTGGAAATAGAGCAGATTCTTGCACAAAAACTGCTGTGCTACACAAATCCTAGTTCACAAATTGCAGCTTGACTTTATGTGGGCAAAGAAGACGACGTACTACTTGGGAGGAATGTGGGAGTGTCACTACTGTGCAACAGCTGTCATGCCTACATGTACCGTACTTGAGTAATTCATTGGGTAGCAGAGAATTGTGTAGAGGTGGGGGGCGGGGCGGGTTGTGGGATTGTGGCAAGGCCAGTGCTGGAGCTTTGTGCCCTGCTGCATCCTAAATTTATTTTGGTCCTCATTGTACCAGCTAAATTTAGTGACATGCAAGAAAAACAATGCTTAATTACACATTTCCATTATTGAGGCCTTCATTCATTTGTTGGAATTCTGATGATTATGTTCCTTGGTCACAATGGTTTCATTGGTTTTTAAAAACACGACTGTATTCCTTTTTGTTTTTCATTGCTTTCACTGGGGAGTCCCAGCGGCTTGAAAATGCTGCATGCAGGGAAACAGCTCAGTACAGGGTGAGCAAAAATACCCACTGCTGGAGCAGGACCAAACTTCACAGGGATGTGGTTTGGGTTGTTTGTTTGTTCACTGACTTACACTCATTTTAAAATCTGCCCATTTTAGTACAGTAAGACTGTACATGAAGACTCTGCATCTCTGTGTTGAAATGTGTATGGTATGCTGTATCAACGTGGTTGTTTGGGAAGGAATATGCATCCTTTACCAGAGCTTTTGGAAATGTCAGTGCCTCATTGTAGACCTAGCATTTTTCAATTCATAACCATGGTAAAAAGACCAGGAGTCTCTCATGGGCCTGAGTAGGTTTGCACATTGCACCCCTTTCCCCATCTCTCTCAAAGGTATATTTCAGCCGCCCCTTCCCACTTCTGGGACCCCCCCTCTTCATCCTGGCAGCTTCAGATTGCTATTAAAAGGGGGAAAACACATACTTCCTGTTTTTGTCATGAAACCAGAAGTGGGGTATTTTTCCCCCCTTTGAACAGCTGTGAAAGAAATTAGCCTTGTGCATATGCGTGTGATGAAGTCTCTCCCAGGTCTCTTTCTGAGCAGGAATGTCTTCCATGTGCATGCTCAGGTGAATCTCAGCACATGGGGAAGAGGAATATAAATACTCTGAAGATTATCTAAAATTTGGCTTTACCACCTTGATCAGCAATGACATAGGGTGCAAGCAATGACAAAGTGACAAAGTGTGCATAGGTTTGCAGAAGCAACAATGCATTCTGTGCAATGTTGTTCTCAGTGCTGAATTAATCACTGTACTCAAAACTCAAATGTCATTTAGATACAAAGCATCCAGAACATTCTGAAAAAGGATATGGAGCTTTCTCAACTTTCAAAAAGTGTGGTTTATTAAAAGCAATGACTTTATTTCCTGCTTAATGACATCACTTCTGGCTCTAGGACTTGGGGTGGTGGTGGTCCTGACAGGTTGTTGTGCCTAAAAAGGGGGTCCTGGTGCAAAAAAGATAGAGAACCACTGGCAAAATCAGTTTGCTTTTCCTGACAAGCACAGAGTTCTTCATTCACCGCATCAGTGGTGACACTCAGCACAAATCACAGAATTGGTATGGGAGAAAGTTGGCCAATTGAAAGCAGAACTCTGTTGGGTAAAAAATGAATTTTAGTCAGTAGACAGGGTTTCCCAAGTAACACACTTTCTTCTGCTCCAACCAAAAAGGATTTTAGCCATGACCAAACAGATTATGTATTTGGAATTATTCTATGACCTTTAAAATATCATGTTTTGCTACTCTGTTATATACCTGGTTTATTGGCCCAGTATTAATCCTAGCAGTAGTACGTAGATACTACTTTTTCCTATGAGCAAATGGTTGAGGCTAGAAGCAATCATGTGGGCCATTAACAGTCTAGTCCTATCTGGATGGGATTCTGCAGTACCACTTATGACAACAGAACAGGGTTCTGCTGTTGTAAAACGACTGCTGATGGACCATCAGTAGTCATTTTGGGAGTGCTGCCACAAAAGGCAGCAGCACTCTCTGTGGACCTCACTGGACCTGCCGGCACAGGTAAGACAGTGTCAGAGGCAAGGGGGGGTGATATTGGATGGGGGGAGTGAACCCTTCACTAGGATGCTGGATCCTAACCCTTCTTGTTTGAGCCTTCCTACCCCCCTTGGGCATATGCCACCTAAAGAGCTGGTGCAGGTTCAAGGTGCCCCATCACGGAGCTGGAGGCATACAATAGGATTTAAATCTCCTTTAAAGACTCCTAACTCTCCCCACTTCCAGTTGGATAATGTGCAATCATTTCTGGCCTGGCTGCACCAGCGAGAGAGGGAAAGGTTTCGATTGGGCCGTTAAAGACGTTTCTGTGTCCATTACAAGTTGTCTGAATGAATGATTTTTGCATAGCCTTTGTTTCTTCAACTGTTTTTGAACAATTCCTATGAATCGTGTAGCCCGATTCTGACCTGCCCTACCAGTGGCACTGCAGTCCCAGTGGTGGGTGTCCAACCCGTAAGGCACATTTGCACCACCCAGAGAGCAAGCAGCACCACTGGAGAGGCATGAACCACCCTGTCCATGCTGCAGTGGGAGCCCTGGCTTCCAGCAGAGCACAGGTAAGTACTGAGTGGTGCAGGGATGTGGAAAGGAGGCGAGGAGGGCAGAACAGGGAAAGGATGGGCCCGGGAGGGAGATGGAACCAGCATACGTCTCCTCTGCCAGATCCTCAGGTTGAAAACCTAACATGAGGCTTCTTGAGTCTGCTCTCATGATTTAGCAGGCATAGACTCGAGAAGCTCAATTGAGCAGGCTGGGGCTTTACTCAGGGTAAGGGAACGAATGTCCCCTTCCCCTGAGGACACCTCCAACCTGCTTGTATCCATCACAGGATACAGTGGTGGGCCTCTACTCCAGAGCTGGATAGGATTGGGCCCTAAGTTATACATGCAGCCACTCCTGAATTCCATATACCAGTACTGGTTTGTTTTGTTTATGGGTCATTTTCGAAGTCTGTCAAATTTGAATTAAGCTAATAGGAGATGGTTGGTGCAATTTGGAAATGACAGGCATTTTACCCCATTAGCTTGTGCTAGGGGTTTTTTTTTTTTTTTTTACAACACAAAATAAATTTATCTGACAGCTGTAGCTGCATTTTCTACTTGATTGACTGTAGCTCAAAACATTGTGTGATAATATGAAATCTATTGCATGAAGTATAATGTTATATATTATCACTTTTTAAAGTTTTTAGATGTATTGTTCTATTTAAAAGATCTAGAGCATATTTGCTTTGCTAAAGTTTATCTTTAGCCATGTTGGATCCCCTTTTGAAGGAAGAAATGCATAATATTTCTGTGATAAGAAACAAAACACATTTATCTTAGGAAATGGATGATATAAATGCAGCTGGCAGTTATTTATCACAAACCAGATCATCCCATAAAAGACAGTTAATTGATTTCCCCCCTTTTTCCAATCACACTGATGCCTAAAAATATGCCATATATTATTTGCTGTCTTATTTAGTAGAGAAGAAGAAAAATTCCCCTCCTGCTGAAATATGAGTCGATGTTCAAGAGTATGAAATGGCTCACTTGTGACCATCTGCAGTGTGACCTTGTAGCCTTCCTCTCTTTGAGCCTCTTTGTTTAGAACTAATTCCATAGTCTTGGCTTGTATTGGTAGCCAAGGCCTTGTAGGAACTCTGCCTAAACTGGAGAACTTAGCATCCTAAAATATTAGCAGATTTAAGGACAGGTGTACTTTGGCTTCTAGCCCCTCTCCCCCCTTTTTTGCCCTTTTATATGTGCTTCTATGTAAGCTTCCAGATTGCTGGGGGTCTCAAGGAAAAGCCCGTTCCACCTGATGACATGTTGGGTGGTACCACTGTCATCTGTACTGAAGGTTGGCTAGGTGGCCTCTCTGACAAATGTGGGTCCTTGGACAGTGTCTGATTTGGCCAGCCTCCGACATCATGGTGTAACCTTGTAGTTTTTCTCTCCAACTTTCCCACATCTCTCCAATCTACTCTGAGGCAGTTAGGCTGAGAAGCCAGAGATCTGATTCCTAGCTCTCTTATGCCTGGTCTTCTTGGCCAGTTCAGCAAGGTCTCGAAGGCCCTTTATACAATCTATATAAATCGGCCCTCAATATCCACAAGGGTTCTGTCCCTGGAATTCCTAAGAATACTGCAATCCATGAATATTGAAATCCAACCCTCCTAATCCAACCAGAGCTAAATTCTGTTTGGGTCCAGATGAAAATAAGAGTCCCACTGGATCAGGGCAAAGGCCCATCTAGTCCAGCTTCCTGTATCTCACAGTGGCCCACCAGATGCCTCAGGGAGCACACAATTAGATATGTGCATCTTGTTGCTACTTCCCTGCATCCGGTACTCCAAGATGGCCTACCTCTAAACTGCACTAACTGCACTAAGGTTGCACTAACTGGCCTGTAGCCTGCAATGGACTTTTCCTCCAGAAATCTTTCCAGTCCCATTTTAAAGGCATCTAGGCCAGATGCCATCAACATCTCCTGTAGTAAGGAGTTCCACAGATGAATTACCCGCTGGGTAAAAAAGTATTTCCCTTTATCTGTTCTCCCTCTCCTAACACTCAATTTTAGTGGATGTCCCTTGGTTCTGGTATTGTAAGAGACAGAAAAGAACCTCCCTTTATCCACTTTATCCATCCCATTCATAATTTTGTATGTCTAAATCAAATCCCCCCTCAGGAGCCTTTTTTCTAGGCTGAAGAGCCCCAAACGCTGTAGCCTGTCCTCATATGGGAGGTGCCCCAGCCCTGTCATTTCTTCTTCTGTACACAGTACTCCAGATGTGGCCTTACCATCGATTTGTACAGTGTCATAATAATATTGGCCGTTTTATTCTCAACCCCTTTTTAAATTATCCAAAGCATGGAATTAGCCTTCTTCGCTGCTGCCGCACATTGGGTCGACACTTTCATTGAGTTGTCCACTAGCACTCCAAGATCTCTCTCCTTATCCATCTCAGAAAGCTCAGAACCTAATAAAGTTTTGATTTTTTGCCCCAATGTACATTACTTTGCACCTGTCTACATTGAAATGCATCTGCCATTTTGCTGCTCATTCCCCCAGTTTGGAGAGATCCCTCTGGAGCTCTTCACAATCCCATCTGTTTTTCACCTCTTGGAAAAGTTTAGTGGCATCCGCAAACGTGGCCACTTCGCTGCTTATCCCTGTCTCCAGGTCTTTTATGAACAAGTTGAAAAGCACAGGTCCCAGGACAGATCCTTGGGGCACTCCACTTTTCACCTCTCACCATTATGAAAATTGTCCATTGATCCCCACTCTTTGTTTCCTAATTCTCAACCAATTTTTAACCCACAAGAGGACTTGCCCTCTTATTCCCTGACTGTGAAGTTTTCCCAGCAGCCTTTGGTGAGGGATCATGTCAAATGCCTTCTGAAAATCCAGATATATAATATCCACAGGTTTGTGAGCATCCACATGCCAATTAACCTTTTCAAAGAATTCTAAAAGATTTGTGAGGCAAGACTTACAGAAGCCATGCTGACTTCCCTTCAGCAACACTTGTTCTCCTATGCGCTTTAAGATTTTATCTTTGATGAAGCTTTCTACCATCTTGCTCGGAACAGACGTTAGGCTGTTAGTAACAGACGTTAGTAGAGGTATATGTAGTTTCCCGGTTCCCCTCTCCTTCCTTTTTTGAAGATTGGTGTGACATTCGCTATCCTCCAAAGCTCTGGCATCATGCAGTTTTAAGGGGAAAATTGTATACTATAGTTAAGAGATCAGCAATTTTGTTTTTCAGTTCCTTAATAACTCTTGGGTGGATGCCATCTGGGCCCGGTGACTCATTGATCTTTAATTTGTCAATTAGGTCTAAAACATCTTCTCTTTTAACCTCTAACTGACTTAATTCCTTAGTCAGGAGGGGCCATTCGGGCAGCGGTACTGTCCAATGTCTTCTGCCATGAAGACAGATGCAAATAACTCATTTAATTTCTCTGCAGTCTCCAAGTCTCCTTTAATTTCCCTTTTCCTCCCTCCCCGTACAGCGAGCCAACCGCCTCTGGCAGGTTTCCTGCTTCTAACGTATTTGAAGAAGCTTTTTATTATTCCCTTTTATGTTGTTGGCCAAACGTTTCTCAAAGTCTTTCTTGGCCTCTTTCTTGGAGTCTTCCTTGGAAGCTGTTGGGGGTGTGTGTGCTTAAATGGCCATTCTTGAGGCCCCCAGAGACTGTGGGCAGTCAGCTCTGGTCAGGTTCAGAGGTTAAGGTGGACCCTCATGGTGTGTGGGGGGGGTGGGGGAGGGCATCCACGGATTTTTCTGCACGGATCCATGTGCGGAAAAAGCAGGCCCACCCATATATTTAATTCAGTCTTATAAACATCTTTCCTCCTGATCACTAATTCACTCTCTTTAAGACTTGCAGTACCAGTCAAGAGGGTCAGGCAGCCAGGAGTAGACTCCCCAATGTTACTTCAGGGTTAGTTGATAGGCTTCCAGGAATCCAACGCGGTCCTTTTCCACTTCCCCGTTCCTCAAAGCAGCCAAGAAGCAGCTGTGTGTCTATGCCTCAGCCACCATAGCTCACGTTTCTGTGTCTATTGGTTTCTACTGTCCTCCTTCTGCTTGCCATAGAATCAGTTGCACCTTAGGATCTCAGGAAATTATGGCAAGCTATAGCACGCTATATACAAGTTTGATCACTGAAGAACCATGTTGTGGTGAATTGCCCTGTTTCCCCTCTTCCAGAGCAGCACCAGTTTACTAGTCAATTTCAGTCATTTATGTATTTGAAGAATTTATTCCCCGCCTTTCCTATGCCAAAGCACATGCCCAAAACGGCTTACAGAGAACAACACAAAATACTGTACAATGTAACCACAATAAGCAAAACATAAGTAGAACACATTAAAACAACATATTAAAACAACATCAACAAATGAAACATTTAACGGGAACACCGAGAGTGAACAGAAATGAAAGCTAGACCCTATTCTCCATATCAGGACGTATTGGAGAATGGGAAAAACAATTGTCCAAGGGTGTGAAACAGACTATGACAATATACCAGAGCGACAGAGGACAAACAGCCTCACGGTCAGTGATGTCATGCAGGGGGAACGCGGGGGAACTCAGTTCCACTAGTTAAAATTAGGGCTGACTCCGCCCACTTCACTTTCCCTCCTCCCCCTCCCGATTCCTCTGCAAAGAGCTTTTCTTCTTGGTTGGCTGGCACTCAGAGGGTTAAAGGGAGCGACTCTGGATTCCTAGGGGGGTGAAGGGGGAAGGGCTGCAGTGGGGAAGTCCTGTCCTGCACAGCCCCCTTCCTCGCTTCCTCCAGCCACACACGTGGAGTCAGCAGCCACTCTGGTGAGTCTGCAGCCCACTGGGGAGAAGGGGCATCCTGGGGGTGCGGTGGCAAATCGAGGGGGGCCCTGGAGGGGACGGAGGGGAGCCAGGACTTTTTGAAGCTGCCCTCCTGACCTGCCCGGCATAAGCAGGCTTTGGTGTGGGGAAGCGCCCAAGGGTGCCGTCCGGAGTGGTGCCGCCCCTCAGCCCCTTCCACAGGTTCCTGCCTCATTCTGTTCAGCCAGCCTCGGCTTTGAGGCTGCTGCCCCCATGCCAATTTTCAACTTCCCTGGCAATTTTGAATAACTCCACCTCGCCTAGCCGTGAAGACCAAGGAAAGGCTTTTGCCGCTGTCTCTCCAGTCCAGAGCGTTTCACTGGCGCTCTGGGTGTGAGGTTTCTTTGGGAGACTGTCCCCATCGCTATTAGAGCTGCAATTGGGGAGGGGGGAATTCTTCGCTTTCTGTTCTGTAGGCACCAGGCGCTGTACAGAACTGGCTGGGTCCGCCCACTCGTCACTGACGTCGTCGCTGGCTAGGAACCAGCCGCAGCTAGACCTGGGCTCCGCCAGCCTCCGGAGCCCAGGTCTACCCATAGGAACCAGCCACGGGTAGACCTGCGCTCCGCCAGCCTACGGCTTATGACGTCACTTCCAGTGGGCGGGTCCTGACACGTGCCAATCAAAAGTGAGTTCCTGTTCTTAAATCATTTAGATGACACCACTGCTCACGGTCATCCAAAGGCCAGACTAAATAGGTATGACTTGAGCCCTCTCTGAAAGGCCATGGGCGAGCGGGTAGTTCTTAGTTCTTCTAGTAGGGAATTCCATATTTGTGGAGCCGCTACAGAGAAGGCTGGTCCCCGAGTTGCCATCCGTTTAACTTGGGACAGAGAGGGCACTTGAAGGAGAGCACAGTTAGTGCTATGATGCTACTTTCCAATTAGTAAAGTATCCCTTCTGTAAACCATATACATTTCAGTTATATTTTGGCTCTGTCTCCCTTTTTCTCTGGTACATGTTTGGGAGATGGGTCAACCACAGCCAATCTTAAAGAACATGTGCACTGTTAGCATATGGATCTCAGATTCTTGGTAACAGTTCAACTAATTGGTGTATACACATTTCAAATACAATTGAAATATTACAGTTTCTTGGCCTTTCCAGTCCTCTCCAATTTTCGGGGGCTGATGCAGCTGTGTAAACAGGATGTGTGCTGCATTCTGTAGTGGGAGGGCTGTCATGGAGGCCTCCTCAAGGTAAGGGAACATTTGTTCTCTTATCTTGGGGCTGCACTGGTCCCAGAAAGTTGGATAGAATTGGGCCTGAAGTAAAGGAAGTAGAGGTATGTAGAAAATATTTCTACTTTTCTTTCTTTCTTTTTCTGGCCAGCCTCTTGATCACCCCTCCACCATTGGATGCATACCATCCAGTGGTGTCATCCTGGCGGAACGGCCCAGTACGCAGTTCCGCCAGTTCCTCAGATGGGCCCGGGTCGCGCCGCCTCTCCCAAGGATGGGCGAGCTGCTCCTGGGCACGCCCTCCCTCCCTCGTGTCCGAATTGCTCTGAAACGGAGCGATTCGAGGCGCAGGGAGGTGCAGGGAGGCGTGGCTGCCCTCTGCCATAGGGGCAGAGGGCTGCCAATCATCCGGGTGTTCCGGTTCCTGGCGCGCCCGGATGACGTCTCTGATGCCATCAGCATGGCTGCATCAGTGCCAGTGGTGGGAATAGGAGTGGGTAGTAAGTAGTATAATACTGTGTAAGTATGTATATAGACCAGTAGTTCTCAAGCCTTTTATCACTGAGACCCACTTTTTAGAATGACAGTCAGTCCGAGGCCCACCAGAAGTGAGGTCATGGCTGGAAGTGCCGTCATTGTGATGCCAGAGCCTGCTGCTTTCCTGCGAATGCAGCAAGAATTTGGATTACATCTCAGCCATTTCCCAATAGCAAAGTGAACCAGAAAAGGAAAAAGCCTATTTACAACCTTGATACAAGCAAAACAACCACACAGCCCTCCATGTTTCCAGCATCCCATCTTCCCATGTCTTCAATATTGCTGCTCTAGGTGCTTTGCGACCCACCTGAAATCGGCTCGCAACCCACTGGTGGGTCCCAACCCACAGTTTAGGAACCACTGGAATAGACTATATTTTATGGCTTATATTATTTGTCAAATGACAAAACAATCTGATTATTAAGTAGTACAACGTGAGTAGGACTGAGGTGAATGCGCAAAGCCCCTGATATACTCAAATATTCCCATTATGTTAAATAAATGGCACATGCATGTGTGCATCTTCTTTTCTAACAGCTCGAACAAAATCCTGATGAGTGCAGAAAGTTGACTTCTCTTGCATTTTGGGATATTTTGTTATAGAAGGAAACCTATATAGCCCTTGCTTGGAAGTTAATAAAAATACAATGTACTCACATAAAATGTGTTACACCTGAGTTGCCAGCACGACGTCTTCTGCTTGAGTGAGCTACAATGAAATCAGTGCAGAATTTTAACGTCATTCTGTTGTGCAAGATTGAACTCTTAAGTATTATAAAAAGGTTGTCCCTCCATTTTCAAGTGTTCATTTATGTCTTAGACTATCAATACAGTTTTGGATTACAAATGAGTTTGACAGTCCACTCCTAAAATACGTGATTTTGTATAACAGCTAAAAAAGGGGTTATATTAACCACTATTACTTTGGTTGCCAGGTTGGACGTGTCTAATCTCCTGACAGTCAAAGGCAACTCTTACCAGTGCATTTTGATATTTTACAGAGGATTATAGCAATATAACCAATAGCTTGTGATCCTGATACCAGGGTCACTGCCCAATCTGGCATACTTGTGCAGTTTCACATTGCTGAAGGTTCCACCCCACCTTCAACTTTGCTGATCCTGCAATAGTTTGTTCAGCACGGATTTAAAATCTGAGGGTGTTTGCTCTTTGGGCTAATGATATACACTGCTTGAAAACCATAATAGTCCTATAAAAGGTTATCAGCAGTTCAAAATAAGCCTCACCAGCATCTGAAAGAGCAGGCTGTGCCTTGATATTTATGCACACTTTTGGTGCAATCCTTGCAGCCTCATGCAGGAGAGAGGCCTCTGTAAATAAAGATACTAAGCCATATAAAAACACAGTGCCTGTTTCTGTACGTTTTCCAATATCATCTTCAGCACAGGGTGAGTGATCCCTTCCCTCATCCCCCCAGCCATCATTGTGGCAGGCGTGTGAATCATATTTGCAGCATCACATTTTCCTTCACACTTTGCTCCCATTTAACTGCCAATCTTGGCACCGAAAGGCTTAAGAAATCAGCATCTGTGCCCATCCTCTTATTTCTTCAGTAAGAAGCTTTACTTTGTACTTTAATGACATATAATGAAAATCCCACAACCAGCTTCTCAAGTTGGGGGATATTGTTATCTTGACAGCCCTCAAGACGATCAACCTCGGAATTGGTACCCTGAGCCGCAAAAAACGTTATTCGCCTTGTCAGCGGCAGAAAAACACACATGAAAATAGTCAGCGTTCAGTCGACTGTAATACTCATCATCTATCATTTCACAACATATAGGAAACAAATGCCAAAGAGGGAATGGGGAATTTCCTTTGAGAATTTAGCTTAAAACATATATTGAATATATAACTTTTAAATAAATGCACCTACAAATTCATTCTTTTTTTTGTCTTGGTATCTTAAGTTTTTACAAAAAAAGCATTCCACACCTTAATAATTCTCATTATAATCTGTGGAACACATCCTGTGGTGAGGAGTTCCACAGATTAATTATGTGCAGTGTAAATAAATATTTCGTTTTGTCTATTCTAACTCTCCTGCCACTCAATTTTAGTAGGATGTCTTCTGGTTCTGGCATTGTGCAAGAAAGAAAAGAAGTTCCCACTATTCACTATACCCATCCTATGCATAATTTTATATGCCTCCTAAAATTATTCCCTCTAGCTGCCTTCTTTCTAGACTGAAAACCCCCAGACATTGTAGTCTTTTTCTCATAAGGGGGGTTTCAAATGGGTTAACCTTCAGTTCTCCCTGTATACAACCAAGTACAGACAGCAGGTGAGAAAGAAACTGCTTTGTTTTGTTATTTATGAATTCTGTACTAACTTTCATGACAAGCACATCTATAATCAAGTTGTGCCTTCATTCACATTGCTATATTTGTACCATGTAATAATTCAGAAAATAATAATTTTCTCCTTCCAATCGTTTGCTTTTTATCATTCGACATGCTTACTATAATGCCAGAAATGGGGTTTTTAAAAATGGAGCTTCTGAACTGTCGGTTGATTGAGCTATAACACAAGCCTCTGCACAAGCCCTATTGCATTTAATGGGGCTTCCTCCCAAGAAACTGTGTGTAGGACTGCAGCCCGATTTGCTTAACACTTGTCTGCTGCTTGACTGATAGGCTGATATAATGAATGGTTTTTCAATTGCATGATTGAATGTTTCACTGAATCCTGTATAAAGGTTATCTTTTCTGCTGTTGCAGTATGGTCTGGATTGACAGAGCCGGTTTCAAAAAAAAGAGCAGTCCCTCCAGACAAGGTAGACAGCGATGACTAAGACAGCTGGCCTCACTCCAGAGAACCACATGAGTAGCAAAATATTGCATGAATGATGCTCTACTCGCCCTCTTACCAAACTGATCAACTGAATGGCAGAATCCTCTTGCAGCACCACTACAGTCAGAGCAACCGGGGTGAGGCAACAGGCCCCCACATTGGAAATCCCAGCCCTCCTCCTGCCCTCTTCAGTAAAAGGTGCTGCTGAGAAAGGAGGCTGAGAGCATTTCTTGGGTTACAGCAGTGATGTTATGCAGGGGGGACGCGGGGGAACTCAGGTCCACTAGTTAAAATTAGGGCTGACTCCGCCCACTTCACTCTCCCTCCTCCCCCCTCCCAATTCCTCTGCAAGGAGCTTTTCTTCTTGGTTGGCTGGTACTCAGAGGGTTACAGGCAGTGATGTCATTCAGGAGGAACGGACCAGAACGGATCCTAACGGGCTCCGTGGCTGGTTCCTGGTTCCTGACAAGTGCCAATCAAAAGTGAGTTCCTGTTCCTAAATCATTTGAATGACACCACTGGGTTACAGTCTTATATGCTAGTGGGTCCCTGACCTTTGGTCAGGTGCTACCCTCTTAAGGAGAGTAGCAACCCAACTGGGGTGCCGTTAGTATGTTCCAGAAGTATCATACTAGTTTTGCTGCTTCCACCAAACACAAATAATTAAAAAAAAAAAAACTCCTTTGAAATGTATCCGTGTTTGGTGCTGAAACTGAGTACCACCATACTAAAGGCATCTCTGGGCCTCCTAGTTGGGTTGCTATCCTTCTTAAAGTGGAAGTGTCCTAAAAGACGTAGCTTGTGCTATTATGGTGTCAATCTCTTGGTGGTAGAGTGAGGGAGGTGCCCCTGGCCTGAGTCTAGATGTCCCGGCTTTGGAACTGATTATAAGTGAATCGCTCCACTGTTTCTGGGGCTACAATGCTATGCACACATACATGAGCGTATATCCTACTGATCATACCGGGGCTGATTTCTGAGAAAGCAAGCGTAGGATTGCACTGGAAAAAAACCCCAATTTTAGAAAAGATTCTTACTGGTTTATCATCATTTGTGGAATAAGTGATGGCCTATTCCAGTATGAAGGACATGTTTAAAGGGTTATGGCTGCAGTTCATTGAACTCAGTGGTATAAGTAACCATGCTCAAGAGCAGGCTATGAGCCAGAGATGTGGTTTCTAAAGCATTATTTTAAAAATGCTCCTAATTACCCGTATGTTCTGCACCCCTTATAGATTATCCTTATTTTAGGACCCAGTCCTATCCAGCTGGCCAGCGCTGGTGCAGCTGCGCCAACAGGGCATGCGCCGCATCCTATGGTGAGGAGACAGCACCTCCTCAAGAGGAGGGAACGTTTGCTCCCCTTGTGGTTGCATCGGGGCTGGAAAGTGGGAGAGGGTTGTACTTTAGTATGACAGGAAAGCCCTCTGAGGCATTTTTTTTTAATCTGTTAATGGGATGACTAACAAGGAAAGGTCTGGCAACAGTAAAGAGAAAGCTCCGTGAGAAATTAGATTAAAAAGCTCTGTCTTGTTTAGTACCCTGCATGTAATTGAGGAGATGCCTAAAATCTAGGGCAATTTGAACAGGTGAACTCAGGAGTCGGGTGTCCCCCCACTCCAGCTTGTTCTGGCCCATTACAAGATACACCCAGGGCCCAATCCGATCCAACACGCACCATCACCACTGGCTCCACCTCACACCCTCCCCATTCTTGTTCCTTCCCGCCCAGTTACACCTTTTTGGCCCCTACCCACTGCCATATCTTCCCTGGCAGGTGTGGCAGGATCCCTCCCTGGGGTTGGAGCACCCCCACCGCTTGTGACGCTTTTGCTGTCATAAAGCCCTGCCCCCTGGTTGGGCTGTTATTCATTTAAAAGCTAACAAAAACAGATTTAAATCGAGGAACAGAACTTGACAAGAAATTTACTGTGTTAAGTTCATGTTTCAGCATGTTGGTGTTTATTCAGTGCTTGCTTGCCATGCTGCAAAACTACATCATCCTGGTTATCACTGAAGTTACCCAATATCCCTCCCTGCTTCCATGATGGTATTGACAACATAAGAACATAAGAAGAGCCCCACTGGATCAGGCCAAAGGCCCATCTAGTCCAGCTTTCTGTATCTCACAGTGGCCCACCAGGTGCCTAAGGGAGTTCAGTAGACAACAAGATGCTTGCATCCTTTGCCATTCCCTTGCACCTGGCATTCTGAAGTAGCCTCCTATTAACATAAGGAGGTTGCCCAACCCATCATGGCCTATAGCCCATTTCCTCCAGAAATCCATCCAGTCCCCTTTTAAAGGCATCTAGACCAGATGCCATCACCACCTCCTGTGGCAAGGAGTTCCATAGCTTAATTACCCACTGGGTATTTCCTTTTATCTGTTCTAACTCTCCCAACCCTCAGTTTTAGCGGATGCCCCCTGGTTCTGGTGTTTTGAGAGAGGGAAAAGAACATCCCTCTATCAACTCTATCCCTCCCAGGCATAATTTTGTATGTTCCAATCATGTCCTCTCTCAGGTGCCTTTTTTCCAGACTGAAGAGCCCCAAACGCTGCAGTCTTTCTTCAAAAGGGAGGTGCCCCAGCCCCGTAATCATTTTTGTCGCTCTCTTCTGCACCTTTTCCAGCTCCACTGTGTCCTTTTTGAGATGTGGTGACCAGAACTGGACACAATACTCTAGATGTGGCCTTACCATCGATTTGTGCAGTGGCATAATAATATTGGCTGTTTTATTCTCAACTCCCTTTTTAATTACCCCAAGCATGGAATTGGCCTTCTTAATTGCTGCCGCACACTGGGTCGACACCTTCATTGAGTTGTCCACCAGCACCCCAAGATCTCTCTCCTGAGCTGTCACAGACAGCTCAGAACCCATTAGCCTATAGGTGAAGTTTTGATTTTTTGCCCCCATGTGCATCACTTTACACTTGTCTACATTGAAATGCATCTGCCATTTTGCTGCCCATTCCCCCAACTTGGAGATGTCCTTCTGGAGCTCTTCACAATCCTTTCTGGTTTTCACCACCCAGAAAAGTTTTGTGTCATCTGCAATCTTGGCCACCTCGCTGCTTATCCCTGTCTCCAGGTCATTTATGAACAAGTGGGAAAGCACGGGCCCCAAGACAGATCCCTGGGGCACTCCACTTTTCACCCCTCTCCATTGTGAAAATTGCCCATTGACCCCCACTCTCTGTTTCCTGGCCCTCAACCAATTCTGAATCCATAAGAGGACCTGCCCTCTTATTCTCTGACTGTGAAGTTTCCTCAGCCACCTTTGATGGGGAACTGTATAAAACGCCTTCTGAAAATCCAGGTATATGATATCCACAGGTTCACCCACATCCACGTGCCTGTTGACCTTCCACGCATTGAAACCCCTGAGCTCCACCTGCCTAGCTGGCCCTGCCCGTGGAACAGGTACCTTAAGGGTCCTGGCCCTTCCAGGACCTCCCGGCTACATTTCCCCATATCGTTGGTGCCAACATGCACCACAACCGCTACCTCCTCCCCAGCACTCTCTACCAATCTAACTAGATGAGATGTGATGTCCGCAACTTTCACAGCAGGCAGGCAAGTCACCATGCGATCTTCACATCCATCACAGACCCCCCTCTCTATGTTCCTAACTATAGAGTCACCTAACTCCTTGTAGTGACAAGAAGCCCACGTCCCCCCTGCCACCAAGGAGCATCCATAGTGCGACTGGATGTGGGCTCATCACTGGAAGAAGGGGTCTCCGCTGGGGGGACTGTTTCCCTCTGTTCCAGGCTGACATCCTCCAGCCCTGACACTTCTTTTCCTGGCAGCTGATGAGCTGCCTCTCTGAGGGTGGGACGAAGCCTGCAAGACAACAATAGGCTCTGGCCGTGATGATGAATGCAAAGGCTGAACTATCTTCTGTGCCTTTGCAAACATATCCTTGAGATCTGCTCACAGACTCCTGGCAGCCTATCCCCTGCCACACTGCAGCAACCATGTGCACCATGGGAGGGGGAGGTCTTTAATAAGTAAAGGAAAATAATTCCCCTACCTCTATGTAGGCTCCCTGATGAGTCTCCTTGGACCAATCTCAGCTATATAACCCTGGGAATGTGGCAGGCTAGAATCTGATAGGCAGAACTGCAGTCTGTATTTATCCACTTCCCTTGCCCAACCTGCCTGCTGGTTCCTCCCCTGAAATGCCCCAGTTACTCCCCCTCCCTGCTCCACTGCCCACCCCTGGAACCATTTTTTTCTGCTGTTGGTGGTGCTCATAGTCACCAGTCATTTACATGGACATCCCCACTGCGCACATTGATCCTGCTTCTGTAGGGCCAGCAAAAGGTGGCCCTAAGATTGGGCTGTGACACTTCTTGATCTTGAAAGTAATTCTGAATCATATGAAGGTTTATATCTTCAGCTGTATCATATTGACTGCAAATCTCTGCAGATCTAACAAATTTGGAGATAAAATTGATTGATTCTTGCCAGGTATATTTTGCTGTGTCACTTCCTCTTCTTCTCAAGGTTTTTGTGGATTCATAACACTCTCAAAGTTTCTGAAACTAGTTTGTCTTTGTCCATACCTAGCCTCGTTCAATATACTTTTTTGTGAGCTTTGCAAGAGTATTATTCCCAGGGATGCTTTTAATCCTTCTTTGTATGTCAGTAATGTGTTTTGGCCTAACGTTAAAGCCAGAAAATTCCTCTTCAATGGAACAATCATAAAATATGATGCTAGACCAAGGATTCATCCAACATTTTTGTACGATAGCCTTCTTTATGTCTTTCCAACCCATTGCAGCCACATTCAGAGCATCCTTAATATAAGGTTGAATTCAGAAATGCTGCAGTCTGAATTGACAAAAGCTTTTGGACAAACGATTCCCTGTGGTCACGCTTAAAGTTCTGTCTCGCACCTTGATCCATAGGTTGGATCAAAGCCATCACATTCACTGGCATATATGTGGCAAAAATATTTCTGCTCCCAAGCGATCAACAGCTACCAAGCAAAATGAGAGCTCTTCCTTTCTAAAATTCTCCTAAACATCAAGCACAAAATAAGTTAAAAAAACCTCTCCTTAAAGATTCCGGCTGTCATCCAAGCATTCTCCTCTGCCTTGTAAATCACTGGAAGATGCATAAGTCTTTTGAAAGCTGTAGGGTTTTTGTACTTCCCTGCCACAAAAAGCTTAGGTGTATGCATGTTGGGTGCATTCACAGATACAGGAATCACAATGCCGTTTTTTTGAAGCCACAAGCTCCCACCACCACCACCCACAGCTTGGCAAACTATGCCAGAAGAGACCAGTTTCATCGGAATTTTTTATTTCAGGAAATGACAAACATCATCCTCCACCAACTGCTCAGAAATAGTGCGATATTCCTCAGCAGCCATGTGTTCAGCAGACTGTTGCTCACTACAGCGGCCTAACTTGTGGATCCCATTCCAGTACGTACAATGGTGGAACCGTCCTTCAGAAAGCACACATGATGCACCTCACTTTGAAACTGTTCTGCTTTTTCTATGTGTATTAGCCCAGTAACAAGCTTCACAGTACTTCGCACTAAGCCATTTAAACAAAGTCACATAAAGAAGTCCTCATTTTAGGATTTTCTTGTCCTTGTACCTTGGTATGTTATGTAGGCATTTTGTCCTCGGTGACAAATGCTTGCAACTTATTTTCTTGTTTCTTTAGGTCATTGATCATTGATGTTCCTATATTAAATTCACTCATGGTAACATTCAATTTCCATCTCTTTCTGGCATCTTTACAGTCTCTGATTTCTGTTTCGATGTTAGTGTGTCATGCTTCCTTTTTGCACTTCTCTTACACTAGCACCTTCATTAACCTTTGATACCACCACTGGTAAAAATATTCAAACCACTGTACAGTAAAAATTGAAACAGCTGGACAAAATACAAGCACTCTCTGGCATCACACAATGTCAATGGCAGAGTTCTCTTGTCCTTTGTGCAGTTCAGCTACTTCCGCTGCTGCCTCGAAACTTTTTTAAAAAAACAAATTCAGTCAGTTCTGGGTTCATTTGGATTCCATACTATCAGGATTAGATGCCAATTATCCAAATTTTACAGGGATGTGATGGTGCTGCGGGTTAAACTGCTGCTGCTGGGCTTTCCAACTGGAAGGTTGGGAGTTCAAGACTGTGCGACAGAGTGAGCTCCTGTTGCTTGTCCCAGCTTCTGCCAACCTAGCAGTTCGAAAGCACCTAAAAATGCAAATAGAGAAATAAGAACCACTTTGGTGGGAAGGTAATGGCATTCCGTGCTCTACGGCGTATAGTCATGCTGGCCACATGACCATGGAAGCTTGTCCTCGCACAAACGCCAGCTCTTCAGCTTAGAAACAGAGATGAGCACCGCCCCCTACAGTCGGTCACGACTAGACCGTTGGGTCGTGGGGAAACCTTTTTATCCAAATCTTACTGTACTACCTTTCTCAAAAATGTCTGCTGTGCAAGATTTTGAGGAATCTTTGCAATGTACCATCCCTCTACAACCAAGAGGGATGGAACCAAGGCCAATCTTGGAACCAAGGCCAAAATTTTCTTTTTTGTCCTATCACCGTTCAGGGCGCAATCCTAAACTGCACTGGCATAGCGAGGCTGGCGGGCCTGTGCTGTATCCAGCGCAGCTTTGGAGAGCTCTGGAGTCTACCCCTGGGTCCCTTGCCCCAGGGGAGGCTCCAGCCTCTCCTGTGGCTTCCTCGGATCTGTGCCTCCCGTATAGCAGGCGCAGAGCTGAGGATGCTGCACGGTCCGAATCAGCTGTGCCCCCCTCACCAGGCTGGCACCCCTCCCGGCACACTCACGCTTGCCCAGTCCCTCCCGCCCTCCCAGCCAAGTTCAGCTGGCACATGAGCAGCGCGGTGCAGCCGCGGGCCAGCACTGTTGGGCTGACACTGCTGCTACCACTAAGTGAGCTCATGGCTGAAGTGAGATTAGAATTGAAGGCTTTCGTAACGGCGGCTAGATTGTTATATGCGCAAATGTGGAAAAATGAAGAGACTCCAAATACTGAACAATTAATAATGAAAATATATGAGATTGCAGAAATGGATATTTTAACTGAAAGACTGCGTGAGAAGTCAGATAAAACCATTCAATATTGGAATTTATTCTATGATTGGATGGATAAACAATGTTAGTGTAGGTGAAAATTTGAGCTAAATCTGTAGTTTAGTTTATAATGATTAGCTATACACAGCCGATGATGGAAAAATATAGAATGTCATTAGATTATATAGTAAAATAATTAGCCACACAGTAACCGCTTTCCTAATGTTTATTCCTTGTATGTATTCCCTTCCCAGGTTTTTTTTCTGTATCCCTTACCAAATTCCTTTATATATAAAAAAAACTTTATGAAAAAAAAAAATTGAGGACTTTCCTGCTCTTATCCTTAAACACCACACCACACGTTCATGATACATTGATTCAATATTTTCAATGTTTGGCAAAACTAAGAAAGGTGTAAATAAGTAAACAAGAAGGAGAAACTAAAAAAACCCCAGTTTATTTAAAAATACTGATCTTTGAAGTCAGGCTAATATTCAGAGGGACAATGATAGCAGTGCTCATATCTCAGTTTCTTTCTTGCAAATTGAATGAAATTAATTTACAGACAGATACCATTCCAACAACAATAAAGAATCTTGATGTTTTTTCCATTTGTAATTCACAGTTCAGGGCAGCTGATGAAATCCTATGATAAAGGATTTCAAAGGCTGTTTCAAGTAAATCTGCACCATACGGTTATCCCGCTGTTTATCATCAAACATATCCTGGGCTAGTTTACTCTGCCTTCAGCCATGCTTGTTTCTTTGGGTTCTTAATTAAAAAAAAAAAAAAAAGAGGAGACATATTCAAATCACATTGTTGAGTACATAAAAGTAAGAATAATGTTATAATCACTTATTTCATTATCACAAAACATGAATTGTGTATAATTTTGAACCGAGTTCTAATGAAATGAGTTCTCAGCAGGTGATTACGTGAATATGCATACACTGTCTGACCAAAACCTTAATTAGCTGCTTAAATTCATTTGTCTTTAAAAAGATGTTGATTGAAATTGTGCTTTGATTTTGGGATTGAGAAGAGAAGGTGAGAAGGTGGCTTCTATGATAAATTTATTTATTTATTTAATTTATATCCCGCCTTTCTGCCCCATGGGCACCCAAGGCGGCTTGCAACAATAAAAATACATTAAAACCACAAAGTTAACAACTAAAAGCAATGATTAAAAACAATATTAAAATAATTAAAAATGTAAAACAAGCCCCGTGGATCCTAAAATATACAAAAAAAGTGTAGAAAACCAGCCATCCTGTTGACAATTAAAAGCTTGTTGAAATAAAAAGGTCTTCAGCCCCCGCCGAAATATTGCCAAAGAGGGAGCAGTTCTTAATTCTAAGGGGAGGGTATTCCAAAGTCGGGGGGCCACCACCGAGAAGGCCCTATTCCTGGCCGCCATCCCCCTCTACTCACCTCTCACCTCAGACGTGTGCCATCCTCCCTGACTCCGAGAGTAGTCCAAACACGCTTTATGGTGGCCTTTGTGCTGACCAAACTTTGCTGGCTTAGTTTATGCTGGCCTAACTCCAGTTTAGGATTGCGCTCTGAGGGCCCAGTCCTATCCAACTTTACAGCCCTGATGCAGCTGCAGTACAGCCCCAAGGTAAGGGAATAAATGTTCCCTTATCTTGAGGTGGCCTCCTTGACTGCAGCTTCCCTGCAGAATGCCGCGCACACCCATTTGGCATAGCTGCAGTAGTGCTGGAAAGTTGGATAGGATTAGGCCCTGAGATATTTGCTCTGCATGCGTTATTTTGTAAATCCACATGCACATACTGTACAGGAGGCAATGGCATGATCCTGCCAAGGCTAATCCTGCCACTCTTAAATCTTTCTGATTTCAATAGAAGAGTTAAGTATACCTGTCTTATTGAGGTAGTGGAAAACTAAAGAAGTGGAAAAAAGATAAACTTTGATCTTCTACAACTCCATGCTGCTTGCATTCTTTAATCTTGAGGTCAATTTTTCTGCAGTATTTCATGCTAAACCCCTGTCCCCAGGTTAATATGTAGCTCCCATAGTATTGAGATTTTGTACATCATTATTGCAATGACTGGGAAGTTGAAACTGACTAGTACTTGCTATGCAGTGTAATTTTTGTGACATTTTTGTACAGTTGTTAACCTGATAAAATAAATAGTTGAGGATTATTTTATTTTATCTTTTCTTTTTGCAACTGTTGTCATACTCAACATATCATGAAGGCAATTGCTTCTATAACTTGCTTTAGGAAACAAAGCACGCTTTTTGTTTTGTTAAGAATTATTACACATTCAATTCAATTCAAGATTGTTTGTCATGCTCAATATAACTTGAGTAAGCCATATAATATGTTTTAAACCTTACTACTGATTCAATTAATGGGATAGTTAGCACCCCTGCTAACTGGGCAAGAGGCACTTTTTCAAGTGATGCTCCTCTAATATTTAGCAGGGGGAGAGTAATTGTCCTTCTTCACCCCTGCGTAGTGTCTTTTCTAATGGCTGTTGCTGGTAGTGTTCTGCATTTTTTTAGATTGTGAGTCCTTTTGGGACAGGGAGACATTTAACTTCATTATTATTATTTGCCTGTAAACTGCTTTGTGAACTTCGTGTTGAAAAGTGGTATATAAATACTATTTGATTATGATGATGATAATAGTGAATGTAAACTAATAACAAATTATCCATGAGATCTAGTATGCCTTTGTGTAAGAATAACAGTCTGATGAGAGTCAGAAAAACCAGGGGGCATCCGCTAAAACTGAGTGTTGGGAGAGTTAAAACAGATAAAAGGAAATACTTCTTTACCCAGCGGGTAATTAAGCTATGGAACTCCTTGCCACAGGAGATGGTGATGGCATCTGGCCTAGAAGCAGCGATGGGATCTACAAATGAACAAGGGGAATGCTGGGCGGGACGTAGGTGGGACTTCCGCTTGAGTGGCAGCCCGTCCGTAGCATTCCATGGCTGCCCTGGCCTCAGGGGGGCTCTTGCTCGCCACGGGGGACAGGTGAGGGTTGCGCCGGGTGCCTGGGCAAGCAGTGGGGGGGGGAATGCTAACCGGGGGCAGCCCCCCTGAGGCCAGGACAGCTGTGGAGCGCTACGGACAGGCAGCCAATCACGCGGGAGCCCCACGTAAGTCCCGCCCAGCGTTCCCCTTGTTCATTTGTAGATCCCATCACTGCTTAGAAGCCTAGGGATTGGACAGGTTTCCTAGGCCAAGGGGATTGGACAGGTTTCTGGAAGAAAAGGCCATGATGGGTTGTGCAACCTCATATTAGTAGTAGGCTACTTCAGAGTACCGGGTGCAAAGGAATAGCAATAGGATGCAAGCATCTTGTTGTCTACTGAGCTCCCTTAGGCACCTGGTGGGCCGCTGTGAGATTCAAGAAGCTGGACTAGATGGGCCTTTGGCCTGATCCAGCAGGGCTTTTCTTATGTTCTAATGTTCTTTTTAAGAGAGCCAAAATATCACTTTAAAAAAACAAACAAACCCTTAAAGCCAGAGGGGTTTTCATTTATTAAAGATTTCTAATATATTTGCTATCTAAAACTGTATGATAGATGTGACAATTCTCCATAAAAAGTGTGCATCGGATAGCCCTCTGAGGAATCTGGCCAATTTTGCTTTCTATTATAGGAATAAGGTAGAATATTGTAAATGTCAAATAGCAGATTGTGTAGCAGCATCAGTCTAGGCTAAAATGTAGAGCAAACAGGCCATTAATCTGTCAAATGGCCTTTCTGTTTTGCTAATTTGAATTATGTGACACTGGATTTAAAGTAGCTAGCAAATTGAGGTCTTAGAATTTAAATAGCTTTTGGTGGGTTCTGTTAAACAAATGTCAATGAGCAAAATGATCACTGCCTGCAGGTCTTCCCCATACCTGCAGCCTAGCACAGTGACCCCTGTCTTTTAAGTACCAATAAAGCTGCTGCAGTGCATTGTCAAGCCAGAAGATTGTGGGAGGTGATCAAGTATGAACCCACAAATGTTTAAAATGAATTTGTTGGACTGGCAGAGAATATATCCCAACCCCGTGTATCTCCTCTTGAAATTAGAGAGCTGGAAGAACAGGTGCTTGGACAACAGATGTTGAAGTACAGCAGATGCCTGGAGGGTGGCTTTGAGAAGCTTTCCAATTAGAACTGTTCTGCTGATTTACATTTTCCTTTAATTTTGTGTTTGTTCTTTCTTTGTCCTTGACTATTAAAACTATTTGCACCAAACCCAGCAGGTTTTGTTTTTAACTTTGAGTCCATCTGCTGATTTCCCCCCCCCCCGCACCTTAGAGGCTTAAATTTTTGCTGGCTGTACTGCAATCAGTGCAGTTGTTGTACTGACAACAAGAGAGGCCAGGAGTGCTTTTCCAAGCCTCCTAATCAGTGGTGTCATCCTACCGGTACGCTGGGCGGGACATCCAGGTGATCGGCAGCCCGCCCGTCACGTACTGCAGCGTTACGCCATTTGCGTAATGTACGCAAGCGGCGTAACTGGTTACGCAAACGGCGTAACGCTGCGGTACGCGACGGGCGGGCTACCGATCACCCGGATGTCCTGCCCAGCATACCGGTAGGATGACGCCACTGCTCCTAATGTATTATTTTTGCAATTAACAGAAAGATTTCTTGTAGTCACTCATATGAGCACCTCTTTCTGTTTCTGGAACTTCTTGGAAAATAAAACAACTTTTGATCCCTTTAGCATGAGCATCTACCCTAAGGGAGAGAGCTGGCCTGCCCAAACCTCCTTGGATGACCCCACCATGGCTCCAGCCTGTGGTCACCTCTTGGCACCCTTGACTTTTCAATGCCAACCCCTGGAATTGAGGTCAAGGAAGCTGAATTGCTCTGCCTACCAGAAGCCTGACAGCCTTTGAAGCAGACAATGCAATTCAAGGCTGAGGGATCATCAACTAGCAATCCCAAGTCAGACACCCTCATAACACTGGTTCTGACTCTCCAAAATCAATCTAAACCAACTTTCCAGAGCTGATGTAGCTGCAATGCAACCCCAAGGTAAGGGAAGAAATGTTCCCTTATCTTGAGGAAGCCTCGGTGACTGACCCACCCACTGCAGGATGCATGGTGACTACCTAACGTGGGCCAACTGGGTCATGTGCTCCACCAGCCTCACCATGCCAGGATCAGAGGCCACATGCATAATGCGCCACCCAGGCTCTGCCCCTTGGCACTCCGAGCTCCAATCAAGCGCAAGCCCCATTCCCTCCTCATGCAAGGTGGCAACCAGGCAAAGGATGCCCCTGCCCACAGCTGTGGGTGGGAGGACAGCAAAGTTCTTAACAAGACTCTTGTTACACCAGAATTCAAGAGGTGAAATTCAGAGCAGAGGGAATTCACAGAACCATTAAGGAACGGAACTGGGGAAGTTAGCTTATTTGTGGTGGTAACATGCAATGTTTCAGGTCCCACTGTGTGGGTCAACAGCACTATTAGAGACAGTAATGCAGAGAAGTGTGGTCTGAAAGTTGTGTGGGGGTGTGGCTAGCTGGCACATTCCATCTCTCCCTCTTCTTGAGTTCAGTTAACAAGAGGTGAGGGAGTCACCTTTCCGTAGAGCCATTGAACAAATGCCTTCCCTCTTCACTGATCAATCTAAATTACAACAATGTACCACTAACCTTGGTTTGAGATCAGGGCATTCAGGCAAAACAGTGTTTTTATAGTCAGGTTTGAGTCCAGGCATGTACATTAGAACTCGATGGGCATTTTAAATTTTAATGTGCCATCTTAGCCAAATATGGTTACAACCCTATCCACACTAACCTGGGAGTAAGCCCCACTGACTATAATGGGACTTACTTCTGAGTAGGCATGCATAGGATTTGGATCTATGTGGCGCACATCCTGAGCCAAGATAACCACAGTTTGAGTAATAACAATGGGTAGATGTGAAGCAATCTATTTCTACAAAGCGGATGAGGATCTTTCTTTACAAACAGCACGATAATGTTTTAAACATAAATCCACAGTACAATCCACTAGAGCACAAGACGTCTGGGACAGAAGATTAAACCACAGATAGAGAGCACCATGCTTAATAGAGATGTCAGTTGTACACAGTAGGGCTTCCTTGAACTAATTACATGTGATTTGCTGAAGCAAGGAGATAGAATTCCAGTTTATGCAGAATGCTTTGCTTGCAGAATTCAGAAATCCAACTTAAATATCTTTCTCCTGCCAAAGTCAGTCCATATGGAGAGGATGTTAAGAAACATTCCGAGGTGAACAAATCTGATTCCAGCCTTCAATAGAACCACACATGTGCTGAAATACAAGTGTTAGGGCAAAAATTGCCATCACAAAAGGCCATAACTTCCCTATTAAGGAAAGCTTTGATCGTGATAAGGAGAAAACTACCCTGCCTTTGATGTCACTTTTTTCAGCTGAGCATTTGTGAATTCAAAGTGTGACTATCTGAAGTGGACTTGACAGTGCCAAATTAAAGGAAGGACATTCAACAGACAGTAATAATGGGGTGGCCTTGCCTCATACTGATATGTCCATTAAGACAAAGTCAGCCTCCGGGCTCTCCTTAAATGGATGCATCTCATATGATGAGCTCAGAGTGGAAGGAACACCATGAAGAGGAGTGACATTACAATATTCCCCCAAACTCTAGGACCAACTTTTCACTAAAAATTCTAGTGTGGAATATTCTTGGATGGAAAGAGAAATGCAATGATGATGAATTTGTTAAATACCAGAGATTATGATATTCTTCTTTGCAGGAATCTTGGACTTTAGAACAAGTCTCCCTGGATAGGTTTAAGTATTACTCTGTTCCAGCTTATAAATGTAAATCTAAAAATCACTGACTACAGGGCATATTTATCTTTGTTTATAAATATTTATTTATTTATTTATTTATTTATTTATTTGATTTGTATCCCGCCTTTCCGCCACAAGGCCCTCAAGGCGGCATTTACAAGGTTAAAAACACAGTAAAAACAATTAAAAACAGTATTAAAAGACAATAAAAACAATATTAAAAATACAACATACAACAAATTAATCCCTAGGATCATAAAATATATAAAAAGAATGCAAAAAAAAAGCCAGCCAGCCAGCCTGTCAGCAACTAAAAGCCTGCTGAAATAAAAAGGTCTTCAGCCCCCGCCGAAATACCGCCAAGGAGGGAGCAGTTCTTAACTCCAAGGGGAGGGTATTCCAAAGTTGGGGTGCCACCGCCGAGAAGGCTCTCCTACTGGCCGCCACCCCTCTCACCTCTCCTGGTGGCGGCACCGTCAAGAGAGCCCCCCCAGATGACCTCAGAGTACGGGTCGGATTATATGGGAGGAGGCGGTCCCTCAAATACCCTGGGCCCGAGCCGTAAAGGGCTTTAAAGGTCAACACCAGCACTTTGAATTTGGCCCGGAACAGAACCGGCAGCCAGTGTAGTCGCCGAAGCAGTGGCTCGACAGAGTCAAACCGACGTGCCCCAGCAACCACCCGAGCAGCCGCGTTCTGTACTAGTTGTAATTTCCGAACCGTCTTCAAAGGCAGCCCCACATAGAGCGCATTGCAATAGTCTAATCTAGATGTCACTAGGGCATGGGTCACTGTGGCCAGGTCCGCGCAGCTCAGGTACGGTCGCAGCTGGCGGATCAGCCGAAGCTGAGCAAAGGCTCCCCTGGCCACCGCCGACACCTGAGACTCCAGGTGCAGCTGTGAATCCAGGAGAACCCCCAAGCTGCGGACCTGCTCCTTCAGAGGGAGTGCAACCCCATTCAGAGCAGGGCGATAGTCCAATACCCGAGCTGTGGATTTCCGGACCAAGAGCACCTCTGTCTTATCCGGATTTAATTTCAGCTTGTTCGCCCTCATCCAGCCCCCAACTGCCTCCAGACAACGATTCAGGACCTCAACTGCCTCCTCAGAATCAGGGGGAAAGGAGAGATAAAGTTGGGTGTCATCAGCATATTGATGGCACCCCACCCCAAACCCCCGGATGACCTCTCCCAGCGGCTTCATGTAGATGTTAAATAGCATGGGGGATAAGATAGACCCTTGCGGCACCCCAAACTTAAGAGGTCGGGGTGCCGAACAAGCGTCCCCCAGCACCACCTTCTGGGATCTGTCAGCCAGGAAGGAGCGGAACCACTGCAAAACAGTGCCTCCAAGCCCCAACCCAGCCAGCCGACCCAGAAGGACACCATGGTCGATGGTGTCGAAGGCCGCTGAGAGGTCCAGCAGGACCAACAGGGACGCACTCCCCCTGTCCATTCCTCGGCGTAGGTCATCCACCAAGGCGACCAAGGCAGTCTCCGTCCCAAACCCCGGCCTGAAGCCAGATTGGAATGGGTCCAGATAGTCCGTTTCCTCCAGAACCCTCTGCAGCTGGGACGCCACCACCCGCTCAATCACCTTGCCCAGAAATGGGATATTTGAGACTGGCCGAAAGTTATTTAGATTAGTGGGATCCAGGGAGGGTTTCTTCAGGAGGGGGCGAACTATCGCCCGCTTCAAAGCAGGCGGCAGCACCCCCTCCCTCAGAGATGAATTCACCACCCTCCCCGTCCACTCGGCCAGCCCTCCCCGGGCAGCTCTAATTAGCCATGCTGGGCAAGGGTCGAGCGGGCAAGCAGCAGGTCTCACACTGCAGAGAATCCTGTCCACATCCTCAGGTTCTACAAGCTGAAAAGAATCCCAAATTGTAGGATAGACAGGTTCCCCAGGGACATCACTAGAAATGCCCACAGCGGCGTCCAAGTCGTGCCGAATCTGATCGACCTTCTCTGCAAAATGGTTTGCAAATTCGTCACAGCGAGCCTCCGTGTGATCCTCCCCTCCAATAGGAGGGGGCAGATGTAGAAGGCTACGGGCCACACGAAAAAGCTCAGCTGGACGGTTCTCCGCAGAAGCAATGGTGGCAGAGAAGTGAACTCTCTTAGCTGCCACCACCGCCCTAGAGTATGATCTTAACTGGGCTCTAGCCCGGGTACGGTCAGATTCGGCACGAGTCTTTCGCCACTGACGCTCTAGACGCCTGCCCTGCCGCTTCATCATCCGCAGCTCCTCAGAAAACCAAGGAGCCGCTCTGATTCTGCGATTGGGCAGGGGACGCTCGGGAGCGATCTCATCCAGGGCCCTGGCCATCTCCGTATTCCAGAGGTCGACCAGGGCGCCGGGTGGATCTCCAACTCTAGCAACAGGAAAATCCCCCAGAGCCCTCAGGAATCCATTCGGATCCATCAGCCTCCGAGGGCGGATCATAGAATGCGATCCCCCGCCATTGCAGAGGTAGGAGGCTGCAACAAGCCTAAATCCCACCAGAAAGTGATCTGTCCATGACAAAGGAGTGATCTTAATCTCCTCCACCTCCAGATCGCCATCAACCTGCCCAGCAGTAAACACCAGGTCCAGCGTGTGGCCCGCATCATGTGTTGGGGCAGATATTCTTTGAGACAGACCCATGGTTGCCATGGAGGCCATGAAGTCCTGAGCCGCAGCTGTTCCCGGGGCCTCGGCATGGACATTGAAGTCCCCCAATACCAAAAGGCGGGGGGACTCCAACACCATTTATGCAGATTCTACATCCCCTGTGTCACCCCCAATAATCTGCAAGGTAGCTTTAAGAGAGAGAGTTCTAATATTAGTCAATATTGATAGCCCACTTATTCTAATAGCACAGAATTGGTCCAGTACTGGCACAAAATTCTCCAAGAACTTAGAGAGGTTTCCCAGCGTGGATTTTGTATTGGGAGGAGATCCTAAGATTAGGTAGTTGCAAGCATTGTGATCTTTAAGTTATTGAGAATAGAGAGGGATGTAGTCTTCTTGCCTATTTGTGCTCTTAACAGTTGGTCCAGGGACAGTTGTTCTAATGTTGTTGGGTCTGATGTAGTAAGACTTTTTATTATGTGTTATTGGTTCTTTTCTCTCTTTCGCCTTCGCTTTGTATGTTTGTCTGTCATATGCCAATAAAGGTCTGGTGTGAATGTGTGGAAGAATGTTGACATTTTGAGGAAGAAGAAAAAGCTATCTCTGTCTGATGCAGAAAAGGAAGGCACAGGACTGTACAGGCGTGCCCCAGTATCCACTGTTTCAGTATCCATGGTTTCAGTTATCCATAGATACCATTGGTGCTGGAATTAAAAAAATAGGGGAACATCAGTGGATTTGCTGCCACAAGGTTAAAAAAGAGATTTGTTTAATGTTCCCCTATTTTTAAAAGAGAACCCCCAGTTTGCATACTTTCAGGTATCCATGTTTATTCATGTTTAAGATGCCACAAAGTGTTTTTTTTTAATATTTATGCTATTATTTGCTCTTCTTAGAATTCCATTTGGGGCAGAGATCTTAGATTGATGGAATGGCAATATACAACTTCTTACGAGGTTTATTTCAATTTTTAAATATTGTTTCAAATAAAGTACAGAACTGAACTAATTGTAACAGCCAACCTCAACCTGCAATAACCCAAAGTTTTTTGGCCAAAAACAAAAACAAACCCCAGCTTGCAAGGTGCACTTTCTACATTTGCCACACAGCTCAAACCTCCCGTGGCCTCTGGGATGTGACAGAAGGGATAGTCCATGGGGAGAGGGTTGCAGATGGCAGACCCATCGTATATGGAAGATCTACCGTGCAGGGTGTTGAAACAGGATTCCTACTGTGTTCCTTCCCATTCCCATTACACAGACATAAATTTGTTGTTGTTCAGTCGCTAAGTCGTGTCCGACTCTTTGCGACCCCATGGACCAAAGCACACCAGGCCTCCCTGTCCTCCACTAGCTTCCTGAGTTCGCCCAATTTCATGTTCATTGCTTCGGTGACACTGTCTAACCATCTCATCCTCTGCTGCCCCCTTCTCCTTTTGCCTTCAATCTTTCCCAGCATGAGGGTCTTTTCTAAAGAGTCCTCTCCTCTCATGAGGTGGCCAAAGTATTGGAGCTTCAGCTTCAGGATTTGTCCTTCCAGGGAGCAATCAGGCTTGACTTCCTGTAGGATTGACTGATTGGATCTCCTTGCAGTCCAGGGGTCTTGAGTCTTGAGTCTTCTCCAAGACCATAATTCAAAAGCATCTATTCTTCGGCGCTCTGCCTTTCTTATGGTCCAGCTCTCACAGCCATACATTGCTACTGGGAAAACCATAGCTTTGACTATGCAAACCTTTGTTGGCAGGGTGATGTCTCGGCTTTTGATTAAGTTGTCTAGGTTCGCCATAGCTTTTCTCCCAAGAAGTAAACGTCTTTTAATTTCATGGCTGCAGTCACCATCTGCGGTGATCTTGGAGCCCAGGAAAATAAAGTCTGCCACTGCTTCCATTTCTTCCCCTTCTATTTGCCAGGAAGTGATGGGAGTGGTTGCCATGATCTTAGTTTTTTTAATGTTGAGCTTCAAGCCAATTTTGGCACTTTCCTCTTTCACCCTCATCAGAAGGTTCTTGAGGTCTTCCTCACTTTCTGCCATTAGAGTGGTATCGTCTGCATATCTGAGGTTGTTGATATTTCTCCCAGCAATCTTGATTCCAGCTTGTGAATCATCCAGCCCAGCCTTTCTCATGATGTACTCTGCATATAAGTTAAATAAGCAGGGTGACAGTATACAGCCTTGTCGTATAGTACTCCTTTCCCAATTTTAAACCAGTCGGTTGTTCCATGTAGACAGAAATTGGATCTCTAAAACTGGGAAAGATAGTTATTGCTTGTCACAATGTATATTTTTATATTGTGAATCTTAATAAATTGTTGTATTGAGGCAATTTGTGATTTGCATTTTTTCCTTCATCATAAAATAAAAATAATTCCTGAGACGACTTTTAATTTTTGTATATTATAAATGTCTAGTTTTTAATGGCACTTGCTCCTGTATTCTGGTCGGTTTTGCTGATTTATTTAGTGTTTGCCTGTCTCTGTTGCCTGCTTTACAGAATATGACAATTTGAAAAATGTGCATCACGCTAACTGAAATATCCTAGAGAAGCAAGTTAGTTTTGGCATTTATTGTTAATTGAAATTTTCAACAAGTAGCAGCTAAAAGACTGCTAATGCTCATGAATTTGCATCGTGTTAAACATCTGCTACTCTTCAGCATAACTCTGGTAAAGTTACAGCTAGCTCATAAATTTAAACAAGGGTAAAAGGTTCTCAGATGTGGAGGGGCTTAATGTCCTGAAAAATGGGATGGAAGATAACATGCTGTATTGAGATCATTAAAAATCAACCATGTTTTGCCTAAATTTCAGGAGCAGAGGATTTCATTATACACTGTAGATCAGCTTGTTTTTGCCAGTGCAGCCACACTGTATTAAATTATTTCCCATGAATTTATAAGATACTGCAAAAATGTTGGCTCATTAACATGTGAGTTTCTTGTGCCATCAAGGTGCTGCAAAACAATGACTTGTTTTTGTACAGCAAGAGGGGAAACAGCTCTATATTTGGTAATCTTCATTTCATAAGGCCATCATTGCCTTGGAGCAATGCACATCATTGCAAGCGGGAAAATGTTACGGTGATGTCCTAACAATTATTTTCAAACTGATATCCTGCCTTTATATAGATATGCTTCACTACATCTCCTGTTGCTCACTGGAGTAAGTAAGTCAGGGGAGAGGGCAGAAAGGGGGTGGAGAATGGGTGAAATGAGCCAGGGGAGGGATGGGTGGACTGGGTCTGGGTTGGTGTGGGTCCAGTAGCACTGGCACTGCCAATATTCTTTCCTCTTTCCCAAACCCAATCCTGCTATGCAGGTCAAAGCGGACCTAGCACAAGTTTGAGTAGACTCTTCTGTGCCATGGAGCTTACACTCAGTTAAAGGAACCATTGTTCCCTTACCTGGAGAAGAGATCTGCAAATGCCACTCACGGTAGGATGTAGCAGTTTTGGCACCTCTGTATTGGCAGGGTGGGTGGGGAAGAATGGATGGAATTGAGCCCTTAACTGCTTAACAGATATGCAACTAAAGTTCTCCACCTGCTATAGGAATATGACTTCTGCACAGCAACCTTCCCCTGCACTAGAGAATCTAAAAGAACAGGGGCCATGATACATACACATTCTCCGACTTAATGGGCGTCTGACTTATGGATGGCTGTGTGGTACTTTCCCACAAGTGCAGTACATTCTTCCCTGGTGTTTCCTCACAGGCATGGCTGTTCTGACTGTCAGTGTCAGGATATATACCAGTCAGTCGGACCCGGAGGCCCGAGCGCGCCCCATGGCAGGCGCTGAAACTGCGCCCCCCCCACATAGCCCCGCCCCCGCGCATCACTCAGACACGCCTCCCTTACCCCAGAAATGCTCCATTTCTGAGCGTAAGGGAAGCGTGGGCGGGCGGGAGGGACGAAACCCATGCAGTCTCTCCTGGACCACGTGCAATGGTGCCCCGCCGCTGCCCGGCGCCCCATGGCGTGAGCCATGGTAAGATACGCGTAAGATACAGGTAAGATACGCGCCTGATACCAGTAGGGACCTAGTGTAAAAGTTATGGCAATCTGAGGGGGAAAATGGTATTTAGATGTTTTCAGATGACAGGTGTAGGCAGGACCTTAACACTGTGGGTGCATTTATTTAACACAGACAGGCCCAAGAATCCTGGCGATCACCCAGCCTTTCACCAAAGTGATGCACAGAGCCTGCCTTTTTGGGAAGCTTGATGTGTCAGCTACACTATCTGGATGGCAATGACCCAAATGTTTGTGCTTGCATTAAGCTCTTCTTACTGGAGAGAACTGATTTTCTTCATCTTCGATCAGTGGTCATTCATCATGAAAGTATTCGTTCTGGCTCAGAATCCTGTTAGCTAGTTATGCAAGACTGAACTAGACTTAGGAGCAAACCTTGCAAAAAAGAATATGTAAGAATATTGCATAAGTGAAGGCCCTCACTTCAAAATGACACTTCAGTGCCACAAATTCAGAGACAGCTTTAGAATTTGTCTCTGGCGAATACAACTCGCAACAATGGCACTTTTAAACAATGATTGCCAAGATTGTGTTTTCATTTGTCACATCCACTCCTCTTCCCCAGGTTTTACGAACAATAGATTACCAAACCATTTCCCTTGATGCTCATGCCTTCTTCCCCCCCCCCTCCGAACATGGTAATTGCCATAAAAAAGTGTGCATCAGCAAGTAGTCCTCCTACTGTGAAGGAACTGACAGGGAAAGGCACCTCCAGTCCTTCCCCACACCCACATTTAAAAAGACATTTTTCACACTGTTGCAAATAACCTTTTTTAATTCCATATTTGCGGGTAGCATATTAGCAGCACCCAAATGCACCTTTGCTGAGGTGCCTGTGATTTTTTGGCGTTCTGCGTCACCCACTGGAATAGCGGAAGCTCCAGAGTTCTCTTGCTGTGACAGCCCTGCCGTTAAGGGCCAATTTCTCGACAGCGACTGTGCCAGGTACTGCACTCGCAATTGCTTTGCAGCTGAGCATGCGGATAGATAATCATGTGTAATTCAGCAAGCTGGCTGGAGGTTGACAGCTCCTAATGCAATTCCCAATCATGACAACTCAGCTCACCAGTTTCAGGCAGCAATGAAACAAAAAAAAAATGTGCTGAGTTACCAAACCACAAATACATAAAGGGAGATTGCTGAGCAGCGCAAGGGAAGGACGCATATTTGTACAAAGCCACTCTAAGCTATGCTGTGTTCATATTGTAGTAAAGCAGGTGACACCAACTTACGTCTTTTACAAACAGATACAAATAATGGATAATAGTGTGTGTTTCTAAAATGGAAATGTGACCTTACTTTTTGCTGTATATTTCAGCTAGACTTTGAGTTGGTTCAACTCAGAAAGAGGCTCATTTCTCTGTGCAGTTCTGCTGTACCGTAAAGTCAGTAAAGGACTGGATGAGGGTGAACAAACTGAAAATAAAATGCAGACAAGCCAGAGACTTTCTTGGTTAGGAGACCTACTGACTCTGGGATGGTCTGTCAACCTGTTCAGGATGGGGTAGCACTTCCCTTGAAAGAGCACATTCACAGTTTAGAGTCTTTGTTTAATGATTTTATAGCCCAGTGTGGGCACTTAAGATGCCTTACAACATTTAGGGCGCAATCCTTACTAACTTTCCAGCCCTGACATAGCTGTGCTAATGGGAAATGATCTGCATTCTGCAGTGGCGTAGTAGTCACAGAGGCCTCCTCAAGGTAAAGGAATGTTTGTTCCCTTACCTCAGAGCTGCATTGCCCTTACCCTGGTGCTAGAAAGTTGGTTAGGATTGCGCCCTTAAATAAATCAGTAAAACATTAAGAACAGTTAAACACAATAAATGCAGAGAAATCCAATAGATTGCAGCAAATAATTAGTATTTTTTTTTAAAAAAAAATAGCCAGTTAGTCATCAAAAGCCATCCTAAACACAAAATGAGTTGGGGTCTAGCCAAGAGGCCTTGAAAGAGGGAGGGTTTCATCACCAAGAAGGCCCTGTTCCTCACCACCATCCCCATACCTTTATCAATAGTGACATGGTTAAAAGAGCCCCTCAGCGGATGGGTTGAATTACATGGAAAGGGGTGGTCCCTGGTCTCATGCCATAAAAGGCCTTAAAAGTCAAAAGTAGAACTTGAATTGTGCCCAGAAAAAAAACAGCAGCTAACGTTGCTGCCGGAACAGCAGCACAACTGAGATCCCAATCCTATGCTAGATTACTCAGAAATAAATCCCATTATAATCAATGGGGCTTACTCCTAGGTAAGTGTGGATAGGATTGCAACCGGAATCAAACTGATGTGCCCCTGCGAAGACCCAGGCTTCTGCGCTCTGCACTAATTGCCTTTTCCGCAGATGCAACATGCGGCTACCTGGGGTTGACTGGTACGATCTGATCCGATCATGTCTTGCCTTTATAGTTTCAGCTGCGTTGTGGCTCTTGGTGCAATACAAGATGCTGATGATCACATTGGAAACCTCAAATGGGTTAGGGCCAAGATGCCTGCTTTGCTGCCTTCTTCCATATGAATCTGCTGATCTGTTAAGATCTGGGAGAGAAGACCTCTTGCCTTTCCTGCCACCCTTTGAAATTTGGTTATGGATGACAAGCAAAAAAGGCCTTCTCAATAGTAGCCCCATGATGTGGAATTCCCTGCCCTCTAGTGCAGTGTTTGTCCTCACTGTATCACTTTGCAAGTACCACCAGAAGTACCACCGGAAATAACTGGTGATGACATCATTGCCAGTTATGTCCAGGTTGGGAGAGCAGATGCAATGTGACTAACTCCAGTATGAGACTCAGGGTGGATGGGTGGGTTTTTCTGAGTGTGGAAAACCATGCTTTGGAGTTCTGCTCACTGTGCCAAGCCCCAACCGCTATGTCATGCTTTGTCGCTGGTATCGCTGCCCAGGGGTCCTGTGTGTATCACTGTGTGTATCTAAAATGGAAATGTGACCTTACTTTTTGATATAGACAAGTACTGATGGTGGTACCCAAACCACTGATTGAGAAACACTGCTCTAGTTTATACAGTCAGTTTATATGCCAATTTGCTATAGCAAATTCTGTGATTGTCCCAAAACAAAACAAAAGATGTACAAGCCTGATTTTAAAACTAGGTGTCATGGGTTACACACCCATGTAAAAAAAAATGTCTTTGCAGAAATTTACAGCTGACAAGTGTTTAGTGAGAAGTATATATTTCTATAAATATATGAAAAAATGTAAGGTATAATATTGACAAATACACTTTACAACATTTTTTTTTATTTTGAAGAATTTATATCCCGCCTTTCCCATGCCGAAGCAAATGCCTAAGGCGGCTTACATGGACATGCTAGTCTAAACCACCATTTTTCAATGGGGTTTTTACAAATACACAGTCTTCTGCGATTCACCGAATCCTCAGTCCCAGATGTAGCCTTCACGGTGTAGTTCTCTCCTCTGGCCGTGTGACATCGAGCTTCAGCAGGTGATCATAAGTCCAGCCTGGACAGGTCCTCAAGGTTGGACTCTATTCTTTTGCTGGCTGGCCTTCTCACAACATTCCCTGGCTAATCAGCTCCACAGTGACCCCATTCTGCCACCACAGATACTGCAGCTTGTCACAGCCTGGCATCCTTGTCTCCCATCTAAAAATAGACCACAGATTATCTTGCTTAGCTTCAGGCAGTACCAGAGGCTCAACCATCAGTCCACATCTCCTGCCTGTTTTATATGGGTAGGTGCTGCAGGAATCTCCCATTTAGCCGTGGCTCCGTTTGGTGTATACACATATCAGGAGATCCTACCTTTTGACTGTATAATGATAAAGTAGTTGTAATTTAGGACAGGAAGTGTTAAAAGAGAGGTCATTGTTTCCATCAGAGGATGTTCCTTTGATGTTAATGTTATTGTCATTGCAAAGAAATGTCTCCCATGAACTGTGGGATGGTTCTAATATGATAAGGCCATTACAGAGAGGAATGAATGTGCTAAAGAAAACACAAGGAGAAGTTGGAAATATCATTACAATATCAGGTCATAAACTGGAAGAACTCCTGAATTAGAGCCCAGTTCTCTGCTCACAGAAACGTATTAGACTGGCTCACTCTTAACATTATTACATTTTTTTTAAAAAAAAAATCTACTTGAATTGATTGCCTTCAAGTAGGGATAGTAAAAGCACCGGTAATAGCTAATGGCTACAAAATTCTTCCTATTTTCAGTTTAAATGTGTTCGTATGCATCAATTTTATATCCATTTCTTTCTGAGCCAACATCCCTTAATTCCTAGACAAGGAAAGAAACAGAAAGAAAGAGGTCTTCTTTCATGCTCACATTTACCCCCAAGATATTGACAGAACATTCTAGCCTAGTTCTCGCTGAGCTGTTGAACCTGTATTTAGGCTGAACCACTTCATTTTACAAGTGAGGGTAGAGCTGGTTCAACACATTTGGCTGCCTGAGACAAAGAACAAGATTGCACCCCTCTTGTGGACAGAGACTCGACACTCTCAGACCATGCCCCTGAGTAGGGCTGCAGAATAGATACATGCGAAAGCCTGAGTTTTCTGGAACCAGAGCAGGTGGTTTCACAAGGAACAATGCATGTACCCATATTTAGAACCCAGTCCAACTCTTGTTCCCACCATAGCATGCAGCCATGCCAAAATGGGCTGCATTGTATGCTATGGGGGGGGCAGAGTGGGAGGTTTGGGGAAAATAAATTTCCCATAGCCCTCTGTTGGCCTCTCAGTTGCCAATGGGTTGCCTTAGACTCTTTTGCTGACACAGATCCAAAGAGACAAGGAGGGAATCGCATCCAGTATAGGTCACCTGCGCTGGGTGCCATCCCCCTCCCACCTCCAATATGCCTCCCACACTCCCCCGTTCTGCCCTCCCTACTGACTCACCTTCTTTCGCGGTGACTTGATGCATTTCTGGCGTGCCATTTCCAATGGCCATAAAGCATCTACCACTGCCGGAATTCTCATTCTGATAGCAGTAGAGCCGCTGTGAAGTTTCATTTTAGTTTGGAACAGGGAACCAGGGATGAAGCTACTGAAGTCATGAAAAAGCTGGGCTTTGGATAGAGAGAAATGGTGAGATGCTACACTGGTAGGTGATTAAGCTACACTGAGTGCAGCTCTAACACAGTTAATCTGGGTAATGATTTTACTTCAACAGGTTATAAAGATATGCTGGTGAGGGTTCCAGATAAAGTGGTGGTGATAATTTCACACTTAGATTACATTTGTCTCGCACTTAAAGAGACAAATGTAATCTATGTGTGAAATTATTATCTCCTTCCTCCTCCTCCTCTCTCTTTCTCTCTCTCTCTCTCTCTCTCTGACACACACACACACACACACACACACACACACACACCACTCCTTAAAAAGTTTCCATAAAAAGAGAACGTACCCTGTGATAGTGTGCCTTACAATAATGGTTTGTGGTTTGTGCACATTGCTACTGGAACTCCAACAACACAACCTACGTATTATCATACATTGTGATATTTTCCACAGGGGTAGCTGTGTTAGGGCTCAATCCAAAAGCTGGCAGCCTTATTAATCATAAACTGAACTGTTGTGTACAGATTGTATTTTGGGAATTTTGGAAACATTGCGTGTGGCATGATGAAAAACATATTGCAATATTAAAAAATATGTGAGCTTTCTAGACTGCAGGGAATTGTATGTATTAAAGTAAACACTCCATCGGATTTATTCTACAGAGATTTCATTAGATCTTTCCCTGCCAGGAGCTTGAGCTTCTCAATTCCCCAACACCAATCATAGGTGGAAGATATGCTATACATGTCTTTTCCGTATTTTTCAAGCTGTCATTGGCATTTAATACTTTGGATAGCCATTTTTAAGTCATATTTTATATCTCACCTTTCCTCCCCTCATGGAACTGAAGATGGCACACAGTTGGATCCCAGGTGGATCAGACCAAATTTGAGAAACCTGCTTTAAACCTGGAAACCCATTATGAAATCCTGCAGGCCTCTCTACTGTACACCTACCACTGAGGCTCTAGGGGGCCCAATCCTATCCAACTTTGCAGCACCATGCCAATGGGGTGTGTGCTACATCCTGCCCTGAGGGGACATTCATGGAGGCTTCCTAAAGGTAAGGCAACAATTGTTCCTTTACCTCAGGGCTGCATTGCGGCTGCATTGGCATAGCAAAGTTGAATAGGATCGGGCCCCTAATCCTCTACTCAAGTACTTTCTATTTTCTTACTACCTTCTCATTGCTACTTTCTTATTTCAAGCAATCAGCCCCTGTTATCCACAGAATGTTTTTCTACACCAGATGGTTAAGAGCAGCTGCCCGTGTTTGCCCACTTCACAGCTTCCTTGTCAGGTCGATTTGGTAATGCTTTCCCTGCCCTTAAATTGCGGGGCGTTTTGTACATTTGTCTTTTCTAACAATAAATTGTGGGTTGGTTTTAGGTCCCATAGTAATAATCTGTTACAAGTCTCAGAAACCCAGAGTAGAATTTTCAAAAGTGGGCCAATTACTGTGGGAGTGAGATTAATGCCATGTCATCATGTGCCACTTGCCACTTGCCATTCTCTGGGAAGACGGCCTGGATAAATGCAGTCCATTGCCAAGTCCTGACACAAAAATAGGATCACATTCTATGTTTCTTGGCAGGCTGATCAATATTTTATCTGCCAAAGCATGCAGAAGTGCTAAACAGAATGAATTGTGTGGCTGCTATCTAACAACAAAAAGCAAAATTGGTCTCTGTGAACAGCTCATGTATGTTTGAAGAACATGATTTGCAATCATAGTGTAATACTCGGGGGGGGGTTGTTTTTTAAAAATGTCTACATTTTGTAAAATATTAGATGTTAGAAATTTCTCTTAGCAGTTTCTTAAAAGTTTGCAATCTTCAGAAATAATCTGCTCAAGCTGGTGATGAATGAACATGTGCTTGCTGAATTCCTGGCTGCATTGTAGTCTTCATTAGAAAAGGATACAAAGTTTAGGTTTTTTTGAGCTTGGAAAAAAGTGTAGGCCTGCGATGTTCAACCTTTTTCATCTCTTGGCACACTGACAAGGTGCTAAAATTGTCAAGGCACACCACCCACTTTTTGACCATTACCAAGGCACCCCCTGCTGCTGGTGGGGAGCTCCCACTCCCAGTGGCCCTACTGACAAATGACCCTCTCCCAAACTCCCACGGCACCCCTGCAGACCATTCGCAGCAGACCAGTCTGCCACAGCACACTGGCTGAAAATAGCTGGTAGAAACCGTAAACACAATTTGTGTGCTGTGTAAAGAGACAGGCATTAAAATTGGGAGCCATTCAGTGAAACTGATGGGATGTTTAGAACAGGCAAATGGAAGTCCTGTCCTGAAGATGTAGAGATGCCTGTTTAGTTTTAATTCATGGAAGCTGAACCTACCACAGGTGATGTGATGTCTGCATGGGTCTTCCAGGCAGGCGCGTATCTGACTCGGTGCCCGGGGTGGCGCGAGCCATGGGTGCCGGGCAGCGGCGGGGCGCCATTGCACGCAGTCCGCATGGGAAAGCGTGTGCTTTTTGCCCCGCCTGCCCGCCCTTGCCTCCATTACGCTTGGAAAGGAAGTGTTTCCGGGTGCAGGGAGGCATTTTGGAGTGACACGTGGGGGCAGGGCGACGTCCTGGGGGTGCGGCTTCGTCGCCTGCCATGGACGCATTCCAGCCTCCGTGCGTCCCTGCTTCCAGGAGTAGAGGCAGAGTACCACTGAAAACCACTTACAGAGAGCAACAGTGAGAGAGAAGTATACCTTTATCTCCTACTTGTGGCTTGTCCAGAAGTAACTGGTGGTGCACCATGGGAAACAGGAGGCTCAGTTAGTTTGCTCTTTGGCCTTGGCCCACCATGGTTTTTACATTATGTTCTTACTTTGGAATTTTTCTCAGCCATCTTTGTCTCTGGATTTGGAGAATGCCATTTTCTTCTTTCCAAAATGGAGACAATAGGAATCTTCCACTGTTCCATTTTTTTTTTAAATTCCTAAATGCTGGGCTGTGCATGCACAATTTGCCTCAGTGTTCAGTTGCTCAAGTTCATTTCTTTCTTTTTTGTCTTATATAAAACTAATGAGCACAGTGATAACACTACAAACAGCCTTGACATGATCATACCTGTACTGGATGCTGTTTTACCAATGCATAGGGTTACCAGATCCAAAGTGAGACAGAGTGCCAATACCTTTAATATAACCATGGCATAGAAGAGGGAATTTCAGCAGGTGCAGCTTTTTAAACCCTTCCATATTAAGCTACACCTGCCCAAATTCCCACTTCTATACAATGGTTAAAGGTATAAGCCCTCTGTCCCGGTCTGATTCTGGTAACTTTACCAATGCATCCAGTTTCTCTTTCACTAATGGCCTGGAGGGGGTGATTCACCTTTCCCTCTCACATTCAGTTTAGGCACTGCTTCCGTGCAGAACATTATGTGAAAGGCCAGGAGGAAGGCTGGATATGCACGCTTAACACCCTCATTGCTAAGTGGATAAGGCCAGTTGGTACCTCACCTGAATGGGACTCTGGTTGAACAGGAATTCTGGAGGAATGGAATGCCGAGCATCGTGAGCAGGCAAAGTGTAAAATTATCCTGGCTTCATCTCAGGCAGTACAGTATTAGTTTAGATTTACAAGCAAAGAGCCGAAGTGGAGTTCCCAAGTGGGGTTTTCTAGTGCAGTTGCGGTCTGGGCACCTAGCAGGGAGTGTATTTTATCTAAGCTTTCAGCTGAAAAAAGGCAAATGTGTTGAGGTTTTAGCCAAGAAAATCACTTGGGAGTGTTGCTGTGCATAATGTGTAGCATCAAAGGTATTTATCCTGTAGGATATGTACAAATAGGAGTGCCAGTCCCCAAGGAAACATTGACCCTCAGTGGCCTCGCTTATAAACACAGCTCTGCTCCCTTGGGATGCCGCCATGTTTTTGACAGGAAACCCAGGAAGATTTTGCTAAAGAAAGCTCAGAGGTTTCTTGAGAAATCTCTATTGTTGACTGACTGTGTAGCATATACGTCTCATGAACCTTGCTCATTAGAAGTGGGACAGATGACTTTGAGAGTCCAAACACATGTAATGAGGTTTTGTTAGCGGCCTTTTAAAAATCCAATTATAAAGAGACCTGAGAAATAAGAGATGGATTTTTCCACTTAATTTCCATACAGATCAAATGAAACTTTCAGCAGCTCCTGAATTACAGGTCATGAAATGAGATTTGGAAAGACCATGAAATTAAGGTGTTCCCCCCGCAGGTTGTTGTGACTAACAAGATGTTGTGCAGTGGAACATTAGAGCTACTATTTCCAGCACACTCTGTAAATGCAGAGTGTCATTTTGTGGCATTTCTGGGATTGGCATAGCTTCTCGATAATTAGTTATTTATAGCTGTTCTAATGACACTTTTTCATCAGGAAACTCCACAATGTGAAGTAGGTGCCTGCAGTTCTGCTGCAGGTTGATGTTACATTTTCAAGGGATAGTTGTGACTCGTATAGATAGATAGATAGATAGATAGATAGATAGATAGATAGATAGATAGATAGATAGATAGATAGATA
>JAJKFI010000005.1:22174829-22184981 GCA_029204185.1 Lerista edwardsae
GCCAGTTTCAACCAGTTCTGTACTGTGAGATGTGAAACTGCAACACCTATGGTACCCATTGGGCCGACGCAACGTGCCTTTGCGATGTGAACGTGCCCTTGCTCCAAGGGGGCTCCCCAGGCACACCTAAGGTGCGCTGGATATGGCGCAGGCCCACCAGCCTCACCATTCCAGCGCACTTTAGGATTGCGCTCTTAGTGGTGGTAGTGTGGATGAGGAGGTTCAGTGGGCCATCACTGACCATACAGAGGCTCCATCTCAAATGGTGCCCATTGAATGGTAGAGTGGCTTTCCTTCCTGGCCTGCCCTGGATAGGATTAGGCTTAAGTGATGCCAAGCTTGTCCTTGTCCTTCAGAATTCATCTTTATAATTAACATGTGTCATGTATGGGAAAGATTCTTTCTCATATCCACTTCCTGTCACTGAAGATTGCTCTTTAAAGATGCAGATGCACTTCATAATTTCTGAAGATAATGAGAGGTAGAATGTGAGGATTGCAGTGCATGGAAAGAGTTCGGATGACCCGGTGACTCCTCAAAAACAAATATGCGTGTTGTGGTTCTTGTGCTCATTCTGCGCATACAGTATCTTTTCAAATTCAAATGACCAGTTCAAAAGGTAAATAACGTTTTTATAAGCTAAGCATGTTTCAGCTTGTCTTTAAGCATTAGTCATTAATGCAAGTCCAAAGGGACTTGAAGTCTGCAAGGCTTCTTTCCTCCTCATGAGTATACTTGTGCCCTGAGGTGATCTGCGCTTTCTTTCATCAGAGGAGGGTCAAAGCACACTTCTTTTTACAGGCATTCCCCAATTATGTTTAATCAATGTATTGTTTTATCACTGTCTTTTTTTCTTTTTCTTTTGTAGGATTTTGGCTTTATTCTGGTGGTTGTGCTGGTGGTTGTTTTTACTTGGGCTAGTTTTTCTCTTTACTGTATTATTTTTGTGTTTTTAAACTATGCTGTGAGCCACTTTGAGTCCTTGAAGAGACATATTTAAGTCATAAGTATTTATAGATAGATAGATAAATAAATAAATGCTAGCCATTTCACTTACTCATCTTTTCACTCAGCTATTCAGAAAAATATGCTTTGCATGCCACTTGGGAAACTGTTTGATTTTGGTCATACAGCATCTTGTCATCTTGTGAGCTAATCACATTCTTTCAGTTTCCTTTGTATTTTCGAAGCCCCACAGCCTGAACTTAACCTGCACTGGTGCAGCCAGTCCACATGGCCTGAGCTGTATCTGGCACAGCTTAGGAGGAGGCTGGAGGCCTATTTGGGGTAAGGGGATATTTTCCCCCTTTGGGTAAAGCCCCAGCCTGCCCCATGGAACTCCTGGAATAGCTGGATCTGCACCAGCTATTTCACTGGGGACCCCATGGTTGATCCTGCCCTCTCCCAGGACCTGTCCAGGATCCCACCCAGCCTATTCCCGTCCCTGCTCCCATCACTGTTCACTGTAACCAAATATTCCTATTCGACAGATCGGAAAAGGTAACCATGAAGCCTGGCACTAGTGAAAGCTACTTTAGCACAATTGCTAAGAACCTGAGCAGGTTTGGGACACAATCTTCTGGTACCTGAAGGGGTACCTCCCTCTTTACCTGGTGGTGCTCTAGTCCTTCAACCTTTTTAATTCTCATAAGTTGCCACAACCCCGCAACGGAGGCTTTGCAACCACATTGCGGTCCCAACCCTGGGTTGAAGAACACTGACCTCCAGAACTTCCCAGCCCCTGCACTGCTCAGTGCCATACTTGCATCCACCAGCAGCTGGGCCTGTGGATTGTGGAGGAACTCATGACCCAGTCCACCACCCATCTGGGATTAGCTGGTTACCATTAGTGGCCAGAGAGGAATGGTTTTGCTTTAAATCAGGGGGCGGCCGATTGGGGGTTTGCCCCTGGGTGGGTGAGCCCTCAGGACTGCAACTGGCTTATCTACATAATAAAAATACAATGTAACAATCAATCAATCAATCAATCAATCAATCAAATAGTATTTATATACCGCTTTTCAACACAAAGTTCACAAAGTGGTTTACAGGCAAATAGTAATACTAAAGTTAAATGGCTCCCTGTCCCGAAAAGGCTCACAATCTAAAAAAATGTAGAACACCCCCAGCAACAGTGACTAGAAAAGACATTGTACTGGGTTGAAGAGGGACAATTACTCTCCCCCTGCTAAATACAAGAGGATACAAACAATACGTAAAAAACACCAAAAACAAAAGCAGTAAAACATTAACATAAAACAAACACAGAGCATTCAAAAACAGGGCAAATCCCAACACATCTTACCAGGCCATGGGCAGGGGGAACAACTGTCTGGAGGATCAGTCAGGCTATAGTGCTATTCCAGAGGCAAGGAGGGCAAACATCCAATCATCATCCAACCAAATCCAAATATAGTCTCATGTCTTTTTTGAGTGGTAAATGGGCAGTGAAGCAGAGCTTGTGGAAGCCGTGTTATAAGAGATATTAATGTATGTATAGACTAAAAGCAAGCTTAACAAGCTATCACACTTCTAGTGCCTATCGCAGGGATGTGAAACATGAGGCTCGCGATCCGGATGCTGCCCCCGAAGCAATTTCTGCAGCCCCCAATATAATTGGGCTCTCCCAGCGTGATAATTCAGCTTTCTCATCTCTTGAAATTATGAACAAGATTTGCACATTTTCTCTTCTGTCGTTTATAGCTAATGAGTTTCTATGCGAGAACAAAGTACTTATTTCTGGCCATCATCTTCTTAGGGCGCAATTCAAGGGTGTCCTAGGAGCGACCCAAGCTGCTTGCGTTGGCCCTGTGGTGTAGCGAAAGTGCCACAAAACCCTTCCACACCAGTGCTTGTGGCACACAGCAGCTGCATCAGCCCAGAAGTGCTGAAGACAGCCCCAAGTGTGCCACCCATGCGCTGGCCGAGTTAGCTGTGCACCATGCGCCGTCCTCCCTGTCTCCGAGCGTGGTCCAAACTTGCTTTACGGTGCAACACTCCTGGGCCGGCACAAGTAACTTGTGCTGGCCTACCTCCACGTTAGGATTGCACCCTAATTTCTACATTACTTGGGCTCCCTCTGAATATGCAGAAGTATTTTCTACTTCTGCTTCTATAAATTTAAAAAAGAACCTGTATGAGGAAAGGTTATAGCGTTTGGGGCTGAAAGAAGGCCCCAAAGTCTAGAAAGAAGGCACCTGAGGGGGGACATGATTGAGACATAACATTATGCATGGAGTGGATAGAGTAGATAGAGGGAATCTCTTTTCCCTCTCACACAATACCAGAACCAGGGGACATCCTCTAAAGTTGAGTGTTAGGAGAACAAACAAAAGAAAATATTTTTTTACCTAGCGTGTAATTAGAATGTGGAACTCCTTGCCATGTGATGTGGTGATGGCATTGGGCCTCGATGCCTTTAAAAGGGGATTGGATAGATTTATGGAGGAAAACTCCATCACAGGTTACAAGCTATAATGGGCAGTATGTCCAGTCTGAGATTAGCTGGTCGCTCATCATGAGGGCTGGGTAGGAATTTTTTTCTGTCATCCAAATTGGCCATGGATGGCAGTTTTTTTGCCTACCCCAGACTGGCGAGGGAGGGACGGGCGTTCAGTAGGTTACATGATTTACATTTGTGCTTAATAAAGTTGAACCCCAACCTCAGTCTGGTGTCTTCCTTGGGGGTAGTGCAAGGGTAGTGCAAGGGTAGTGCAAAGGCTTTAAAATGCCAGATGCAGGGGAGTGGCAGCAGGACACAAGTATCTGGTTGTCTTGTGTGCTCCCTGGGGCATCTGGTGGGCCACTGTGAGATACAGGAAGCTGGACTAGATGGGCCTTTGGCCTGATCCAGAAGGGCTTGTTCTTATGTTCTTAAACATGGGTTCTTAACCAAAAAGGGGGAAACAGTTGTCTGCTTTGCACTGAGCATGCTCAGTGCCCTCCAGGAGACAGAATGCTGAGGTGTCTGTTGGGAAGAAAACAGAAGAATGCGAGGGTGGGGGAAGGGAGAAGTGATCTCCTTGAGTCAATTGAGCATTAAACCTGCAATGATGCAACATCATGTTGCAGGCCCCTCTTGTTCTTTCTTAACGTTTTCTCTTTGATTTCACAAATGTTTAATAGAGGTGTCTAAGCAAATCAGACAGTGTTGTTTCTATTTTTAAATGCTGATACAAATTGTATTGGAAAGAAATTCTCAGATAAGGGAGACGGATCCATCATTTCAGTCAGCAAGGCCATGAATGTATACAACAGCAGCAAAAAATTTGATTGCTTGAGATAAGGCAATTGATTTTTTTTTCCCTGCACATAAACATTTGAAGGAATAGGATGGAACTGTAAGTCTGCCTTGCAGTGGAAAACCAAGTGACATGGCCCAGAAAAATAGGACAAAACAAAAAGACTGGAAACAAAGAGCAGTTTGACATTCAAATGTTGCCGTGCTGTGCAAAGAAGCAAACTTCTTAGGTCTTCCCCAAATACCTCTTGAGGATATATATGTATAAATGCACATATTCATGAATTAGTCACTGGTATATCAAGATAATGCTGGATTTATGTGAATCCTTTCCTAGTTGTAATGTTCATGTGATTGGCATCTACAATTTCTATGGTTTCGTTTTAAGTAAAGCCCTTAATTGGTGGTCTGTGTTACATACTGTGTATATTATCGTCTGTGGATTAATGAGAATATAGACAGAGAGCTAGAGTAGTGTAGAGGCTAAGAGAATTCAGCGTAAACTCTCCATCAACAATATGAACAGAAAAAAAATACCTTACAGCGTTGTAAATATTACACCAAGATAATATGTTGTGAAGTTGTGAATTTGATTGATTGAAGTGCTTTGCACACTAGCAGCCCATTGCTAAGCTGCCCGACTTCCTGGGAGTGCTACTGCTGCATCCCACAGCAGCCGGGCAGCTGCGGGAGGTTCCGCAGGAGAAGGAGACGTTTGTCCCCTTTCCCTGCGGTAAGTGCGAGCAAGCAGTCTACTCACCTTTGCGTTGGCTACACAGAGGTTGGAATCCAGTGGCAGGAGTCGCTGTTGGTCCCACCCCCCACTCCACCCCTCCCCCTGCCCTGGAAAGCCCTCCTACCCCACTGAGAAAGGCTGCAACGCCGGCGACCGGTGTAGTCACCACTTGCCAGTTGCAGTGCTCCCTCCAGGCCTCATGGCGCTTGCGTTGCCATGGCATCAGCCCAGCGCTGGCAGTAATGGCTTACCGCTGGCACTGGAGATGTTTACAGCGCCTTGCACAACAGAGACGCATGTAGTACACTTGTACCGCCCGCATTAAGCCTGATAGGGTTGGGCCCTATAAGTGATGTAAAATGGTATGCAAAAGTATTCTAGAAATGCTTTGTATAACATGCAGTTCTCCTTACAGTTTGTGTGAATCTTACAGAGGCATTGTTTCAGCTCTCTGAATGTTCACCATTGTCCATGACTTGAGTTCCCACAACCCAGAAGAGGACTTTGCAATTTGTGATCCTGAAGTCCTCCATCCCCCCAATCTGCTTGTTCAGTTCCTTGTTGTACTGAAACAAGGGCCTTGCCTCTCATATTTAATACTAGTGGCAGTAATAGGCCAGAAATTTTAAATGCAGCCTTAAAGCTATTATTACAAAAAGATTAAATAGAATTAGACCCTCAAGAACAAGACTCTTAAATCAGAATAAGTTGCTCTTCAAAACCATGCAAAGGAAATTTTTCAATGACATTGCATGCTTCTAATCTAGAAGCAAGTCTCGTTAGGAAAAATATACTACAATAGGATCAGCCTTCAAGTAATTTTTTTACTTGTGCATATGTTAGTTTATTAAAAGTGAGCTGTCATGCCAGATCTATTGTCCCTAGGATGACAAAAGACACAAAGAGATGCGGCTCTCAAAAATGACTTTCAGGGACCGATCCTGTCCAACTTTCCAGATCTGATGCAGCCACAGTGTAGCCCCAAGGTTCCCTTACCTTGAGGAGGCCTCCATGACTGCCCCCTCCCTCTGCACTGGACCCTCTATGCCATTTTCAAGCTTAAAGGTCATTTCATGGCTTTGGTTAGGCTACTTTTGGGGAAATAGTTGCAGTTCAGAAAGCAATGAACTGATCGGGACATGCTGTATGTCAAAATGAAGATAAGGAGCTGGGCTACAAACGTAAGACTTGATATCTCCTTGACAGAGCATTCTATTATTATTTTATGTGTTGTAGCCCAATTTCTTACCTTCATTTTGAAATATCGTATGTCAAGATCACTTTCTTGTTTTCCAAGTTGCAAAGATTTGCCCTCAAGGTACCCGAATAAGAACATAGGAACATAAGAAGAGCCCTGCTGGATCAGGCCATCGGCCCATCTAGCTTCCTGTATCTCACACTGGCCCACCATATGTCTCAGAAAACACACAAGACAACTAGGTATTTGCATTTTGTTGCCTCTCCCCTGCATCTGGCATTCTGAGGTAGCCTACAATAAGGAGCCTGCGCCACCCGTCATGGCCTGTAGCCTATGATGGACTTTTCCTCCAGATTTTACTCCAATCACCTTTTAAAGGCTCCTAGACCGGGTGCCATCTCCACTTCCTGTGGCAAGGAGTTCCACAGATTAATTACCCGCTGGGTAAAAAAAGACACTGTTCTCACTTTCCCAACACTCAATTTCAGTAGATGTCCCCTGGTTCTGGTGTTGTGAGACAGGGCAAAGAACATCACTCTATCCATCCCATGCATAGTTTTGCACAACTCAGTCAGGTCCCCCCTCAGGTGCCTTTTTTCTAGACCAAAGAGCCCCAAACACTGCAGCCTTTCCTTATAAGGGAGGTGCCCAGTAATCAGTTATGTTGCTCTCTTCTGTACTTTTTCTAGTTCCACTATGTCCTTTTGAGATGTGGTGACCAGAACTGAACACAATTCTCCAGATGTGGCCTTACCATTGTACAATGGCATAATAATATTGGCCGTTTTATTATCAACCCCCTTTTTCATTATCCCAAGCATGGAATTTCCCTTCTTCACCGCTGCCACACACTGGGTCGACATTTTCATCAAGTTGGCCACTAGCACCCCAAGATCTCTCTCTTGATCTGTCACAGACATCTCAGAACCCACTAGCCTATATGTGAAAATTTGTTTTTTCACCCAGTGTGCAACAAGCATCTGCCATTTTGCTGCCCATTCCCCCAGTTTGGAGAGATCCTTCTGGAACTCTTCATAATCCCTTCTGATTTTCACCACTCAGAAAAGTTTAGTATCATCCGCAAACTTGGCCACCTCACTACTTATGCCTGTCTCCAGGCGATTTATGGGTAAGTTGAAAAGCACCAGTCCTAGGACAGATCCTTGGGGCACTCCACTTTTCCTTCAGCAACGCTTGTTCTTCTATAATGTTTTAGAATTTTATATTTGATTAGGCTTTCTACCATCCTATCCAGAACAGACGTTAGGCTTACCAGCCTGTAGTTTCTCAGGTCCCCCCTCCTTCCTTTTTTTAAAGATGGGTGTGACATTTGCTATCTCCAATCCTTTGGAACTATGTCTGTTTTGAAGGACAGGTTGCATACTATTGTTGAGAGATCAGCAACTTCATTCTTCAGCAACTTCATAACTCTTGGGTGGATGCTGTCTGGGCTCCAGGACTTATTTACCTTTAATTATTTACCTTTTTAGTTCAACATGCAGTCTGTTGGCAGTCTGAATGCTTGAAGAGAATAGATCCAATGTTGACAGGGAGCAGAAATTAACTGCCAGGAACCCAGCTGGCATGTGGGCAATTTACTGGGCCTCCCCGTTGCCATTTGTGGGCCGACAGTGCTGTCTGCATCCGCACCTGATTTCTTGGCACAGACATAACTTACAGCACATTTGTGACCACGTTGGGCTGACGCAAACCAATTGTGACGCAAACCAAACCTGATTGTGTGTCAGCCAAGCACAATCTCAGGATCGGGCCCTTAGTTCCACCCAAACACATTAGAAGTCAGTGTAGTTGGAAACTTTGTAGTTTCAGTATCCATGGGGTTATGTACGCCTCACAGATACTAGGGGATTCCTGTATCCTGTATTTCATCATGCACATGAAATCCTCCCCTTATCATCATTAAGGATTCACGCTTTAGAGTCAGAGCACTTTTTTACTTTTCAGATGGATAATGATTTAACTTTATTATTGTTATTATTTGCCTGTAAACCGCTTTGTGAACTTTGTGTTGAAACGTGGTATATAAATACTGTTTGATGATGATGATGATGGTGATGATGACCAGTATTGAAACAATGTATTAACCTCCAATTGGACAGTGTAGTGGAAATGTAGAAGTGTATAAAAACTGGGGTTACATAGGAAAAAAAATAAGGATGAAAATTCTGGATCATTTATTTTCATTTTCACTTCCTAGTCACACAAAATGTGCACTTTCACGTATCTCAAGAAATTTAATGCAGTCAGGGGATTATTGTATTTTACATGGCTGTCTGCTGAGCGAAACTCTATAATCTGTAAAGTAACATGCTGATGAGCTTCCTTGGAGATAGGATTAAGGGGTAAAAATTTGACTGTTATGAAAGAGGATTTCCCAAGGACCTCCTTAAAGCACTGCTTTTGAGAGTCGCTATAGATGCAGGTCATCTTGCCTTTGGCAGCACCTTGTCTTGCTTCTTAGCGGTGCAGTCCTGAAACAGATCAAAAGTACATAGTCAGGTAATGCTGTCTTCTCTTTTAGGTGACACATGCACAATGGCAGACTACAGTCAACTGAAGGCTATCCTCTTGGACCTTCAGTCTCACCGCCAGAGGCAGGAGAATCATCCAGGAGAGGAAAGAGCCCAAAAGCGCTTCTTAGTTGAAGATCTGTTTAACCACTTGGATATTAATGGAGATGGGCACCTCAGCAGCTCTGAATTGGCTCAGGTGGGTTTGCTGTTTGATGAAAATTGAATTATGAAGTGGACTGCATTTTCCATTCAGAGTGTAAATTGAAAGTAACCACAGTGGAATTCTCACGGGAATCACCATTTGTAACACTTGACTCAAGATTAGACTACAAAATCTCTTGCTGGAGCCGAATCCCATCTGCCTTAGGAGGTGTTATTTTGCATAGTTGAGGATATTATGCAAAATAGCAATATGCTACGCCACATTTTTCCTCTTTACCACCCCAGCAAATCTAGGTTTGTGTTTGCAATCATCTTTTTTAAAAAAACATGCCCTGCTTGCTGACAAATATGAGAGTCGATTTGCATTGAAAAATATTTAAATTAGGAAATCGGCATAGCCTGGCCCACCTTCCTCTGAGATGCTTTGGTAGCAAACTGCATTAACAACTTTATTCACAGGACTCTCTTTTGTAGTTGTGGAAGTGTTGATTATCATTAGAAAATGAAAAAGGTTTTAAAAATGCAGTGTCTCAGGAAATAACGATGTTTAATTATCAGCATGCCGGGCCATTTTAATACACCTAATTGGTAAAGTTAGCCAATCCTGTAGTACTGTGAGTTGTATTAATTTGCACATCTGTTGAAATTACTTGGCTCAAACATGCATCTGAGCTCAGTAAATATATCTGGAAACCTGGGGGACCTCCTAGTAAATATTCTGTGCTCGGTTGCTGTTTGCCTTTGCGTTTTGTATACCAGCAATCCTTGCGTATGCACAATGTACTGTACCTTGTTTATATGAATATGATTATATTCCGCATTGATTATATATGATTATAAGGCTGCAATTCTATACATATTTTTCTATAAGAGCCCAGTCCTACTCTTCTCCCCTGCCAATGCATTTGTGCAAAAATGGCCACTGCTTCATCCTACTGGGAGAGGCATTTGCAGATGTCTCCTCTCAGTAAGGGAACATGTGTTCCCTTACCCAAGAGTAAGCCTCTGAAGTGCAGAGTGTTGACTTGGAACTGAGCTACTGAATTGTCCACTGCCGTCTTGTTGCTCCCTCTCCTGCCCCCATTCTGACCTGCCCCTACCCAATCCCACTTCTGCTGCCAACCTACCTGCCTCAGCAGTTCCAAGGGATATACAGGTGTGCACAGGACAGCTCAAGCCTTCTCACCAGTGCTCTAGCAGTACATGCCTCCACGTGCTGCTGGAGTGCTATTTAGCAATCAATCAATCAATCAATCAATCAATCAATCAATCAATCAATCAA
>JAJKFI010000005.1:22184991-22224309 GCA_029204185.1 Lerista edwardsae
CAATCAATCAATCAATCAATCAATCAATCAATCAATCAATCAATCAATCAATCAACAGTATTTATATACCGTTTTTCAACACAAAGTTCACAAAGTGGTTTACAGGCAAAGAGTAATAATAATAAAGTTAAATGGCCAAAAGTGATGGTGGAAAGCTCATTCTGCCAGCGGGACAGCCCAATTAGATTGGACTGCCCATCTCATTGATTTCAATGATATTTACTTCTGGGTAGATATGCAAAGGACTGTGCTGTTAGCTTATTATTCTAGACATTTCTTTCAAATTAACCAAACAATTTATGAGTCTTCGCTCATCTTCCTGCACAACAGCTCCAGTGACGTAAGGTAGGGTGCAAGCAAGTGACTTGCCCATGGCCATCCAGTAAATTTGATGGCTCATCTTTTCAACAAATACCTAAGACCAACCATGTATACTCTCTGATATCATATCTATTGTTACTCTGATATCTATAGTTACTCTGTCCAATAACATACATGACTGTTTTAGCTGAGTAATCAGTTGACCTTGAAGAACTCAAAATCATTCATTCTGACTAGTATCTTGAGTCTCAAACCCTGAGTAGCTTTGTAACTCATCACCAGCACTGTGAATTGTGCTTGGAAGCTTATAGGCAGCCAGTGAAGATAGATGAGCAGGGGTGTGATATAGTCATGTATAGCAAAATCCGCAGGTTTAATTACCTGCAGATTTTTTTTATACACAAGGGTTCTGGAAATGGAACCTGCATGGATAAAAAAGCCCCACCTGTACTAGTTGAAATTTCTGGACTGCCCCAAACAAAGCATACTACAGAAAATCTAGTTGTTACCAGAGTATAGCCAGATCCATTTAATCCAGGAAAAGTTGCATTTGGTTAGCCAAACAAAGGTGGTTACAGGCACCTCTAGCCACAGCTGCCACCTGATAAGCCAGTTTCAAGGCCAGATCCAGGAACTCCCATAAACTATCTCATTCAAAGGGAGCAATACCCCATCAAGAGCATGCATATTCCAGGTCATCTTTTCAAGTTCAATAAAGCATATTTCAGATTGTCCTTCTAATCTTATGTTGCAAGTATAATAAGCTTCGGAAGCACTGCAGAAAGTGCTAGTTTAGTGCCCATAGGCAAGTAAAACCATGGTTTTTGGTGGATTTTTGGTGCATTTAGAATCATGGTAGGTAAATCCTATTGTTGAACATCGATCAAAATGGTGAAGTCGAAAAAGATAGGGCAGACACTTCATATGCCTAAGCTTAGGGCCAATTCCTATCCATATTTCCAGTGCTAATGAAGCTGTGCTCATGGGGCATGCACGGCATCCTGTGACAGGGGAGCAGTCATGGAGGCCTCCTCAAGGGAAGGGAACGTTTGTTCTCTTTCCTCAGAGCTGCATTGTGGCTGCACCGACACTGGAAAGTTGGTTAGGATTGGTCCCTTAAGACGTACAATATCAGCATGATAAGAAATACAGCTGGCCCTCATTATCCATGGCGTTTCCATTCTAGGAACCCCTGTGAATAAGGGAAACTATGGATGTTCAAATCTGCAGGGTTTGGAGGGTGGCAGCAGAACACCAGATGGGTCTGGAGGCATTCTGATGAAGACTGTTAAAAGGCTCTGGGCAGCTTCCTGAGGTCATGGAAGGCTCTGCAGGCCTCAGAAGCCTTCTGGACCCATTTAAACATGACTTTTGGTTTTAACTGAAAACCAGAAGTCACTTTTTTTTTACCTCCGGGATTCATTCTGAGGCCTGCAGAAACCATGGGCCTCTGCCATGGGCGAGTGCTCCAGTCAGGCGCAGAGTGCTTTGGGCAGGGATGGGCCATCGTCTGCAGATCTTGAAATCCGTGGATGTTGGGGCCGCAGATAACTTTTCTTTTAAAAATTTCCCCCTGAAGTGGGTCCCTGTATATTGGTAACTAGCTTTTTGTGACCCGGCGTTGCCCAGGGGCAGAAATTATCCCCAGGCTCTATTAGGAGGAGGAATGCGTTTGTTCTGCAGTACACCCCCACCTCTGGGGGCGTAAGGGGGGCCCTACCCCCACAGTATATCTGTCCAGATCGTAAGGAAGGAGTGTACCACGTGTGGTGCACATCGTTCCAGGCGTTCCAGAGTAATGGTGGAAAATACACACAAATCTGCAAACCTCCCTCAACAGCATGACATAGTGAGATCCATATCTAGACATATAGAACTCGTCCCTGAAATAAAACAGTATTGATGACCTGGATCCCCAAACGCACACTATCACTGTGAAATGAATGAGGAAACAGGGACACAGTCAACTAAGAGAGCAATCTGAAGGTCCCACTTACTGTGTGCAGGTCGTGTAGCAGGACAGCCCTGACGTATGAGAAACAGGCAGAGGTGGCCAGTTAGCTCCCTGGACATAGGCCCCTCTCAGATCCGACTGGGTGCTGGAACTCCCTGGATCCTGCTCTTTCCACCCTGGGCCAGTCAGGCAACGCAGGCAAAGCATTTAGTTTCGCTTTCTGTTCTGGTGCAGCAGCCCTCCCATTATAAGCTGCAGAATCGTCTGTGACCACAGGGTGGCAGCAGACCTGTAGCCCCATGCAATCCCCTTGGTTCCCGACGATCCGGGCCCCCTCCCCGAAAACCGGGGGGTGTAGGGGGGTCTGACCCCCGCAGTGATTCCTTCCAGGCTGCAAGGTACGTGTGTGCCAAGTTTCGTGGCCGTGGGTCAAGGGACGGAGACGTGTATAAGGAACATACATACACACACACACACACGTCCGTTTTTATATATATATATAGATGTCTAAGTATAAAACACGTATACATACATTCTGGCAAGCCCTAGGGCCTCCTATGAATCTCCTCAGATATATAACAACCCTTTTGGTTCAGAGCTCAAACTGGGGATGGAGAGTCATTATCATGTTCCTTAGTGGTTGTGGATGACTCCCTAAAAACACAAGTCACATGTGTAGGTGTGGAGTCTTCAGCAAATGCTCTGCAGTGAGGAGGGAGTGTAACCCCTTTCACCATGTGAGTGTGCAATCCTAACCTGGAGTTAGGCTGGCACAGTTAGGTCAGCAAAGTTTGGCTGGCACAAGGGCCACCATAAAGTGTGTTTGGACCACTCTCGGAGTCGGGGAGGGTGGTGCAAGCTTTTATCCAGGAAAAATTGATGGGATTGAAGCTCTTCACCAAACAATGCAAAGTGTTAAAGTACCATTTTTGTAGATTTGATAGGTAGGACTATAAATTGGGTCACAATTGCCCTGTCACATGAAAGCCCAAGGCTCCAAATCCATGAAACTGTATTTTTGGATCCTCCCCAACTATTCCTCAGAGTCATTCTTGTTCTTAGAATTTTACCAAATGTTTCTACACACACACACACACACACACACACACACACACACACACACACAGACAGACACACACACACACACAAACAGACACACACACACAAGGAATATTCTGTGAAAAGTTGGTCTTCCGTAGCTCCATAATTTTCCACAGGCTCAAAAATGTTGATGGGTCATAATATTATATTTCATCATCTATTTGTTTGCTGAAACCACAAACAGCCCCACAGGTATCAGTTTAGCTACTTATCTTAATTGTCACAATACAAGATGTATTGAGCTGTTTTGAATGATTTGTGTAGCAAAGCCATCTTCTCGGCTGAAGCATTATGATAGATCAAAGCAAAACAGTCACTGTGTGCTTAACTCATGATTGGTTGAGTACAGATGTGATAAAAAGCAATACTTGTCCAGCCTAGGCAATCATAAAATGTCATTGCATATGTGATTAATTGCCAAAGCAAAGTGTAAATGGAACTATACATTATGATTCAGACTTAATAGAGAACATGTACAAGAAGATGCCTACAAGATAGCAAGAATGGTGCCTACGAGAAGATGCCTACAAGATCGCAAGGAAGGTGCCAGGCTCCTCATATCTACGTCTGCTATTTAGCAGGCAAGGAGCCAAGGATGCCACATGGCCGAAATCGGGGCCACGCGGTCTGGGGATGGGAGTTTGGATGTGGTCTACTGGCCACATCCCAGCTCCACCCCAGCCCGGGCTGGCACGCCTCCCGGGCCGCCCACCCCATGCCCAGAAATGCCCTCCCTCCCGCCCAGTTGAACTCGGCTGGCGCAGGACCGTTGCACCACCGGCTTCAGTCTGCGTTGCTGGGCCGACACTACTGCCAATGTCAGCCCTGCAGACGCAGCACTGGAGCAGGGGTCCAGGAGGGCGCTCTCATGCCAGCAGTACATGCGCAGGGCCAACGCAAGTGGCAACAGCGCAACACGTACCAGAATAGGCAACTTTCCTTCCTTTGAGTAGTGCTGTGGCGTTTCTTTCCTTCTGCCTCAGCAAAGTCCTCGTTTGCTTTTGCTTTTTCTAACAATGCACAGGCGTCCAAGGACTGGCTTTCACCGTCTCCCTCATTACTATGTGGTGATATTCAAACAAAGCATTTCTACTGCTAAATTTGGAAAATAAATTTGCCTGACCTTTTTTCCCTCTTCTATGCTAACTGGGCAAGAGGCACTTTTTCCAGTGGTGTTCCTCTCATATTTAGCAGGGGAAGAGTAATTGTCCCTCTTCACCCCTGCGCAGTCTTTCTAGTGGCTGTTGCTGGCGGTCTGCCTTTTTTTAGATTGTGAGCCCTTTGGGACAGGGAGCCATTTAACTTTATTATTATTACTATTTGCCTGTAAACCGCTTTGTGAATTTCATGTTGAAAAGCGGTATATAAGGACCTGATTGATTGATTGATTGATTGATTGATTGATTGACTGATTGATTGATTGATTGATTGATTCGGGATTGCATTTCCACTACAGTTTTACTCCACTTCCAATGCACTTCCTATTACCCCAATGCATCCTGGAGTTTGGCGCATAGAAGAGGGAAAAAAGGTCAGGCAAATTTATTTTCCAAATTTAGCAGTAGAAATGCTTTGTTTGAAAATTTATTTTAAATTTTGCATTATTTTAAAAGCCTTTGAATGCACAGGAAAACCGGATGGACTTTGCCTGGTGCCTACAAGGTTGCAAGGAACAGGCAGGCCTGTGGAGGGGGGGGGGAAGAGGGGCCTGGGCCTCCAGACTATTGCAAAACAAACTATATAGTAGAAAACTAGTTTAAGGCTTTTAAAATAATGTCTGAAGGCCTTTTACGTTTGCTGTTATTTTTATTCTTTTTATTGCAAATCATGTTGATTCCATTAGCAATATGCTGGGTTAAAATGGTAGTTAGATGGGGAAATACCCGTTGTTCAACATGGCAAAAGGAAGGAAAGAGAGAGGGCTCCTATATTTGAGGAGCTTGTCTGCTTCAGGACCTGCTTCAACTCTGGAAGGGTAAGGCGCAGTCTCCTGTGAGTTTCCTTTCAGTGGAAACCTGACTATCCAATGCCAGGGGTGGGTGGCAGATTTTTCCTGCACTGTAAATACGTGTCTGCAAGAATTAGCGGCAGCCACTCACTGGTGTAGGAGAAACTAATGCCCTAATGGAGGCTGACCCTGGCCCCTGGTCACCCCAGTGCCCATGTCCCAATTTGTGGGCCACATGCCTTGTCCCAGAAAACAGGAGACTACTGAGAATTGACTCGGCACCACCACACCATCTTCTGCATAGCCTGCCTGGAATTCCTTATCCTGGTTTCTCTAGTTTGTGAGAAAGTGTTACAAACTAGTAGGACCCAGAAAGTACTTTGTCATTTATGACATGCAACACATTGTAATTTCTTTTAGGGCCCAATCCTGTTCTCGGTAGCACCAGCTCTGGCCACGGCACCCGGAAAACAAGGAGCGCTGGCATTGGGCCAGCGCCATTTTGCGCTGAAACTCAGTGCCACAACGATGTCACTTAGGAATGGTTGGCAGTATGTTTTGCCACTGCTTGGTGGCGTGGCTTCTCGGGGCAGGGGGAAGTGGGGAGAGGATGGAACTAAGCAGAGGGAGAGGAGGAATGGGGTCCGAAGGGATGGAGATGGCAGCAGCCTCTGCTGCCTTACCCTGTGCTCTCTGCCTAGCCAGGCAGCCCTTTGGAGACCCATTGCCAGTGGGTGAATTCTACCAGGAGTAAAGGCAGCAAATGCTCTCTTAGCTCAAAGATTCTCCAGCGACTGCATTGGCAGCCATAGGATACAGTGGGCGCCATTTTGGCACTGCTGTTCTTCTGGGTGCTAATGCAGCATAGGAATAGGCTTTTAATTTGCTAAAGAACACAAGAAGTTGGAGCCTGACTTGAGCTGGGTCTTTCACTTAGATCAGATGAACTTCATCAGACAATCTATCAATCATGACTTGTAGATAGAGTCTTGGTAGATATCAGAGAATAGCTGAGATCAGAGAATCGCCGATTACAAGTTGATGTAGGAATTCTTACAACTCTGTCCTATAAATATCTACTCAGAAGTCAGTCCCATTGTTCTCAACGTGTATATCGGAGTACTGCTTTAAACAGCCCAGTCCTAACCAACTTCCATAGTGCAGGCCTGAGGTAAGAGAACAGACATTCTTTTACCTTGAGGAGGCCTCTGTGACTGCCCGTCCCCACTGCAGGATGCCACACGTGCCCTGTTGGCACAACTGCATTGGTGCTGGAAGGTTGGTTTGGATTGGGGTGTTCTTTATTTTGTTGATTCAGGAAGGATTGGAAAAACTTTTTTTAAAAAAATTGAGAAAACATTTTCAGTTTCAACCCAGATGGTTTGGAGACTCACTAAAAATCTGCCAAGCCTTCCCCCAACTCACTTTCCTGTGTTGAAATGGTTAAGAAACAAGAAAGAAAAAGATAAGGTAAGTGTGTGTAATTTAGCCCTGGGAGAATTGCCAACATATATGTTCCAATTAAATGTCAAACAATTCTTTTTGGTGAGAAGATGCCCTTGGCAATAAGGAAGCTAAGGACAATTTTTGTCCTTTTAGTTCTTGATCCAAATCCAGTTTAAGTCACTGGAAAAACGTGACTGAAATGTATATGCCATGTCCCCCAGGCATATCCCTACTAAATATCAGATAAAGTTCGGAGTTGTGAGTATACAAGCCTATTAACAGCTGTGGTAATTGGAATGCTATTTCCATTTAAAACTTTAATGCATTTGTAGAGTCAGTTTCATAAATCTATGGAATACAGAGCTGCTAAAGTGGTTTCTCTCCTGGCATTAAATCAAAGGAGCTTGTCACTATTATGAAAAGTTAATCAATTTTCAATACAAAAGTAGACAAAGAGAAATTTCCATCTTTAAAAGATTGATTCTGGAAGTTGTGCTTGATCTCGCTTTTATCGAACATTTTTATATAGTAGGTGAAGGGTCTTTTTTTAAGCATTATTACTTGAAATTGTCATCGGTGAAATAAACCAAGTCTGGAATTATAAACAAACAAAGTGCCCTTGAAGTATACCAGGAAAGGTTTGAATGCCCCGGTGGCTAGAGAGTATACTGTACAATTCAGCAATATTCTTTGTGATGTTGTTTCATTGGAGGGATATAGAATCCTTATTGTATGTAATTGTTTATTCTTGGTGAGTCTATAGTTATTCTTACTATAGCTGTAAGTTGTAAGAGGAACATGCGCTGGCTCAACCTCCTCCAAAGGAGGCGCAAACGTGCTTTACAGTGTGTTTGTGACACTCCTGGGCTAGTAAAGAAACTTGGACCAGATCCAGGCCCCACATTGCTTCGACCTGATAAGTATGCCCCAACTGAATTTGGCCTGTGCGGGGTGGGGGAGGACAGGGGAGGGCAGAAGGAAGGTGTTTAGCGGTGGGGAGAGGGCAGCCTCAGGGCAGCGGACCAGCCCAAGGGATCTGGGGTAGGCCCAGCCTCTAGCACTTAGGCTGGATCCTAACCCTCATCCTTACCCTGGTCCACCATATGGGCCACTCAGAGTTGCTGGGCACACTCTGAGTAGCTGGGCCAGAGTTGCTGGGCCACTCTGAGTAGCCCTGTTGGGACAGCTGCAGTGCAACATGGGGTCAGGGGAATGAATTGCCCTTACTCCAAGATATGCTGCATGCAGTCGCAACCCCACACTGGATATGGAGTAGGCCGGCTGGCCTCCCTCTTTCAGCATGAATTAGGATTGGGTTGTTAATCATTTAAAACCTGCTATAATATTTCTCTGTGTTGTACTGCTTCACAATATATAGCAGTGACAATGCTAAGGCATGTACAGCATTGCCTTCCAGCCAGCTCATCTCATATAATACAGCTTTTGATTCCCTGAAGCAATGTATTATACAGTGCAAAACAACAAACCGGTTTGCATTAATATAAAAATATCATTTTAGTCATAGAATCATAGAGTTGGAAGGAACCTACAAGGTCATCTAGTCCAATCCCTGCCTGTACAGGAAATCCTCCTAGAGCATCTTCAGCAGGTGCCTGTCAAGCCTCTGCCTGAAAGTCTCCAGTAAGGGAGAATCTATCACCTCCCTCGGCAATCTGTTCCATTTTCATATCACCCTTATTGTCAAGAAATTCTTCCTGATGTTCTATGTTCCTAGCAAACATATAATTATTATGGCCATTATTCCCTTTCCCCTGACCCAAATATTCAGTTTTTCTTTTTTCTTTTCGTTTAAAAAATCTAATAGTAAATATCAGTTACTTCATCTCTTTCTTCTCAACAGCTGATGAGAAGAGAAGATCTAGAAGATGATTTCTTGGATTGTACACCGGAGGATCTTCTCCGATTTGATGATTACAACAATGATGGTTACCTAACCCTGCAAGAACTGTATACTGCATTCCGTAAGTGACAATATCACTGTTCATATTTCAAAGTGGGTGATTGTGGATTACTTGGGAATGAGAAGGATACCTTTCACTTGATCAAAAATATTGAGGGCATCTACATGACCACTTATGCTTCTCAGAGCACAATCCTAACCTGGAGTTAGGCCAGCACAGGTAGGCCATCAAAGTTTGGCTGGCCCAAGGGCACATTTGGGCCATTCTCGGAGTCAGAGAGGCCAGCACACAGATGTGAGCCATCCTCCCTGACTCCGAGATTGATCCAAACATGCTTTATGGTGGCCCTTGTGCTGGCCAAATTTTGCTGGCTTAACTGTACTGGCCTAACTTCAGGTGAGGATTGCCCATAACTCCAGATGAGGTTTGGTACACATATGTGTCCTGCGGCTATTAGAGGAATATCTTTGGCAGCAGGGGACAGTTTGCAGTACAGGCCTTGAGTGATGGCTGCAGGAAGAGGAATTAATTGTGTTGGCCAAACAAAGGGAGCTCAGCCAATAAAAGAAGCTGCAAATTAATGAGCTCAGCCAATGTAAAAATACTTTGCTTTAGGGACAGATAATGCATGCTGGGAAGCATTTAGAGACAGTGCAAGCAGTTGGCTCACAGATGAGAGAAACTAGCAATCATTTCTCCTATGAATTTTATATGGTTCCTATGCTTGATCTTGTCTTGTTTTTGGAATGCCTAAATGTCTTTGAAAACATGCTATTTTGAGTGGAATTATACTTCCAGAATCAAAGGGGGAAAATTGTTTTTCTCATTTTCTTCAGTCTTTCACACTGTTTCTTCGTGGATAAACCTCTATTTATACCTGCAGTGAACATGTGGGAGTGACGTTGGCATAAACGATGAAAGAATTTTGGATTTTTCCCTCATCTGGTAAATTGGCCATTAATAGGAATTGGTGGAACAGATGTCAGTGAGAGATTGTTTCAGTAATGACTTTGATTGTTGGATTACTGTAATGTTTCATTCTTGGTGGTAGCATTACATAGACCTCTGAGTAGTGTGTCTTGCTATCCAAAAGAAAGTTAATCAGTGCTTATGCTTAATTCCCCTTTTCCTACCTATGGGGACTTCATTAGAGTAGTCTTGAGAACATTTGGATTGTTTGAACATTGAGAAGCATGAGATTGTGGTTTACGTGTTTTAGGGCGCAATGAGTTAGGCCAACAGTTGTGCGCCATCTTCCCTGACTCCGAAAGTGGTCCAAATATGTTTTATGGTGGCCCTTGTGCTGGCCAAACTTTGTTGGCCTAACTGTGCCAGCCTAACTCCAGGTTAGGATTATGGCCTCATTTTCATCTCTGCCAGAGAACTGCTATCTAAACTTGGAGCTCATTACTTAATCTCAGTTTGGAAGAGTTCTTCAACTGTTGCAATGATAATACCTTGACCAATATCACCATTTTATATGAGTTTAGAGTCCACTTGTTCCTGCATGAAGCTATCTTTGCTGGCTATCTCGATACTCCTGAACTAGAGAAACATCTATACTATGAAGGAACTGGTTTTGTTTAGAATCATCGCTTAACGTTTGATGCTCTACCAATGATTATCTGTGTGACCAAAACTCATAACGATGCTGATTCTTGGAATGTAGGGGTGGAAAGACACAAGTTGTCCGTTCCAGCCCATTATGATCCAAGAATATTATGAGTATATCCATGACTCATAATATACTCATCTTGCTGAAAGTCCTCCATACTACCACAGCCACTGGCCACATCTATCCCTTGGCCCTCTGCTTACATTTCCATTGTTCTTGGCAACCACATTGAATTTAATGGAGATTCTTTTCTTCCCCAGTTCTCTCTTCTGAACTATTTGCTGTTTCTGTTTTGTCTTCTGGTCTTGATAAATTGTTATGATATTGATTTTCTATCAGTGTATTCTAAAGTATTCGAACCCTAATATTTTAGCCCTACAATATAATCATCCTTGCTTTTAAGGTAAAGCAAGTAGAATTCTATAATGGTGAATTTCAGAACAAGGTACTTAGACCTGAAGTCCCTGAGTTCAGAATGTTTGGGCCCATCATGAGCTAAGCCCAAACACCTATAGTTCAGGCAGAGCTTTTAATGGGATAACCTCTTCCCAAGCACATCTACTCTTGGAATAAAAGAAAACCAGTGTCAGCAAGGGCTGGCTGGGATACCAGGGACCCTGTGTGTCTGGAGGTTCTGAACATCCTCAAGAGCATCCATTACTGTTGGGATTCATTGTGAAATTGCAAGCTGAAATTTCCAGCGCCTCCTTGTTGAACAAATTGGACTGGAAAGCCTTGGAATGTTTAATGCTGTTGCATTCCAAGGATCAAGGACTCCACTGAATATGCTTAGCAGGATTCAGGTCTTAAGGTGGGGGGGTCTATAAGGATATTTGGGAAGAGAATGTATGGCATGGTAGATGTAATCTCTCCTGGGCTTGATCTTTTTTTTTCTCAAGGAAAAAAACATATTTTCTGAGAGTTGTTTGAGAAAGTTGAGAAAAAATTATTACGTAATGGGCTGCCCAATCCTAAATAGCTCTGGTGCACCAGGCTACATGGCCTGCAGTGTATCCAGCACAGGTTAGGAGGCAGCTGAAGATTTCCTCGGGATAAGGGGATTTTGTTCTCCTTACTCCAGGTAGTGTCCCATTTTTCCCTATGGGTCTGGCTACTCAGATCTATGCCAGTTATATAATTGGAAGAAGTCCAAGCAGCCTAGTGTAATGTTGGCTGGGCCAGGAGAGGGGTTAGGATATGGTGAGGAGGCCTCTGGTGATCCCACCCCCCTCCTGGGTCCTATCCACCTGCCCTCCCCAACAGGAAACTGCACTCCCACCACCCTCTCCCAGCCCCTGCGCCATTCAGCAGTGTACCAACCTTTAGCAGCAGTCAAGCCTCTGGATACAGCACCAGCAGGGTGGCACAGGCCTCCCCACCAGTGCTGCCTTCTCACATGGTGCTACAAAATGTGCTTTATGGAACATTTGCAACATATTTGGCCAGCTCAGGGTCCCCTATGTTGGGGGAGGCCAAAGTTAGGATTGCATTGAAAAGTACAGTAATTACGAAGTAATCCAGGCAGATTTCACCTATCACTATTGGAGATGTTAACTTATGGGAAGTGTAGTCCCCCAGGATCGTGTCGCTGCTTTCCCCCTCTCCCACACAAGCTTTCCTCCGGACTCAAATTCCTGAGGAGTTTGAGAACCTCACCTCTCGATAAGTGTAATTGTATATGCGACTCAGGGACCGTGTTTTGAAAATTTTGAGTCCCAATGCGACTTAACATTTTTGTACTAGTTATCAGAAATTGCCATGACTTGTGGCAGCTCCCTAGTAAGTTTGCCCCCTGTAGACCTCAGCAGATTGTCCTGGGAACAATCCTGATTGGCCACTGGGAAGTGAAGGAAAAGTGCCCAAACGTATACTTCCTCCTGCCTTCTCACCCCAAAGTCAATGAGCGCAATGCATGGTCTCAATGATAGGATTGCTGCCTGGGATCAGGCCAGAGAGGAAGAGGAGGAATTGCCCCACTAGTTAACTCAGCCACCTCTTAACCTACCCAGCACCTGGTAAGGTGGTGTAAGTTAAGCTGTACATATGCAGGGGTCCCAGAATCTGAGCCAAAAAGTAGGAATAGCTTCTGGGCCCTGATGTGTTCACACCCTGGCTTACCCCATGGCCCCACTCATACTGGCTAGAAATATCTCCAATGGAATTTGGAACTTATAAATACAATTTTAAATGAGCAAAAAGCTGTTTTGCATTTGCACGATTTTGGGATAATTTCGCTCTCTGAGGCTTGGAATTTAAGACTAAATTGAAAGTTTTATTATTTAAAAAAAAACTAGGTCTTAACATAAGGAGTGAAATTGTGCATGAGCTTGCTATGCTTCCTTTGCGACATGGACACTGAGAAGCTATTCTGAAATGGCATTTGACCTTCTTTTCTGATTACTTTTTGTCCTTGTTAAGTGCACGCAAAAATAAAGGCAAACACTTCTGTTTTTATGTTCCAATTTGAAATATAAAAAAGGACATGATCAGGAGAAAAAATATTGAGCTCATCTATCACAAGGAATATGTTTGGTATCACAAATTCACTTAATTCACTGCATCCTTTCTGAAGTAATAGATATGTAATAAAACATCAAGCCTTGTACGTTAAGAATGCTGTAAAGTGAATTAACCTTGCCATAAAGACTTGACATGGAGTTACTGGGGAACATATTTGGATCAATGCATTTTCAAAGTCACAGGAAATATAAGTTAAATTCCAACAGGCCTTTGACTGTGTTTATGGTTCATTGATTTTTAAACAGGCAATGAATGTGAGCGAGGTGCCAGAAATTATAGAGAGGCCAAAATTAGTAAGAGGTGCTCAGAATTATCAGTCATTAAATACATTAAATACATACTGATCTTTAGTCCATTGTCAAATGAATACAGGTTATATTCAGAGGCGGATCTACAAGGAGGGCAAAGCTCTAAGTGTTGCAAGAAGCCTTACCCTGTTATGTAAATCCCTCCTCTCCCTTGCTGCTGTAGCCAGTAAGCAACGCCAAGATGTTGCTGTTCCCTGTGAGGATTGGCTAAAACGGTGCAGGAGAGGAGTGGTTGCCACTACAAGGTAAGGCTTCTTGCAGAACTTAGAGCTTTGCCCTCCCTTAGATCTGCCTCTGGTTATATTCCAGCATACCTATTGAAGATCTTTTCTGAGCACCTCCCTCGTCATTAATTCCCGTGACCAGAATTCATTTTATGTTAGCCAGGATGCAGTGCAGAAAGCATAATAGTGCATTGGCTGTCACAGGACAGGCCCAGGTCAGCCCCTTCTGCTGACAATGTCATAATGATCTCCTGAGCGCATAAACAGGTTTGGGTTAGTTTGCAACTGCTGCAAGTTCAGCAGACGTTCTAGTACCCTTTGAAAGATCCACAGGGCATGTTATTGGAAGCTCTATTTACTGTAAGCTATTATCGAACAGGCCACCAAATTGAGGGCGCAATCCTACCTGAGCCCTTGGGCCAACGCTAAGCGCTTGTAACTAGCACCGACACTGGGGCGCCCAGCAGCACCTCTGCACTGGCATTGGTGCCGTTGGGCCAAGGCTAGAAGCAACATTGGCCCAAGAGGGCCTTCCCGAGGCTCCACTGTGCTGCCCAGCCAAACTCGGCCAATTTGGGCCCCAAGGCTTCCTCGGCTCTGCACCTGCTAAACAGCAGGCGCAGATCCAAGGAGCCCATAGAGGAGGCTGGAGCCTCCCCTGGGGCAAGGGCGCAAATGTGACCTTGCCCCAGGGAGGCTCCTCAGCACTCCAAAGCTGGGCTGGATGCAGCACAGCCCACCGGCTTCACTGTTCCAGCGCAGTTTAGGATTGCGCTCTAAGACAGATTTCACCCACTTGCTTGACCCGTGAAGGCCAGTGATGTGCCCAGGTTGCATTGCCTATCACTCAGTATTGTTTGGTGCTTCCACCATTGACAGATTAGGACTGAAGAAACCATTAGCCAACTTGTGTCTGTGATCAGCAATGGCCCAAACCCCTGCTGTGTTGGAACCTAATGTGGGGGAAGAATTCTGAAGTTCTGTGGCATGACTTTTCTCTCTCCCCCTTTCCCTTGCTTCACAGAGCATACCAAGCACCCTAACCCAGTGAATTTTCTTTCATGTCTTACTGTTTCTGGCCTTCTGCTCCTCCTCTCCCTCTTCTGTGGTGATGGTGATGAATGTCCTGGTTTCAGTGCCTTGCATCTCCCTTTCCCTGCATCTCATTCTCAGATCATCCTTCTCAAAATGCAGAGGAGGGGATCAGGAACTAGAAGGAGGGTACGACCACTCTACTCCTTCCTGGGTTCTAGTCCCTGGTCCTGCTATCTGTGTTTCTAGTTGCTGGGGGTGGGATGGCTCAGAATTTGCTGTTGCTGGATATGTGCAGAGCAGTTCAAAGAGAAGGTCACAATGTGCCGCAGGAGTTCAAGGGCTCTCTAGCTGTGTGGCCCTGCTTGTGATGATGATACATTCAACCATGGTCTGAGTCTGGATTTCATTCAGTGATAGTATCTGTTAATGTCATTTGTACAATCCAATGATTTTATTTTCTTCCACAAATGTTTTTCAGGGTACTGTGTTGTAATTAGGAATGATCAAATGGTATCCTTTAGGGGGATAACCTCAGTTAGTATGGCCAGGGGTCCACTTTTCCTTCAATAGCTGCTTTTATTTTATTTTATTTTATTCTGCCTAATTCACCTGACCGAGAGGACGTTGTTTGCAGTAAGATTTCCTATGCTCATCTTATGCATATTCTTTTCGGGTTTTCTCTTCCCAAATCTGCGTTATTGATTTCTTTATTGGTGCAGAGCAAACCGTGCCTTTTACTGCAGTGGCATTTCTGAGGCAGGCATGGACCAATGGAGCATCATCGCTCCTCAGAACCTGCCCAAGATTCACCTGTTTGAATGCTGGCAAGGGCTTCAGAAATACGATTGTTCAGCATGCTTTGCAATCTAATTATTGCTGGAGCTCAGTGGCATCACCAGATCAGAATCTAATTTGCTCCCTCCCAAAATTGTGACGTTAGACCTGTTCCAGCAGGCAGCACATCTGTATAGTGCAGCAGATCAAAGGAAGTATGAAGATGACCTTGGGAATTTGATGGGCTCTGCTCTCCAATTTGTGAGACTGCCTTTAGGTTTTAAAAGCGTCTGTATCCTGGAACTGAATATAGGTTGCAAGTTGGTTAGATTGTCCCAGACTTTCCCCAATGAAAGCATTTTATTGTTTCCTTTTGAGTTTGAACAGGTGGCCCGATTGTAGTTGTGGAGGCAAGCTGAGATTTATGAATGTATAGGTAGTGCATTTCAGTGTCTGTTCAATGCTATAATGCAAAGCTGATCAGTAAATGGCAACTGAAGACAACAGGATAGTTTAAAAACAAATGCTGCTTTAGAAACATTAGTGAACTCTACTGGTAGCCTTCATATCTAATTTAGCAGAAGTTGATTTTAAACAGCTTGTAAGTAGCCAGTCACACATTTGCCAATAGCAAGTTTTAATTGCCTCCAGGCAACCAGGTAAGGAAGCATTTATAAACAGAAATTATAGAATCGATTAGTTTTCCCCAGAAATGCAGAAATTACTTAGACTGCTATGCATGGACAGGTAGGGTAGCAAGAATATTGTAGTAGTCATCCAGTAACTATCATAGAGTTACTAACTTAAAATCTAAAAAGTGTGAATTGTCAACATTCACATGCGAAGTGGGCTTATGAAACTTGAAAAAAGATGGGTGTCTGTATTCCAATGTATATTTTAATTTTATCCTTAAGGATATATTGTTTTCCCTGTCCTATGTATTGCAAATCTTTTATTTTTTGGAAAGTGTTTTCAAAATGCTTGTTTGGGTGAATGTTTTGATTTTTCTTTATCCTACATAAGTAGCCTAAGTATCATATCAGTGGGGTGGGGAGGGCATATGGCAAGATTAAGCACATTGTGAATATTTCTGACTCTGATTAGTGACTCCTGCTGTATCCAATGATGTCTCAGCTATGGATCCTTAACAAATAATTGTACTTGTGTTATCTAAAGGTCCCTACCTTCCAATATCAGTGGGTTCATACATACATTATCCTTCTGCCATATGAATCTGAGTCTTATTACTAGAGGGGTTTGTTTCTGGTGAGTAAGATTAGATTACAGCCAGGCAGCCCAATTCTAAGGCTGCCTTATGTTAGGAATGTTTGATCCCTCTGACCAAACACCAGTGCACCAAATTGTTAGGAGTGTTTGATCCCACTGACCAAACACCCATGTACCAAATACCAGAGGGGGGGGAGTTCTAAATTCTTTACTGCATGAGTGGCAGAACCGAAGTCCAAACCACTGCCCTGAATAATACACAACTACAGATTATATGGACCCTGGCCTGGCTGGAAGTCCATCCTCTGTTCACCATTGGCTGAGTTACTAAGGGGTTACATTCTATCCGTCCACCTTACACATTTGTTGTTGTTCAGTCCGACTCTTCGCAACCCCATGAACCACAGCACACCAGGCCTCCCTGTCCTCCACTAGCTTCTGGAGTTCGCCCAATTTCATGTTCATTGCTTTGGTGACACTGACTAACCATCTCATCCTCTGCTGCCCCCTTCTCCTTTTGCCTTCAATCTTTCCCAGCATGAAGATCTTTTCTAAAGAGTCCTTTCTTCTCATGAAGTGGCCAAAGTATTTGAGCTTCAGCTTCAGGATTTGTCCTTCCAGGGAGCAATCAGGCTGGACTTCCTGTAGGATTGACTGATTGGAACTCCTTGCAGTCCAGGGGACTCTCAAAAGTCTTCTCCAACTCATAATTCAAAACCTTATACATGCTATCCCCTAAATATGTTCCCCCACCTCACACATACATTGCATGTTCATACAAATAATCCATCTAGCCAGGAGGGGCATCCAAGTAAATATTCATATCTTAATTAAGCAAGCACTCTCTAAGACTACTCTTTGCCTAGTTTGTCCTAGGTCTGTGTGAGCTATGAACAAAAACATCTGCTCTTGTCTACTTCTGCTGTCTGGTCCTTGCTTCCCTAATTTCAAAGAACTGCAGCAGCTTTTATGCCTGCAATTGTCTGCAATACTATTTGTGTCATCCCTAATTTTAAACTAACAGTGTCTGCCCCAAATCACAGGCCTTATCCCTTTCACTTGTGCTGGAGCAAGCCCTGTTTGTTATTGTGGTGTTGCAAACATGCATATTTGTGCCAACTCAGGAGCAGGCTGTGCTGGCACAAGGATGTGCCAGCTCCATATCCTGTCCATATGCCTGCCAGCTCCTTATCCTGTTTCTGGACGCTGGCAGGAGAGTGTTCCAGGGGTGTGGGTGTTTCTGAGTGGTAGAGGGGCAGATCAGGCCCAGAAGGGAGTGGGATCAGTGGCAGCAGTACATACCATATCCTAACCCCCACTCCCGGTACTGAAAACCCTACACAGGCTGCTTGGATTTGCACCATCTAAATAGCTGGTGCAGATCTGAGTAGCACTGTAGTGCAGGCTGGGTAAGAGGAAAAATATCACCTTACTCCAAGGCTACCTACAGCCTCCAACCCTGCAGGGTTAGGATTGCGCTCATAGTCTTGCTGAACACAATGGGCTTCCTTCTGCGTAAAATAAATAATGCTGTTTTCAAACACCTCTACCTATTGATGGCTGCAATTCGATTTGCTTGTAAGTCCAATCAAATGAATGGGATCTGAGGGAAAACATAGAATAATATAGGATGTCTGACAACTAAATCTGTAAACTGTTCCCATTAAAAACCATGGAGTTTAAGGTGAGAGGAGGTGAGAGAGAGAGACATGTTTGGTTGTTTCCCACATGCAAGTCATTGCCTCATGTTGCAGTTGTCAAGTGATGAATGGCACTAATCTCATCATTTTGAGCAAACAATGAATGAATAGAATTAGGAAACTCTATGAATAAACGACAGCATGGAACGTTCCTAATTAATTGGTTTGGAAGCAATCTCGTCATCTAAAAAGTCCATTGCCCAGCTAAGTCAGACTTTTAAATATGCTCACATGACTACTTTTGAATAGATTTTTTGGAATGAAATCTGGCTGGAGGTCATTAAAATTCAGCAAGTCACTTCTGGCTATACCTTTGTGTGGTTCCCTAATGAGAGGAGGAAGGAAGAAGTCGGCAGATGTGATGTTCTGGCTGGGGGAAAAATAATGCTATCTTCTAGTGCTATATAATATAATCGATGCGAGCAGGTCAATTAGCAATACAAATGTGTCAAAGAAAAGGAAAACATGTATTCAATCACAATGATTCTGTCTTGTCAACACAGCGTGAATTAATAACATGTCATTAACATTGAACTTAAAGTATCTGTAAATTACAGCTCAGTGTTCATTAGAGGTCTCCAAAATGATATTGGTTTATGACAGCTTGGCTCAGTGTTGCATCAGGCTTCAGGACAAGCCCTGAAAGTGTGCAGCCCTTCTAGAATACAGCCGAATAGGAAACCACAATTCATTTTGGAAAACATGGTTTTTCCAAAACATTTTTATCTTATCCCCTGCTAGCTTGGCAAAGAGGCACCTTTTAAAGTGATGTCCTCTTAGCAGGAGGAGAGCTACTGCGCCTTTTCACTCCAGCATGGCACCTTTTCCAATTACTGTTGTTGGTGTATCTTCTGCACTTCATTGTAGATTGGGATCTCTTTGGAGATCTCTTTGGGTATGGTTCCAATAGTAACTGAGATGGAGTGCTTACACACTGACAGTACTTACTGTTCCCCCCTCTAACTATGCTAATGGAGGACAGGGAATCATTTACTGATTTATTTCACTACGTAAGCAGCTTTGTGAACTAGTATATAAAATGTAGTATATAAATATTTTTAATAATTAATAATAGGCAAGGAATAGCATCATAGCAGAAGTTTTCAAAGTGGGGTGTCGCAATGCCCCAGCCTGAAAGCCTCTGCCTTTGGACCTTTAAGGGGTGAGGGAAGGTGGAAGACAGTGACACGATCCCCCAGATCATGTCACTGCCCGGGGCAACTAAGGCTGTGATTTACTTACAATTCACAGTGCTGGGCTCTGGGGGGGGGGGCACAAGGAGCCCTGCAGAGGCCTCCACTGGGTTCTGCCAACATTGTACTACAGAAAAAAAGATACCGCGACCCACTTCCAGGTCCAATGCTGCAAATGGTAAGTAAATCGCAGCCCCAGTTGCCCCAGGCAATGATACAGTCCCAGAGATGGTATCGCTGCCTTCCACCCTCCCCCACAAACACAGTGGCTCAAACTCTCCGCAAGACTTTGAGAACCCCTGCAATTATAGCCATGTCAGCAGGCCAAGCCGCAAACAATAGCTTCAGGTCGAAACTACATGCTACATTAATAAGTAACTCAGTTTTTCCCATGTTGAATAGCAATCATGAGGGCCCAGTCTAAATGGTGTCTACAGCAAGGGGGAGCTCTCTTTGTCCCTACAGTCCCAGTTCAGAATGGGCACCTCTAGAGCTGTTGTTTTCTCTAGCAGCAAAGCTCCCGTAGATGCCATGGGAGCTTACTTGCCAGGTCAAATAAATGCAGGGGGTGCAATTTGGATCAGGGTTATGGTGGGGGAAATGGTTAAAATAACATTTCTTCTTCTGTATCCTGATCTGCCCACCCCTGCACCTGACAGTGAAAGTGAGGCTGCAATCTTGTCCACACTTGTTGTTTGTTGTTGTTGTTCAGTCGCTAAGTCGTGTCCGACTCTTCGCGACCCCATGGACCACAGCACGCCAGGCCTCCCTGTCCTCCACTAGCTTCCTGAGTTCACCCAATTTCATATTCATTGCTTCGGTGACACTATCTAACCATCTCATCCTCTGTCGCCCCCTTCTCCTTTTGCCTTCAATCTTTCCCAGCATGAGGGTCTTTTCTAAAGAGTCCTCTCTTCTCATCAGGTGGCCAAAGTATTGGAGCTTCAGCTTCAGCATTTGTCCTTCCAGGGAGCGATCAGGCTTGACTTCCTGGAGAATTGACCGATTGGATCTCTTTGCAGTCCAGGGGACTCTCAAGAGTCTTCTCCAACACCATAATTCAAAAGCATCGATTCTTCGACGCTCTGCCTTTCTTATGGTCCAGCTCTCACAGCCATACATGGCTACTGGGAAAACCATCGCTTTGACTAGGCGAACCTTTGTTGGCAGGGTGATGTCTCGGCTTTTGATTAAGCTATCTAGGTTCACCATAGCTTTCTTCCCAAGAAGTAAACGTCTTTTAATTTCATGGCTGCAGTCACCATCTGCGGTAATCTTGGAGCCCAGGAAAATAAAGTCTGTCACTGCTTCCATTTCTTCCCCTTCTGTTTGCCAGGAAGTGATGGGAGTGGTTGCCATGATCTTAGTCTTTTTAATGTTGAGCTTCAAGCCAATTTTGGCACTTTCCTCTTTCACCCTCATCAAAAGGTTCTTTAGGTCTTCCTCACTTTCTGCCAGTAGAGTGGTATCGTCTGCATATCTGAGGTTGTTGATGTTTCTCCCAGCAATCTTGATTCCAGCTTGTGAGTCATCCAGCCCTGCCTTCCTCATGATGTACTCTGCGTATAAGTTAAATAAGCAGGGTGACAATATACAGCCTTGTCGTACTCCTTTCCCAATTTTAAACCAGTCGGTTGTTCCATGTCCAGTTCTAACTGTTGCTTCCTGACCCGCATAAAGGTTTCTCAGAAGGCAGATCAGGTGGTCTGGAACTCCCATCTCTTCAAGAACTTGCCACAGTTTGTTGTGATCCACACAATCAAAGGCTTTAGCATAATCAATGAAGCAGAGGTAGATGTTTTCCTGGAACTCTCTTGCTTTCTCCATGATCCAGCGAAGGTTGGCAATTTGATCTCTAGTTCCTCTGCCTCTTCGGAAACCAGCTTGTACATCTGGTAGTTCTCGATTCACATACTGCTGAAGCCGAGCTTGTAGGATTTTGAGCATGACCTTGCTAGCATGTGAAATGAGTGCAATGGTGCGGTAATTCGAGCAATCTTTGGCATTGCCCTTCTTTGGGATTGGAATGTAGACTGATCTTTTCCAATCTTGTGGCCACTGTTGGGTTTTCCAAATTTGCTGGCATATGGAGAGCAACACTTGTTGTTGTTCAGGCGCTAAGTCGTGTCTGCCTCTTCGCGACCCCATGGACCACAGCACGCCAGGCCTCCCTGTCCTCCACTAGCTTCCGGAGTTGGCCCAATTTCATGTTCATCGCTTCGGTGACACTGTCTAACCATCTCATCCTCTGCCGCTCCCTTCTCCTTTTGCCTTCAATCTTTCCCAGCATGAGGGTCTTTTCTAAAGAGTCCTCTCTTCTCATGAGGTGGCCAAAGTACTTGAGCTTCAGCTTCAGGATTTGTCCTTCCAGGGAGCAATCAGGCTTGACTTCCTGTAGGATTGACCGATTTGATTTCCTTGCAGTCCAGGGGACTCTCAAGAGTCTTCTCCAACACAACACAAAAGCATCTGATCTTCGGCGCTCTGCCTTCCGTATGGTCCATCTCTCACAGCTATGCATTACTACTGGAAAAATCATAGCTTTAACTATGCGAACCTTTGTTGGCAGGGTGATGTCTCGGCTTTTTATTGTGGTCTACGCTTACCTAGAAGTAAACCCGATTGATGATAATGGGACTTATTATTTCTGAGTAGATATACATAGAATTGGGCTCTCAATCTCACCTGAGCCAAACACTTTAACGTGATATGCAGTTCTGCCCAAAACCAACATTTTATAACTCACAAGAACATTCCTATTCTTTCCTCTGGATGTTTCGAAAAAAGAATCTCTGGAGCCTTACATGTTGCCATTTTAGGTCTTTAATATCAGATGTAGTGCAGCTGCTTAGTGATATTTTGAAATGCCTGTGGAAAACAGCCGTTGTGTACACTGCTATTGTAAGAAATAAATTACTGTCCTTGGAAGACTGACACAGAAGTGAGGCCGGGCCGATCAGCTTTTGTTCTTACTGTGAAATCTATCCAACAGAGGCATTATGAATGAGCAGTGGCTATGCAGGATCAGTCTCTGTAGCCTTAATGCAGAAGGAGCAAAAATGAAGGCTTATATGTGCCATTTGAAAGCTGTGGGTTTAGATAGGCCTGAAAATCCAAGTCTGACTGAAACAGACAGCAGTGGCAGCTCCATAAAGAAAAAAAAAAACTTGCACTGCCAGTAAAAAACGGAAATAAACTACATCTGTGCCCTTCCTTGAGACTGAACAGGAAATTTGTGTGTTCTACATATAAACTGGGAGTTGCAAATGACAGTATTCTTTGAAGCCATTCTATAGAACAGTACAGTGGTTCTCAAACAATTTAGTACCGGGACCCACTTTTTAGAATGACAATCTGTCCAGGATCCATTGGGATGTCATGGCCAGAAGTGCTGTCATTATGACACCAAAGCCTGCTGCTTTCCTGAGAATGCAGCAATATGTTGGGTTATTTCTCAGCCATTTTCCAACAGCAAAATGAATCAGAAAGAAAAAAAAGCCTTACAACTTTGACACAAACGCAACAACCACACAGCACCTCCCCGTTTCTAGCATCCCATCTTCCCATATTTTCAATATGGCTGCCCTAGGCGCTTCGTGACCCACCTGAAATTGGCTCGCGACCAGTGATGTCATTCAGGGGGAACGGACCAGAACGGGCGTTCCGGATCCTAACGGGCTCCGTGGCTGCTTCCAGGGTTTTTTTTGGGTTTTTTTTCAACATTTGAATTTGAACTCAAAAGTGAGTTCCTGTTCCTAAATCATTTGAATGACACCACTGCTCGTGACCCACTGGTGAGTAACCCACAGTTTGGGAACTACTGCTCTAAGATATGAAATAGATGTAGCCCAGAGGACAGATAAGACTTTTTGACAACGGTTGTAGCTCTTTTCAAGTTTTTGGAGAAGGGTGAGAATACTGGGTAGGACTGCTGTGGAGAAACCTTTGGCACCAGCTAATGATGGACAAACTCTCTTACCTTGATTTATTGATTTATTTAGCTTGATTTATCATCTTAGCTTGATGTATTAGCTGTCTTGCTTAGCATTGTGGGGGGGGGAGGCACCCCATCTGTTTTCTTGGTGTTCTCTCCGAGGTCAGAATATGGGCACAAGTATATTAATGCTATGCTATGTGCAATTTACACCTCAGTGACTGATAGCAGATATTGGTCTCTTATTTTATATTCTATATGCCAAGATTTCAAAGTGTGCTTCTTGGGGCTCCCTGAGACTTCTGCAGAGGCACCACAAGCCGCCGTCCGCTCAGTGCTGTGCCAATCTGCGCATGTGCCAGCACTCTGGGGCTCTCTGAGACTCGGCATCAGTGATGTCATTCAGGGGGAACGGACCAGAACGGGCGTTCCGGATCCTAACGGGCTCCGTGGCTGGTTCCGGGTTCCCGACAAGTGCCAATCAAAAGTGAGTTCCTGTTCCTAAATCATTTGAATGACACCACTGCTCCGCATAGTCACCACGGGGGCTCCCTGAGACTCTGCGTAGGATTCTGAAGACTGAAATTTTGTATTTTAATAACAATGCCTAACATTTGTATAGTGTTTTGTTTTAGTATGTACTATCTTGGTATTGCCCTTACAACAAGCAAATATTGTAAGCAAATATTATCCCCATATTGCATCTGGGGCGTGAGGCTGAGATGGGATGGCTTGCTTGTAACTACCTAAGGAATTCATGCAGAGATGAGATTGGATCAGGAGAAGCCTTGATACACAACTCAGTCTTCCTGGCCACTATATTATTAAAATTAAAAAATTTTAAAAATTTTAAAAAGCAGCATAGTAAGTGTGCAGGTATGAAGAACTATTTCTTTACTGGTTTGTGGTTTCCAAGAGACAGAACCACCACTATACTACTGATTTTAAACAATACAATAGCAAGGCAACATGCTGCAATGGTCATGCTCATACCTTCTGTTGGGAGTTTAGAGTAGCATGCTTTCTTCAGACATGTGTGTTCCTCAGCGTGTGTTTGCGCATGCATGTGTGGGTGTTTATACTAAACTACCAAGTAAGTGATTATTATTTTTTCCTTACATACACACCATATTAATCTGGCTTTTGAATAGAACAGTGGCAAATATGCATATTCTTTTTATTTATATTCACTCCATTCTTGTTTATTCTGTTTGGTTCCATGTGCACTCATTTTTTTCCTCACATATCTACTTGATGAAAATGTGTGTGTTAGTTATTTGGAAAGATCAAGAGCACTTCTTGGTCCTAGTCACCAGGAAGCACTGTATTTGACGGTCGTTCCTTTTCTAGCCATGGTATCCACAGGATAAAATTATCATGGTCCAAAAGTATCCTCCATTTGCATGCAATACCTCACGCTTCCTGCTTCATCACCACAGTATGTGGCCTTCTTTTCTGCCGCAGCAGCTTTTGGTTCCAAAGTAGAAAATAATTCATTAGTTTACCAACATTGATTTGTGTCTCCTGTGAGCTATGCTGTACTGAACTTCAAACATGCCATAGCAAGCAAGAGAGTTTTCAGTCCCCCACATCAGAGTGAGGCAATGTTGAAAGAGGATACTTAAGACTCCTCGGGGAAGAGATGAAGATGCCTTCAAAGTGACTGAAGCAATTGCCTTTGAGCCACGTTTGCCTCAAAAATATATTCTGCAACCGTATTATTTAACAGACTGTTTATTTGATGCCTCCCCGAAGAATGAATTAGAAGCAATTTAGTGTGATAACACAATGTTCAGTTGGGAGAGGCAACTCTCCAACAAACTTAAACATATGAGAGCCTGGCAAATTGCTTCAAATGCGCTTGACTCCAGAGCTGTTTGAAACCCTACTTTGATATTTTGTTAATTTGGTCTTTTATCCATGTATAATCCTTGATGCGGCATGAAGGCACAAGGGCAGCCATTCCATGATTAAACATACGCGCATGTCTTGGATAAAAATGTTGAAGAGGAAGCAGGAAAGGAAATAATCCCTAGTGTCACATTCCTTCGCTCCTTAGACCTGTTTCCATCTTACCTCTTTGCCTTCAGTATAAAAGCTAAATACCTCTGCTACAGTTTTATGCTACAGTATGAAATATGAAAGTAGGCAAATTTGCATTATAGGAGAATTTTTAATTGCAAAAAAACATTTTGATTGCCTACAGATATTCTGGAGAATTTTCTTCTCTTGGGGGATTGCAGTAGACTTCTGGGGTGACTTCTGGGATGATTTCATTCCATTGAATCTGGGCAGCACAGGAGATTGGATTAGTAAACCCAAGTCCTTTCATGGGCTATAATTTTGCAAGTTTTGATCCATGAATAGAAATTTCTTACTTTCCTCTATCCATTGTAAACTCGCAGAGAGTATATCATCTAGACCAAACATGTGCAATATTAATCAATGCCCAGGAAATATGCTGCACCTATGGAATTGTGGAACTTTGTGGAACTCATTTGTCATTATTAGTTATTTTGTTGTGTTTTGTCGATGACAACAGGATGTTTCCTCTATGTCTAACAATGTGAAATTTATTCTGCATTGCATGGAAAACGTATTATATCTCACTGCCAGAGCATGGTTGTAGTGTTTTCTGTGCTTTCAAGAGGAAAAATTAACAAGGTCATTTGGGGATAATAATATAACAGATCTTTCTTCATCTTGGCTGTCTTCAGGATGATTGTATTGGAGATGAAATGAAGGGCCTCGTGGCTGGAGTGATGTATAGTGTTTGCAATACAGGCAATGATATGCATACCCATTGAGGTTCCCATCGAAAGCAAAGAAAATTAATTACATTTACTTGGGTATTGGATCACAGACATTAAAGAACTGAAGTGGAACAAGACTAAAGGGTGAAATGGAGTGGAGGATCATGCCCGGGAGGCAGTGCACCCCATATCCAGTAGTGCTATCCAGCCGGTACGCTGGGTGGGACTTACGTTTGATCAGCAGTCCGCCCGTTGTGTCACACCGCGTTCCGCCGCTTTCCCGCCTGCCGGGGCGGGCGGGAAAGCGGCGGAACGTGGCGGAACGCGGCGTGATGCAATGGGCGGACTGCCGATCAAACGTAAGTCCCGCCCAGCGTACCGGCTGGATAGCACTACTGCCCATATCCTATCCTCAGCTCCTGAGTCTGAAAGCCCTACGCAGGCTGAAAGCCCTACACAGGCTGCTCGGATTTGCATCAACTAAATTACCTGCCCCATAGGGAAGGCTGGGGTACTAAATATCCTTTTACCCCCAGGTGACTTCCAGCAGACTTATATCCTGCATTGGATATAGCACAGGCCATTTGGCCTTACTGTGCTGGTGCAGGCTAGGATTGTGCTCTTAGTTGAATCCATTTTTAAAGCCACCTAAACTAGAAGCCACAACCCAATTTTTGGTAGTCGCAAAACTGACAAGGCAGATTAGACTATGTGCGTCAAGGGTTAAACAACAATAACAATAACAATAACAATAACAACAACAACAACAATAATAATAATACTTGGATTTATATACCGCCTTTCTTAGGTCACCAGATTTCTCTAATGACTATAACTCAAGGCGGTTTACATGGGCAGACTTTATTCAGAAACCGAAGGTTTTTACAATTTATACAGAAATGTTCTATCTTTCAAGAACTACAAACATACAGATGGATCTTTCTGGATTTAGTCCTTCTTTCTGGCCACCCGTTTGTCTTCTTGCTGGCTGATAAATTGCTTCCCTGCTCCCACCAGAGAAGCGGCTGAACTTCGGCACAACTCCCCCTCACACAAGGCAGCCAAAGACCGCTCAGCTGTTAATCAGTCGCAATTAACGAGGTCTGCCGCTCACAGAGACTTCCGGCTGTCCCGAACTGGCGACCTTCAGATCTTCAGATCTTATCTTCAGGCAAACGGAGGCATTAACCCTCTCGACTAAATCTTCTGCCCTGCAACTTTTTTTGTGGGGGTGGGTGGGTGGGAGCACTGCTGCCCAATTACCATTATAGCCACAGAGGCTTGAGCGGCTGATAAAATAAAACTTTTTTTAGGTGGGTCTTGATGCTACAAAATTTAGGATCCAGGGCTATAATTACGTGCTATGTGAAGAGGGACTTTCTTTTGTCTGTTTAAAGCTCCTGTCAACGATAGAAGATTTAGAACATTGGGGATGAACCAGGCACACTCTCCATGTGGTTGGGATGATGGCCTTATTTAACTGCTCTGTCCGTCACCCGGTGCAAACCATAGAAGGCACTGGAATCCACTGCCCCTGAATCCACATCAGATATGCCACAAGGCCTTCGTAGCAGACAAATCAATATGGAAAGGATTCCCTTGGACCCAGAAGTTTAGTGGCCATCAGTAGTGTCCACAGAGTGGGGCTGGGGCCCTTAGCTTACAAGGCATCTTACCTTGCTGTGTAAACCACTCCTCTCCATTGCCTTAGTAGCCAGTCCTTGTGGAGAAAACAACACCTTCGCATTGCTTACTGGCTATGAGGACAAGGGAGAGGAGTGGTTTACACGGCAAGGTAAGGCACCTTGCAAAACCAAGTCCCCTGCCCCCCGCATAGGGATGCTACTGGTAGACATTGTTGTATACCAATAGAAGTTGGCCTAATAAAAGTCATTGCTTTATATTTCTTGTGCTGATTTCTAACCAAACCAGCAGACTTTGCTGAAATTCCTCTAATTCAACATCTTTCTTTTGTGGGGGGGGGGGAAGGCTGTTGGCTGGTCATAAAATGGGAAAAGAGATGCAACTGAAAGAAACGACCATCTGCCAATCTGTTCTAACATATGATGCCATGTTTCTAAAGCCAGTTCCTAAATCCTAGCCAGCATATTTTCCATCTGAATGCAGAAATTGTGTATCTCTTATGTTCAGGCAGCCTGACAAATACAGTTGTTAAAAGACTGATATTTTAAACCCTACTCTGATTATGTACCTTTTCCTGTAACGGGAGGACTGACACATCCATGCAACATGGGGCAGGAGTGATGAAACAACATTTAAACTTCAAATGAATTATTTACAGAAGGGGAAAAAGCACCTTTTTGTTGTCATTTACTTTCCATGTAATCCTTTGCTTGTCTTACTCGGAAGTAAGCTTCATTGAATTTAGTAGGTCTTACTCCCAGTGTGTTTATGACTTCCACTTAATGGCCCGGTCCTATGACCCGCAGGTTTATGTTATGCACCTGGGCTGCCCAGTGGCTTAGCTGGAAGGTGTGCTGCCCAGGGGCATACTTCCCAGGGCCACCGCCCCCTGTGCCCCCCCCCTGCAAATGCAATCAGACCAGTGCTTTGGGAGGCCTTTGGGAGGCCTTACAAGGTCACTTCCCGTTTTTGGAAAACCCAAGAGTGAATTTTTGAGGCCTTAGAAAACCTTCTGAGGCCCAGGGAGGTTTCCCCCCAGGCCTCAGAAGGACGTAAAACGTCACTCCCGGTTTTTCAGAAAACCTGACCTTGTAAGGGTTTCTGAAGGCCTTAAAGAGGATCACTTTCAGTCACTTTCAGAGGGCACGTGGGGGTCGACCCTGGAAAGTGTGTCCCTGGGCAGGGCCAGCCCTCAAAGATCGTGTGAACCCAGTGACCCCCCCTCAGCTGCATTAGTGGTGCTGCCAAATCAAATGCTGCAGGCTATAGGGGGCAGTTTGCTTACTTACCTTTCCGTAATCTGCCTGTCGGGGCAGGGATAGGATATTGGCAAGTGCTAGTGTCACCAAGATCCACCCCCTACCGGCGCTGTTCCTCCCTCAAATTGCCCCTGAACCAGCCCTGCTGCCATTGTGGCTGCTCTGGTGTGGCATCCAGGATTCACTGGTGGGAGTGCAGAGACTCCAGCCATTTGCACTGGCAGATCTGGAGCACATGATGATGGTGTGCCTTTTGCGCCACCGTTAACAAGATCCATTGCTGTAGGCCCTGCATAGGATTGGGCTGCCTGTCTCACCAGATAAAATAATTTGTTTGAAAGGAGCTGGCCACTTTCATGGAAAGCATGATGGCAAGCATGAGATCAACCTCCCTAAGTACTGCACAAATATAGTCACAAGTATTGCAAGAGTGTGAAGTAGTTGATCAAGCAGGCTTTAAATAATAAACAGAGGAAAAGGCAGATAAAAGACCCTGCTGCTAAACAAAATACAGAAGGAAGCTCCCAGGCAAAAACCTGACAATAGGGAAGACTGTGCAAATTGAATTGGAATGTATAACAACTGTAGCAACCGGCCATGAGGGAGAAGAAAATGTGATCATAGAACTTTAATCTTCTTCCTTTCATCCCTGTGCATTACTTTAGTTTCACTGGGTTTCTGTCTTATATGAAATACAGAACAATTAAGAATGGGCTTAAACATGCCATACATTTAACTAATTAGCATGTTTCATTTATTTAGTTGGAAACACCAACTTTCACATTTTATTATTGAACTGATTGAGGGATTTTGAATAGTTTTGCAAATGTTTTTTTTAAATGAGAAAAACAGTGTTTCTGGTTTACATGGCACAAAATATGCTGTATTCAGCGATGAAGCCTCATTCAACTTCATGATGGTAACACCAGGTGGTAACATCTCTCTGTGTGTGTTCAGAGTTTGGTGGTCCAAAAAAGCACAGAGCTTGGAGAGGCCAGGGACAGGGCTGCAGGAGTGCCTCAGTGGCAGGCAGGGATGGGGCTTGGAGGTGTACTCACAATGAACCCCTACCAAAGAAGATTTCTTTCTGTGTGTTCACTGTCTTTTAAAGCCAGACCCTTCGGTCCTATCTGTTTGAAATGTGACAGGTATGAGCACCTTGATGGTCCTCACATGTTTGCCAATTGCAAACTGCATGTGGGTTGGCTGGAAAAGCAGTTACAAGCAGAAGAAAAGCACATTTCTTTCCCCCATGGAAATTATATGGGGAATGAATAAGACAAATCAGTGATTGAAGACAAGTGCATTTTGTAAAGCCATGACTTCAATGTCCTCAAATGCACACAGGCATCATCAGGCATGATCCTGGGGGGGGGATGTTGGCACCGGGGGCACGCCTTCAGGGGTGCACGCCCCATTTCTCGGAGCGACCCAACGCAGCTACGACACGCCGCTCACCCCTACAGGAGTGCTTCTCAGAGCGAACAGGTGTGCTCCCAAGGGTCACCCATCCCTTCTCGGAGGGGCGGGATGGCCCTTTGGAGCAGTGCCAGGTCACTTTGGGAAGCTTCCACTGTGGACGCTGCTTCTCAGAGCAACCAGACATGGCTACGAAGTACCATTCGCCCCTCTGAGAGGGGGAGGGCGGCCCTTCAGAGCACACTTGGTCGCTCTGAGAAGCAGTGTCCATGGAAGCCTTGCACCCTCCCACCCACCCAGTCTGCCACTGGACATCATCATGGTCTTTAGAAATGAAAACATATAAAAACGAAATGATTTTTTTTTCCTGGTATACCCCTAGTAAATAATGACAATGTTCAACAGGTTTCTGGCATACTATAAATTCTGAATTGTAATTTTGTAACATTTATTGAAAGTGTAGTATGTCTAGTTCCAGAAAAGAGAACTTCTGGAGTTTTTCTTTTGTGATATTTTGCTCGGCTTCCTGAAGCTATTGATTTAAAAAGCTTGACAGAGAAAAAAGATCCTTGCCTGCCAACAGAAGCGTAACATGGGGGAGTCCAGAGAGACGGTTTCCCCAGGCACAAGATTGTTAGGGGCACAAGGTTTGGGCACATGGAAGCCAGCAGTGCCCCACCCTCTGAGGAGAATGTCAGGGCAGGATGCTGCAGGCTTCTGCTTGCCTCTCCTGGCTTCAACTGAAGCCGGGAGAGGCGCACCAATGCCCAACTCCCAGGAGAATGTCGCCAGCATTCTCCTGGTGGGGTGTGGGGTGGGGTGGAACACTTGAGGCTTCTGTGCAACTCTCCCAGCTTCAACTGAAGCCAGGAGAGGCGCACTGAAGCCTCCCCCCCCCGAGACTGCCACCAGTGTTCTCCTGGGGGAGTAGGATGCTGCCAGCATGGGGGTGTGCAATATGTGCCTTGCCCCTGGTGCTGGTGACGCATGCTATGCCTCTGTCCGGAAATTTAGATTCTATCTAAAAAAGAATCCTTGAGCCTTAAGCAATCTGCAGGGTGGCAGTGCAGAAGTTTAATTGCTATTATAGTTTAGATTGTCTATTTTATCTCTATTACCACAAAAGTTGAGAGTGGTAGAAAGAAAAGTGTTTATGTGCTGTAAAAAGATTCCTTGCATTCTTGTTCTTGGATTTCCATGGCATCTAATACGGCTAACGTTGTTGGTGGGGGGGAATTCTTTAGAAATTTATACACTCATTTGCAAGCATTGTTCTGCATGCAGTACAGTGCAATTGCACATAGAGTTCTGGTGACTGAGCATCCATCAGACCAGCTGCTTGTTGTGCTGGGCAATGGCAAACAGTAATTGCCTTTTCCTATAGGAACACCTGCAGTTCTCTTTCACTCTCTGGATGATGGCTTGCCCTTACATCTACCTATTTTGATCTACAGCTAATGATCTGATTACTGCATATTTTCCAAAGACTGGCATGTCTCCTACTCACATGCACTTTCCAATGGTACTTACTTCCCTTTCTGTGTTCTTTATCAACCCGTTGAGAACAAGGATGTGCACTTCAAAACATGATACGGAAAAGTTATCATGACGAAGGATCTCGTGCAGTCATTTTCAACCTTTTTCATCTCATAGCATGCTGGCAAGGCACTAAATAGGTCAAGGCATCAGTTTTTTTTGACAATGGATAAGGCTGCCTTTGGGAAGTCGCATCCCTCAGTGGCCCTATTAATAAATGACCTCTCCCAAATTTCCGTAGCACACCTGAGGACCATTTGTGGCACACCAATGTGCCACGGCACAGTGGTGGAAGATGGCTGATCTAGTGCAATGGTCCCCAAACTGTTTAGCACTGGGGTCCACTTTTTGAAATGAGTGAGTATAACATAGGAAACAAGCTATGCAAGACTACGAATTGATTCACGTATGATGAAGATAATGATGATAATGTTTTGAAGACAAGTTGCCATAGCAAGCCTTGGGCTTGGTTGGTCTTCCTTCATATTCTGGGAGGCGGGCTAGCCCAGGGAGGGGGGTGGAGTTTCCATTAGGCTGCATCCAAACCCCTGTCCTTGGTCTGAGCGGCCCTGATTCAGGCTGTGCTCAGACTTGCATCTGCTAAATAGTAGGCACAGATCCAAGTAGCCCACAGAGGTGGCAGGCACTTTCCCTGAGACAAGGGGACCAAGTTGCCCTTGCCCCATGGAGGCGCCAGCCTTCTCAAACCTGCACAGGATGCAGTGCAGGCCTGCTGGCCCTCCCTATTCCAGTACAGATTAGGATTACACCCTCAGTTTCTATAGGTCACAAATTCCCCCATCATGCTGACCTCATCTGTTTTTGTTTTGTTTGCTCATTTTGTTGTTGTTGTTCAGTTGCTAAGTCGTGTCCAACTCTTCACGACCCCATGGACCACAGCATGCCAGGCCTCCCTGTCCTCCACTAGCTTCCGGAGTTTGCCCAATTTCATGTTCATCGCTTCGGTGACACTATCTAACCATCTCATCCTCTGCTGCCCCCTTCTGCTTTTGCCTTCAATCTTTCCCAGCATGACGATCTTTTCTAAAGAGTCCTCTCTTCTCATGAAGTGGCCAAAGTATTTGAGCTTCAGCTTCAGGATTTGTCCTTCCAGGGAGCAATCATTTGCTCATTTGCAGCCCTCCAAATCACTTCCAGTTTGGAGGGCTTTCATGGGGCAACAATAAGCACTATATAGGGTTTGCTGCTATCCACTGATTCAGGTACCCGAATGTCTCCCCCATGAATATGGAGGAATGGCTACATTATCATTTCAGCTGTGTAATTGTTCTGCTTATAGTTTTTCTACTGCTTGTGTTTTTGTTGCCTGATGTTTTTAAGCTCCTAGTATTTATATTAATTCTACTTCATATGGATTTTTATTCATTATGTTTTATTGAGGCTGTAAGCCTCCTGGGTCCTTTTTATTAAGGAGATTGTCAAGATAAAATGGTTTCTAAAATAAATAAACAAGAACACAAACTTTGTTTTAAACAGCTCTGTAGCTTGATGTCATACACATTGCCTTACTCATGAGATCCGGAAGAGAGAAAGGAAAGAACTGATAGTCCCTTTTATTGGATAGGTGATAAAAAGACCATTTATGTCTCTCCTTTGCTCTTGGTTCCTAGATATTAATGGGAGCACAGCTATGGTTCATAAGCTGCCTGCAAGGAATAGATAAATCTTTCTTATATGGAGATTGTTTGATAAAACGACTGGCATGTCAATGTTCATTTTGTTTCCATTTTTAGTTGCCATGAACATTGAAATATTGTTCCCCTGAATTTCATGTGACTTCAGCATAGCCTAGGCGGCACCCCAGATATTAAACTACAATTTTAGTCAGTATCTGAAAATCTCATATACCAAAAATGTAGCTTTCTTTTGTTCTAAAGTCAAAGCTTTTGAGACAATTCCAGAGACAATTTCCATGGCCAGCAAGCATGTTATTTTCTCTCTCTCTCTCTTCACCACTACCAACCAGGAAAAAAACCTCTTCCTGCATGAATGAGCATGAACCAGTGGGTGATATGGTCTTGCAGTCTTGTTCTATCGCTTCGTTCTTGAAAGGCAGGATACAAATAGGATTTTTTAAAGAGTGGCTCTTTCCCCGTACTGGCTGTAAGTTCTATTCTCTGCTCTGTGGTATATTCCTATACAGACATCATTGAAAAAGAGGCCAGCAGACATCTTTCTGGGAAGGGACCATCAGGTCCTTTCTGTCTTCCCTCTTTTAGCTGGATTCACTTGTTTAAGACTTAATCTCTCTCTTGGAAAGAAAAAAAAACATGAATTTCATGAGGTAAGAAAATCATCCCAAAGTCAGGACTGGGTATTTGGGGTAAGGGATTGACCTTGAGAAGGTCTGTGCAAGGAAAGTTGATGTGGGATAAAACGTAGAAAATGCACACACTCCAGCTCAACATTTTAACAAAGTGACAAAGTCCTGCTGTCACCCAGCAAACAAGCCTGCATACGTTATACGCAAAGACCGCATGTTAATTCTGAGACTAACCCCAGCAGCCCATCTTCCTAGTACCAGTCCTCATACAAAAAGCCCCCTGTTGTGAAATTAACAAGACGTGGCCTGACATAACCGCGCAGGAAAGTGCTGCCTGAAGAAAACCTGCCTGGGTAAAGGCTTTGTTAGAGGGATTCTGTGCCTTTCTTTTATTTAAAATGTTGACTCTGTCTGTTTGCAAGTCTGTCTGCTAGTTTGCAAAGCTGGAAAAAAATTGATTTGGTCTCCTCAAAGGTTCTAAAGGTACTTATGCCTTTGCAAAGACCTTGGGCTTGAGAAATGCACATGAGGCCTCTTGAAATGGAGATTTCCTGCCTCTTGTAACAGTGGCGTAGATGAGGTGGGACTGGGTGAGTGTGTGCATATGCTCCCCTGTGGCGGAGTGGAAGTTTATGCTCAGCTCAGGCGTGCAGCTCTCCCGCCCATCATCAGCACCAAGTGGCTCCAAATGGAGCCATTTTCGGAGGCAAGGGCCGTGCAGGGGAGGGGATCAGCGCAGGTGCCGGTTCCAGGTGCAACACAATTGTCTTGTAATTAATCATTGGAAGTGAGAGTTGTGAAAAAAAGAATTGGCACTTCTCAAGATCGTTCTGACAACAACAAAAAATGCAAACAAAACAAAGGGAAGGCTTTCTAAAGGACTGGCACACAGATGGTCCTGCCCCTTGCACCACTTGGTCATCTCTCCAATAGTGATGGGGCAGAAAGCCAGCCCTCTGAGACAGATTGCAGGGCTCAGGTAAGTCCGGGAAATTTGTTTGCTTTCAATCATCATCATCATCATCATGCCCAGGAAATGTTGCATATGGTGCTCATATGACATTTTGTAGTCAAGTATGTACTGCATACCCAAATGTTTTATCTACAGACATTCATTCAATTTGTTCCCCTTTTTGGAATTCATCTCCTCGTTCTTTCTTTGCCATTTTGAGCTGACATTAATCATTTGTATTTTGCACTCAGGTGCCTCGCCAAAAGTCCATCACTGAGGAACAGGCTCTCATTGAGTGTATGGAAAGTGTAAACATGGTGATACAGAGCATAAAATCTATTTGGAAGGTGCCAGAACAATTGGTCTTATTCATCTGGGCTGCCCAAGCTTCCTTTGTACTACAGATTAAAAGAAGATAAAATCACGCCTTCTATTATCGTCCTTCACAGTTCATGTTCAGTGTGCTATGTGGGGATTATAGTTCTTGTTAACAATGAAAGAAGCCTGCTCAGTTCTTGCTACTGGCTCTGAATGTACCTGCTAATCTCTGTGCTCCAAAAATAAACTGTAAAAGATAGAATCATGCCTGAGAGAATAGACTGAGATGGTGTATAAGTAATGTTCGGTATTATTTTTCCATGATGAGAAAAGAATTAGCAAGAACATCAGCCGCACTGGGAATTACAAATTGTTCTCTATAAATATTCAGTCTTTTTGCAGCTAAATCTTGCAATCAGCACTGTAGGAAGCTGCTGTTCAGATGCAGCCTAGGGGCTGAATCCAATGTTTGGTTCAAATGGATGGCTGCTGGAAAATGCTTCCACATGTCAGCACTTCATGCAAAAGTCATAGTATTTATAAACAATTCACCATGTGCTTGGGATTAATTGTACTGAGATGTATCCAAAGAAAGGTAGTCATGGCTCACAGCCTAATCCTAACTAAATACCTGCGCTGTGATAAAGCGGGCTGGGACAGCCTCTGCTGCATCCTACGTGTGGCGTTATCCTGCTGGCAGCCTCCTTGAGGCAAGGGGACATTCATACCCTTGCCCCAGGATAAGCCCCAACAGCCACCAAAATTGCTGGGGCATGTCAGAGCAGCACTGTGTTGGTGGATGTTAGAATTGAGTGTTGGGAGCGTTAGAACGGATAAAAGAAAATACTCTTTTACCCAGCAGGTAATTAATCTGTGGAACTCCTTGCTACAGGAAGTGGTGATGGTGTCTGGCCCAGGTGCCTTTAAAAGAGGTCTGGACAGATTTCTGGGGGGAAAGTCCACCATAGGCTACAGGCCATGATGGTTAGTGCAACCTCTTTATTTTAGAGGTAGGCTACTCGGAATGCCAGAGGCAGGGGAGTGACAATGGGACACAGACATCTTGTTGTCTCATGTGCTCCCTGAGGCACCTGGTGGGCCACTGTGAGATACAGGAAGCTGAACTAGATGGGCCTTTGGCCTGATCCAGCAGGGCTCTTCTTATGCTCTTATGTGGATCTGGCCCAGGCAGGGCAAGAGCCTCTGCCACCGCCCCCCCTTCCAGGCCCAGTCCACCCACCCTGCCTTCTCCCACCTCGCACATCCCCTCCCCTCTGCTGCCAAGGCAGAGGTTGCCTTGGTCTGCCTCTGTGCTGCTCAGCATGGAACTTACTGTTGGCACCCAGTACATCTGCTGCCTGTGCAAGAGGCCAGTGCACAGCTGCACAGGCCTTCACACCAGCACATGCTTCCACTCAGCTATCACCAAGACAACATTTCTTCCCTCTCTGTCTTTCTCCATGAACTGGATTTATGTGGAGTGTATTCAACATCGGCTGTTAAGACAATCACTGCTGATTTTGTTTGTTTGTTTTTGCTCCTCATGCCTGGGACAAAAATTTTATCTGCTATCTTCCATGAAGCCTATCATTTCATATTAAGAAGGTTTACCTTCTTAATTAAGGAAAATTACAATTTGCAAAATCACAATTTGGTCATGTGGCAAACAGTTCAAACCCACTCTTCCCCTTGTAAGCATGATTCAGTTTGGGTACCACCTTCCCATAAAAAGAAAAAAAAACCCACCAGGTTTTGCACAGGTTTGATTTTCCCTCCAGGAGATGCAAATCCACTAAATGGAGAGGTTGAATTTGCTCCTTGGGTTCTGGGTTTATTTCACAGCAGTGAATTCATGTTAAGCTAGGAAGATAGTTTCTCTGATGCATTAATAATAATGGCTCTTGAGTCTAACGTATGCAGTGATGTGAATTACTAACAAGGTACAAATAACCTGGCATAACTATGGTCTCGGAAAATAAATAAAGCATTGCATGAATGCTGCATTTCAGGCCTTGTAACTAAGCGCTAATACAATTATGTCTGGAGGGTGCTCAACATTTAGAAATAATGAACTGCCAGATTCTTCCCTTATCAGAGCAATTTGAAAGAATCCCTGAGGGAACAGATTTCTTCTGTTATAAACATCATACCTCAGAAGACGTTGAATACTAAAATAAAAGTGGCTGAACCTTTTATGACTTTTCCTCAGGCCAGGAGTCCTCTTGAGTCTCCACAGCAATCAGCCATTGATCAAAATGATTTAGAAGATGCATATTTCTTAAAGGAAAGAGAAGAACTCGGTGTATTTCCCCAAAGAATGCATTTGAGTATTTTACACTGTATTCTGAACATTGCCCACTTGTTTTGTGACAAGGGTCTCAGCTTTATGTTTAATGTTGGCTTCTAGCCCTCATGGTTATAGAAAGAAGATTGAAAAAGTACTGACCATCAGAAATCCAATGAACTTTGGTACAACTTTCAGGGCGTAATCCTTTGTAGGACATAGTGCCGACGCAGGGGCACCAACCGGCACACCTGTGTTGGCTCCCAGGCTGACACTAGTTGTAGCGCCAGCCTGGGTGCGCAGGTGGAGAGCCGTGCTGGTGCCAGCCGAAATCGGGCATGAAATCGGGCACTAAATCGGGCACAAGGGCAGAACTGGGCGAGCTGTCCCTGTCCCTGGGCCACACAGCAGCAGAGCAAAAGAAACAAAAAGATGGATCCTTTTGCCAAAGGGAATCACAATCTTAACAGGAAAAAAGACACAAAGAAAACACCAGCAAACAGCCAGTGGACAAGATGCTATGTGAGGATATATGTATATCCTACATGAATATGCCAGGATACGTGCATATCCTATGAAAGAGGAGCACTGCTTTCAAAGGTGGCTCATTGCGCAGGGAGCAGGAGTTTGACTCAGGCTAAGGCAGCTTCATCTTTCTCACATGCAGCAGAAAAGGAATACAGAGGTGCAACTGTGGCTGTTTTTCCTCCTCCTACCAATAATGCAGAGTATGATGTTGAATGGACTGTAGTCCGCAAAAGCATTCGCTGGAATAAGCATGTTAGTCTTTAAGAGTGCTGCAAGTCAGACAAGGCTACCTCTCTGGAAGCTGCTGCTTAGATCGCAAGTCAGCTAGGGGATGTGTATCAATCCCTTCAGATAAAATTGTATATACAGTATGTTCCCCGAGTCCGTAGCAAGATGAAGACCACAACTTGTTTCTAACATGAATATTGTACTTGGAGTTTAACTAAAAGAACAGGTTGCATTCTATATTACTGGATAGAACATGTGTCATACCCTAAGTAACATTCTATATCCCCACATTACTGTCAAGGGAAATAAAGAAAAGTAGATTGCTTCTGCCTGCATTTAAAGTTGCTTCACCACAAAAATAATCCACTGAGCTACTTTATTCCTTCCAACAAGTTCTTTATATCACCTCCCAGATGTATGCAGTCTTAGAAATTACGAGAGATCAGATATTTGCAAGGAGGTCAAAAGAGGTCAAGTTCACTTGGACAAGGTGAACAATTGATGAAACAGGTAGGTTCTGTAGACATTTAAAGATATGAATAATTAACATGTCACTCTCTATCCAAAAAGGTGATATGACTCTACATACAGTTCCCGGAGAACCCCACCCAGGCAGTCTTTAGACCCAGGTTCACAGGAACAGGGTGTGCATCGTTCCTGGCACAAGATAATGGTGCAAAATATGCGGAGGAGAGTGCATTCATTTCCATTCATTCCCAGAGAAGTCTCCATATGAGGCAGTTAGTGTTACTTTTGTGCATTTTTAAGGGGTGGCTCTCTTGAATTTCATAGGAGAGCAACTGCCCCTATTCACAGCATCTTTTCCTGCACCTTTTCAAACAGCTGTGTGTGTGTGTGTGTGTGTGTGTGTGTGTGTGTGTGTGTGTGTGT
>JAJKFI010000005.1:22224319-22253589 GCA_029204185.1 Lerista edwardsae
TGTGTGTGTGTGTGTGTGTGTGTGTGTGTGTGTGTGTGTGTGTGTGTGTGTGTGTGTGTGTGTGTGACATTGTGAGCACACTGGTACAGGATGTTTGCTATGGAAACTGTTTTGTTGAACCTTTTTGTTGAAAAGTGGTTTGTGTACACACACACACACACACACACACACACACACACACAAGTATTGGGCAAATTTGGATGGTACTTTTACTGCCTGACAGCCCAATCCTATGGCTACCGCTGCATTCTATGGACATTGCAGCAGCCATAGGAGGCCTATTGAGAGAAGGGGACGTTGGCCTGCCAATGGGCCTCCTCAAGTTTGCACCAGCTATTTTGCCAGTGCAGGCGAGAGCCTCTGTGTCAGGCTGCGCAGTCCAACATGGAGGATATGATCCAGCAGTGGAGGCCACCACTGGTCCCACCCCTGATCTGCCCCCCCAATTCCTCCCTCCTCATGCCCTCGCCTCTACCCCAAAAGAGCTCACAGGCAGCAGCGGTGAGACCTACCAACAGCCAGCTCTGTGTCGGGGCCTCCTGGCACTGGGGCCTGGGGCTGGCCTGGCATCAGCAGTAAGCCCTCACCGCTGGTGCTACAAGTGCTTTACAGCACTTTTGCAACCCCAATGTCGGCAGTAAGGGCTTTCCGCCTATGCTGGCCTGCATAGGATCAGGCCCAGAGTAATCCATGAATGTTTAAAGCAGATCTGCATTTTGATTGACAACTTAGATTTGCTCACTATATAGCTTTCTGCAATTAACTGATTTAACTTTCCCCCTCCCTTCACACATTGTAATGATAAAGCTTCCTTAAAACTGCTTCTTGTGTTCCCTAGCTTCTTGTATTTCAAGCAGCTCAGTTATAATCACACAAGTCATCCAATGTCCCTGCAGATGGCAGATCCATTTAATTTGTACTAGTCCCCTGTTGCAACATGCCATTTATGTTGATGATGCTAATAAATAATATCATAATAAAAACAGCATTATTAAATGCATATAAAGGAGTCAAACTAGTCAAAGAGTGATGGGAATGCTCATTTCAGTCCCAGTCTAAGACTTATTTAAAATAAGTAAACTAACTTGTTTTGAGGCAGAAATGCAGAGAATCCTTTAAATAAAAGTATATTTGTAAAATTATGCTTCAGTTTCTAAGTCCATTCATTTACATGCAGCATGTCGTTAACTTCCGTGAGTGCATACAATTTTTGTCTTCAATCTTTACATTTCATAAGGGGATTAAAGTATAGGTTATTGATTCAATAGGAAGAAATTTTGTCTCTGTTGGGGAACTCGTAGAACATCTTGACAGTTGTTTGTATGAGCTTAGTGGCATAGAGTTTCTGTAGCTAAGAGGGCTATGGAAAATACTTGATTTGCACCTCACTCTCTTAACTCCTAAAGTGGGGTTATATTAGGCTGGCACAGTTAGGCCAGAAAGTTTGGCTGGCACAAGGGACACCATGAAACACGTTTGGATCACTCTCAGAGTCAGGGAGGATGATGGATGTCTGTGCTAGCCTCTCTGACTCCAAGAGTGGTCCAAACATACTTTATGATGTCAGACTTTGCTGGCCTAAATGGGCCAGCCTAACACCAGGTTAGATTCCGCTCTGAAGAAAGTGAGCTGCAAATCAAGACTTTCCCAGTTCAAATCTCACTTACGTTTTGAACTCATTAGGTGGCCCTTAGGCAAGCTACTTCCTCTCAGCTTCCCAACTACAACAAGGAAATAACATTTAACTCACAGGATTTTTGAAAAGATTGCATCAGGATACTATGCAGGTGCAAAGTAATATCATTTAATGCAATTGTTGCATAGGTTCTTGAAATGCAAAACACATTTCTTTGAAAGTGGCACCATACCTCTTGATAACAAATATGAAGAACATGTAATTGGAGTCGGTTGTTGTTTTCATGCCTTGCTTGTGGACATCCTCAGGTCGTCAGCCCAGGGCACTGCTGGAGAGAGGGTGCTGGACTCGACAGATGTTTGGTCTGACTCAGCAAGGATTTTCCGATGTTCCCCTCCCACAATCTGCTGTTAGCATTGACAGTCAACAGCTCTGTCTCACAATGTTTTTTTTCCCCTAATCAGGCAGCAACCTGTTTTTTTCTCCAAGTAATTATACCTGTCACCATGGCACCATAGCGGATTTCTTCACAAATTATTCATCATATTCCATCCCGAGTCTACCACATTTGCTAAAATAGAACAACTCAGCAGAAAAGACTGCCTGTCTGAGTAATTAGGATATGAGCTTGGTGCCATTTCTGCTTTTAATTATTTAACTGCAGCAACTGACGAGAAGGTTGGCCACTTGTGGGGAGGCTCAGTGAGGAGCGGGAGCCAACTGACTTGTGGAAAATGGGCATCTGTGTTGTCGGCCGCATAGGCAGAATGGGAGAATGGTCAATGGTGCCTCTCCCAAGAAGAGGCCATAAGGCCAACTGAAGTAGTCACTTCAGCCGGTGGATTGCCACCTGCCAACAGGGTATCCTTGCCACCTGCCTCTACTGCTGGTTCTTCCTCCTGAACCGGGGTGGGGGGGCTGGAACAGAAAAAGGAGCAGGGGGTAGAGGAGAGTGGCCTACCCTTCTCCTTCTTCCTCTTCTGCTTTATTCCTCTCTTCCTTTACAAGTCTAGGGAGCAGTGAGAAGAAAGGGCAGTTGCTGGTACACCACTGGGTAAGGGGAACAGTAACCGGGACCCTGCCTCAGGCACTTGAAGTCCTTGGACTGGCCCTACAAGAAGCAATGATTATGGCTGAGCAATGAAAAATCGGAATTGAAAAAAACCAAGAATTGTTATGGATTGGGAGCCACTGAGAATAGACAAAGCCCTTCATGGCTTAGAGCTGAGGCGTCTTAAGGATTGCTTCCTTTCATACGAAACGGCCTATCCCTTCGTTCATCTGGATGGGCTCTCTGACATGGGCCATCACACGTCAGAGGCATTCTTAGGTTTGACTGGTGGCAGAGAGGAGGAGAACCTTTGCTGTGGCAACACCACAGTTCTGAAACTCCCTCTTTGTAAAATTAGGATCTGAACCTTGCCTGTTGACCTTCTGTTGGGGACTTAAGACACTTTTGATTTGGATGCCTTTCTATTTATGGTGATTTATGGTTGTTTGCTGCTTTTATTGTTGTTTGTATTTATTATTGTCATATTTTGTTGTATTTTTATTTGGCTGTTAACTAAGAGCAGAAAGCAGTATATTGATATTTTGCATTAATAAATGTGATAGACTTTAAATAGGTTTGTAAAAAGCCACTACTCACCTGTAATGAGTAGGAATTATCTTCAGATGAGCAGGTAGGAGAATTTGAAGGTTGTTTTTCTTTTTCCATTTGATGTGTCACAGATGACATACAATATAGTCATGGGCAGGTATGCTGTGCAAAAGAAAAAGAGGGGGTAGCAATGCTTGTGGACCTACTTGCAAGGCTGCCTGAAGATTTAATAGTTTCAAGGCTACAGTTTCAAGACTTTCCTCACACTTCCATTATCAAGAATACAAGTGTGATAATCTGTTTGGAGCGGCTGCATTATTGTTGTTGTAATTCCTGCCTGAAGCAGGGCAGGGCAAAGACTGATAGAGTTTTGTCAGGAGAACACATTAGTCATAGCAAACACCCTTTTCCAGCAACACAAACGGCGACTGTACACATGGACTTCACCAGATCAAATTGCCAACGTTCGCTGGATCACGGAGAAAGCCAGAGAGTTTCAGAAAAACATCTACTTCTGCTTCATGGACTATGCCAAAGCCTTTGATTGTGTGGATCACAACAAACTGTGGCAAGTTCTTGAAGAGATGGGAGTACCAGACCACCTTATCTGTCTTCTGAGAAACCTGTATGCGGGCCAGGAAGCAACAGTTAGAACTGGACATGGAACAACCGATTGGTTTAAAATTGGGAAAGGAGTATGACAAGGCTGTATCCTGTCACCCTGCTTATTTAACTTATATGCAGAGTACATCATGAGAAAGCCTGGGCTGGATGATTCACAAGCTGGAATCAAGATTACTGGGAGAAATATCAACGACCTCAAATACGCAGACGACACCACTCTAGTGACAGAAAGTGAGGAAGACCTAAAGAACCTTCTGATGAGGGTGGAAGAGGAAAGAGCAAAAATTGGCTTGAAGCTCAACATCAAAAAAATTAAGATCATGGCAACCACTCCCATCACTTCCTGGCAAATAGAGGGGGAAGAAGTGGAAGCAGTGACAGACTTTATTTTCCTGGGCTCCAAGATCACCACAGATGGTGACTGCAGCCATGAAATTAAAAGACGTTTACTTCTTGGGAGAAAAGCTATTGCGAACCTAGACAACTTAATAAAAAGCTGAGACATCACCCTGCCAACAAAGGTTTGCATAGTCAAAGCGATGGTTTTCCCAGTAGCCATGTATGGCTGTGAGAGCTGGACCATAAGAAAGGCAGAGCGCCGAAGAATAGATGCTTTTGAATTATGGTGTTGGAGAAGACTCTTGAGAGTCCCCTGGACTGCAAGGAGAACCAATCGGTCAATCCTCCAGGAAGTCAAGCCTGATTGCTCCCTGGAAGGACAAACTGAAGCTGAAGCTCAAATACTTTGGCCACCTCATGAGAAGAGAGGACTCTTTAGAAAAGACCACCATGCTGGGAAAGATTGAAGGCAAAAGGAGAAGGGGGCGGCAGAGGATGAGATGGTGAGATAGTGTCACCGAAGCGATAAACATGAAATTGGGTGAACTCCGGAAGCTAGTGGAGGACAGGGAGGCCTGGCGTGCTGTGGCCCATGGGGTCGCGAAGAGTCGGACACGACTTAGCAACTGAACAACAACAATCAACTGTTGGCATTTCTTTAAAAAAATCTTGTGTCTAGTCCAGTAGAAGCCATCTAGATTCCAATCTTACATTTCCTTCATCATTACATATCAATTATCTCCCCACCCATCCAAACACACACACATGAGACAGAGAGAGAGAGAGAGAGAGAGAGAGAGAGAGAGAGAATTGCCTTGCAACTGCAATTAGCATATATATAATGTGCTTCTTGCTTTAAGTCAGGAATACCATTGAATCACTAGCATTAAGGATGATATCGCCACGCCCATCAATTTAACAACTAGAGAGGTTCTTATTCTGGGGTAATAGACGGAAAAGTTGCAAATAGTTCAGCTGTTATAATTACAAAAGAAGAACTGATGTAAAATACATTTTTCTTTCCTTGAAATTCTTCTTAATGGGAGATTCCAACAAAGCAACTATATTCTCCACATTGTCTTAATTATCACATGATAAGTTGTATGTTTTACATTGTGGCTTTAACTTTTCATGTGTGAGTCCGCATAGAAAGTGTGCAGGCAGAATTTCATGTATGGTTTATTAATAAATGGTGGAAAAAAGTTTTAAGATGTCTAAGGGCCCAATCCTAACCAACTTTCCAGCACTTACTGTATATAGTGGCAATGTAGTCCCGAGGTAAGGGAACAAACATTTTCTTACCTTGAGGAGGCCTCAGCAACTGCACCCCCACCACAGGATGCAGCACACACCCCATTGGCACAGCTACATCAGTGCTGGAAACCTGGATAGGGTTGGGCCCTTAGTTGGTTGGGGGCAGAGAGGCTGTAACACCAAAAAAAAAAAAAACACACCCAACAACCTGATCTGAGAAAATCCCATTTCCAGGTACTGACATTTCCACTAATGATCTCAGGTTGCATTTCTGTTAATGATCTCAGGTAGCATGGCTGGGACTCTGGACAGCAATATTGCCAGTAGACTGCTCTGAGATAGATTGTGGTCTTCAATAAGAAACAACTTTAAAGGCCTCAATCTTATATTTTAAGAAATTGGTAGAACTTTTCAGAATCATAGCAGCATGGTGTTGAAAGATTTGCTGGATGTATCCAAATGCCATGTATCCAAATGTCTCAACACAATCAAGTTACGATATGGAACGTCTGCCCTACATTCACTTGACTTGCAAGATAGTAGAAGTACAAACCTGTGTAAACCATTAGTGTAGTCCTAGAATTGCACAACAAAGATTCCGATTATATTCCTCATTCTAAACCTGAGTTTGAGTGACAGGTTTCTGCTCTAGGTATTCCTGCAAGTCTGAACCATTTTCTTTGAATTGAAAACAAGATAACGGACATTGATCCACCAGGGTCCTTTCCCTTTGTTGTGGCCCCATCTCTTTGTAGTATCAATGTGTTGCAACACTTTAGACTTAGCACATTCTGTGTCAGGTCTGTCTAAGAGCGCAATCCCCAGCAGCGCTGGATTGGCAAGGCCGACAGGCCTTTGGCAAATCCTAGCACTGCTTTGGGGAGGGGGGCTGGAGCCTCCCAACAGCAAGGGCATGTTCGTACCCTTACCATTGGGGAGGCTCCACCCCAATTCTATTGTTTAGCAGGTACAGATCCAAGGAGACCGTGTGGCCCAAATCAGGGTCACGTAGCATCCCAATAGGGCTTAGGATTTGGCCTTATGTCCAAATCCCAAGACCACCCAGTTCCGCCCCCAACCCCCCTTCCCCCACCAATCCCATGTCCAAGTGGACATAGAGCCTCCCTTGCGCTGGCCAGCTTCGGCCGATGCGAGGGAGGCTTGCCGTTGGTGCTCTCAGGCCGACACTACTCGTAGCATCAGCTTGAGAGCACTACCGCTGACATGGGGGTGCTGCTCGGTGCCCCCCTGTTGGCGCTAGTGACGCAGTGTCGATGCAACAACTGTGAGTCGATGCTACGGGGCACCTGGGATGGTGCTGTAACTCATGTCATTGAAGATGAGGATAAAGTGTTGCATTTCCTAATCACCAGTCCCTGTCTCCACTGCAAAAGTTCCGCCACCGTCAATATGAAGAAAAAATTAAATCATGATTTCAAGAGCAATTTAGGTAATAAAATGTACTCCAAGACCAGGTTTCTCTAACAGTCGCAACGCATAACCCCAGCATAGATTGGAATCACAGGTAATGTCATCTTATGCCGCCATAGGGTTCCCATAAATCATGTTTAAATGGGAGGAATGATGACAGTGCGATTCCATCCTATGGTTTCTTAGGATCACTTCAGATCTTGGGATTGTTTCCTCAGAAATGGTCCTACAAATTGCCTCACAGTTGAACTGCCAGTTTTAAATAAGTCCTTTCAGGATGGTCTCAAGATGTGGGTTCCTGCTACTGTCTCCTCTTTAAAACAGAGCATCCTGAAATCCTAAATGTGCGAGCTTTTCCATCAGGGTCTATTATCTAGGCTGGCTCTGATGTGCCTGCTGCCCCAGGCCTTCTGGCTCTCCAGAGGATTGTGCCTTTTTAAACTTTATATCCTAACAGTATTTCTATTCTGGCCTGTTACAGATGCAGAGGCATCCTACCCTGGACCAAAGGGACATATTTCAAATGCTTTTGAATGGTTACTCAAATCTACCCTTTTGTCTGATTAGTATTACTAATAATTATTTGGATATGTACTGGTTTTCTCTGGTTTGTATATCTTGTTGTGGATCATGTTCAAACTCAGTTATAATATGAACATGATTGGGGAAATGGGGAATGTCTGAAAAAGTCATGGATGACGGGATTGGCTTGCAAACAAAATGAAGCTAGCATCAATTTGAAAAGTTCATAAAATGTATGTCGATCCTTTGTGGCTCAGAGGAATTTACCACTTGGTACATTCCCATTTATATGCCTCGTGTTTAGCTCACGTTGTTACTACACTTGTTTTCATTCCTTTAGAACACACTCTGAGATATTTGGGCTACACAAAAGAATATTCACGAGCCTGACTGGGATTTCTGTGCATTGAATTTCCTTGAACACATAGTTAACGCAACGCAGCCAAGTTAAAAACGAAGCCTCTTCAGAATGTCGGCTTTTGTATTGCACCCACCACCCTGAGGCCAGATTCGTACTTCACCCTGACAATTGCAAAGTTAAAGCGATTTATTCCTTATGAAATTGGAATGAGGATCTGTTCTCAACACACGCTTTATTGCTTTTTGATATGGCACATTGTCTTGGAACAATGTTGAAAAATGAGGAAGAAAGGTGTGTGTGTGTGTGTGTGTGTGTGTGTGTGTGTGTGTGTGTGTGTGTTTGCAGTAGATTTATTTAGGTTGGTTGGAGCTTTTATTTGTATTCCAGTTAGAAAACATCTGTAATGCATTCAATTCACCCCCCCTTCCCAAAGAACTATGTGTTCTGCTTCATGATTCCACTATAGACCATTCATTCTTGTTTGGCTTATCACCCAGGCTCCAGCTTGGAAGAGGTTAAGTTGCTGTGTGGGGAAGGCCAGGAACAGCATGATAGATTAGTCTATAATTCAGTGTTCATTTGTGGTAACAAATAGGCTAAACAGCCTTCTTCACTGGCCAACCGCCGAGATAAACCCGTTTCATTCATTTACCGTATTCACATTCACACAGGGCAATATCAAATAATTAATCCATGGGTGGCTTTTGTGGTATATACAAATCTCATTGCTTCAAGCACAAGAAACTTGCATGGGTGCTTAGCAAATTGACTGCTGAAGATTTTTTCAGAGCACTCATTTTTCATTTTGACTTTTTTTTTCCTTTGAGGGATAAAAACGTTTTGTTTTTGTTTTGTTTTTTGTGCTTTAATATGTTGCATATTCAGGCAAGTGACAATATATTAGGAACGGATGGGAAAAGTTATGTTTTGGTACTTTTGAATACTAATGTAATTGTGAAAATTAGTCCTTCGTCTGCAGTTTAGTGGAGGGCTTTTTCACTCTCGGAAGGAAAACAAACAAACAACCAGAAAAATACAGAATTATTTTTGCTGCAACCTCAAGTCAAGCTTTATCTATAGCAAAACAAAACACCACAGTGCTACGGTGCGGCTGCATCTCAAATACTATCTGTTATTTTGGCCACCCCATCTCAAAAACACATTTGTACAGGTGGAAAAGGAGCAGAAAGAGCAACAAAAATGATCAGGGAGTTGGAACACCTTCCACACATTAAGGGCCTGATCCTATCGGGCAGAGTGTGGGTGGTACGAGCATATTGCCCCGTGCAATTGTTGCGCAAGGCACTGTAAAATGCCTCCAGCGATGGCAGGAAGACATTACTGCCAGCGCTGGGGTGATGCCATGATGATGCCGGCCCCAAGCGGCCTGGAGGGAATTCTGCAAGCTGGCAAGTGGGGGGGGGGAGAGTGGAGGAGCAGGGGTGGGACCGGCGCCGACTCTCAATGCCAGATCCTGACCTCCATGAAGGCCCCAAGGGCTTACACAGACGGCCTTGACTTTACGCTGGCTAAATAGCCGGTGCAGAGGCGAGTAGACCACTTGCCTGCCCTGCACCCTTACCACAGGAAAATGGGACAAGCGAAGCATCCCCTTCCCCTGCCGAGCCTCCCACAGCTACTTGGCTGCCACAGGATGCAGCAGTAGCCACCTGGTTACTGCTGTGCTCCCAGGCTGCCAGGCTGCTTAGGATTGGACTGTGAGAAGCTAAAGGATCTTGTTTTTTAAATGATAATTAAGTGGAGATATGATAGAGGTCTGGACCCGGTGTGAAGACACCGGATAAACCTTTTTTTTTTTTTTGATACCATAATACTAGAAATGAAGGCCACCCAATTAAATGGTTTGGCAATCAGAACAGGCTTTGTCTCATTCAAAGAATATTTCGTTTATAAACTTCAGTCACTCTCATGAGACGTGGTGACGGACATCAACTTAAATGGCTTTGAAGGCTGGTAAGACAAATTCAGAAAAGTTCGTGTTATCAGTGGCTATTCGCCGTGGCTGCTAAATCAGACCTCCTCCTGCTGAGGAAGCATGCAGAATTAGCTGGACTTTGGGGCTGTTGCATCAGGACTATTCTAATGACAGGAACAAAAGATATAGGGTAGACGTGGGTGTTACTTTTGTCTACTAGTTTTTCATCATTGCCCATAAACAAATGGATGTAAAATATCCTCCCTCTGCTTGAGAAATGTGAGACACCCTCCCACCCCCGCCAACAATATTGTAGTAGTTTCCCACACTGCATAGTTGGAAAAATTGACCTCCATCCTAATATCCTGTGATTCTGTGAATGTTCTAGAATGTGGAACAGAATTTAAGAACATGGGCAACCTGGTTTCCATGAAGGCTCTTCCTTGGGCTGCAGAGAGCTTGTTGGCAGCCTGATATGGTGAGTGCTCACCCGTAATCACAGACTACAAGTGTAGATGGCCAACTCCCACCATCTTGGCCTGCAAATCATTTCCTGCAGTCTTCACACAGAAACTACTCTGCCGCTAGAGAGAATGGGAATTTGAGGCTATAAATGGAAGTGATTGGGCAAGCTTCAATTCAAGTAGGAGCAAGCTCAAAAGGCAATGGCTGCCCTGTGCCAGAACTGACTGGATCTGTATGCAGTGTTGAGGACCTCTGCTTCAAATGGTCACCCAGTTCTTGCTTTAAAGGAGCATCTCTGGGTTGAAATTTGGTAGGGCTAGCTGGACTGGCCATTACTACCCACTGTTTGCTCCACAAGTTTTTCTTGGTTGGGAAAGGATTTCCATTCTTCTCATCCGCTAGATGAACTTCCATTGAGCACAGTGTGTTAATCTTTAGTTAGTCTTTCAAACCTCCCTGGAGCTGTCAGTTATCCTGCAGACCAGCTATCCATTTAAAACTGGAATGTGTCCATTAGCCACATGATGAAAAGCAAATCTTTAAAAAGAAAAAAGAAAAAAAAGATGGTGATACTGACACTTAGCAGTGGTCACGTCTATTCTGAAGGCATAAAAACAACCAATGGAGTTGAGACTGTCTACTGAAGAATGAGAAGGTTTTAAAAAGAAGTGAGATGTATTGTGGTTTGTGCAAGACTGGAGAAAGGCCGTAAAATCTGCCTGTAAAAAAGAAGGTGTTAGTGTGAGTCACTGTTTTTTATGGTGACAGAAACTTGCAAAGGAAAAAGTCTTTTGTGGGTGCCTTTTTCCATTGACACAAAATCTCAAGCATATGATTTGCCACCTACTTCTTAATGAAATCTGCAGTATTTTACTTCTACAGGTAATGAAGAGAGGAGCAAACCCAGCCACAGTGCAGTGCTAGGTCTGTTTCATAGATTAGCTCCACCAGTAAGCACCAGGCAAAGCCCCAATAGGCCCCATTCAGTGAAGCTGAAAAAGCACAGAAAAAGGCAGCATAGCAAGAGATGTCCATCACCAGTATCACCTGAGTACCTCATGCGGTAGTAATCCACATTAACCTTGGTAGCAGTACAACAGTAGGGTTGATATTGAGGTTGTCAACCAGGGTTAGCCTCAGGTCCGCTGAACCTAGGGCAAGCCCAATGTGTTCTACCCTTTGCCACATTTCCTTTTTCATCCTGTTTGCCACTCTGCACCCCCTCCCCCAGTCCCCAGCTTAGCTCACCTTGGACTTATTGTTTGGTTGTTGTTTGACAGGCTCTCCATGGAGGGTCTGGACAGTTCCTCCCATCTTCCCACCCTAAAATGCTGCCAGAGCCAAGTATGAAGACAGGTAGTGGAGACGAGAATGCAAGAGACAAAGGAGGAAGCAGGCTTGCAAGCGGGGTGTGTGTGTGTGTGTGTGATCAGAGACTTATAGGAATCTACATCAGGGAAGCTATTCGGAGGTGATAACCATGGTTTCAGATGCCTATGTACTACTGCTCAGAGTATACAGGACACATCAGAATTTTATTATGGGAAGACAAATACATTCTGATTGATATCATGGTAGAACGAGACTCATGAGTGGAATATAGTACTTGAAGAACAGACCCATCTGAAAGGGATGGGGAATTTCATTACAATGTAAGTAAAGAATGTATGTACCTACACAGAAATTCAGGAATACGAGCATTAAAATATCTGGGTAGAAACTTAAAGGAGGGAGTAATAAGAGTGGTACTACCGTGGAAGTTTCCTACAGGTCAATGATCCCTTATCCGGACATCTGAAATCCAGATATCTTTGTCCAAGACTTTTTAAAAAAAACTTTCCATAGAAAGAAGGCCCTCTGCTCATTTCCACGTACAGCCTGTAAGTTCTATTATATTCTCTGCTCGTTGGTGTGTGTCTATACAAACTTTGTTGAAAAAGAGGCCAGCAGACACCCAAATGGGTAACAGTGAAAAGAGCAAGAGGAAGCATTTCTCATGACACTTATGCAATTATTCCAAAATCCAGAAAAATCCAAAATCTGGACACCTTCCCATGCCAGGCAATCCGGATAAAGGATAATCAGCCGGTATGACCACTTGTCCAAGCAGAAATCAGAAAAGATGCTTGACCAGATGGCGAAGCTTTCTAAGAGGGAACCTGCAGGTAATGGGGGACTTGGACTTCCCTGAAATCTCCTGGAAGCCTAACTCAGATTAGAATGGGAGGTCCAATAGATTATTTCCTTTCCTTTCAGACTTTATCTTTCACAAGGTGGAAGAAAGAGCAAAAGAAGGTCAATTTTAGAATTTGGCCTTACTAACATGGAAGAATCAGTTGAGAAGGTGAAAATTGCGGTGACCTTGCCATCTTGAGATGTTCCATATTCCAATACAGGGGAGTCAGATTTCCAAAGGGGAGAGTACCCTGGATTTCAGAAAGGCATGTAATTGTCTCAGAGGAAAATTAAATAGTATCCCGGGGCAAGAATTAAAGGAGAGAAGGAGCCTGAAAGAGATGGGAGTTTTTGAAAAGCAAGATGTTGGAGGCTCAATTGCAAGCAGTTTCCATGAGTAGGAAAAATTAGACTGTATCTAAAAAGACAAGTGTGCTACAAGAGAGCTTTCTGAAGAGTATGTATAAGAAATGCAAGGTGGAACAGTATACAAGTATAACCCATGTCAGCTAGAGCCAAGGGTGGAGGCGGCCTTCTCGGTGATGGCCCCTTTTTTATGAAACTTCCACTTGAATTAAGAACAGTTCCCTCGCTGGAAATATTTCTGTGGCGCCTCAAGACCTTTCTCTTTCGGAAGGCATTTGAGTGAATGGTTAGCTGGCATCTTTGAATGTAATGGCTTTTAATGTTGGGTTCTGTGGTATTTTAATGATGATGTTGTTTTAATGTTTGTTTTCAAAATATTGTTTTAATATTGTTTTGTAAACCGTCTTGAGTCCCCTTTGCTGGAGAAAAGGGTGAGGTAAAAAATATTTTAAATAAATAAAGCTGTGCTTTCTGTGTGCAGCCAATTGACTGGTGTCCCAATGACACCATTTCTTACCCATCCTCTGTACTGTGGTTGTGCCACTCTCAGAGGCTGTTCTGTTCTGTGGTGCACTCTGGCAATTTCCTGGACTAGGTTTTGGACCTTATATCCATGACTACCTTAGTTTCCAGGGAGCTGGGGAATTCTGCACCTGCCCACCATGTTCAGTCTACGCAAGAAATATTTTAGCCCTGAAGGTTCCACAAGATTCTCTTTCAATGTGTTTGCTGTAAACATCTTAACACAGATACCTTTCTGGCATTTGAAATCATGGCTATTGCCTATGATGTGAGAACAAATGCGTGCAGGGACTGTCATCCATGGCATTTCAGTGAATTTGAACAGTAAGGGCTACAAATATTTTGCTGCTGCTAAATGAAACCTAACCTTTATTAATGTATGTGAATCAGAGATGACTAAATCAAATGCACAATGAGCTCTTCATCTACAAGGTTTCTGACCTCATATCTATCCTGTTATGGAGTCTACCTGATGAAATTGGAATTAATGTTACGGACAGCACTGCAACAGCTCTCTTAAAGAACAGGGATAAATGAGCGTGGAAAATAAGACATTTAGGATGCAATCCAATAGGCTGGCAGGCTGGCACAAGTCTCTTGTGCCAGCCTATGAGTGCTGCAAATGTGCCATAAAGCATGTTTGCACCACTCTCGGGCAGCGCGATCCTACCATCCCTCTTACGTCGATGCGATGTCATCACGTCAACACAAGAGTCGGAGTGCCGACGTGGGGGCACTGACTGCCACCGTCGGCGCTCCCACTGTCAGGTTGATGGTACAAGTAGCGTCAGCCCAACAGTGCCGACGGCGAGCCTCTCCTGTATCGGACGAAGGTGGCTGGCGTAGAGGAAGCTCCATGCCGAGGCAGCACAGGGATTGGGCAAGGGAGGGAGAGGGTGGGCGGGACATAGGCAGGACATGGGTGGTCATATGGCCACATCCTAAGCCTATTCCGGAGGCCGCACAGCCCTGATTCGGGCCACATGGTCTCCTTGGATCTGCGCCTGCTCTTTAGCAACGCAGATCCAAGGAGCACCTAGGGGAGGCTGTGTCGGATATGGCGCTGGTTGGCCGGCCTTGTCATTCCAGCGCTGAGTAGGATTGCGCCCTGAGTCAGTTAGGCTGGCACTGAGGGAAGGGGGGCGCAATTTGGAGCTCACCTAACGACAGTAGTGGAAAATGCTGCTAACAGTCACCTGTTTCCCACCCACCCCTCACAACAAAGGCACCAATCAGGTGTCTTGCTTTGCCAGCCTTTTTCCCATGTGGCTGGCAGGGCCAGGCAAGATCAGGATTCTCAGGCTACGCACACTGGGTCAACACCTTCATTGAGCTGTCCACCAGCATCCCAAGATCTCTCTCCTGAGCTGTCATAGACAACTCAGAACCCATTAGCCTATAGGTGAAGTTTTGATTTTTTGCCCCAATGTGCATCACTTTACACTTGTCTACATTGAAATGCATTTGCCATTTTGCTGCCCATTCCCCCAACCTGGAGAGATCCTTCTGGAGCTCTTTACAATCCCTCTGGTTTTAACCACCTGGAAAAGTTTTATGTCATCCGCAAACTTGGCCACCTCACTACTTATGCCAGTCTCCAGGTCATTTACAGTATAAACAAGTTGAAAAGCACCGGCCCCAAGATAGATCCTTGGGGCAATCCGCTTTTCACCTCTCTCTCCATTGTGAAAATTGCCCATTGACCCCCATTCTCTGTTTCCTGATCCTCAACCAATTCTGAATCCATAAGAGGACCTGCCCTCTTATTCCCTGACTGTGAAGTTTCCTCAGCAGCCTTTGGTGGGGGACTGTGTCAAACATTTTCTGAAAATCCAGATATATGATATCCACAGGTTCTCCCACATCCACATGCCTATTGACCTTTTCAAAGAATTCCAAAAGGTTCATGAGGCAAGACTTACCCTTACAGAAGCCATGCTGACTTTCCTTCAGCAACACTTGTTCTTCTATGTGTTTTAGGATTTTATCTTTGATGAAGATTTCCACCATCTTACCGGGAACACACATTAGGCTGACCGGCCTGTAGTTTCCGGGTCCCCCCTCCTCCCTTTTTTAAAGATTAGCGTGACATTGGCTATCCTCCAATCCTCTGGCACTGTGGCTGTTTGAAGGACAAGTTGCGTACTCTAGTTCAGAGGTCAGCAACTACATTCTTTAGTTCCTTCAGAATATTTTGTGTGTTGTTAAAACTAATGACTGTCTTCAAGAATGTTTCATTCAGTTATGGATATATATTAGCGGCATCTACAGTTCAAGAGAGTTGTTTTAGGCAAGGAAGATGAAAATGATCCCCCAAATCAATACTCTTTAAATTAGATTTCCCTTTCATGGGATAAAAAATGGTTTATGAGGGGGGATGGCGATGGAAGGCAAAGTGAAGATGATTAGTGTGTCTAATAACATTCATGTTTGGAGCAGAACATAAAGTGTCACTTATCAGACTGTATTCGGTTTCTTTAAAAAAAAATGAATGTGATTTCTTTCTTTAAATGAAAAAGGAAAGAATTGTTGTCCAATTCTTGTCCAAAGTCTATATTTGTTGTCCCAAGTCTATTTTTAAGTGAAATACTTTAAAAAAATCATTGTGTGGATGTTAATTTGTCATTTTTCAAAGGGGCCCTATAAAGAATCATTGTACATTATCAGAGCTCGAGCTTATGGCTGAAAATGTTAATGCACAGATAAACAAATCAGATTTGACTATCCAGAAAAAGGAGGCAGATAGAGGCAGTGCTTTAGTGTGGCCTCTCTCTTCTTCCACAGTAGAAATTGTGCATGAGCAGGCCAGCTGTAGAATCTTCCCAAGCTTCTTTGCTTTGAACAGTGAATACTACTCAACTGGGCAGCAGCATACCCAAGCCCCCCGCCATCTGGGTCACTGATGTTGTGATGTAATGCAATGTCACAACATCACTTCTGGTTTGGAGGAGGAGGGCTGTGGCTGTGGCTACTGCAACCAAGATAAAGTGGTCCATCATTTATGCATCTCTCACAAACCACCATTTACCATCACAGATTCTTTCTAGCCATAGGTTCTATTTTCCTGGTTTCTTTCTCTCTATATTTTTCTTAATTCTTACATGCAATGTTCAATTTTTAGCAAGCACCACTATAGTTCTGTAACTGAAACAGATTGCCCCATGGCACCTTTTATCTTTCGCCTTTCATATGAGAATGTTGCAAGTGGACGTTAAGGAATTATTTACTTTCCAAACACTGCCCTGGCATTGAGCAGAAGGCAAATGTATCCAGCTGCATACCTTCCTGCTGCATGCTGTCTTGCTTTGATGTGCTTCACATGTAGGAAAGCATAAATGGCACCCTGTTTCTCCCATCAAAAACCATTAGTGTTACTTGGCATGTAAAATCCGGACACAGGCTATTTAAACATGCAGCAAAAGCCTATTTGACTTCTGCAACACATTAAGCATTTGCTTTATGCAGAGATCCAAGATATCCAAATCCCAGGTTCTCATTTTATCTAGTTGTTGTCCTTTCCACAGCATGATTTGGATAGTCTGATAACTGGCTACAACATAATCTATACCAAGCATATTGATTTATCCAGTATTTCTGTTGCTTAGCTTCCAGAATGCAGGGTAAGATTGCAGTGAGTTGCAGTACCTTGAAACCATTAGCTGCCAAGAAATTCAGCCAGCCATATCTCTCATGTAATAACTGAATGGTTAGATTGTATCTACTTTTCAAGAGCTGCAGCTCTCAAGAATTTAGCATATGGTTGATAAAGGTGGCATTTGGAACCATTATTTTAAATAGAAATGGGAACTTTATGCTACCATGCAACTGCATTTTCTTGAGTCCATTTAGCACAGTGCAATCTCATGTCTTCCAAGGAACTTGTTATAATTGGTTGACAACCAATCTTATCCTGGGCTGGCCCAGAACAATAGGGCTGGTGCAACGTCTGCTGCATGCTGGGGGGCAGCCTGAAACCTGGCAGTGACCCAGTTTTCCACTACCTGGTCCTCAGTAGGCCTATTTGGATCTGTGCCAGTTCTTTGGCTGGCAGAAATCCAAGGGGGCCCAAGGGGGCATGTCAAAGCTGGGCTGGGGGCATAGGATATCGGTACCATTGCTGCCACCTGTATCTGCTCACAACGCACCCTTAATGTGTTCCCAGCCAGTCCCAGTCCACAACCCAGTCCTTCTCCTGTAACACGCTGCTAAACTACCTGCCCTGATGGGGGGGGGGGGTTGGCACACTGTTGGCACATGCACAGGGCTACTGATGGTTTGCCCTGGTGGCCCCATCTTCTGTACCATTGTAGTGGCTGATGCACCAATAGCCCGGGCCTTGCACTGGCAGAACACAAGTTCTGTCATCACAAGCAGGGTTGGGTTTAAGCCAATTGTTCCCAATTGGGCCCAGCACGTTAAAGAGGCCCCACACTAGGGTAGTGATTTACAGCACAGTCCTGAACTGCGGTAGTGAGGCAGCTGCTGGAGTCTCCCCAGGAGAAGAAGACTTTTATCCCTTTTCCTTGGAGAAAGCCCTGCTGCCTGCAATGGGGCTCCTTGGCTCACCCCTGGACGTTTTGCCAGTGGTGATTCGAAGAGCCTTATGTCGGGCTGCCCAGGCCTCTGCCAGGGATAAGATCTGGCAGTGGAAGCCCCTGCCGAGTCCCACCCCCCCTTGTGAGGCTACTCCACCCTTCCCCCTACCCAGGAACTCCCTCCTGCGCTGCCCATAATCCACACAACGCCAGCAAGGGGTAATCTTACCTCTTGCTGATGTTGTGTCGCTGCCTCCAGGTGGCGAAGGGCTGGCGGTGCCACAGCACGGGTTGTATTATTATTATTATTATTATTATTATTATTATTATTATTATTATTATTATTATTAATTATAATTAATTAAGTTCTACCGACTTTGATTATGAACCTGGGACCCACCAATTGGGCCCCACGGTTCTTAAGGCTGGCCCTGAGCACAAAGTCCAGGAAGTAGTATTATTGTTGTTAATGTTCATACAAGACACCAACTCCAAGGGTCACCAGTCTGAGAAGAAAACTGTATTTAGGACTGTCGTCAAAAAAAAAAGTTTGGCTAATACTGGTGTAATGTTAACAAGCTTTAGAAAAATCTAAAACAATTTTATTTAACAGCCCAATGGGAGCATTCTCCCATCTTGTTCTACTCGTAAACCCAAATCCTCTTTCTCGCCTGGCAGCTGCCAGCTGCAAGGATCCTTGCCTTTTAAACGATGGTTTATTGAATCCTGAAGAAATTGAATTGTACACATGTCAGCCTTGGCTCACTCCAGCACTTGCTGCACTGCAGGAAGTGTTTTGTTGCTTTATTCATGTAATTGATTCCGTCTAAAATTTGTAAAATCCAGATAGCTTGAGGCAGATATAGGGGTTTTTTTTTTCATTCAGTACATTAAGGAAGGTAATGGATCTGAGCACTTCTTGAGTTGCGTGCCGTCCGCAGAGTCTACATTTCATTTACAATAAAGAACCGTACTTTCTCTTTTTGCTGTCTTATATTAACCTTTGCTATTTGCCCTCCTGAGTGGGCTGCATCATCTTGCAAGATCTAAAAGGCCAGTCTGTCCTGCTACTCTTCTTGTACGCTTTGCCCTACACTTGACTGAATCTCCCCATGGTATCAAAGGTCAGTGAATTTCTACAAAAGAGGAAGCCTAATTCTTATCTCACTCACAAAGCTTTTGCACCACTTCCAGGACCAGTGGAGATTTCTCTTCTGGAGGGAAGTCAGCATGGGACCCAAACCATGAGATAGTCAAATGTCACAATTCAATAGAACGCTTAGATGACCGTATATGTCAGATATGTGTATTCTGAATTAAGGCTCGAATGGTAGGGTCAGAAATAGTGCATTACTACAGTACACGAAACATGGGCAGTAAATGAAACAAATACTGAACTTGCGGCAGAATTCATCTCAGTCCATAGGACGCACAGTTCCCCCCCCCCAAGTCTTTAAACTGGCAGGGTTGCACAGAAGGTCCTGCTCTCTGAGCCATCACTGTCCCTCAGTGACACAAATGATCACTGAAGCAAGGAGAACAATCTTATATCCAGGCACTTTGGGTTACTTCCTCTGTTGTCTTGCAAGATACTCTGGTGGCAAAATAACTAGCATGAGAAGAATTTAGATTAGGTACTCTTGAGTCAGCGATGTGTTGCTGGAAATCTAGGAGAAATGTGGCTTCCCTATTGAGTAGACACAAGTACGATCCTTCTAGCTTTAAAAATAAATAGTGGAGCTTGAGCCTGGGAGAGAAGTTATTGGTTCATTACCAATCTGATAGCTCCTTTAAGCCATCAGCCTCTTTTGCTTATGGTAATCCTTCTCAGTGACTGGAGGCTGGGCTCAGGTCCATCCTTGACATTAGACAACTGCTGGCACAAAAAGAATTTGAGCTGGCAAAGTGTTACGTACGCTCTAGCTGAAAGTGCCAGCTCATCTGTCTTGTCACACTAATCGACCAGATTGTTTCACATCTCAAAACAGCAATATTTTAAGTCCCATTGTGCCCATTATGAGGGCGCTCATCACCAAAAAGGTTGCTTTAAGTTGCAATCCTGTGCACACTTAGCTGGGAGTAACCCAATGCATGGTGGTTGCCATGGTGGTATTTAAGTCTCATCAATTAGCAGAAGAAATCAGAGTGTGGAAGAACATCAGGGAGAGTGTTGTGAGCCACTGAGCCCACTTTCTTAGAACGACAATCTGTCTGGACTCACTAGAAACGACGACGTCATTAGCCTGAAAGTGATGTCATGACCAGAAGTGGCATCATTAGGCAGGGAAATTTTTAACACCACCCCACGTGACAAAACCAAACAGTTGAGTAACTAAGTAAGAGTGCAATCCAGAAATCAGCCAGCTCAGTCAGCCTCATCTGGCCTGGGAGTATTATATGGCACTCGGGAGTTGGCTGAGCCAGTGCACTAATGCGCCTTGGCTTAGTGAGCCCAAGTCACTAAGGAAGCACCTGTCATAGACGGCTGGCACAGGGAGATGGAGAGGGTAAACAGAGGTGTTTCAAGGAAGGGGGAAGGCAGAGGGAGCGAATCCTGATCCCTGGCCTAGATCCCAGGCCCTATCCCAGGCCGCTTGGACTTGTGTCACCATTCCGCTGGCACAAATCTAAGTAGCCCCGTAGGGGTGGCTGCCGTATGACATGCGGTAAAGGGATATACCGCAGTCTAAGGGATATATGTGGCAAAGTATGCAGTAAAGGGATATAAAACCCCTTGGAGTTTGCACGGCCGTCACCTCCTACCCTGGATATGGCGCAGCCTAATTCAGCACAGGAAAGGATCGGGCTGTAAGTAAATTAAAAGGAAGTAAGTAAATTAAGCATGCAAAAGTTTACTTGAAATAAAGAACTTTCCTAACCCTCCCCTGCAGTTGCTGATCTGTTTAAAAAGTTCCAAAAACTGCAATGCTGTCCACACTTGCCTGGGAGTAAGTCCCATTGACTTTCATTGTTTAATATAAAGCATATGCATAGTAGCCCATTTAAAGTACAGATCTGTAACATTTCCCAATTGCAGTCACATACCAAATCTGATATATTAAAAATAAAATACCCTTTCTAATGAATGGGAGCCCACATGAAATTGGCTCACAACCCATCAAGTGGTTCCCAACCCACAGTTTGAGAAATGCTGGTGTATGCCCTTCCCTCTTATGCTTGCTACATTGTGAGCCTCTTTGGAACAGGGAAAAGGAAGTTTTTGCTATGTAAACTGCTTTGAGAACTTTTTAAAAAACAATATACAAATATGCCTAATAAATTCTATTACTAATAAATTGTAGTCATCATTGTCATTATCATCTTCGTAGTAGTAGTAGCTAATATAATTTTTGGCTCAGCAATACAATATCTTTTAAAAAAAGAAAGCCCACTACAGCCATGACTTCCAATTTCAGTTTGCATTTATTAAGCTGAGAAAAATGTTGACTGAATTAACAAGAAAACACATGGAGGGCATTTTAGCTATCGAAAGAATGTCAACTTTTTCAGTCATATTGTAGAAGGCAAGCAGCTGAGGAGAATAAGTGTTAGCTAATATTCAGAGCAGAAGTATTTGATCATAAATTGCCTGAGAGGTAATGGGTTATGAGGTTAATTTCTCATTCTGTTGAGAAAATAATGATTCATGCTCACATGACAGGGGAGAACAAATGCTTTTTTGTACCTGTGAACTCCAAAGGTGAGGTACCTCAACCAGTCCTGTAATAGGTAAACCAAACACAATGGTGGCTTAATTCATGCTATTGTACGGGTGTCAACAGACATCTCTTTGACAGATGAAGGAGGCCTTACTTAGCCTACGTTGTACATGTAAATGCCTCAAGTCGCCCAGACCAGGGAAGGAAACCTTCCCTTCCCTTCGTGCAGCAAGCTGGAGGCTTTCAGGGCAGTCTGTGATGCTCCCAGAAGCCATTTACAGATCACACTGAGACCCCCTGCACTGATGTTGCATTGCCCCAGAATGCATCAAGGAAGCATTTCCCAAGCATAGCCTCTGAGCCCCTCTGGCTTCCACCATACGTACATCTGCTTCCCCAGGAGACCTCCATGAACATACCTCTGAAACAGTCCCACGTTATATCATTTCACATGGATGGTGATTTTATGACATGTGAACCTGCAGTGATTACAACTGTCGCACTGCAAATCAGTTCAGTGCTTCAGAAGGAATTATTTGCAGTTTGTGTGAAAACATCTCAGCTCTGTGTTCACCTCATAAGGGAAATCGCAGATTGTGGAAACTCTCCAATAGCAGTACAGTATACTCTGCTTCAACAAAACAGTTTAATTTCTATTTCATGTTCAGGTCATGTGTGCAGATGGCTACAAAAACAGCAAACATTGTTCCAGGAAGTGTACCACTGTTTTTTTAACCAAAGAGTAAACGAGTTGCGTGCCATAAACACATAGAGAATTGCAGAAAAGTCTTGATGGTTGCTGTGATGAATGCCCAAATCCCCCCCCCTTTTTTGCCTGTTTTTCAGTATTTTTCCCCAGAAGCTCTGTTCAACTGTCTTAGAGCTGCTGGTAAATTCTCCTACAGCATTCTTGTTCTATGTTTGGAAACTAAATTATTCTCTAGCCAGATGCTGGATGTGGATACAGGGTCCATCTTCCTGTCTGTCTAGGTTCTGTACTATTTTGCATAACAAGGCGGCCTGGTACCTATCAAGTCAAAAAATGTTTTTTCTTGGTCATAGCTCATAATAGAAGTTTAACATATAAAGGTTCCTGAGACAAATATTCAAAGTGCACACAATTACACATCTGTATACAAAATAAGTAAAAACAAATAATTAAGACAATCAGTCATCCTTAAAACAATTTGCAACATGAATATTCATGTAATGTTGTCTTGATTTCTCTGCTACCAAAGCAAACACTACCTTTTCAGTAGCAGGTCTGTCTTTGTCAATAAACATTCATACATAAAATCTGACAGTTTTACAGTGCAATTCTACCACCCCTCTTGCATCGACGCGATATCATCGCGTCGATGCAAGAGGCGGAGCGCCAACGCAGGGGCACTGATCACCACCCCCACGTCAGTGCTCCCGCTGACAGCCGACACTACAAGTAGCATCGGTCCAACAGCACTGACGGCGAGCCTCTCCTGTGTTGGCCAAAGGCAGCTGGCGCAGGGGAAGCTCCATGCCAAGGTGGCACAGGGATTGGGCGAGGGAAGGAGAGGGTGGGCGGGACGTGGGCGGGCTTGGGAGGTGGCCATACAGCCCCATCCTAAGTCTGTTCTGGAGGCCGTGTGGCCCCAATTCGGGCCATGCCGTCTCCTCGGATCTGCGCCCACTCTTTAGTGGGCGCAGATCCGAGGAGTGCATAGGGGAGGCTGGAGCCTCCCCTACGGTAACTGAGCGTCGGATATGGCACTGGCCGGCCGGCCTTGCCATTCCGATGCTGGGTAGGATTGCGCCCTTAGTGGGGCTGCTCAAAATGAGATACCCTGAGAGTGGGCAAATTGGGGGCTTTTGATGATAGTGATGATACCTACAAAGATGATGCTTAAGTGATTTTTGTTGTGCTTTTACCCTCGCATCCACCAAAAAAATGACATTAGACAGAGGCTTGGCTTTAACTGGGCTACCTTATTTAACCTTAAATACAACTGCAGCAGGGTTAACCATGAAGAACCCAAAATATGTGGGTGTTAAATTGGGGAAAACAATCCTAGCTGTCTACCTCCCCCAAGATGTCATTGGGTGTAGCACCTGACTCAAGGCAAAGCTCAGTCCATAGACTGAGCAAGCTTGTCATAGCCAACCGAGAAGGGTTGAGGCTGCTGGACTGGTCAGGCCCACAGGACAAGAGTTATGAAGCCAAAAGTTATGAAGCCAGTCAGAGGGATTGCCTGCCAGCCTTGCTGAGCCAGTCGGGCATCGTTGGAGTGGTCCTGGTTCACCCTTTGACATTGCCTACCTTAGACTGTACACGAGGACAAGACCTACTCCAACCCCGCACAATACCTGCTAAAGTGATCACAAGGGGCAGATTTAGGGTGCAAAGTTAGACCGGCACAAGTCCATTGTGCCAGCCCAGGAGTGTTGCAAATGCACCGTAAAGTTAGCCGAGGGGGTTAGCCAGTGGTGTCATTCAAATGATTTAGGAACAGGAACTCACTTTTGATTGGCACTTGTCGGGAACCCGGAACCAGCCACGGAGCCCGTTAGGATCCGGAACGCCCGTTCTGGTCCGTTCCCCCTGAATGACATCACTGGGGTTAGCTGAGGCTAAAACCAAGGCTGCTTTTGCACATTCCTGCATTGCTGATGTAAATGATATTGCCAAAGTATTTCTGACCTTTGGATAACTCAGATTGAGATGGGCAGATTTTACCCATCATTCTTTTTTAAGTCACCAACACTAGTCTTCTGATAAATGCAATGAGAATAAGCAGACTTTCTGGCAGCCTCATGCTAATTGATATTATGCTAACTCTGATGTTCTGATGCTCTGCCAGCCAAAGAGTCTTGCACAATAAATTTTGTTAAGGCTGTTATAATTACTGATGGAACATATGGAACTCCGCAAAGCCCTGGGCAATTTATAATAGTCTGTCGTTTCCGTCATGATCCATATGTACAGTGTTTCAAACAGGCCTTTTGCTACTTTCCCCTTAATTGTTAATTTAGCCTAATCCAGTCAGACATAATTCTGTACTGGTTCCGTGTATCAAGTGTTGAAAAATAGGGATGCAGACTTAATATATATTATTATGTTGTACTTCACCAGGTTTTTTTCTTTTATTTAAAATTCTAGAAGGAAAAATTAATTTTCTGCAGATCTTTCCACGACCCTAATCTAAATAATGCTAAATTTCCATGCACACCAACATGGCCTAACTGAGGGGGGATATAGATGGTTGTTTTCAACATGGCAGATTGCAATGGTGGGCATACCAAGTAATCTAGTAGTCTATGGCCCAAATCCTATTGCATGCTCTAGCATGGCAGTGGATAGCATTGGGCCAGGTGGTTAGGAAAAGCTTAACGCTTTCTTGCTTCCATAGATTCCTGATCAAAGCAGCTTCCTGGGTTCATCAAGCATACCCATGATAGCGTAAGCAAATTAAGTCTTTACTGCAGGACTTCATTCCCCGTCCTGTCAATATAGTATTGCACCCGAATGCAACAATTCCTTTAGCATAATTCATTGCCCCAAACAGTTGATCAGTCAATTCCAGTTACACTGAGGTAGGCATTTTGCCATTTGGAGAATGGGGATTTTAATTGATGCTGTTGTCAGATTGATGGGGGCCCAGGGGCAAAGCTCTACATTGGGATCCCCCTGCCTACCCCTGCCTAATTAGGAAGTACTCCTGCCTCCATTACTGAGGGTTCAGGCGTCAGTCCGGTCAGGTGGATGTGCCTCAGCCGGAGCCTGACCTGGCCTACCCCTGAAGCCACTCCTTCTTCAGATATTGCTGAGGGTTAATCTCTTATATTTGGGCAAAACTATGTTTTATATGTTGTTACATATAACAACATATATGGTAGCCCAATCCTACCACCTCTTTGTGAGCTGATGCAGCACTGCTGGTGTCAGGGGAGTAGCTAAAGAAGTGCAGGGGGGTGCAATTGCACTGGATAACAAACTTTAGGGGGGCAACAAGCTGAGCTTGACCCTAGTGGCCAAAATTGTGAAAACATTGGGAATTATGAATAATACCATCATGTTATATACCATCCGATGCAGAATTTAATGAAGAATGCAATGAAACAAATCAGAGTGTAATATCTTTATTGTATCAAAAGTTGTGGCCAAAGAAAATTAATCAATCAATCAATCAATAGTATTTATATACCGCTTTTCAACATAAAGTTTCAACATAAAGTTCATTAAGAAAATGAAAATACACCTGTGATGTCACTTCCTGCTGTGATGTCACTTCCCGGGCATAATTTTGCCCTCCGCACCAGACTACACTTTCATTAGCTACGCCAGTGGCTGGTGTGGCTTCTGCTCCATTCCACAGTTGAGGTTTGACTACAGGAGTTCTCCTCGGGATAAGGGGTAAGCTCCAGCACCTGCTATAGGTCAACTTGAGCCTGCACCAGCTCGATCACTGGTGCATATCCATATTGATCCATGAAGGTGGATCAGGCTGGGGAAGGAGTTTTGGATTCGGTGTGCTCTACCACTGCCAAACCCACCCTTCTCTCAGGCCTGTTCTGCCTTCCTGCCTACCCTGTCACTCCTCCATTCCACCCGCCTCTTCCCAGATTCCAAACAACCCTGCCCTATTCAACCTCTTCTCTGCCTCCCCCCCAACCCGCCACACCAGATTACCTCCTCTGGTGTTCATCAGTGTGCAGAGTTGGCCACTCATCATTTGCGACAGTGGCCAGCCTGTGCTCACTGGCCCAGTCATGCTTGTGTCGGCCACACAGGAAGTTACACCAGCAGAACATGTGTTCTGCCAGTGTACCCCTTTGATAGGATTGGGCTGAAAAACTGACTGAGGTTGAAAGCAAATTCAGGTTTTAAAAATACAAACCTCAGGTTTTGAAGTTTTAACACGGATATTCTGGTAACAGTATGCTTTAAAATACGTATGCCTGCTTTTGCCTCTGAAAGCACAATCTGTGTTCAAAGGTTTTTATTCTACAAACAAACCAGAGTCTTTGGGATGTCTTTGTTGTAGAATCATCTCATAAAAGTACAATCATACCGTTTTTCTTGCTCCTTTTTTCATTTATGCACAAAGCAGATCAAACATGTACTAATGGGTATGAATTACAAGAACCTGATTATTCCAAATAACTTTCACAAGGATGGAAAAGCAATACCATCAAAGAGGCAAATTAGTTATTCTTGATACACTTAATTTTTTTCACTTAATTCCATTGTAATGTTCTTAATAGGGATATATTTTAAGATTTTTTTTTTTTGAATTATTCAACAGAATAATATAGAACTGGCAGTTATGGGTTTAAAATCTAGGCCTGTTGATTTACACGGTTTGCCCTTTAACAGCAAATGGCCTGTCATAAGAGTCATAGTTATCATGTGTAAATGTTGGACTAAAATTTATGGAAAATTTATAGTGCCAATAATTGGGCTTCCAGAACAAGTCAGTAGCAGAGTTTTCAACCTGCAACAATAAAAATGAAAAAGGGGCTTCTTAAGAGTCTGCCAACTTGGAAGCTGAGACCAAATGAAATCAGATGTGTATTGATTCCCAAAAGGCCAGCAGTCTAAGAATCAAACAACATATCCATGGTAGCATGTTGTAAAGAGATGCCATTTTACTCCTAATGCTACTATCGTTGCCATCACCACCAGTAAGAGTTATTCTAATTCCTATTTTTATTACTGCTACTGCTGCTATTACTACTTTTCAGACTAGGGGATACTGTGCTCATATGGGGTTGCAAACATGCTTGCTTTGCTGTAAAGTCCCCCAAAATGAAAAGCGACTTCATCCCAAGCAAATAGGAGGGAAGTGTGTGACTCTCCAAAGGAATGATTTCTCTTCCAGTTTCCATTCTGCTGACTGGCTCATTCTTATGCTTCACTGGATTTTAGTTAAACGCTATGTGCCAGCAAAAGAGTCTGTCCGTTCCAGCAGTCAGGACTAAAGATGACAACTGTTCTCTTCAGTGCTCAGAACATTCTGACCATTTATGTATCCCAGAGAGCTTTTCCTCATGCTGAACTGAAACCTGCATTTCAGTGGAGTTCTTGGCTTTCACTTGGAAAAGTAAAGCCTTTTTTATCTGTGTAACAATTCATCTTCTGCGAGCTTCACCGCATAATACAGAATGATTTCTCCTTTAACTACATATTTTGTGTCCTGCTAAGAATGTAAGAGTCCTCCTGGATCACACCAAAGGTCCATCTAGTCCAGTGATGGCGAACCTGTGACACGCGTGTCACAGCTGGCACGCCAAGGCATTTGCACTGACACGTCGCCCCACTGGAGCTGCCGGCACTTAAAGACTTGCTTCCCCGAGCTGGTGCTGATCAGAAGCAACCCCGCCCCCAAGCGAGCTCTTGCACGCAGCTGGGAGGCCGGCCGGGGCTACGCTAAAGAAGTGCGGGAGGGAAGAGTGTGTTGCATCTGGGAGGGGGCAGGGGGGCTGGCTATTTTTGATCTCTTCCGCTCTGAATCATGGGGTGCCTGCGCACGCGCAGAGTCAGGCAGAGAGGCGGGAAGTAAGCACACAAGGCAAGGCATCAGAATTGCTGCTGCTGGCCTCTCTCTCTCTCTCTCTCTCTCTCTCTCTCTCTCTCTCTCTCTGTGTGTGTGTGTGTGTGTGTGTGTGTAGGAGAGCATGCGCTGAGAGAGAGAGAGAGAGAGAGAGAGAGAGAGAGTGAGAGACAGCCATCGAGAGAGGGGGGAGAGAGAGAGAGCGATTGAGAGAGGGGACGGGAAAGTGAGAGACAGCCATCGAGATAAATCCATTATAGAGATAAATCCAAGCACCCAAACCTTCTGCCCCAGCACTTAAAGACTTACTTCCCGGAGCCGATGCTGGGTGGGAGACAATCAGAAGCAACCTCACCCAGAAGCGAGCTCTTGCAAGCAGCTGGGCTTCAGATCAGTAGTGGGATCTAAATGATTTAGCAAGGGGAACTCACTTTTGATTGGCACTTGTGTCAGGACCCGCCCACCGGAAGTGAGGTCATAGCCGGAAGTGATGTTGTGGCAGGAAGTGAGGTCCTAGCCGGAAGTGATGTTGTGGCAGGAAGTGACATCGTCAAGCAGGAAGTGCTGTCATTGTAACACAATAAAATGACATGAACTGTAAATTGGCACCCCAAAAACTAGACCAACCACTCCACAACAGTTTCAGCAGGCATCTGTGCATTTTTAGGTGGGCTAGCAAGCCCAAAAAACTAGACCAACCATTCCACAACATTCTTCTTTCGTACTGCTGCGGGAGGGAGGGGGGACGAGGAGAACGAGGGGGAATGGGGAGAAGGCGGGCCACGCCGCAGAGCCAGCTGGCTGGGTTTTTTTTACTGCTGCAGGAGGGAGGGGGATGGGGAGAATGAGGGGGAACGGGGAGAAGGCAGGCCACGCCGCGGAGGGAGCCCAGGCCTACCTGCTGCCGTCTCCCGCCGCTGCCAGGCCACCGCCACTGCCGGTCTCCCACTGCTTCCAGTTCAAATGTTGCAGAACTGGGGGCGGAGCACGCACACAACCGAAGAAAAACAACGTAAAAAAAAACACGGAGAAAAAAATAGCCAGAAGCCAGCCGACGTCAGCAAGTGGGCGGAGCCAGCCAACGTTCCAACAAGTGGAACTTCATCCCCCCGCATTCCCCCTCAATCCCACCACTGCTTCAGATGCAAGCATCAGAAGCAACCTCGCCCCAAGCCCTTTCCCCCCAGCACAAGTTGCAGCTGAGCTGCCAGCACGGGCTAAAGAAGTGCAGGGGGGTTTGATTTGATATAAGTTGAATTGCTGCTGCTGGCCTCTCTCTCTCTCTCTCTCTCTCTCTCTCTCTCTCTCTCTCTCTCTC
>JAJKFI010000005.1:22253599-22274285 GCA_029204185.1 Lerista edwardsae
TCTCTCTCTCTCTCTCTCTCTCTCTCTCTCTCTCTCTCTCTCTCTCTGTGTGTGTGTGTGTGTGTGTGTGTGTGTGTGTGAGAGAGAGAGAGAGAGAGAGAGAGAGAGAGAGAGAGAGAGCCAGTGACAGACAGACATCTCCAATCTGAATCCATTACAGAGAGAAATCCAAGCACCCAAATCTGCTGTCAAAAAGGTAAGCTAGTTGTTATGATCTTCCAGCCCCCTTCCCAGTCACTTCAGCCACTGCTTAATAGGGACTGGAAGCTGGGGTGGGGACTTCGCACCAGTTACTTGCCAGGATGTAGGCTGGGACTGTGCTCATGTGGTTCACTGAACATTTATCCTTTGATCCTGCCAAGGCTCAGGCTGAACATCATGCCATCTCTATGCGTGGAAGTCCCAGATGTGTAGAAAAGGCTGGCCATGGTTTTTGAGTATGGAGTGAAATATACTCTGCAGGTCCTCAGAGGCACACTTCTGGCCTCTCCTCAGTGCCTGCCCCCTCCCGTTCCCACCTTGCCTTCACTTCCCCTCTTGCAGGTGCAGTCCATGGCATGAAGTTGGTGTGAGTGCTGCCATCTGAGCTGTATTCACAGCTCCGGTGCATCACATTTTTATTTATTTAATGTTCCAGGCCTGTTATGGAAGGACCACCAAGTAAAAAATCCCGGTTAGGTGAAAAAGTAAGTGGTAGAACTTTTCAATAATTTTGGACAGAGAATTATGGAGTTATTCAAAGAAATGGGAAATCATTGTGCAGATTATGTCATGAAAAAGTAAGGAGCAGAACTAGACCACAATCCTAACCAACTTTCCTGTGCTGACATAGCTGTGTCAATGGGGCATGTGCTGCATTCTGCAGTGGAGGAATAGTCATGCAGGCCTTCTGAAGGTAAGGGAACGTTTGTTCCCTTACCCTGGTGCTGGAAAGTTGGTTAGGATTGCACCTCTAATCTGCCCTGTGCATCCATTTTAGAAAAAGCTGAAAACAACTAAAAAAGGTGATCCCATCAACTCCATGTGGGTTCAGTGAGTCTTTGATACAGCTAATATGGACTATCTCAATCCTAATATTATGTTGGCCATGGAAGTCTTAGAAGCTCATTAATAAATCAAATGAAAAGCAATGTGCTCCAATTTTTTTATCTTTTGTTCTGGCGGCGGGGGGGGGGGAAGAGGGGAGTGACACACTAGCTGAGTTGAGTTATGAATTTTCCAAATTTCTGACACACCAAGCCCAAAAGGTTTGCCATCACTGATCTAGTCTGTCCACAGCGGACAATCAAATGGCTCCAGGAAGTCCACAAGCAGAGAATGAAGATGGCTGGCTGCTTCTACTGCGGTTCCCCAGAAACGCCAAGTGCAAGGGAGTGGCAACAGGATGAAGGCATCTTGGTGTCTTGTGTGCTCCCTGAGGCTTCTGGTGGGACACTGTGAGATACAGGAAACTGGACTAGATGGGCCCTTGGACTGATCCAGCAGGGCTCTTCTTATGTTCTTAATAAGAACATGGCGTATTTCATCCAAGCTGTAGGCTCCATATAACCCTCATGATTTACAGGTATTGCTAGACCTATCCTCTGTGAAATTATTCAATTGTCTTTTAAAAGCATCAGCTAGTGGCTATTGCTATATGTTTTAACAGCACATGCCAGCCCAAGACTTCTAGCACTTGAGGCAGAGTGCCAAATGCTGCTCCCCCTTACTTGGTTATGTGACAGCCTCTCTACCTTCCACGGTCTGAACTGGAAGAGGAAGAGGGGTTCAGAGCAGAAGTGTGGAGGAGAGGAGAATGGTGGGCTAGAGACCTGAGACCTGGCATTCCTTTTGCACAAATTACCAGGGGCAAAGGTGAGGGCAAAGGAGGCCTGCCCCACTCACCTTTTGTATCAACCCCCTTAGCTGTTATGAAATGTGTTATGGTGGCTCTTACCTTAGATGGCTTTAAAAGGTGATGAGACAATTTCATGGAAAACATATCTCTTAATAGCTGCTAGACATGATGGCTAGAACATGTTGGCTGAAACTCCAGGTTTCAGCCAACTACAATATTAGTTATAGAGGAGCAAATGGCAGGAAAAGGATATACCTTCATCTCCCATTTGTGGGCTTTCCAGAGCCATTGATCGGCCACTTTGGAAAATAGGGTGTTTGTGGCCACTGTGGAAAACAGGATGTTGGATTACATGGACTTTTGGCCTGATCCAACTGAGCAATTTTTGTTTTAGAGTGCAATCCTAATCCTGGGCTAGAATAGGCAAGCCAAAGCGCCTATACCATATCCAGCCCGGGGTTGGGTCTGGTTGCTGTGCAACCCAGGGAAAGGGGAAAACATTTCCCTTTCCCCTGGGTAATGCACAGTGGCCGAGATGGGGCTACTTTGAGTTGTGGTGCAACTACGAGCAGCTAGATCAGGGCCAATGGGGGTTAGGAGCCACCTCAAGTGCCAGGGCTTATTTCCACCCCCTCCCCAGGCTAGCTGACCCACGGGCCTGTCCAAACTCCATCTTCCCTCCACCTCATTCACCTCCATAGGCTGACCTTACCTTTTCGGCGTGGGATTGGGTCCGGGCACAGGGAGACCAGTGCACATCCTTGCACCGGACAACCTGTCTCCCAAAATGGCACAAATACTTTTTACTGCACACTTGTGACACCTGGAGACTGGCACATATAACTTGTGCCAGGCTAGAGTGCCCTCGGAATTGAACTCTTAGATGCTTATAGGAAGACAAATTGGACTAAAATTGGGGGAATCATGAAATAGGATGTCTGGATTTCCTTCAGGGCCTTCGTACCTCCCTTCCAATTTGAGCTCTGCCTTAACTTAAGCAAACTCTGCTACAGGACAATTATGTTCCAGCCTCTGTTAATGATCAGTTCCATGATATTACTTTAGCAATAGTTAAAAAGGCAAAGCAAGTTATGGGGGCCTGAAAATAATTAATCCACTCTGAAAGTTTTTAATGGAATACAAATGTTAATAATGCGCTTAGATTGTTTCAACACTATTAACAGTCCAGGAACAATATTTCTGTGTTATACCATTAATGAAACACCATGCCAATGTATTCTGGCATATTTGCAATATTCCTGCCACTTGGACCTTGACAAAAATATCATTTCCAGTGGAGCACAGAGCAGCACATGCATAAAATATTAATTTTGCACAGTATTTTACATTATTTTAATTATATTAGGTTTCTTGACACATAATTTATTTGCAGATGCAAAGTGAAAGCTAGCTATGCGCCTGTGTTTGCACTGACTGTATTCAGCACCTGAGGTGTAACCATAGTGTTTTTTATGTGTGCATAATTTAATAGAGAAATGTGCTACCTCTTTAAATGCAAATTGTAATTCTAATAGTTATGAGTGGTCTTTGGCAAGTTCAGATTGTGTTCATTGTTGCAGATTGCATCACTTAATTCATTTCTAAGTACTATTGATTTTATATGGGTGGCTGTATAGATAACTATGAAATAGTGTTTTTATTGTACTAGGGAGAATAAGTAAATAAGACTTTAAAATGAACACGGTGGAAAGGTCACCTCCATTAATGATATGAAGGGGAATTCAGAAAAAGGAAATGTAAAGATGTTGCTATACAAAAAAGCAAAGCAATTATTGTAGCCAGGACCCTAAAACCAAAGCTACATGTTCTACAATGGAGCTTGGTACCTTGAACGCAGCCTTTCCATTTTGTATAAATAATCCCTTTTGAATTCCAAAAATAGTTTTTGGCACAATATGGAAGGATTTGATGCTCAAAAACAAAATAAAAGCTAGCCTCAATCCCTGGCATCTTCAGCTTAAAATAATCAGATAGCAATTAATGGGAAAGGCTGCTGCCAGATACCCCCAAGAGCCATTTTCAGTCAAAATAGACCATATTGGGGGCACAACCCTAAACTGGGGTTAAACCAGCATAAACTAAACCAGTAAAGTTTGGCCAGAACAAGGGACATTGTAAAGTATGTTTGGACCACTCTCAGAGTAAGAGGCCAGCACACAGATGTGAGCCATCCTCCTGACTCCGAGAGTAGTCCAAACACACTTTATGGTGGCCCCTGTGCTGGCCAAACTTTGCTGGCTTAGTTTATGCCAGCCTAACTCCAGTTTAGGATTGCACTCTGGGTTAGACAGCCTAATGGCATCTAGCTACTTACACTACCCAGTTTCATGTGTTCATACCTGCATATTTCGTGTATGTATCAGACCCAAACTCACCCAAGCAGGGGCGGACCTAGTCAAAATGGCGCCTGGGGCACCCAATAGAAGTGTGCCCCCATGGGAGCCCAGGTCTACCCACCAGAAGCAGTCCTGGGTAGACTTGGGCTCCCCTCAAGGGAGCCCAGGTCTACCCATTAGAAACGGCTGCGGGTAGACCTGGGCTCCCTTTGAGGGAGCCCAGGTGTACTCGCGGCTGGTCCCAATGGGTAGACCTGGGCTCTGGAGCCCAGGTCTACCCGTACAATGTTGTGGGGGCCACTGGCGCCCCCCTAGATGGCCCCAAGATGGCACCCAGGGCTCTTGCCCCCCCTGCCCCCCTAGATCTGCCACTGCACCCAAGGTTTACACCAATATTCATTCTCTCTCATTGTTACCTTCATTCTATGCCCTCTGAAATAAATCTCCACCGCTACCTGTGTCTACTGGCAGTGGCAAGCCAACAAAGTAGAGTTGTTTCTGTCTGATCTTTTCATGCAACCCCATCTCCAGTAAGTTCTGAAAGTGACAGATTTTTATAACTTTTGAGAGGAGTTTTGCTGTATATTCACAATGTATCAGTGTCCAGGCAATAAAATGTTACACATTAATGTGGAATGATGTACAGCAGAACGATGGGATACATAATGTCCTAGACCTAGCATGATGTAATAGAAGAATGGAAGTTTTAGGACCTTCATCATGATTTCTGGCACAGAATCATGTTTCATCCTGTGCTCTACCATCCCTGACTTGAAAATCAACCACCATTAACCTCATCCGCTTCCTGTTGTTTTAGAAGAGTAGCAGCAGTACAAAGTGCAGTGATGACTATAAAAGAAATTGCACAAAGTTCACTTGAGTTTAGCTGCATTGGTGGACCATGAGCTGCATCCTGTGGGGTGCAGGTGATCATAAGGCCAGCCGGAGGCCCCTGATGCCTTATGGATCTCCTTGGACCCACATCAGCTATACAGCTGGCATAAGAAAAATTGAGGCTAGGATGTGGTGTGCTCATTTTCTACTGCGCCCCCCCCCCATTCCTGCTCTCTGCCCTCCCACTTCCCTGACTCAGAATCTCCCTACCTGCTGCAATCACCAAGTTTCCTGCTCCGGAAGCTGCTACCTTGCATGCTGCACCACTCGCTGACCTGACAGTGACCCGGCTTTCAGGCTGATGAAAAGGAACTTACATTATGGGGATGCTAGTTTTGGCAGCACAAGGCCCAATAGGATTGGGGGTCTAAGTGCCTGAGGGGGGAATCCTAACCTGGAGTGGGAGCACAATCCTATGTTGTATATTGCGCCACCTTATATATTGGTGTGACTACAGTGTAATCAGAATAAACATCCACCCAATTCCATGTGTCCCCGTTCCCCCCCCCCCCCGGTAATGCTTTGCATTACTAAACAGAGGCAATTGGGATGGCAGAGATGGTTATTTCACAGAAGGAGCACAGCACGCAGAGGGAGTTTAGACATTCCTTCACATGGGTGATGCATGTGAGGCATAATCATAATTTCTTTCCTTTTTGGCCATCACACGGCCTCTGAAATGGGGCTGAGCAAAACAGTCCCACCCTAGCAAAACATTCCTACTTATAGTGCAATCCAAACTTACAGTACCTTTAGGACAGCACAAGTCCCTTGTGCCGACCTCCAACTGTCACAAACAGGCCATAAAGTGCAACTGCGCCAGGCTTGGAGGAGATAGGCCAGCTGCCCGGGCCCAGAAGCCCAAAAGTAAGACTGGCCTTCTTAGGCGGGCACAAGGACCCAGGAATGTAGCGGGAGGCGTGACAAGGCACAGGAGTGGGGGAGCTAGGAGCCAGCCTTTGGGCTGGATCCTAACCTCAGTCCCCAGCCTGGGCAGCCCAATTTGACTGCTCTGCCAGTTTTGGTTGTGCTGCCAGTTTCGAGCTAAGTTGGCAGTGCAGCTTCGAGTAGCCCTGTCCATGCTACTGCATGTCACCAGGGGAAGGGGAATGTTGTACCCCAGGTACAACAGCAGCACCTCAGAGCCCTGGGCTGGATATGGGGCAGGTGTGTCAGCCTGCCTCTTCCAGCCCAGGGTTAGGAATGCGCCCTTATGTGCACTTTTTAAAGTTATAGATTTTAATACAAAATGTACAACATACATGTTTAATTGTATTTGTTCTGCTGTTGGGTGTATTAGAAAATCTCTGATTAGATATTTAATGTATATTTACATAGGCAGAAGTTGTATAATCCTCAGCGGCACAGTATTGCCACAGTATTGGCACAGTATCCTTTCACAGCTGCAAAAGCAAATATGTTAATATTTGCTTTTGCAGCTGTGACTTTTATTTCTAAAATTTAACGCCATGTGTATTACTTGGGTTTAGTAATTATAAACCAACTTGATAAGAAGGGATACTTTTCAAAATATTGTTTATTTATTAAATATGAACCTGGGGGTTTCGGACTTAAATATCTGATAAAAGGATATGCATTAAATGAAAAGATGATCTAAAATTCAGTATTTTAATATTTCAGAGACAAACACTGCTTCGCAGATTCAATTTCATTATATGTCTACTAAAGACGCAAGGATTCCCCCCCCCCAATAAGTGTGACATTCATCATACAACTCCAGTGAGAAAGGAAATTAGCATTAAGGTTTTATGTGGTTTTTCTATTAATTCTTCATTAGACATTTTCAAGAGTCTGCTGCTAACACAGATGGGAACCATGGATACAGGAAATTAACTGCTTAAAGTTCTATGAAATCGAAATTACATTTAGTGGCTGTAACATTGAAGGGGGACTTGAGCAAACTTCCTCTGTCTTCTCAGGGGACTAATGCATGACCTTTGTCCCGTGTGAAACGATAAATTAGTACTCTGATCATCACTCTGGTATAATTTCACCATTTTCCTAATGAAGTGTCTTTAAAGTGCAAGCTTTAGCCCGGAAATACTAAATTGGGCTTTTTATCCAAATAACAATTAAGCTCTTTAAAATTTGAATGAGGAGCTACACAGCATTACACCGCCATCTCAAGAAACGTGTTTACTTTTAAAAAAATATGTATTCTAGGTTGAAAGAAAAGGGGAAGTTCAGATGCCCTTCTTCCTGTCTCATATGAAGATGTCCTTAAACCTGAGAACTCAAGTCAACCTTAATGTGAATACCATTATCATGTTTTTATGTGTTTTAACATTTTTTAAAAAATAAACCATTGAGCAGGCTGGGGCTTTATAGGGGGTAAGGAGACAAATGGGCCCAATCCAAAGGCTCTTATTGCTGGCCAGCTAAAAGTGTCATGAATGTGCTCAGGATACCTATTCTGCTGACTGTGGTCTCCCTGGGGGGAGGGAGCAAATGCTCCCTTCCCCAGAGGAGACTTCTGGCGGTATCCCAGCAGGGCCAGGATTCAGCGGTCACCATTTTGGTGTCACTGGACTTCTAGGCAGTGCCGGGCTCAAGGTTGATCTGAAATGTCTCCTTACTCCCTCAAGTCTTCTCCTAACCAGCGCTGGATACCGTGTAGGCCATGCAGCTCCATGTGGCTCCATGTGGCCATGCGGCTCCTAACCCTGCCAGCACTGGTTGAGATTGGGCTGTGAAGATTTTTGAGCAAGCTCTTCTCCAATCATTCTACACAGATTATTGCATGAAGAAGTCATAAAGTATATGAAACTATAATCAAAATCATGTTCTCTCTAAAAATCACCAGTTATCAAATTATGCTGAAATCCTTCCTAGATACACTTTCCTGAGGACAAGTTCCGTTAAACTCCATGGGGCTCACTTCTGAATAGAGATGCATAGGACTACACTGTTCTATACCGTCAGTCCATCGCTCTCTCAGCTGAAGCTACTTCACAGAGTTGTGAGGTTAAAATATTGCTCTATTCTTCTTGGAGCAAATTTGAAATAATTTTTTTTTAATAAGTTAATCATACGTAAACAGAAACCTAGATTAGCCTGAACTGTTTCAAAGCTACTGTGGAGAAAATGGAGAAAAAACCCAAAAATGTTTCTATTATGTTCAGTGTGTTTTGTGAGAACACCTGTGGCCATGTTTTCAAGGAGTTTCACACCACTGGAAGTGTTTGGAACTCATTGCCTGATCTGAGGTGCAGCAAGGTATAACACAATTTTCAGCTTTCAGCTATCTCCACACCAATTAACATATTGTAGGCCTGAAAGAGACAGACAAAACCCAAGCTCTTGCTCTCCACAGAAAAAAATCAAAGCTTTTCCCAAAATATGCCTAGTTTACCTTTTTATGAAACTCCCTGAGGAACGTGGTTCCCCAGTTTTCTTAGGAAGCCATTGCTTGATTTTTATCCTGATTTTTATCCTATTCTTAATTAGTGGCTACAGGATAAATGGCTGTTCCTGTTTTTCTACAGTTCTTTAACGTATTTGTTAATGTACTTAAGCCCTTTAATCCAATCTTTGCACAAAATCTGTTCATTCGTTTACTCTTTCCAAAGCCACCCTAAACCCTCAGGACTGCATGCTGTTGTGAACACGTCCTAGCTTGATGCAGAATATTTAATTTTATCATTAGTGTTATTACTTATTTAGTAATGTATCTATCCGCATGGCACTTCACATAGAGTGAAAAGGGATGTCCCTGCCCTGAGGGGTTTACAATCTGCATAGTGACACAGAGGAAACAAGGGGGATAGAAGCAGCGATGGGATCTACAAACGACCTGGGGGAACACTGGGCGGGACTTCCGCGGGGCTTCCGTGTGATTGGCTGCCCGTCCACAGCGTTCTGCAGCTGTCCTGGCCTGGGGGGCTGCCCCCGGTTAGCGCGCCTCACTGCTGCTCGCCCACGCACCCGGCGCGACCCTCACCCATCCTCCGCAGCGAGCAGGAGCCCCCCGAGGCCAGGGCATCTGCGGATCGCTGCGGACGGGCTGCCAATCACCCGGATGTCCCGCCTAAGTCCCGCCCGGCATTCCCTCAGGTCGTTTGTATATACCATCGCTGGATAGAAGCAGGGATAAACAAGGGAAGCATATTCTGCATCCTTTCCTCATAAGAGAGGTGCTCCAGCCCATTAATCATTCTCATCTCTCTCTTTTGTATGTTCTCATATGGTTCTGTATGGTCTCATATGGGAGGAGATCCATCATGGGTGACACAATGAGTTCTCACGCCAGGTGATGCAAACCCTAGTGATGCCTTTGGGCCTGTGCAGGTTGTGAGAGCCAGGGGTGGAGCTGCTTCTTTGCATTCCTCCTACTACACACACTGGCGCCCTTTCAGCAGTGTCATTTCTGCAGCGGTGTCACTTCGCAGCACAGCAGCTGAGAAGTGAAGATGGAGGGCTAAGTTATCAGGCCCAGCCCAGTTATCATGCAAGCCAGATAAAGAGCTTTTGTGGGCCACATCGAGCCTGTAGGCCAAATGTCTGATGCCCCTGCCCGAGACAGTGAAACACTTTGGATGTCAAGTCAACTATGCCAATGGAAGAATGAGTCTTTAGGGACAACAGTGATGGCAAGGTTTGTCTGGATGGACTGAGTCACCTCCCTCCCCCCCCCCCGAAAAAACCTAACATATATAACACCAAGGTTCTTGTCTTCTGATTGTGGATCTTTAATGGGAATCTGATGGGGAAGGGAGAAGAATTGTGTGCTAGGTGAGCAGCATAATTTTATTATGGTAATCTATGGCAAGTTGCCTTTTTATTTGTGTATAAATTTAATAATCATGAAAGATACAATAATAACAGCATACACAAGTAATCATCTTAACGTAATTAGATGCTGGTGGTTATATTGCTGTGCTAATCCACTTCCCTATTGTGAGTGAAATGCCGCTCCTTTGTATCAGTGCTATCTTTCGTATTCGGTAATGTTATGAAATTATGCACTCATTTCTGCTATGACGCTCTCTTGTGTGCGGTGTGTGCAACATAACAAAAGAAGATCCTGTGAATTTACTTTCCATCAAAATGCCCAGTGTTCTTCTCTGAATCCATGCAGACCAAATGGATCATCAAGGACAGAAAACAAACTCTTCTGTTTCCTTTCATTAAGTCTGTTGTTGCGATTCAATACTGTATTATCACTTCAGAGAAAAACATTTAACTCTATGTTTGCCCACTGTTGCCATACTTTACTCAGAGCATTTCTGTATGGTCACTCTCTGAGCCCAACGCCAAAGGAGCAGCAATTCCATGCTGGGCCAATTTTAGGAGCTGCAGGGCCCAACTGGAAACAGTTTTTGCAGGGCTCCAACTTCACAGCCAGCGCCTTTATATTTTAGAGATATAAATAAAATTTATTATACACTTTGTATCTCTATGGTAGAATGGAAAGCCATCAAAATGTGTGCTTAAAAGTTGCACGTCAGTTAATGGACCAAATGGATCGAAGCACATTTTAATATAAAAATGGCATACTTCTAAGCCTACAAGTAAACAAACAAAATGCGTAGATTATCTTTGAAAAATACAGTCATTACAAAACCGTGTGCTTTTAGTGACTGTGAAATGATCTAGTAAAAATATTTTTATTTTTTGTTTTAAACAAATTCAAAATGTAAGTGAACGGCATTGTGAGAAACAAATGGTCTTTTAGCCAATAGGACCAATTACTCCCAATTTGCAATGCTTACGGCAGCTAAAGCCTACCTGATTTCTTGGGAAAACACAGGGCCCCTTTGTGAGTTTCAAACACGTTCACTGCAATCTAGAGCTTTCTTCATGGCAACAGCCATGCTAGTCCCAGCTCCACCACTGCCAATCATCCTTTGGCAGATTTCCTGTGTCTGCATATGTCCCAGCCAAAAGGGGTGGGAGCTTCCTCCTGAGGGTTTGCCCTTCTAAGGGCAATAAAAGTCCTGCTATTGCCAGTGACAGCAGGATTTATATGCTGTTTACTTCTGAGTAGGCATGCTATAAGATTGTGTCAGTGCTGCGCCTCTCCATCACTTTGGAATCTTGGGCGTCAGCTGGAATCTTGGGCAGAGAAGAAGGGTGGGGAACCTTCAATCTGTTCCCTTTCCAACAGAGGGCATGAAAAGGGGTCACAGCACATACACACAGATGCACAGAGTGGGTGACTGCTAAGTGTGGCTGGCACAAGGGCCACCGTAAAGCGCAGGGACGAACGGAGGCCCGAGCATGCCCATGGCAGGCGACGAAACCGCACCCCAGGACGTCGCCCCGCCCCATGCGTCGCCACGCCACACCTCCCTGTGCCCAGAATAGCTCAATTTTGGAGCGCGAGGGAGGGAGGGAGGGCTGAAAAGCACACAATTTCCTCCGCGGACTCTGTGCAATGGCGCCCTGCTGCTGCCTGGCGCCCATGGCTCGCACCACCCCAGGCTATAGGGTAAATATGCCTATGCGTAAAGCGTGTTTGAATCGCTCTCAGAGTCAGGAAGGATGGAGCAAGTCTGTGTGCTGGCCCCTCTGACTCCAAGAGTGATCCAAACATACTTTACAGTGTTGCTTGTGCTGGCCTAACTGTGCTGGCCTAACTCCAGGTTAGGATTGCACCCTGAGAGAAATTTTATCAGGGGATACATTTCTTTGTGCTCCTTCCCTTTTCCCTTCCAATGTGCATTTGGCTCCTGTGCCCCTGTTTTGACTGTGGGCCCAGTTTTGATGTACCCCAATGCTCAGAGGTGCTGAAGACAGTTGCAGTCATGGTATGCTCCGATTGCCACATGCAGATGGGCTGATTAGACAAGTATCATTCAAACCAGCCCCTCATCTGTTGATTAAAAAAAGTCTAAGCAGGCCTCAACATAATGATACTGCGGATAACTGCAGAACTTAAACTGCTCTCTCTTCATTGTGGTGGTACATCACTGTGGATTAGCCTTCTAGTATGAGGAGTAATTCGAGCTGGGGTGGTGGCTTGTTTTGATGCTTTGTGCGGCAGTCTGCTAATTAGGTCTGTGAGCCTTGAAATAACCTTGCCTGCGTTTTGAACGGACTTACAGAGAGAAACCCTTAAAAAAAAAACCCCTATTTCAGAGAACAGTATCACTGTCACTTGAAGGAGTGTTGCTGTAAAAATCAGGCTATAATATTTGTAATATAAAATTTATTGTGCAATAACATTCATCAGTGCCACAGTGATTATCTTCCTCAAATTAGAATGGAGCTGGGGAATCTATCAGCCGTTAAGATGTCAGAACACTGAAAGTAGCCATTTAACCTTTTGTCCAATGCACCAACAGAAAGAATGCTTTTATAAGACACTGGTTATTCTGCTGACAGCTGCAAGGTGCTGGATAAAGAAAACAGATTAAAAACAGGATGGGGGAGGGATTATTCTTGTACCAAATGTCATCATAATAAACAGGCTTTATTGATTAAAGTATTGGAAGCAGACACTTGTTGTGACTGAGACTGTTGCATATATTGATGATGAGGTATTAATTTGGAGGAGTCCTGAGAAGTTTATGAATTGTGATTATAATAGATAGCCATCTGATAGAACATAATTAGTGTGGTCTACGCAGATCCGTCAAGTCATCAGCTTGGCTATGCTGACCCCTAAATCCTCAATACCAGTGGGACCAGGCAGAGAGAAAATTCCTGCAGAGGTTCTACAGGACAAACCATTCACTGACCTCTGCTGCAAATCCTGAATCAGCTTTTCCAATTCTCATGGCCATCTCATCCGTAGACCTCTGGACTTGCCTTTTAAAGAGGCAGTACACACCTGCTTCCACCACCCAATGCACTCATTGCAGGACGATTGCTCTGTGTTTTGTAAATGCACAAAACAAAGTCATTTATTACATAAAAAAGTCAGCAAAGTAATCTATTACATAAAAATGGAATTTCAATGTGGATGTTGTGAAGGATGAGAATATTAATACTACAAGCGTGCCTGCAGTTTAATGCAATTTCTCATTGCAAGTGCGTCCTGTGGTTTAATGCTCTGCAATTGTGCCCTGTGGTGTACTGCATGTGCAGGGAGGTTTATTTCAAGTGCAGTTGTTTGGCTGGCCGCCAAACCACTTTGTTTAGCTAGGAGATGCCTCAGCAGTAATAACATCTTTGCAAAGGAGGAAGGACAAAGGCTCTGGCATTAGCAAAAAGAAGTAATGTTGTTAAAGATACTTACAGTCCCATAAATCTGCCCATGCACAGAAAAACTACTCAGGGAGATGTGGGAATACTTATTAATTTATCTGTTTATCATCTACTTTACTTTTCCCTTGTACATCTTCATAATTACTTTGGGAACTGTAGTAACATCTCCTATTTTATAGGTATGAATTGAATGGATTTGTGATTTGACCAATGCATTCATAGTTGATGGGGTATAAAGTACATAGGACCCATCTTGTCCAGCAACCTGTTTCCAACCGATTGATTCTGGAAGGACCACAGGCAGAGCATTCATGTTGTTTGTCCACACATTGCATATAACAGTGGTATTCAAATGTTTTAGACCGGGACACACTTTTTAGAATGGCACTCGTGTCAGGACCACCAGAAGTGATGTCATTAACCTGGAAGTGATGTTGTGGCAGGAAGTGACATCACCCACAGTTTGAGTAACACTGGCATATAGGATTCAGAGGTGCACTACTGCTCTACATGGAAATTTCATTTAGCTATCATTGATAATATCAGATTGTGTCAGAATGCAAGATGCAGGGGAGCGACAATGAGATGCAAGTATCTAGTTGTCTTGTGTGTTCCCTAAGGCAGTGTTATTCAAACTGTGGGTCGAGACCCACTTGGACGGTCGCAACCTGATGTCAGGGGGGTCACAGAAAGCTGGGAGCAGCCATCATGGAAACTGCAGATCTTACTCTTCTTATATTCCTTTTGTGAGTGTTAACAGTTTGAATTTTCAAGTGAGGTTTTTTAAAAGAATTGTTTTTAATTCAGTACTTTTACATAATATTTTGTCCTAATCTCGTTTGCTGTCAGGGATGTTTCATGGTTGTACAATTGCTGCAGTCCAAGAATGCCAATTTGCATTTCATTATTTCATTATGCATTTTATTATGTTACAATGATGGCACTTCCTGCTTGATTATGCCACTTTCAGTTTTGACATCACTTCCAGGCTAATGACATCACTTCTGGTGGGTCCCGACACGAACGCCATTCTAAAAAGTGGGTCCCTTTCTAAAAGGTTTGAATACCACTGCCCTAAGGCATCTGGTGGACCACTGTGAGTACAGGAAGGTGGACTAGATGGGCCTTTAGCCTGATCCAGTGGGGTTCCTCTTATGTTCTTATCAACTCTGCCTCCTTATTTTAATTGTTCATTCTATTCCTATCTCTAAATTGTTGTATTGTGAGCTTGAAGTGTGTTATCTCCACACACAGCTATCTTCAGAATTTGAAGGGGGAAAATGTTATTTAGAGCAGTACTGAACTACTGATCCCAAAAGCTGAAAGACACTGAGGGTGCAATCCTAAACAGCGCTGGACTGGCGAGGCCGACGGACCAGTGCCATATCCAACACTGTTTAGGAGCAGCTGGAGCCTCCCTGCAGCAAGGGAGCATGCGCTCCCTTATCATAGAGGAGGCTCCAGCCTCCCCTATGTGCTCCTTGGATCTGTGCCTGCTAAAGAGCAGGCGCAGATCCAAGGAGACTGCGCGGCCCAAATAGGGGCCTCATAGCCTTGCTGAAAGGCTTAGGATGTAGCCATACAGCCACCTCCCAAGCCTGCCCACATCCCGCCCAAGTCCCGCCTCCCGCCTCCCACCAATCCCCGTCCCGATATGGGACAGAGAATCCCTTGTGCCGACCGTCTTCGGTTGGCACAAGGGAGGCTCTCCGTTGGCGCTCTGAAGCCGACACTGCGAGTAGCATCAGCTTCAGAGATGGAGCGCCGACACGGGGGTGCTGCTTGGCGCTCCCACATCAGCGCTCTGCCCCTTGCGTCGACGCTATGATGTATGACTAGGATTGCGCTGCCAGTTGAGTACATCCAGGGCCTCACCAAACTTCTTTAGGTTATCACCTTGTTCACAGGGAGAGTTATCAAACAAAAGGATCTCCAAACTATGGCCGGGGAGCCGCATCCAGCCCGCCATAAAATTGTATCCAGCCTTCAGCATCTTAAAACATTTGATTTTTTAACTCATTATATTAATCATTCCTTAGTTTCAGCATGGCAGTGCTCCTTTGCCCATTTCTCTTTTGTTCTGAATCATATCACGCCAATTACAAAAAAAGATCCCAGTAAATCCTATTCATTCATTTAAAGCTCATTCATTTATAAAACATATGGGGGGGGGCTGTGAAAATATGTAAAATATACAGTGTGGCCCTTATTACTGAAAATATTGGAGATTCCTTGTCAAACACATCAGAGAGCAGCAATTGTGGGCTCTTCTGAGCTTAGAAGGTCACAGACTGCACAGGCCTGATTTAGATTGGCTTTCTCAGCAACAAAAACATGAAAATGTTTCACGTACAGTGGTTGAAGTGAACCTTTTTGAAGAATCGGATAAGTTGAGCAAAGGAAACACACGCCTAGACTTGGGTGCTGACCAACTGGCAAGCAAGCTGTGTGCATGTTGCCTCTGCGGCTTCATCCGCAGCCAGGTCACCAGGAGTCCAGATGGTTCGGCATGCGAGGAAATGGTGCAGGCCGAGAGGCAATGCGAAGAAGGCTGGGTTAGGTGGGAAAAAAGAAAAGGGAAGGACGTCGTACAACATGAAAACAGAAGGAAGCCTCAAGCTGATGTCGAACGGGAAGGATTCTTGTAGTATGATGAAAATAAAAAGCCCAACACGTTTCGATTAAAATCTTCCTCAGGGCAAAATCTTCTCTTCAAAGAAAAGTCTCTTGGGGTCCTTTCTCTGAATTTTTATGATTCTCATTCAGCAAAAATAAGCTTTCAGATTCAGTATAAACCTCACGGTTGTCTCTCTTACTGTTCTATGGGGTTTTTTTTAAGGCAAATGGTGGTGAAACAAGTAAAATATATGAGCTAGGCTGGGGATTGATGCCCATGGTGGCTTGGAAGATCAAGTGACCTTTGGCAGGGCCTTAAGACTTTTTCATTTAAAAAGTAGGCTACCTCAGAGTGCCAGATCCAGGGGAGTGGCAATGCGATGCATTATCTTGTTGTCTTGTGTTCTTCCTGAGGCATCTGGTGGGTCACTTCCAGATACAGGAAGGAAGACTAGATGGGCCTTTGGCCTGATCCAGTGGGGCTCTTCTTATTTTCTAAGGAGGCGTTTAGCTGCTGACATGATGGGCTAGCATTTTTAATTTTTAATGATTGTAATTTTATACTTGTGGGATCCATTGGGGTCTGCTTGTTTTTAATTGTTTTACGGCAATATTGGGCAGCGCAATCCTAAGTAAGGCCGACATAGTAAGGCGACATAGCTGCCTCGGGTGCCCCACTATAGGGTAGAAAGGCAGGATACAAATTCTTCAATTAATTACTTAATTAAATCCTATAATAATAAATTATAGGCTTATTTATATCAAATATGGTAGTTGCACAGAATTACACACAAAAAATGTCTTTGCTACACATGCAACATATATAGTTGCAGTGAATTGCAATGCTGCTAGAAATTTCTGTCTACCTATGGCAGAACATAGCAAATTGAAATTTGGCAGTGTTGGTAATGAGTCTCAAAATTCAAGTTGAGTCGATTTGTGAATTTGGGGGGAGGGGCGCAATTTGACTTGTGCACAAGTCCTAGCTTGTGCCTGTGGTGACTCCACTCATGGAATTCCACAAATCATTTTGACTCAAGTTCCAAGTCTTCTCGTGGTGAGCCACAGTGTGGGTCAGGCATGCTTGCGCATGACTACAAATGGTCAAAAATAGATGGTGTGGAGGGATATTGTCAGAGTTTTTGTTTCATACTTAACATTAATATTCTAGGGGGATAGCAATGCGATGCTGACAGTGAGACTTTTTGTTTTTTCTCTCCCTCCCTCCCTCCTGTGGGGGAGGACCAGAATTGGAAGACATGCATAGCATGCTGCAGCCTATAGTGTGTGCTAGGCACACCCTGCAGGTGGACCAAGGAAGGTTGTCATGGGCCAGGCAGACATACATACCTTGTGCCTCCTGCAGCCATCTACTTGAAACAGAAACTGATGCATTTTCAAATCTCTTATCCTTCCTCCTCTCCTCATTCCCCCTTCTGGCTGGAAGGAACAAACACAAAAAATGGAAGGACAGTTGCTCGTGGCAACTTTGTATCGCCTTCTGGATCTCTACAAGACTTTTTCAGATGTGGAAGGCCGTAACAAAGTAATGAAGCACAGGCACATACTCACTGAATCGAAATTGCCAAGTCATTGGCCAAATTTGCACGTCAAAGTTATTGATGCACATAACTTGATTCACATGCAGGTCAGGCCAAAATGTGAAGACGAGTCAAAACTCGAGTCATGACTCTTTTTTTCCTGTCTCTGGGATTTGGCATCCAGTATTGAAATCCATGTCACAAGAAACCGCCTTCTCCTGATTCTACACCTGTCCTAGAAGTAGTTGCCTCTGGTTCCCTTTCTCCCTCCCAGAACCCCCCCCCCCCATGCCTGAAATGAATATATGCTCCAAAAAGGAATAGTGAATATGAACAATGGCAGATCCATGCCCACATAGTCTTTCTCTCCCTTAGCGGCATATTCTACTTCTGTGATGTAACTCTGATGCACAAGTTATTAATACATGTGCACTAAACTGTTCTCCTTTGTTTTGAGCTGGCTAAGCTCAAACACTGAGCTGGCTGAGCTGCTCCTGAAGCTGCTCCTGAAGTTTTCCAAGATATTTACAGAACAAAGATCACAGAGAGTAATGAAGAATTATGTCTCTGGCTCAATTACAAAGGGTGAAAAATAAGTAGCAGCCTGTACAAGCCTGCAAAACATCCAATTCATTGTTGCTGAGGTCAAATCACTATAAAAACTCAGGATTTTGAAGAGGGAAATTCTTACTCCAGGAATCTCATCCAGGGAGCTTTCTCTGCAGGATCCTGGAACAGCTAAGCTGTGTGCTCAGCGCAACCATGTGTTTTTTAAACTTTCCTGGGGTCAGGTCAGCTTTTATTGCTTTCCATAGAAATTGATACTCAGCACCTTGGAGAGTACAAAAAAAGACTATGTGTTTGACTGCCACTCACCAATCCCACCACTATCATTTCAGGCATGTGGGAACACCTTGAAATTTTTCCAAAGACATGTTTCCCATAGTGGAGGTCCCTTGAACATGTTGCAGCAGTGTAAGTGGTGTGCAAATGCATTTATAACAGAAAATGGGTTCTGGTGCAGTGTTCTTTTTTCATGTGGTTTCCTGAGAAAAATAATGGAAGCTACATTGGTAGAGACTTTTTTGAAAGTAGCCAGTGATCTGCATTGGAGTTTGTAGAGCTGCCTTGCTGCAAGTCACAGAAGATTTGTCCAATGTGCATTGTGCTCTGCAGTTCTCCTTGAAGTACAAATTGGGGCAAATCAGAACAAGACATAAAAAAGCATCTCCTTGCATGAGATAAATGGAAGAAAAAGTAAGGATCTTATTTATACTTCTAGTTACCGGGCCCTTCATCTATCACACATTTGATAGAACTCAGGCTGAGAGGAAACTGACAGTTTTGACAGCATTAGTTATTATAGTTAAGTAATCCTAGTTGATGGTCTCTTATGGATGTCAAATCCTGATTATAATAATTCTGAAACCTTGCAAGTTCCAGCAATGATACCACTCCCTGCAACTTTCTTCTTTGTGGAGCAGAATTCTAAACAGCAGAGCTGAGGCCATAAATTCCCTCCCTGATGCTCCCCTCAAAATCTAACTAGTCTTGGATCCAGAACTTTTCAGATTCCATGCCAGATCCTAATTGAATGCATGACAGCATTTGACATAAGTCCTCCCCATCACCCCCTTCTTGCCTTTCTGAAGTAAAGGAGAGCAACAGGGTGGACTTATATGTGGCACTGCAATGGGACTTTCATTAATGCTACCATAGCATGCAACACAAGCAGATTCTGCTACCCCACCTTGTGCGAGTTAGAAAAAAGGGGCAGGCTAGTGTCAAGTGCAGCAGTAAGGGTCCAAATCAGTGATTGGATTATTTTTCCATATATTAGAATACAAAATCACACTTATGCCCAATCTTATTCATGTGCTTTGCCACTAGAATGAGCGTTCTGGTGGCAGAACATGCTTTACAGTGTTGCGAACAGAGTTCCAGATTATGCATAGCTGTGCACTTCTGGATGGCCATTACAGACAGCAGAGAGAACCCTGCATGTGGTTCAGAAGATGCTGGTTCATGTAATTGAAGCGACTATCTTATCAGGAAAGGGAGAGAGTGAAACAGTTTTTATCCCACGGATACCACTCATTCCGTCGGATCTCCCTTTTAACTTTAAGGGATTGCAATTTCCAGTGAGACTTGCATTCTTGATCACGATCAACAAGTCACAGGGGCAGTCTATTATGTACTGCGGCGTGGATTTGAGATCGCCATGTTTCTCCCACAGACAATTTTATGTTGCTTGCTCAAGGGTGGGTTCACCCAAGAATTTATTTATTCTTGCTCCTGGAGGTGCAACTAAAAATGTTGTTGATAATCAAGTTTTGCATTAAATTAATGTTATAGTGAATTTGTAAAAGATTTTACTTTATATTTTTTATACTGCACTTATAATGACCTGTGAATAAAATTACGTTGATTTGACACTATAGATAGAATTCATTCCTTTTCCTTATCCCAAGAAGCTTGGGATAATTTGTTACCTGGGCAACGCCGGATAACAAAAGGCTAGGTAACAATAAAACTGCAGCAGGGTAACGAACTACCACCCCAGGCGAGTGGGCTACTAATTGGGGGAAACAGTCCTAGGCCTACCTCACCCAAGCATAAATGGGCAAACCGTCTGACTCCAGGCCGCACCCAGTCATAGACCAGGTGAGTCTATCATGGCCAACCCTGTTGGGCCAAGGCAGCTGGAAGGTGCAAGAACCATTTGTCATGCCCCTGGAACCCTTGCATATTCTAACCTAGGGGCTAGCCAGCCAGCCTCACTGACCCAGACAAGCATCATCTGAGCGGCACTGCTCACCTCCAGGCCTTACTAACCTGAGATGGAGACTGAAAGTTAACTCCTTTCTACATCTGAGCAATAGCCCGAAATCTCCGGCATGCTCAGTGCTGGCCTTGCCCCCCCCCGCCATGGCAGCTGGCCCACTGGAGCCTTTGCCAGTATGCCTGAAAGGGACCAGGCAAGCAGCAGCTGCGTGGGAGACCACAATTAACAGGCCATGCCATGCTGTCAAGCTGAGCTACCCACTGCACTAATTTTCCATTTCAACTCAGCTATTGCTCTTGATAGACAGCTGTTTCACAATAGAATGCAGACGGTACATATAGAAGGCTGGAAAGAAATGTATTCTTGTGAGTAGTTTTTTTTATTTGTATTGACCTGCAATATCTATATATATAAAGAAGAGTGTATGTATGTATGTATGTATGTATGTATGTATGTATGTATGTATGTATGTATGTATGTATGT
>JAJKFI010000005.1:22276423-22406121 GCA_029204185.1 Lerista edwardsae
ATGCCAGTTTCAGCCAGTTCTGGACTGTGAGATGTGAAACTGCAACAAAGTTTGGTGCCAATCGGTCCAGGCGTTCCAGCGGGGCATGGTGGACGTTTTGTTTCACACCCCTTTTCACCCCCCCCATGCAGAGGGGGGCAAACCCGGACTCCGACGGCGTCGAGAGCATCGCCACTCATCCTGTGACCCTGGAAACTATAGATTTGACACCGATTTCGGCCATTTCCGACTGTTTTCACGCAGGGTCCCCCGCATACCCCCACCACTGGGGGCGTTAGGGGGGGGTCTGACCCCCACAGTATTTGTCGCCAGACTGCAAGGCACATGCATGCCAAGTTTGACGTCAATTGCTCCAGGTGTTCGAGGAGGGTATGGTGGACGGTTTGTTTTGTACCCCTTCTTGCCCCCCCATGCCAAGGGGGGCCCCGAACCCAGACTCCAACGGTGTCAGGGGTGTTGCCACTCGTCTCGGTGACCCCGGAAACAACGGATTTGACATCGAAGTCGGCCGTTTGCGATCATGTTTATGTTTCACACACACACCGCACCCCCCAGGGGTCCTGGGGGGGGGTCTGACCCCACATTGTTTGTCGCCAGGCCGCAAGGTGTATGCGTGCCAAGTTTGGTGTCAATCGGTCCAGGCGTTGCGGAGCCTATGCGGAACATACGTACGTACAAACGTACAGACGTACAAATGTACAGACGTTCGATTTTATATATATAGATTTGCTAACACATTTGAAGTAGGTATTACATTTAGAATCCTTTAGTTAATTACTATATACTCATGTATAAGTCTAAAAATGTACGTCTAAAAATTGACCCTGAAAACATGAATCAACCTATGCATGGGTCAATATGGTTAATAAAGCTTCTAACAGCAGCTAGGGAGTGGCTGGGCTAAGAAGTAGAAAGCAGGGGGCAATTTTACTTACCAGTATTTGCTCTCAGGCACCATCAGACAGCAAGCAAAAAACCAGCAGCCATTTTCCTTCTCCTCCAAACAGGCAGAGAGGTGAAGGTGCTTATGGGAATTATAGTTGTTATGAGGGCAGCTGCTATGTAAGTGCTGCATGTATTCCTCACAAAGCTTATAACTCCCATAAGCACCTTTATCTTTTTTTCTTCTTGTTTGGAGAATAGCTCCATTTCTGTGCTGCCTCAGAAGAAAGTGAAATGGTTTCAGTTTTTGTTAATTTGGTTTTTTGGGGGGTTGCTGTCTTTTGCTGTCTCAGAACAATTACTAGTAAGTTATTTTCAAATAATTTCATAATCCACCCACCCACCCCCAAGTTTTATCCTCTACTTATCCACAGGTTGTAGCCAATTCCATAGAATTGGCTTAAAACTTTTTGGCTAAAAACTTAAGTTTTTGGCTTAAAACTTGCCCTCAACTTTTCCATGAGATCAACTTATACAAGAGTATATACAGTAATATCCTGTAGGATATAAATAAGGGTCTGTACTACTGAGCTCATTATTGTAGCGGAAGCGAATTCCACTGTTGTAAAATGGGTTCATATGGAGTACAGAGTGCTCCACTGACAGCCATTTTGTGTATGCTGATTCAAGAGGCAACAGGGCCACAACTCCACTGCCTGATCCCACCATTCCCACTGGAACAGGTGAGGTAGCAGTGGGTGGGGTGGAGGCAAAGCTTTGCAGGGAGGGGGAAGAACCAGGGTGGAGAGATGGTGGGTGGGGGATATCCAGTGGCAACGGCACACATCAGATCCTATCCCCCTTTTTTCAAACCTCCCCGCTTCTTTTTTTCTCGGACTTCTGCCATCTAAAATGCTGGTGCAGGTCCAAGGAGACCCATTGTAGAGTGGAAGGCTCACGGAGTGGAAAGTGGAAATAATTTCCTCACTGAAGCTCCCAATCTGCCGCCACCCTAGGATTCTGACAAAGGCATGTTTGACAGAATCCTGGCTACGAACTGTAGTAACAACAAATTGATTTTAAACTCTTTAAAGCATATTTCAGTGGCAATTTTTTTCTAAACTGTGCTCTCAACAATAGTGATGTCAACAGGGACGGTGCTATCATTAGGCCAATTAGGCTGCCGCCTAGGGGTCAGACCTTGGGGAGAAACCATACTGATCTTTGAGGGGCACAGTTTTATTCATTTTTAGCCAATGTAAAAATGCAACTGACCATTTATATTTTTTATTTAAGATAAATATCACAACACCTATGGAATATAATTAAGACAAAAAAAATGGAAGGTGCACCTAGGGTTCCAGATAGCCTAACACTGGTACTGGATGTAAAGCAGTATTAAATGTTTACTAAAGCCTCAAACCCTTTATTACTAGAGCTTTTCTCTCCACCATAAATAGGCACTATCTCTAGGATTTTGAAATTACCCAAGGGATTTGGCACCAATTATTTTCGCTATTAAAACAAAATGGGAATTAGGCACCTTAGGAGCCTTTCAAAATGTCAGCATATACAATTCTACCGGGAAATCGTTAAAGGTACATTTTAATTCATTAATATTCTGGTTTGCTAAATTCTTTAATCATTGTTTAGCTCATTACTCATGTTAGCATCTTTCAGGGGAAGAATTTTGTTTTGCCTGCAGGTTTCACTTCTGTGACAAAAATCATTTCCTTACATTTTGCAGATGGCAACATGCAAAATAAACCAGTTTCCTGGTTTACTGGTGCCAAACTGTGACTATCCTGGAAGTTATGAGTAATTAAACTTTAATTATAATGTTGTTCAGTTTGTGTGTGTGTGTGTGTGTGATTAGTTTTATTTTTCACATTTTATACTGCCCTTCCTCTAAGGTGCTTAGGGTAGTGTACGTCGTTCCTTTCCTCCTTTTTTCTCACAACACCCCTGTGAGGTAGGTTAGGTTGAGAGATAGAAACTGGCCCAAGGTCATTCAGGAAGCTTCATGGCTGAGGGGGAATTTGAACCTGGATCTTCCAGGTCTAAGACATCTTCAGAATTACTACATCATTCTGGCTCATAACTCCCAGGTTCTTTTTGACTGTAATTTATAAATGGAAATGCACCAGGCATATACAGGCATTCCCCGATATCTGCACGGATCCGTTCACGGCCCTCCTCAGACATGAATACCATAGATATGGGGTAACCCTATCCCCACATCCATTAAATATATTTAGGGCCTAACCCTATCCAACTTTCTAGAACCAATGCAGCCATGCCAATCGGGTATGCATTGCATCCTATGGAGAGAAGGCAGTCTCTGAGGCCTCCTTAATGTTTTTTTCCTTACCTCAGGGCTGCACTGTGGCTGCATCAGTGCTGGTCAGGGTTGGGCCCTTAGATGCTTACTGCTCTGAAAATGTTTCTTCCTTCAACAGGGCTCTAAGCATGCAAACTTACAGTGACGTGCAGGCCTGTTTGCTTCTCTCTGCAGTAGACAGATACAGTACAGCCAGTGGTGGGATTCAGGGGGTTCGTCCAGGTTCTATAGAACTGGTTGTTAAGTGGCCGGGCCCCGCCCACTCGCTTACCTCAGCTGGCTTCGGATTTTTTTTGGCTCTGGCTATGACGTCATAGAACCGGTTGTTAATTTATTTGAATCCCACCACTGAGTACAGCAACTGCCTTGCGCTTTCACCTGTTAGGGACCAGAGCATAGATGAAATTCAAAAATGTGTGACTGTCAAAGCATAGCCTTATTTGGCTTTCAAATTTATTTTGATTAGCAAAAAAACATAAATAACTAGTACATGTGAATGTGTGAGAAACCTAAACAAACAGAAATAAAAGGGGGGGGGAATAAGAACATCAATGAATGTTGTGGAAGTTTGGATGAAATTGGACCAAAAAGGAAAAAAAAGTGGTCAAATTCAAAATAATTGAAAAGGGATGAAAAAGCAGAGCCATGGAAGTCGATGAAAGTCAAGGTGTTGCTGTACATCCTTCCTGAACATCCTGATTTCCAGCAAATTTAACAGCAAACTTTCCAGTCCATCTGGGAGGAGGGAATGGACGGAGAAATGCAGCTTAAGCACACACCTTCATGCACCATTTCTTGCAAATTATGTCCCTTCTGCCCATTTGCAGCTTTCCAGAAAGGCCCCTGTTCCCAGACCTAACCCTTTAACACATTTATAGTTCTAGTTCTCGGATTGAACTGGGACTGGGACTTTTTGCCTGCAGAGCATATGCCCTTCCTCCCAGTTATGGCCTCTTGCCCCCAAGCACTTGCTCAGGCTGGGATCAAAAAGGAAGGACATCTACCCAGATAGATCTTATATGCATAGATGGTGTATGCTCCACCTAAACAAACTGAATGAGCTCAGATAATGTAAGTATAAATGCTTTACAGGATCTTTGCAAAAGATAGCAATTGCCGTGAAGTTAACAGATAAGTAAAATTGCCATGAAGTAGTAATGATGGTGTTAATGAGTTTCACAGTAATTTAATTTTGTTTTAAATTTGAAGACTCAGAGATAATACATTTTCATGAGAGGAGCCTGGTTCCTTTCCCCCTTGTACTATTAACCTTCCACTGCAAAATCTCCTGTAATAGAAAACAAGAGAAATCAAGACAAAAGGCATCCGATTCATATCTAATGGTGAAACCTAGACAAAAAGCCAAGCTTGGCAGAATGTTAGCTAATTTTCTGCAATCAAGAAAGTTCTGTCCTCCTTCATCAAGCAGTGTACCTACGTTGTTCATTTGCTTGCTTATTTCAAAACTGTAGATCACACCTTTCTCAAAGATTCATGAGTTAGCAACATCCAAGATCAAAACTTAATAAAACAGCTGTTTTAAAACCCCAACAAATAAATGAACAGCGTCGGCAAGCAAAAAGAGGGCAGCACTGAAATGAAAAATAATATGGTATAAAAGGAGCACAGCAGGTTGGTAAGGACCTGTCAAAACAGAAAGATCTTCATTCACTGGAAAGCCAGCAAAGAAGGTGCCAACTGCACTTCGTAAGACAGGAAGTTCTACATTGTGGTGGCTCCTACTGACAAAGTGGAATAGAATATATATGGCTAAGCTGAGTCACAAAGAAATGATGACCTCACTAGGTGATGCTAAATTTGATTTTTATGTTATAATGCATGTAATAGAATGATTGAGCTGTATTGAGAAAGTCTGTTAGTGCCCTGAGCACTAACGGGGGTTGCCCTGCCCCTCCGCACGAGCCGGGCTGCAGCCTCCGTGCTCAGATTGGCTCAATTGAGCCTGAGGAATGTGGGGCCAGCAGCAGTTAGCCACGAGGCTCCCGCGCTTCCCTTATTCTGGCCGGAGACAGCGACCCCCTCCCTCCCTCCCTTTATCTAGTCTGGGATTAGCCGACCGCTTGTTAGAGGGTCAGGTAGGAATTTTTTGCTGTCTTCCTGATCGGCTGTGGAAGGCAGTTTTTTCACCTACCTCAGACTGGGTTGTTGGGCTGGGGACGGTCTAAATACGTCTGTTAACACATCTGGCAGTTAGGCTGGTTGCTTTGGTCACTTGGCATGAAGTGTGTGGGGTACGGGTAGGTAGGGCACATTCGGTGTACATCCAAGAGGGTAAAGTCGCAGGTGTGAGTCAGGACCGCTCTGATGATGCCAAAATCCGGCTCGAAGAGGCTGAGCTGGCAAACACCGCGACCGGAAGGCAGGGCCTGAAAAGGATTCGTCCCAGGCCATGCCATCCAGCTCTCTTGACCCAGCAGGGGTGGCAACGAAAGGCTGAATCAGTGCTAGAGCACTGATGGAGGCCTGGGGCCAGATGTTTTCGCCCAAAAAGCCAAGGGGAGGTAGACGGCTAGGACCGTTTCCCCTAAAGAGACCCCGCACGCTGGGGGGTGGGGCTTAGTTCAGTTGGCCCCTCCCTAATCCCTGTTGCAAGTATTTGTTGCTAATTATATTCAATAAAGTGGCCCTCATTAATTCCAACCTGCAGTCTGGCGTGGTTATTTGGGGGGTGCGAGGGTAAAACACATTCAGGAAAGAACACTGTGATGATATCATGCAATCATGGCGCATTGTTTAGGTGTCAAGAACAACAGGTGTGGCCTGTCTTTTGAAGACTGCAAAAATGTCACTGATAAAGAGGACACAAATGTGGACAAGTGAAAAAACCAATGGCAGTGGCCCTAGGTATGGTCTACTGCAGTATTATTCAAACAGTGGGTTGGGACCCATTTTGTGGGTCGCAACTTGATGTCAGGTGGGTTGTGGAAAGCTGGGAACAGCCATTTTGGAAATTGCAATCCTTACTCTTGTTATATTCCTTTTGCGAGTGTTAAGAGTTTGAATTTTCAAGTGAGTTTTTTTAGTTTTGTTTTTAGTTCAGTGTTTTTACAGATTTTGTCCTAATCTTGCTTTCTGTCAGGGATGTTTCATTGTTGTACAATTGCTGCAGTCCAAGAAAGCCAATTTACATTTCAGAAGTATCATTTTGTTCTGTTACAATGACAGCACTTCCTGCTTGATGATGCCACTTCCTGCCACAACATCACTTCCAGGTTAATGACATCACTTCCAGTGGGTCCTGACACGAGTGCCGTTCTTAAAAATGGGTTCTGGACTAAAAAGTTTGAATACCACTAGTCTACAGAACTATTTTTTCACAATGTGACTGAACTCTAGTTCTGTGTAATGTCGGTAACATCCTTTGTTACTTCTGAGTTGGATATGGTAGGGCACATGTCTCTGGAGAAATTGGGGAGACACGTTTAACAAGAGATAATGAAAGTCTTTATATCCCCAGAAGCAGACTTGACAATACTTGGGCTCCTATCTGCACATGCATCTATTCTAAGCAGTGGTGATGTTCCGGGAATGTGGAACTGTCAGGTAGACTTTTGGCAACTAAAAGAACACATACCTTTCTCAACCAATTTAATTAAGGAAGTATTATCAACAAGCGAAAGTGAGATTGAATGAGATGACACGCCTTTTGAAAAAATAATTTTTGTGTTTGCCGCCACTAGATTTTCTAGGTCACCTACTCAAAATGCTCAAGACTTTGCAAAGAACCTGGTTTATGTTATGCTAAAACTAAATTATTAAAAATTCTAGTATTCTAGCAAACAGGGTTAGAAGGAGTGATTAAGGACACAATCCAGTCCTGCATTTTGGCTGGAGCATGTCAGTTGTGCCAGCCAAAGAGTGTCACAAACGTGCCATAAGGCACATCTGCGCCACTCAGAGAAGGGGATGGGCTGACCTGGGCAGTCATGCCAGCCCACATGGCCTCTGTGCCACCCAGGTTAAACTGGGGCAGTGCTAGCCTAGTTAGTCCCGCACGGGGCCCTGGGGAGCTGCAGGGGAAAGCGGGAGGCGGATGGGGGCGGAGGGTGGAGAAAGGACAGGCCCATAAATGGGCCAGCCTGAGGAGGGGGTGGCGCAGATCCCGTACTTGTGCTGGATCCTAGCCCCTGTCTCCAGACCAGTCGGCCTCCAGACCATTGCACGGGCCTCTAGGATTTGCACCAGTGATTTCACTGGCGCAGATCCAAGAAGTTCCAGAGGGACAGCTGGGGCTTACTCTGAGGTGAGCTCTAGCCATCTCCTACACTGCGCTGAATACACTGCAAGCCTGTGTGATCCAGAGCATTATAGGATTGGACTGCCTGGTATTATTCTTCATGCTGTTTCTGTTGTTACGCGATACATTCCATTAAATGTTGAATGATCTGCTGTTACTAGCAAAATAAGAGCACATAAATGAAAATGTTTCAGAAAGCATTTACTGAATGCCCAGTAGGTATGTAACATGTCATGGTTAATGAATGTCATGTTAAATTTATGAAAAAACATTTCATTAAGAAAGTTATGATTTAAGTGACACATCATACAACTAGGAAATAGCAAATCAACCATTGATATCATTAATGCCCTAAAGCTTTCAAATACTTTTAAAATTTGTGCTAAAATTACAAGTACTGCATAATTTATCTTGGCTTTCCTGTACACAGAAAGAATCAGCTTTAGGTTTCCAACTTCACCAAGGTTATTTTGTCAGGCTGTAATCATGGCAAATGAGTGACTATGTTTTGTGTAAAATAGTAGTTCCCTCTTATGGCTTAATTGTTACACACACAGACACACAGACACAGACACACACAGACACACAGACACAGACACAGACACACACACACACACACACACACACACACAAACCAAAATCTGTGGATAATTAAATTCATGCCACAATAACCTATCTGGGGGGATGTGTCCTGTCCTCCAGAGATCACACACAGCCTCCTGGCCTCCTCATGTCTCCAAACTGTGACCAGAAGTTGCCGTCGCAAATTGAAGTGACTTCTGGTAGCTTCTGGGAGGTCCACTGAGCCCATCCAGCTTCAGGCTCTATATCCGTGGATGCTCAAATCCATGGACGCCAAGTGCGCTGTTAAGGAGTGTCCATTGTACTAATTCAAGGTCACTTAACTGTAATGATGGTGCCAAAGAAAATTATTACTGATTCATTTATATGAATTTTGCCAGATGGTTAATTTGACTCCTGTATTTATATTCTGCCTTTCAGCGATCAAAGTGGCCTCTAAGGCAACTTATAAAGATCAATAAAACAACGTCATACAACCCTAAAAAATATCAAAAATTGAAACAAGTAAAAACTAAAGAGGCTATGTACAAGCATAAGAATGAAAAAAGGAAAAACAGTCATTGAATCAGTTTGAATGAAAGGTGGAACAAAACGTTTTTGAACAAAGAACAGGAAAGTCAGGCAGTTCCATAATCCGGGGGCTGCGATTGAGAAGGCCCTGTCATTCATTCCTCAGTTGAACTCCCAAAGTTGTGGGGGAGGACATGGAGCAGGTCTCTGATTATAACTAATATTGTAATAGTCATGCCTCTGATAGGCAGACTCATATGGGAGAGGGGTTGGCTTATAATCCTTAATAGTATCACACCAGGAGAGTGATCATAAATTAAACCAATATGATTAAGCCTGTGTTGAACAGTGCAGTCTTTTATATCTGCCCTGGCTACTATCTAATGCAGTAATGTGTCCATGGCTAAGACTGCATTCCTATGCACCTATTCCTGGAGTAAATCCCATTGACCTCAGTGGGACTTACTTCCGAGTTTACATACATAGGATTAAGCTGACACCATTGACATGCTTAGCCTAGCGAAACACCAAGATATACCAATTTGCACACAATGAGTCCTTTCTATCTGACTTTCCTTTCACATGCATGTACAGTTGTGCCTCTTTATCCACTGGGGTTCCATTTTGGAACTTCCAATGGATACCAAAATCAGTGGATACTGAAATAAATGGAAAAATAGCTTTAAAGACTTCCAGACTTCTTGCTCCTCCTTTGTTGCCCCAAAATGCATTGGTATATGCTATACCACATTCAGATGAGGTGAATAATGGAATCTAATGGAAGGTAGTAAGGTAGGAACTAGGAAATGAGATTTTGGCCCTTTTTCCCCTTAATACAAAGCATTTAAAAATAGACCCTGGTATCAGTGGTGAGTCAAATCAGTGGATACCAAATCAATGGATATCGAGGCCCCACTGTACATAACCTTTGAGATATTTAACTCACAGCACAATCCTAGGCATATCTACTCAGAAGTAAGTCCCATTGAGTTCCAGGAAAATGTGTACGGGATTACCGTCTCAAAGATAAGCCTGTGACCTACTCTGAACATGTTGTTGGGGGTTATTGCTTGCATTTTCCAGATATCACTAGCAATATCAGCAATATATATCTTTTCAAAGTGCAACATTTCACTAGCTACCATTTGGAATTGATGAGTAAATCAATTGATGAGTGGGCTGATGATGGGAACTGATGAAAATGTGGCCACAGGACTTGAAGTAAATATTAAGGGAAAATGTACAGAATCTACCCATTTTGCAGTACCCAGGCTTGAAAGAAGAATTTCCAGTGTAATTAGTATCTTCAGTTATCTTAAAATACATCTGTGATACTCCAGACGTTCAGTTCCATGGTAGTTGAAGTCTAAAAAGGAAGGATTTCCACCAGCAAGACATACACAAGCTCTATTCAGCCAACCTCTGTTTGCTCGTCTGACCTTCTACCCAGAGGTGAGGTACATACAATTTATTTATTTACATAACGCATTTGCTTCAGTTGGATTCAGATCATACATTCTTCTGTGATGAGACCTCAGCCAGCACACAGACTCCTGTAAGTTAAACAACATGCTTTGTTGTCTAGGTCACTCATTGCTCACCAACTAGTACTAGCCCTTTCAATATAATGCAGCCCTGCAATGCACCTTTGACATTTTATTGAGAGAATCTACAGATGTATTATTCACATACAAATATCCCTTTCTTAACAAAAGGAGAAACACACCAAGCACCCAACCACCCTCCAACCACTCTCCGTATTTCTACGAATGTTTCCTTTCCGCTAGGACAGGCCTCCCCCTCACTGTCTGCATAAACCTTTCCCTAATTTTTCAGTCTCCTCTGGAGGCTTTCATAGTGAATAACAGAATTCCCTGTGGAGACTAAACCCACTGAAACACTAAGCTATGATGTCTTTGAAATGCTGATTCAAAATTTTGTTAAAAGCCCTGTGAGCCTGCCAAGAATCAAATACGAAGTCTGATGAATTACCCTCCGCACTTTATACGGTAATGTCAAAGGTTCTTAACTTCAGGGGTCCCAGCTTAAAAGACTTAATAGCAGCAAAACCCAGTTGCGACAATAGATCTGCTGATAAAATGAATGCCAAAGATTTCTTTGGGAATTACTGTTCTTTCATCCCTTGTTTCTCTTGCCCTTGGTGCTTTAGACTTTTGTCTTCAATAGCAACATGTTCCTTTGTAATACTGCATTTATTTGGGCTGTTTTTGCCCTGCCATTTTACTGTTGGTATTGTTAATAAACAGGCTGCTCTTTATGCTGACACGCATCATTGTGAACCAGATTTTAAGTCAATATAGCTATAAAGTATGCAGCATATTTAGTATAATAGATATTATTGCCTGGTTATTGCCTTGAAGACAAACAGCTCAATCTTGTTTGGTTGCCAACTTGACATTCATCATATCGCCTAACCCTTTCCTGGTAATGCCACATTAATGGTGCACTGGCACCATTGCATTAGGGCCAAACGCCAAGCCTCCTAGCAAAGAAACACTGTCCCAGCCCTTCCCAGTAACATCCCAGTGTTGGAAACACTGACAGCCTATTACCCAAAGAGCAGTGTCCTGATGGCAGCACGTCATCACTGTGACATCGGCACATCATCCATGGGTCTGCCCCAGGGCAAGGTCCACAGATTGCCACCCGAGTGCTGCCTCCCACCCCCTATAGACTCATTTTGTGCTGCGTGATGTGCTTCCTTTTGTCTGTCTTAAATCTCCTGCTGGTCATTTTCATTGAATTACCCCACGTCCTAAGATTGTGAGCGAGGGAGAAAAACTATTCTCTCAACACCATGCACAATTCTATAGCTCTCAGTCATGTTCCCCTTTAATAATATAACTCTCAATCCCCCATGTAGACTTTTTGGGGGTAAAAAAGTCCCAAGTGGTGTAGCTCCACTTAAAGAAGTTGCTCCATCCCTACAGATCATTTTGGTTGCAGTCTTTGGATGTCTTTAAAGGTAGGAATATTTCAGAAGACATCTTATAATAATTCTCGTATAATTTTTACTTTATACTCTTTACATATTTTGCTGGCCCCTATCTTTTTTTAATGCGCAAGTGAGCTATAGTTTGAATTTAGAGCAGCTTGTTGCCCTCTTGGGGTGGGCAGGGGGTGCCAGGTAGGGGGGGTCAGTCTGGTGCAGGTCTTTGCTTCTGGATCTCCAGCAGCTCGGTGCTAGCACTTGCAGAAAGCAGGAATTATTGGAAGCCTACATTTCCCTCCTTATTTTTGACATGCTAGTCTTTTGAGCTTCAAACAGCTGTTCCTTTGCATCTGGTATTACTCTTTTTTGCTGCTTCTGAGGCTCTCCTCTCAAATGGGTCCATATCTACTTACTGAGCACAGATGCACAAGGATGCATATTTAATCCATATGTTTATCAACAATGCTATGGCCAAAAATTAGCAAAAATCCAGAATCAGAAGTAGTTATGGATGCCATTTGCCCATGAGCAGCTTTATAATGTCAGTTAAAGCTGGATAAGGCATGGTTAGGATCAAACTGAGGTGATTTATGGGGGCCGTGTTTACAAGGGAAGCAACTGTGTTACCACAGCAACAACAGAAACACAGCGGTAGATTCTCCAGGCCATGATTCTGGCTAAAGAAAGGGCGATTTGGCTATGAGGTGTGGAAAGATGGACAATGTGTAGCACACAGCAATCAGGAGGAATTGGGGGTTGCAGATCAGCAGACTCCACAGAGCTGTTGAACAATAGCAGCTGAATACATTTCCATGGCCTTCTAATACAATTCTTTCCAGCACCCAAGCTGGCCAAAATGCATAAGTATGCCAATGTACGACAGTCATATAACACGGATAGCAAACTTGCTTAATGTCACATACAATAGGTTTCAGATGTCTGAGAGCCGCAATATTTAAGAAGCATTTAAATTCTTACATATATTTACTCACCATGAACAATAAACTTGTGTTTTAATCCCAGTGGGCTCTGGCAAATAATTATAAATTATAAAGTCTGAACATTTCTTATTAATTGTGATGCAAAAAGGAGCTCAGCCAACATATTCCCATGACCACTTTAAAAAGTGTTTTTAAAAAAGCTTTTCTTACCAGGGCAGGGCAGCTGCAGCCATGAGATCTGCAGCCAATCTCAATAGCCCTGGGGAAGGGAAGTAGCAGCAATGCACTGAGGTTCAGTTTTTGCCAAAAAAAAAATGGAAGTTCCCTTAAAAATGCTCCTGGCTTCAGAACCACAGAAGCCACAGGCAGGCCCACACAGCCTATCTGAGCTTCAGAAAGCCTTCGGACCTGACTGGACCACTGCTCTGGAGGTTTAAAGGGCCCCCAAAACCCACTAATACCAACAGAACAAAATTCCCACAGATAATGCAGGCCTGCTGTATGTTGAAAAGCAGCAGCCTTCCATTCCTTGTTGGCCCATGGCATGCCTGGCCACGGTGCTCCTTCTGAAGGAGGAATCGGGAGTTGTGATGTGAAGGGGGGGGGGTCTGAGGTTTATATGGAACTGATTGCTTTCCTGCACTGCTACATTCACTTGAATAATCACAGCACACATGTGATTTATTTATATTTACATAAATAAAAAGTGACTGAAGTGAAGGACTTGATTCGTCATATTGCTGACTGCAGATGGGATGGTGTGGCGGCGCGCCCCCTTTGATTGGTCAGGCAAGGGGTTGCCGAGTGGGATCGTCGCGCCGCTAGGGCCAAGCGGACAACAGAGAAGTGGGAAGCCAAAGAGTAGTCCTTAGAGATCCTGTTTAATTTTGTCAAAGCTTTGACATTCATGGGTGCCGCGTTGCATCACGGGCACCCTTGCCCCCTTTTCCTCTCTTTCTTTTCCCTCCCCAGGAGTCTCAGCAGGATCAACGTCGGCCTCTAGTGGGAGCTGGCTGAACGTTGGCCTGGCGCAGCGGGCTGTGGTCGTGGATCAGTCCAGGTGACCCCGGCGGGGTCGCCCAGGTAGCTGGCCAAGGGGTCTTCTGCCCCAAGGTACCACTGTCGTTGCTCCACGGGCACCTCCTCTGGGCTGGTCAGGGTGCCCAGGGGGGTCGCTTGTCCGCAGGAGGCATCCCGTAGCCCCTCCCAGGCGAGCCAGCTCGGGAGACTGCCGGGCAGGTCTGTGCCTTGTCTCTCCCACCCTTGAGCCAGTCCCCATCCCCAGATCCCGGGGGAGGGTGGCCCGGGGAGGTTGCTGCTGCCCTCTCTCAGGTGCGCGGTCCAGGGAGGAGGGTGTGTTACCCCCAAGAGGGCTTTTTCCCCTACCGCTCCGCCGAGCTGGAAGGAGGCATGACCTCCCTCCAGCCCTTCAGGGCTCCTTATGAATCCCCCGGATGATCGGGAGAGGCCCGCCCTTTCCGTTCTCGCAGGGAGGATGAAATCTCACGAGACTTCGACCTCCCTGTTTCCTGGCTGGCTGGGAGGCCCTGCCTCCCAGCCCAGACTAGCTGCAGCGCCCGAGCCTTCGCCTCGGAGGCTGGGATCGCCGCGGCAAGGTGGGAGGTCCCGCTGCGGCGCAGCCGGGACCTCGGCCATTCCTCTGCCCCACGCTGCAGCAGGTGCCTGTTCGGCGGCTGCGGGGCCTCGGCGAGCCTCTGGAGTCCCGGAGGCAGCCTCTCCTCTTCCTCCATCGCCCGCCCGGTAAGCCCCCTTTTTTCCTCCACGGGTGTCCAGGCGGGAGTGGGGGCGACAGATGGGAACATCAGGGGAGTGTTAAATGAGAACTCCAATATACACACACCCCACCAGCCCCTCACCTTTTTTCTGTCTACCCAAACCTGACTTGCACATTAACATGCTTCTCGCAATGACTCGTGACTTGAGTAAAAATGGCTCTATAAGCGACTCAGGACAAGTCACGCAATGACTCACAGTTGAGTCAAGTCACAGGGTCAGTGACCTGAGGTGGGACTTGGGCTCAGTGACGGGAGCATATCCCTACCTATACCCCCAGTCTGGGCTCTACAAACCCCCTTGAACCCACTTAGATTTATGCAAGCCAAAGAGCTGCTGCAGATCCAAGGAGGCACACTTGAGGCCAGGCAGCAGCAGAGTAGTTAAGTACAAAAGCTTCTTCATCTCCATTGCTTCTGGTTTTCAGCCAGCCCATAGTATGCAGCAGAAGCTGAACCATCACCCCTGCATGCTTGGGGTTTGCCCAGCATAGGATTGGGCTGTTAAGCTAACTGGATTGCAGCCCAACAGTTCTTTTAAAAAACGTTCAGTCAAAACAGAGGCATATTTAAGGTCTGTCATTACTTCTAGCTGGATTTCTAGACAGGGCTTGAAATGTTTCTGCTCCACGAGAAAACATATAGCCTATTTTTGAGACAAAATGTTCTGGTTCCTTAATGAATTAATACTTCTCTGACTGCAGATAAAACATAATCTTTTAGCCTAGGTCGTAATCTAAGTAAAGATATAGAATATACTTTAAGAAAATTCGTGCCTGATTCCCTAAAGAAACCATTCTCCTATTTCAAGCACTGAAAGGCGTCTGTGAGCTACTGTAAGAATGATTAAAAAGGAGAAACAATCCACCACAAAATGATATGTCCAGAGTGTAAACTGAAAAGATCTAATTAAAGATACAAAAAGCGTTTTCAAAGCTAAAATGGAGCTCCCCACCTACTTCTATAGCATGAGAGAAGTAAAGCCTGCAACTGGCATTTGCTATGTAAATTATTTCTAAGCCATGCTAAATCAATGAATTTGGTTCCGTAGATGCTCCTTCCAGGTTGCTCTCTGTAATGACCTCAATTATACATGTCTTCATTGCGAAATTATGATTGCCTTTGGTGGGCTGCAAATGACAGCACAGGAAAGATTTCCGTGATAAAATAGCACAACTAGCAATACCTGACTGAATTAGCATGCAAAGCTTGCTCTGCACAGAGCAGTTTCTGCTAAAGATTCTCTGATTGAAGAAATAAAGAAGAGAGAAAATACAGAAGGGGTAGAATATGCAAGGGTTTCAGGACTTTAATAACAACAGAAAACTTAATGAGTGAACATACTTTAGAATTAGGTGAGACTGGATGCAAGTATTTGCAGAGTAGTTAGTTGCATTTCAAAGCCTGTTGGGTTAGAGATCATATTTAGTGCAAGAGGATTTCTTTACAAATTCTTGAGAGCCTTCTGTCAATACTGTTGAGTCTTCCTTTTTTACATTAAATCTTAAAATGACAACATGGATATATAAGCCATTTTCTGGACCAAGACCAGTTGCTCCAAACTGGCAGCCCAATCCTGAGCTGCTGTGGGCACAGTGGTAGCCATGCAGCCACCAGATGCTCCTCGGAGCAAGGGGACATTGGTCCCCTTCTCCCAGGTAAGAGTGCGGGACAGGCGACGGGTCCCGCTAGCTATTTTGCTGATGCGGAGTGGAGGGTTTCAGCGTTGGGCTGCGCGGCCTGACATGGAGGTCAGGATCTGGCGGTGAAAGTCACTGCTGGTTCCACCCCCTGCTCCGCCCTTCCCCCATCCAGGAATGCCCTCCCACCCTGCCTGGAAGGAGCGCAACACCAATGAGGAGTGAGCTTACTGCTCGCCAGCATCACATTGCCACCTCCGGGAGGAGATCTCAGGCGCCACACAGCACGGGCAGTAAGCCCTTACTGTCCTTGCTGGGCATGACTTATGGCATGTTTGTGACACCCAGACAGGCAGTGCGCTCACACTGCCTGTGCTGCAGGGCACAGGATGGATTCCTAATGCTTGTTCTGTGTTCCTGCTTCTATATTGTTGTTGAATTGGATTCCATCACAGGTGCAAGACCATGTTGCCCCATGCAAGCAGATCAGGCCCAGGAAGAGGGTTTGGCATCAGTGGGCACCATAGCCTCAGAAACTGCCTCCCTCCTGTGCCTTATCCATCACCCTCTGTCCAATATCCTCCCTGTTTTGCCTTCCCCATTCCATCCCCTGCACTGGGATTACCTGCTTTGGTGGGACTCCCAACATCCACCGCTGCACAGGGGATGCTCTTGTGCTTTCCAGTTACTTGTGCTGCCACAAAGCCCTTTACAGTAGCCAGCGTTAGTGGAATATGCAAAACCAAATACCTTCTGACTGAATATGAAAATAAACCTTCTACTTGGCACTGCAGCAGAGTACTCAAAAGCTTGTAATTAGGAATACACTGATAGATTTTAGAATAGATTCCAAAGCCATGGGAGAAATAGCTGGATTAAGAAAACATTATTAAAAGACATAAAATCCAATGAGTGCTCTTACTTTACATGTCTTCAGAAAAAGCAATCCTCATTAGAGCTACTAAATGTTATGTGTTATGCTAATTGCTTGTTCTTTACCCATTCAAGTGCATTCCAAATATTCATTTTCATTTAGCACCAAATATCTGCAACTACAGCTCATTTGGCCAGCGTTCCAAATGACAGCATAATATGACGCAATGCTTGGCGTGTGTCAGAAGCCGTGGCTGTTCAGCCCTAATATAACTGAAAAAAATATGAATAACGACCAAATGCACAAAGATAATTTGACCAGTGAGTCAGATTATAGGGTTTCATCTCCATGCATGCCAGTTACACCTTTGATCAGCAGCAGTAGTTTTAAATAATGTGGAAACAAGCATACATGCTATAGCTTCTCCTTCTTTTTCACAGTTTAGCTGGTTGAAACATACTCAGTAAGTAGCACTTCTGAGGTAAATTGTCCTCAGAAAGCTCCAGAAATTTGGTCTAGCACCAGGGAGAATGAGCTGCTCCTTATGATCCTACCAACCTTACTATTTATACAAGTCATGCCTCATTATGTATTTATACAAGTAATGGGCAGGAGGTGTGGGCTGATGGTTCTGCTGCTGGTACTGCCTGAGGCTAAGCAGGAAAATCTGCAGTTTGCTTTTGGATGGGAGAGGAATGCCAGGCTGTGACAAGCTGCAGTACCTGTGGTGGCAGAACAGAGTCGCTGTGGAGCCGATTAGCTCACCGCAAGTGAGAGTTGCGGTGGAGTGTGTGAGGAGGCCAGCCGGCAAAGAAGGGAATACGACCTTGAGGACCTGTCCAGGCTTGGCTTGCGATTGCCTGCTGAGGCTTGATGGCAGGCAGCCAAAGGAGAGGACCACACTGTGAAGGCAACATCTGGGCCTGAGGATTGGCAGATCACAAGAGTACTGTAGATTTGTAAAAATCCCATTGGAAAAAATGGTGGTTTAGACTAGCCTGCTCTTGTAAGCCGCCTTGGGCATTTGCTTCGGCATGGGAAAGGGTATAAATTCTTCAAATAAATAATAAATAAATAAATTATCCAACAATTCTGTATCCATTGATCCTGGGGTTCATTTTTAAATTCCTTGTAACAAGGAAAAAGTGACCACATTCCATTTCGTACCTTTGCACTGTTAAACCACATAGGTTTCAAGCTTCTCAGGGTTAAGAGAAACTTAACTTCCCAGACCCACGTCCGGGTTTCTTCCTCCTCCACTGTCACCCCAGAATGGGTGGGAAGTGGGTCCTTAAAGCTATTTGTCCTCTTATGGTATCCCCTGGGGTTCCGGAACAGAACCTCAGTGGATAACGAGGCACAACTGTAATTTGAACTATGTGGACTCAGGCCTTCACAATCTACAGTTATGTCACTTTTGGGGTACAGATAAGACATTGGTTGATGTAAAGCAGGGGTCAGCAACCTAAAACCTATGGGCCAGATCCCAATGGCCAGACCCCAGAGCCTGCCACATAACTTTTATTATTATTATTATTATTATTATTTGCTTATAAACCGCTTTGTGAACTTTCTGTTGAAAAGTGGTATATAAATACTGCTTGATGATGATGATAAAGACATCTGACCTGTGCAGAGCTTGGCATGTTCAATCAATCAAATAGTATTTATATACCACTTTTCAACAAAAAGTTCACAAAGCAGTTTACAGGCAAAAAATAAAGTTAAATGGCTCTCTGTCCCAAAAGGGCTCACAATCTTGAAAAATGCAGACCACCAGCAACAGCCACTAGGGGTGAAGAGGGACAATTACTTGCCCCCTGGTAAATCTAAGAGGAACACCACTTGGAAAAGTGCCTCTTGCACAGGTAGCAGGGGTTAGCATGCTTCTCTATATATATATGACTATCTTTCAATTGCTATGGTCTTAAAGTGGTGGTTCCCAAACTGTGGGTCGGGACCCACCAGTGAGTCACAAGCCAATTTCAGGTGCATTGTGAAGCACTTAGAGCAGCCATATTGAAAATATGGGGAGATGGGATGCTGGAAAGGGGGAGGGCTGTGTGATTGTTTTGCTTGTGTCATTGTAAATTTGCTTGTGTGGTTGTAAATAAGTTTTTTTCTTTCTAATTCACTTTGCTATTGGAAAATGGCTGAGAAATAACCCAACTTATTGCTGCATTCTCAGGAAAGCAGCAGGCTATGGAGTCACAATGATGGCACTTCTGGCTATGACATCACTTCTGGTGGGTCCCAGGCTGATGATCATTTTAAAAAATGGGTCCCAGTGCTAAGGAGTTTGAGAACCACTGGTCTTAAAACAATTCATTTTCTTAAAACTGTATAAAGATTTAGGAGCTCTTCAGCACCCACAAGACTACACAGAATTTTTTTTAAAGCATTGCAATGCATTCTGGGGTGACATTGAGAGCATAATCCTAACCTGGAGTTAAGCCAGCACAGTTAGGCCAGCAAAGTTTGGCCGGCCCAAGGGACACCGTAAAGTATGTTTGGACCACTCTCTGAATCAGAGAGGCCAGCACACAGGTGACTCCAAGAGTGGTCCAAAAGTGCTTTACAGTGGCCCTGATGCCAGCCAAACTTTGCTGGTCTAACTGTACCAGCCTAACTCCAGGTTAGTATTGCGCCCTGAGAGGAGCAAAGAACTTTCGCATGACCTGGAAGTGGGTCTTTCAGACCTAAAACTAGATGTAGATGCTGAGAAATGGCACGGTTTATCTACACAAAGGTAGGAAAGGCTATTTTGGTGCTTTTTTGTTAAAGGATTTTTAAATGTGGACCCCTGTTTAAATGTATCTGCTGTTATCCATGGTGAGTCAAATCTGCAGATACCAGACCCATGGCTACTGTGGTCCCATTGTATCTGTATCAGGATCTTCCTTGCATCTCCGCATTCAGAGATAAGCTATTTCTAAAACAGAAGAGGTTGCCTATAGTAATCATAGCTTGTAAAATGTAGTGAACATTTCCTCAATACATCTGTCCATTTATGTCTTTTAAAGGCATCAGGCCAGGTGCCACCACCACATCCTGTGGCAGATTAATTACATGCTGGGCAAAAAATATTTCCTTTTGTCCATTCTGGCTCTCCTGCCAGTCAATTTTAGTGGATGTCCCCTGGTTCTGATGTTGTGCAAGAGGAAACGAACTTCCCATCAATCCTCTCTATCCATCCCAAGCATAATTTTACACATCTCAATCATGTCCCCCTTCAGGCGCCTTCTTTCTAGCCTGAATTACCGGTACCTCTTGTTTCTAAAGGGTTTACTGCATGACTTTGTAATTTGTAGTTCGTAGTCATTGTAGCTGACTGTGTAATGTCTGCAGGAAACAAAAAGGATATTTTGGCATGGAGTGTAAGCTCAGAAGGAAATATGTGCATGGCAACAGAGAACATTACTGTAAGACTCTGGTACATGATTTGTGTTCAGTTACTATGGTATACAAGCCAACATGTCTGGGTACATTGTACAATCTGCCCTTAAGATGAGTTTCTACCAATGAACTCCAGAATTTGAGACAAGGCTCATCCCCACCTCCGACAGTCAATGCCAGGACGCATACCTAGAACATAAGAAATAATTAAAAATAGAAGCATTCCTTTCACTGTGTATTTGAAAGTTTTACCTTCACTAAGAGTAACCATCGCCACCAATTCCCAATAGCCTGTGATCAGAGATAAGGGCTTCAGACGTGACTTCAGACACCCATCTGAAAAATGAAGAACTATGATTACCTGGGTTTTAATCTGTCCATTTCAAGTGATGTATTTATCCCTTGGCACACTTTACATTGACATACAGTGTCTGGGAACTTTTCATGTTGCCACACGTGTGCTATTTCATGTGGCTAGATCTGCTGCCATCAGCTCACTGCAGTTTGGAGTGTGTTCCAAATGTATTTGCCCTGCGAACTCTCAATGGCAAGCAGCCCTTTCCTACTTGTACATGCAAAAGTGGTTTCCATCCACTGAAAGGCTAACAGTGTGCTGCTACGCTTTGCAATGGAAAGGGTAAAAAATCTGGTGTATCTTTTTGTAAACCAGAACATCTCTGACAGTACTTCCCCATGCTGTGTCAGATTCCCTGATGTTTGTTTCAGAGCGCAATCCTAACCTGGAGTTAGGCAGACACACTTAAGCCAGCAAAGTTTGGCTGGCACAAGGGACGCTGTAAAGCACATTTGGACCACTCTCTAAGTCAGAGAGGCCAGCACACAGACGTGCACCATCCTCCCTGACTCCCAAGAGTGGTCCAAATGCACTTTACGGTGGCCCTTGCGCTGGCTAAACTTTGCTGGCCTAACTCCAGGTTAGGACTGTGCTCTCAATGTGATTACTTAATTTATCAGGACATAAATAAAGAGAAAGGACTCTGAGGGAGCAAAGGGTATGTCATCGGATTATCCCAGTGATTCAGTCTCTAATCAAAGTTTCCCTTAAAGTCTAATCGGCTTTGACATTTATAAAGAGGAACTAGGTATCCACTCACAATTACCTTGCTTACAAATCCAGGCCTGTCTGAACCTCACTTGTAGGTGGTTGTGAAACGGTATGTGCCATCATCAATCTGTTTTTAGCCAGCTGCCAACTTAAAGCAAACAGTGCTGCTTGTTTGGTTCATCCAATTGTTCTCAAAGCATCATTGGGTCACATAACATTTTGGCACCCTCATACAACAAAATCAAAATTGAATGATTGATCAACTGATGACATCATTAAGCTAGTAATGACCAGAAATAAGCACTTCATTCTCATCTAGGAATTCATTATCTGCCAATTACAGAAAATATCCCCCTGATCCCCCTTGTATTGTGTGCAAGCGTATCATCGGCTTCTCTTCTGCATTTCAGCAGCCCATTCCATGCACCAGCTCTGAATTATGTTCAGATGAAGCAAAAGAAGGGCAGGGGTGGGTGCACTCCTGGACCTTCTCAGAGCAACACGGTCTTCTTCTTCAGGCTGGTTGTGTGTTAATGACTCTGAAAAGTGATAGAAAAACTTCTTGAGTGGTGAAAAGTCAAAAAAGCTTGGGAAAGATGACATATTTCATCTCCTCCATCTAAGAGGAAAGGTAGGTGGTGTGTGTGTGTGTGTGTGTGTGTGTGTGTGAGAGAGAGAGAGAGAGAGAGAGAGAGAGAGAGAGAGAGAATGTTGCAGTCTGGAATTGCAAGAAAGAGAGCTGAGAATGCCCTGAAATACAGGAGCATCTTAGGGCAGAAACTTCTTTCTGGGGGTTTCTGTCCAGCCCTCTCAGGGTGAACCAAACAAATACACGGGACTCCTATACTGTATCCTACTCATGAAAAAATGTGCATGTGCCGCCCAGTTTTCACTTTCCATAGTGCTCAATACATTTCCTTGCCAGCTATACATTTCTCAGTTTCAGACCCACCATTAATCCAGGTCACGACCTACTTGTGGGTCCCAAACCACAGTTTGGGAAACACTGCCCTAGAGGAAAATGTCAGCTCTGAGAGGAAACTGGTTGATCCCAGATCCAAGTACCCTTATTACGGGTGGGAACTCATGTCCCACAGCTGGGACTCGAGTCACAAAACACACATTTTTTCCGAAGTTAAGCATGTCAATAACTCAAGAGCGATTCAAGACTTGGGTCCATTGACTTGGAAATGAGTCGTAGCTTGTCAAAAAGACTTTTTTTTTGGGGGGGGGTCCCTTTGACTCTTTGGGTCTGAGTATACTGGCTTACTTTTTTTGCTACTTCTGTGTTATGCAGAAGACTTTGTGGTGCAATCTGGCATTCAGACTGGTGTAAGCAGCAGCTTAGGTTAGTTTCTGCCAGGTGGCAGGGGCTGGAAGGAGCAGGGGAGAAGGAAAGGTAAAGGTCTTGTTTCGTCTAGCTGCACTGTGCACGAGGGGGAGGAACCAGAAGGCAGGTGCAGTCAACACATGGGGGAGGGAGCAGGCTCTCTTGTCCATCTCTGAAGGAACAGACAATCAATTGGATGGTCTGATTTCTTTTTTCCTCTGGATGAAGGGAAGGGACATGGTGGAGCCCAATGGGGGGGGGGGAGTCTTGCAATAGGAACAAGTGGCTGAAAAAGTCGGGGGGAGATGCCAAAGGAGATGGACAAGCCATATGCAAGCAGGGCCTTGTGCACTGTAGGCTGCAACATGTAGTCCTCCTCAGACGCAGATCTTACCTGTAGTGCCCCATGGCACGAGCCATGGGGCACGGAGCAGCGGTGGGGAGCCATTGCACGCGGTCTGGGAGAGACCGTGCAGTTTCTCGCCCTCCCACCCGCCCACGCCTCCCTTTTTAGAGCGTTTCCAGGGTAAGGGAGGCGTGTCTGCGTGACGTGCGGGGGCAGGGTGGGGGGCGCGGTTTCAGCGTCTGCCATGGGGTGCACTCCCGGCCCCGACCACCTCTGGTCCTCCTGTCCTGATCCTCCACAGTTACCTGGGAGGAGAAGCATCATTGAATGACCAACCGCAAAGGGACTACTTCTGAATAGAGCTGCAACTGGACCATAGCATAAGCCTCCTGGCTGCTGCACATGACCCTCCTGCTTGTTGCTTCGGTCCCGCCTCCTCCCGCCTTGCCGAGCTCATTCCAGTCCCTTTTGGTGCGTGGCATGCCTGGCACTCCTTCTGAGGACAGACTCTGAGTCATGATGTGAACGGGTCATGATTTCGTCACTGCGGTTCATCTGGAATTAATTGTTTTTTTGCACTGCGCTGCTATACTCACTTGAATAACAGCAGCACGGCTTTTTTTCTTACATCAATACAGGGCGCAATCCTAACCAACTTCCCAGCGCTGACATAGCTGTGCCAATTGGGCATGTCCTGAATCCTGCTGTGGAGTAGTAGTCACAGAGGCCTCTTCAAGGTAAGGGAATGGTTGTTCCCTTACGTCAGAGCTGCACTGCCCTTACTGTGATGCTGGATGGCTGGTTAGGATTGCACCCACAGTGGTAGTTGAACTGAAAGACCTCAGCACATTGCTGACTGCAGATTGGATGGGAACATCAGGGGAGTGTGAATCAACAATTTCAGTGCACGCACGCACACACACCAGCACCTCCCTTTGTGAATGTGGAGTCGTGCATGACTTGGCCACATTTCACAAAAAGACATACTCAAGTCAAATGACTGGGGAATTTGCGGGGGGCGGGGAGTTGCCATGGGCTCTTGTTATCAATCAATCAATAGTATACTGCTTTTCAACACAAAGTTCACAAGGCAGTTTACAGGCAAATAGTAATAATAAAGTTAAATGGCTCCCTGTCCCAAAAGGGCTCACAATCTAAAAAAAAAAAAAAAAAAAAGGCAGGACCCCACCAGCAACAGCCACTAGAAAAGAACGCACAGAGCTGAATAGGGACAATTACTCTCCCCCTGCTCAACATCAGAGGAGCACCGCTTGAAAAAGTGCCTCTTGCCCAGTTAGCCAGGGTTCCTGCTTATGTTATGACTTGTGGACAAGTCAAGTTGGGGACCAGAGGCTCATGAATGACTCGTGACTTGTGCTTCATGACACCAAGCCATCCCTGTTACTAAGTCATGAGACTTCTGCAGGTTTCCCCCCCCCCAGTTTTTATTTCGGTGCAATAAAGGTTTATTCACTCTCTTTTTTTCTTTTAACAAAGGAAGAAAACAGTTTACTGCTTTCCTCATGGTGGCTGCTTTTCAGCAAGTGGCAATATGCAGTAGCTACCAAAAATACATAAATCTGCAGGCACAAGGGATTCTGTGGGTTCCAGAGATGTCATGCCTCCTGGAATCAATGTGCTTACTGTCTTTTTTGTCAGATGGCCAAAGACTGGCACAACATAGCACCACTGGAGCTGTGAACTATCCTCCTCTTCCCTGTCTTCCAAAAATCATTTTAATGGGCGATTAACTTGAAAGCTCAGTTTAGAGCATTTAAATGTGACATAGCTCCAAGGCCTTGCTTTTGCCAGAGCTTCAGTTGCAGAGCCAAGAGGAGACAACCAGGGAATGATAAACTGTAGATGTTGCCATTTTGACAATGCCTGTTGGTTGCTCTACCACTCCTCGCAGTCGCTTGTTGAGATGCTTAATAACAATTCTCTGCCACCGACAGTAATTCCACCATCAAGTGTCTTACCTGTCTGTATAGGTGTACACAGCAAAGTGTACGTTGTCATCTTTTATAGCAGTTGGCTGTGCAAATGATAATGCTGCTGTAGTGATTTTTGAGGGGGGATGTACTGGTGTCTCGATCTAGAGCAATGTTGTTATTTCTGTGCAGGTGTTAATCAAAGTGTCATGTTAAGGGGAAAGGGAGAAATATTTTAATGGCTAAGATTTCATATGTACAAGGCAATTTCATATGGCTGTCCTCAACAAAAGATCTGCTAGTGCATTTCCCAGTATAAGACAAAATATTATTGTCTCTGCTCACTCAACATCTGTGCCACAGTGCGTTTCCTTAAAGCATTTTTACATCACCATTCAACCAGTGATTCCCAGTCCTTGCAACAAAAGAGTAACACAATAAAATCACAATGACCAAGCCAGCAATTAAAATCACAGAATTAACACCCACCCAAAATTCATCCAATGTTTTCTCTTTCAGTGGCACAGAGGCTGAGGAAATGTGCATTTTATTCTACTAAGATGGTACTTAATTATCTGAATTCACACAAACTTTCTTTTTCAATTAAACCAGTGGTTTCTAACCTCCTGATTTTCAGAGCATCATAAAACCCATTTACTACCATAGATGCATTTGCACACCATTTTAAAAAGTTGCATTTTTGCAACATTTTCAGGGAGACTCCAAACAGAAAATGTATTTTTGAAAAAAATAAAAAAAACCTTCAAGGTATTTCCACATACTTGAAAGCAACCATTGCATTTGGTAACCTATGATAGTCCAAATGTTTTTTCACAGGTATTGTTCTGGGTGTTGTATACATTCCTATGGAAATCATGCAGAAAAAGCTAAACTCACCACAGAAAGTCTAAAAAAATACATGGTTTACTTGGTTTTATTGATCACACAGTTTAGCTGTTGCAGGATGCAGCAGCAGCAGCAAGATTACATGTTTTGCAGGCATGTGCTCACTCTCATTTATTTTGCATCTATTTCTGCAAATGTATTTGTTTACCGAGTGATTTATTTAAAAAGTGTGATTAAAACCATCACTTCCAGCTCTGCTGGCACAATGATGTCACTTCTTGGTTAATGACATCACTTCTGGTCATCACTTCCTGTCAGTGACCCTCAAAAACAAGTAGTCTAGAACAGTGCTTCCCAAAGTGGTGGGTCGCCATCCACCACCCTGGGAGGCACTGGCCAAATACCCCTTAAGAGGCTGGGAAAGGGGGAAGGCAGCAATGCACTCCCAGGATCATGCTGCTGCCCTTGGCCAAGGGGCTTATTTTACATGTGACGCACTTCCAGGTTGCGATCGCAAAACTGGAAGTGGGTTGCGATTGCATTTTTAACACATTGCAAGGCTTGGGGAACTCTGTGGCAGTATCCCCAAGGCTCCCCCCCACCCCCAGAGGCCAGCACTGCGAGGGATAATGGTAAAATAAGCCCCTTGGCCCAGGGGAGCAGCACAATCCTGGGGATCATGTTGCTGCCTTTGTCCTGCTCCTGCTACTACTTACAAGGTTCCCAGCTCCCTCATAGGACTTTGGGAATCACTGGTCTAGACATTCCAAAAGTGTCTACAATGTGTACCTGTTGGAGCCTTTGCTATTTTGCTTATATTCATGCTTGCCAACCTGAGAAAGCCCCTGTCATGCAAATATTATAATAATGCACTTGTTCTACAGTGTCTTTAATATGAATTTGATTTCTGCAGGGTAGAAATGAGAATAGATGATATTACGGTCCTTCTTTAAATAGCTGAAAGGTTGTCTGACAACCAAGGAGCATGAAATAAAGGATTACGCTGTAATCTGGGTTTATTGAGGTGTATCCTATTTCATGTTGTTCTAAAGCTGACCTTTTTTGCGGTTCATCTCGTAGCTACTGCTGAAACCTCCTCAATCAATTGGTGAAAAGGCCAGATTCATTTTGCTAATAATAATTACTTTTTGTTATTACTTTCACAGAGGTGGTCCAATTGACACTTCCCGAGGAGCAGAAGGTCAGCATTACCACAGTAACCGTTGGGCTGAGCACTGTATTGACCTGTGCTATCCATGGACCTCTGAGGCCTCCTGTCATCTGGAGACGCAACGGGGTTGTGTTGAACTTCCTAGATTTGGAAGATATCAATGTAAGTCTTCCGTCAAAAGCTAAAGAGTGGAAGGAAATGGCTCATGGAAAAATTAGTTTGAACATCTCCCAGAAATCCAAATGCATTTTGAACTACATTCCAGTGTTTTCAAACATTTCAGAATCATCGACCCCTGTGGAGATTTAATCCCACAGTAATTCTCTGGAGGCTTACTCCCAGGTAAGAGAATGAATGTTCCCTTACCCAGAGGAAACCTCTGCAACTGCTCCACACACACCCAACAGGACGTAATAGTAGCCATTTCTGCATCGTTGTATCAACCAGGGGAGGGGAGAAAAGGATTGGGCTGTTAGACTCAAAGGGCACAATCCTAACCAACTTTCCAGCACTGGAGAAAAGGCAACACAGCTCCGAGATAAGGGAACAAACATTCCCTTACCTTGAGGAGGCCTCTAGGATTTCCCCCCCCAACTGCAGGATGCAGCACTTGCCCCATTGTCACAGCTACGTCAGTGCTGGAAAGTTGGTTAGGGCTGCACCCTAAATCAGGGTCTGTTACTAGTGCCAAGTCTCAACAGCAATAATTGCTGGAAGCAAAGTCCTTCTAGAGTTGCTAAACTGTATTAAGCCTGCAGTGTGACAGTGTTAGCAGCGTGGCATGAGAAGGATGTTCTCATGAGTTCATCACGGTATGGGCTGTACGTACAGCTGTGTTTCATCCACATCTGCACATTGCAGGCATTACTAGAAATAATTGCTCCTACTGAATGCATTCTTCATGGCTGAGCATGGTATATAGCGCAATGCAATGGGAGTAAGCGCTACTCAAGGAGTTCTGTTGATGTTTCATTTTTAAAAAACTGACTGTATGCTGATTAGATAGTTCTTTATCATGCCTGATAAATATGTAAATAGGCCACCTGCCTGCCTTACAGCCCAATCCTATCCTGCACCAGCGCGTTCCCCAGGAAATGCCTGTTGCAAACATCCCATAAGGCACATTGCGGCAGCTGGAAGAAGTGATGCACTAGCAAGGAGGAGCAATTGCAGGGGTGCAGATCCATGTAGATCCATAGGGGCTACCGGAGTCCTCTGGGTGCCTCCCTGGCCCTGCAGGATACAGCGGCGACTGTTTTGGCTCTGCTGTATCACAGGACGGGCAGCCTGGTTAGGTTTGGACTGTTAGCAGTGATTCATCAACAGAACCTCACTTACCGCCTAGAGGTCAGCCTGGCCATTGCCCATTGTAAGATTACAGTGGGCAATAAACACTCATAGTTCCATGCAGTGGGGAAAAACATTAGAGCAGTGGTTCTCAACCTGGTAGTTGGGACCCCAAGGGGGTCGTGAACTGACTTACAGGGGGGCGTTTTCAGGGGTGATTTTCAAGAGCCTGAGGCAGCCATCTTAAAAAGTTGTGTACCACCATCTTGGAAGCTTCATTTTGGCTAAGAAAGAGGCTTCCCCATTAAACTGCCACATCCTCAGTGCTTGTGGCTACAAGGGAAATCAGTTTTGCCACGGGCTCGTCTTGGTGTGCGTGTGTATGTGTACAATGAAGTCTCTCCCAGGTCTCTTTCCGAGCAGGCATGTCACGCCTTCCATGTGTATACCTAGGTGAGCCTCCGCACATGGGGAAGAGAAACGTAAATACTCTGAAGACTATCTAAATTTTGGCTTTAGCCTCTTGATCAGCAATGGCATAGAGAAGCCACAATGCGTTCTGTGCAGTGTTTTTCTCAGTGCTGAATCAATCACTGAACTCACAATTCAAATGTCTCTTAGAGCGCAACCCTATACTGCGCTGGATTAGCGAGGCCATCGCTAAGCAGCAGGCGCAGATCCAAGGAGACCGCGCGGCCTCGGGATGAGGCCTTGGATTTGGCCTTGGATTCGGCCTGCAGCGCCAGTCCCATTGCCTTTACGCCAATGTGGGGGTACCGCTCACCACTGCACACTTTTTAGGATTGCGCAGTCAGATACAAAGCATTCCGAATGTACTAAACAGGATGTGGAGTTCTTTCGACTTTCAGAGTGTGATTCATTTAAATCAATGACTTCTTGCTTAATGATATCACTTCCGTTCCTAGGTCTTAGGGGGTCCCAACAGGTTGTCGTACCTAAAAAGGGGGTCCTGGCACAAAAGTGTTTGGGAACCACTGAATTAGAGGGACTCCTGGCCTTGTATGATCTGCCTTCCACCATATCAGCGGAGGACTTTCCTTTGCTGCTCTAGTGGTGGTGCTTTTCCATGTCCATGAGCATCTTCCAAAGTTGTGCTACTACTTCAGTCTACTTTACACATTGCAGTGAAAGCTTTCCCAGCACCAGACATGCCAAGAAAAGGAAAAAGAAATAAAACAAAAAATGCCAGTACAGTAATGAATCAGAGCTAATATAAAAACATCTTCCTGGATCCTTAGAGTACAATGTGCTCATTTTCCATGGATTAGGTGAGGTGGTGCTGCCTTTTTGTAAAACTGAGAAATTGGAGAATTGAGGGGTGCAAAAGGAGGGAGCTGGTCTTTATAGACCCCATTCACACCTCTTGTGTACAAGATTTGAAGTCAAATCCTGGAGTTGACTACCGTAGGCCTAAAGAGTCAGGAGCTTGGAGCTTGTTTTCATCCTTGACAATGTTGTCATCCAGGGCTGGAGTACCCCTGGCATGGGATGGAAAGTGACTAGGCAATGTTGTCTTCTCCGTTGCATCCCCATTGTTACATCATTGGATTAGTATAGGATGCAATCAGGAAAAGCCCCAGCCGGATTGTGATGGTAACCTAAGAGCCAGTCTGGCACATTGCAGTTGGGGCTCTTATCAGTCAGAAAGGCTAGCAATTCTTGCATTAACTCTTACAGATCTGTCTGCTGTAGTGGGAGTAGGGTTTCTTCAAAGATAATTTGAAAATTGAACACAGTGCTTTATGTCTCTTGTGAATACAAAAAATCCACATTATTCAATGATCTATTTAAAGATACTGAAGGGAAAAAGAAAGAGGGGGAAAAAAGGCACTATGCTTCTTAATATACTTGAAGTCAGTTAATTAAATTACTACATTCCCCACCCTTTTAGCATGCCTCAAGCAGCAACTCAATTGCATTTCTACTTTTCACAATAAGGTTAGCAATTTAGTTAATTGGAAGTGCAACAGGAGATTAATTGTACCTTTTAACTTCAAGGAAATCCTCCCGGCTTCTGGCACAGCCAAAACCACATACACGCTTAGAGAGTTTTCAGGCACAGGAACAAAAAAAATCCACATATCGTATTTCAATTAAGCTACTGCTCTTCTAAAAGCGAACAGTGATCCCGAAAATGTTATCAAAATAAGAACCAGATTGTGACAGAAAATCCTTCACTGCAAAGTAATCTGATATTGCTGTGACCCAGCTCCTTGATAGCCACACAGTTTCAAGGCAGGCATGTGATTTAAATTACATAGCAACTGATAAAAGGACAAGCGGCTCGTCCTTACCTTTAAAGTGTTTGGTGGCCGCCTGGTCCCTTCATATTTCTATTCTCATATCCCGTATGTTCCTGCTCTGACCTTTGTGCCTCCAGCTCTACCACCACCAGCATCTGTGGGCCTCCTGCTCACCCTTTCATTCCTGCTATCCCTTGTGCTTGGAACGCTCTCCCAGATCAACTACAGGCATGCCCTGGTTCCGCTGGGGTTCTGGACCGGAGGCCCACCCGCCCACCCCCTTTTGATACCTGAAACTGTGGATACTGGGGATGCTTTTTTAAACATAGGGGAATATCAGTGGTTTTGCTGCAACAAGGTAAAAAGAAGAGATTTGTTTAATGTTCTCCTGTCTTTTTAATAGGCGTCCCAGTATCCATGGTATCCGTGGATAACTGAAACTGTGGATACCTAATCAGTGGATACCAGGGCATGCCTGTACATAATCCTCTCTTACTTGAAATCCATTCTTACAACCAATCCTTTTTGTGAGTCGTCCGCACAGTTCCCTACTCCCTATCCCCTACTACAACTGTTAGTTGAGAACATTTTGCTCTCTGGAGCCCTGTACACTCCTAAAAGGTAATAAAAGAACATGAGAACATAAGAAGAGCCCTGCTGGATCAGGCCAGAGGCCCATCTAGTCCAGCTTCCTATATCTCACAGTGGCCCACCAGGTGCCTCAGGGAGCACACAAGACAACAAGATGCCTTTATCCTGTGGCCACTCCCTTGCACCTGGCATTCTGGGGTAGCTTACTATTAACGTAAGGAGGTTGCATCATAGCTTATAGCTCACAATGGACTTTTCCTCCAGAAATCTGTCCAATCCCTTTTCAAAGGCATCTAAGCCAGGTACTTCCTGTGGCAAGGAGTTCCATAGGTTAATTACCCGCTGGGTAAAAAAGTATTTCCTTTTATCTGTTTTAACTCTCCCAATACTCAATTTCAGTGGATGTCCCCTGGTTCTGGTATTGTGAGAGAGGGAAAAGAACATCCCTCTATCCCTCCCGTGCGTAATTGTGTATGTTTCAATCATGTCCTCCTTCAGGTGCCTTTTTTCTAGGCTGAAGAGCCCCAGACGCTGCAGTCTTTCTTCATAAGGGAGGTGCCCCAGCCTCGTAATTATTTTTGTCGCTCTCTTCTGCACCTTTTCCAGCTCCACTATGTCCTTTTTGAGATGTGGTGACCAGAACGGTACACAATACTCTAGATGTGGCCTTACCATCGATTTGTACGATGCCATGATAATATTGGCTGTTTTATTCTCAACCCCTTTTTTAAATTACCCCAAGCATGGAATTGGCCTTCTTAATTGCTGCCACACACTGTGTCGACCCCTCCATCGAGTTGTCCACCAGCACCCCAAGCTCTCTCTCCTGAGCTGTCACAGACAGCTCATTAGAGTGGGACCCACTGACCCTCCCTAGAGGGGGGATCAATGGGCAATTCTCACAACGGAGAGAGGTGAAAAGCGGAGTGCCCCAAGGATCTGTCTTGGGGCTGGTGCTTTTCAACTTGTTCATAAATGACCTGGAGACAGGCATAAGCAGTGAGGTGGCCAAGTTTGCGAATGAAACAAAACTTTTCGGGGTGGTGAAAACCAGAAGGTATCTCAGGGAGCCCCACCTGTGCATGCACAAAGTCTAGGAGAGCATGCACAGAATGGCACAGTGTCAAGCAGGTGATGGCCACCTAAGATGTATTTGTGGAGCCCCTGAAAGGGTCTCAGGGCACCTCAGGGCTCCTAGGAGCATACTTTGAGAAACACTGCTGAACTTCACCTAAACCTAAGCACATGCCCATGAAATTATCACATGTTCTTCACAGGTTTCCACCAGCATAATCCCTCTCCCTTCCCACAATTGTCTCCCTTGTGTTTGTTTCTAGATCTCAATTCCCTTAAGCAGTAGTTTCCAAACTCATGAGGGCCATTGTGCCCTTCGTACTCACGAGTGCTACGCAGCCCATTTTCCTGGCTGACATTCTGGGGAAGTCTTGAACTATTTGCATGACACGTTGCGCAATGTCGCCCAACAAGCCAGGAAGAGGAGGCCATGTGGTGCCACCCAGCTTCCCTGAGAATGCACTACAACTCCCTGGGTGCGCCACAGCACACACTTTGGAACCTCTGCCCTTGAGGGTTGTGTCTACAACAGTGTAAGGACATTGATGGTGCTATATAAATAAATAAAGTAGCAAACAGCTTAAACGTATGCACCAATTAAAGTCTGGGCAATCCAATTTCCATATTTGCATATGTGCACTTGCTTCGTTTGTGCAATATCTTGATTGGCAAGAACAACATCAATCACTTTGTTGTTCTCATTTAAGAAGAAAACTTCGTAAGCAACATTGGGCGCAATCCTAACCAACTTCCCAGCAGTGACATAGCTGTGCCAATGGGGCAGGTGCTGCACCCTGCAATGGAGTAGGAGTCACGGAGGCCTTCTCAAGATAAAGGAATGTTTGTTCCCTTTCCTAGAAATGCATTGCCCTTAGCTCTGTGCTGGAAAGTTGGTTAAGAAATAGTAATTTCTTCTAATACCTTAGTAATATTGTCACACGGCTATTTTGAAAATACTACCCTAGCAGTACATGTAATTAAATCTATTTTTCTCCCCTCCCAAACAATTAAGATTGTCTTAAGTGACAAATAATATTAGGTAGTAACGGACACTGTTGTCACATGGGATACATTTAAAAAGAAGCCAATTCCATTTACTCACTAAACTTAGAATTTTAGAATCAAAGAACCATGGTTGAGAACGCTGATGGCAACTCTTCTCTAGATCATAGCACACACGAGGCAGAATGAAACAGATAAAGCTTGTTTTGAATTGTCAAAAGCCTGCCAATGTGCTGCCTGCAGGGACGACAATCTGCACTCAGTCTCCTATTTTCCTAAAAGGTTTCTAGAAGCTTAATGGTTTGCAGCATGTCAAGGAGGATGTTGAGCTGCAACACTGAATGGTGAGCTAAAGATGTGCTGACCTTACCTAAGATATTTCACTCCTTTGATAGAAACTTCCCTTGAACCTATGGAACTCCTTGGGAAGAACCCTGAAATTTGCTTTGTTTCACTTCCTTCAAGTTTTTAGTGGCAATCACAGCACAAGTCTAGGGGCCCTTGGCAGACTCCTGTACAAGGCCCTCCGTGGCACCACCAACTGCCCTCTGATGCCACACCAGATGGCACTACTATCCCCAGTACATTGAGGGGTCTGTTGCACCTGCCTGATGTACAGGGGCCCTCAGCACTGCATCTGACTGGCCCTAATGACACCCCTGCCAGGGAAGGAATCTTTGTGAGGCTCAAAAAAAAATCATAATCAATCACTCAACAATCAACAGTATTTATCTGCCACTTTTCAACACAAAACGTGTTGAAAACACCACGTGGGATGAGGTGACGCAGTGGGTTAATCCGCTGCTGCTGGGCTTTCTGACCGCAAGGTTGGGAGTTCAAGACTGCGCAACGGAGTGAGCTCCCGTTGCTTGTCCCAGCTCCTGCCAATCTAGCAGTTCAAAAGCACCTAAAAATGCAAATAGATAAATTGGGACCACTTAGGTGGGAAGGGAATGGCGTTCCGTGTGCTACGGCATAGAGTCATGCCAGCCACATGACCACAGAAGCTTGTCCTTGGACAAACGCCAGCACTACAGGCTTAGAAATGGAGATGAGCACCACCCCCTACAGTCAGTCATGACTAGACTATTCAGTCGTGGGGAAACCTTTACCTTTTTTCAATACAAAGTTCACAAAGTGGTTTACAGGCTAATAATAATAATAATGTTAAATGGTTCCCTGTCCCAAAAGAGCTCACAATCTTAAAAAATGCAGAACACTACCAGCAACAGCCACTAGAAAGGACACTGCGCAGGGGTGAAGAGGGATAATTACTCTTCCTCTGCAAAATGTAAGAGGAACACCACTTGAAAAAGTGCCTCTTGCCCAGTTAAGAATGACTTCAAGGGATGCAGAGAGCACATGTGCAGAACTGAAAGCATATTCTGAACCAAATAATTATGAACTTCAGTGTGCAGTGCATCTCCACCCTCTTTTCCTCTTCCTCTTCTAGGAACAGAGAAGTTCCATACCTAAACAAAGCCATCATGTGGAAAGAAGTGGAATGTAGCCTTACTGAAGGATGAGTTTCTTTTTACAGGGTTTTCAGTCTTCTACATTGAATCGAGCCATGAAATAGTATTGAAGAATTACAATGAATAATGATAGCTGGGTCAATTACAGCCCAATCTCATTCTTCCTCCCCCCCCCCCAGTGCAGCCATCCCAAAAACAGGCATGCTGTATCCAGTAGATGGGGGAGATCAGAAGGCTCCTGCAGAGAAAAGGGGAACCAAATCTCCTAATCTCTCTGAAGGCCTCCTGCTCTGGAATGGGTCTCTCGGACCTGTGCTAGTGATTTTGTAGGACAGAGGGATAGGATTAGGTACAAGCCATCATTGCTGAATGCACCTCTCCTGCATCTTCCCTTGCCCATTATGTACCCCCCTGCCCATTTGTGCCCTACACTGTTACACCCTCCCCACCCCCTCCTTGTCTCCCACTGCTCCTGAAGGCAATGGGAGAGTCAACACATAAGAGAAGGTTCTGGCCTTCCCACTGGCATCCCAGCAGTATTATTTATGGCATGTGTGCAGAAGTCTCCAGCACTGGAACACATGCTCTTCTGCCAGTTGGCCCCTATAGGACTGAGCCATTAGATATTTAAAACGGTGCAAAGAATTGGAATTGTCCATAACAAGCCTCAGAATCTGGAATGATTATGCCTGTAATTTTGCCACACTTACCATAGGTAGCTAATGCTCATGTCCCCCAAGTCTGTCCTTCATTATTTATTTCATAGGACAACTTAGCACACACCGCATTCAGTCATTAGTCCCGAAGTGTGGTTTTTATCATACATCATTGCTTTTTTTCCCCCCATTTCACTGACACTGGGGATGGAATAGAACGTATTTGCTTTCTCGAGATTTGATTTAAGACCATCTTCCAGGAAGCAATTGACTTTGGGGGTTTGCATAAGGTGCTTCAGGGAATTTAATGCAGGGAGGCAAATATTCCTTTAAACTAGTTCATAGCTCATCTTCCCACACTTTCAATGAAAAATCAGTAGTTTTCCTTCACTACCAATTTCCCAGGAGTTAACAAATTGAAGCACACAATTTGTTTATTACTATCACTTGTGTGCACCATTGCCTGGGACAAATGCAATAGGATTGTAGCTAATTGTAAGGAACACATAGCCAAAGCCTATCACAGTTAGGAAAAGCAGTGCATCACAGTGTCCTGCAATAGAGAGCCTTGAGCTGGGAGACCTTCATTGAAAGTTCCTTGCAATGCACAGTGGTAGAGATGGGTTCAATGAGTCGTAGGGCACACTATTTTTAATCTAGTGGCAAGAGTCAGGTCCTGGAAGCCTGGCACGTGATCCCACATAAAGTAGTGGCACAATCCCATGGCGCCCCGTGCCAGCACAGACGGTTGCAAATATGATGTAAAGCACATTAAGTAGGGAATGCTTGTTAGATGTAGGCAAGCTTTGGTGTAATTATTCTTATTTTCACCTTTGAATTTTCTAATTGTAGTATACGGCATTTTAGTGCAGACTCTTTACTTACAGTTAATTCTATCACAATGTGAATGCTTTCACATATCTCACAGAAGTGTACACAACCAAAGGAAAAATAGTCAAGGTAGGGTCAACAAACCAAAACGGGAGTTTTGCTCCCATTTGCTCAGATTTTTATCTTTTCATGGTATGCCAGTAATTTTAGCTGACACATATGCCATACGAGTCACATAAATATGTATTTAATCATTTCCACTTGCAAATTTAATATAAAGGTGTGATTGAAGTAACTTCTGTTATATTAAACACAGTATTTGAGTGTTGTCAAATACATGTTAGCTAAATGGAACTGGCCCAGGCTACGCGAAAGAAAAATATTTATGCTGATCTGTAGTATCAGTCATGAATGAATTCAAGGCCAAGTGTTAATAATGCTTAATATAAATTGATGGTATTAAAGCAAATAAAAAGATCTGTCTTTCATATGATCTCGTGTATTGTTCAAATGCAAGAATATGAAAGAATACGTAGTAGTACCCATTTTGTAAAATCCATTGCACTTGTAGTATTAAGCACATTCTTTAGATTATGTATTAGTTATGCAGAATGGTATGGAATCTCAGGAAAACTTGGCAAACACAAAGGTGCTGTTTGTCAGTAGCAGAACCAGGGTTGCACTGCTCTTGAAGGGACAGATTTACAGCTTAGATGTTCTTCTGAATCCAGCATAGAATCTTGATTGTATAGAATCATAGAATCCCAGTCATAGCCAGGGCCACGTTTCCTCCTGTTCCACTGTTGTTCCAGCTGTTGTCTTCCTTTCCTAAGTGCCAGATCACCCATCACCCAATTACCCATCCTGAGCCAGCCCAACCCTATCCAACTTTCCAATACTATCCAATTCAGCCGTAATGCAGCCCTGCGGCAAGGAAGCCAATTCCCTTACCTTAATGAGGCCTCTGTGAGTGTTCTCCCCACTGCATGATGCAGAACACACCCTGTTGCATCAATGCTAGAAAGTTGGATAGGATTGGGCCCTCAAATAAGTAACTTACTTGCGGGTGGGTGGGTTCTGTGCATCCCTGATTAGGCTTCTGGAACTTTTCTTTCTTGGGCAGCCCAATCATGAGCTGCCTGACTGCCACGGGTGCAGTTAGGGTAGCAGCTGCTGGAGTCTCCCTGGGAGAAGGGGAAGTTCATTCCCTTCCCCCAGGGAAAGCCCCGTCACCTTCAATGGAGCTCCTCGGCTTGCCGGTGGCTATTTTGAATCGAGCAGCCCCCATGTCTTGCTGCCCGAGCCCCTGCCACAGTTGCATCAGAGCTAGAACGCTGGATAGGATTGGGCCCTAAAACATGAAAGTTACCGGGGGGGGGGGTGTCTGTGCATGCCTGATTAGGCTTCTGGAACTTTTCTTTCTTTATATTAAGTTACTGTGCAAAACTGAGGAGCATGCGTAAAACCAAGACCAATTAATGTTAATGAAGCTTGTCTCTTGAAATGAATGTTTAAAAGGGCCAAAGAAAATGATTTAGGAGTCTGTGACTAATTCAGATATGTATTGTTTGGAGAGCGGGGTAGATTGTATTTTTTTTTAACAGGAGTCACTTATGAATCTATAGTAAAAATAAAATGAAAGTTGTTTTGATTAGAATGGAGAAAGTAATTTTCAAAATGATAGACATTCCAGGTTTGCCATAAGAAACATCTCATTAGAAGCTGCAGTACTTACTGTTTTAAAATCCTGTAAACATTCTTAGAAGGCTATTTATTTTTGGTATGTGATGAGTAAGCCGCATTTCAAAATTAAAAAAACACCAGCCATTTATTTTTGTAAAAACTATAATTTTGTGGCATAGTCCTTCTCCATCAACAGGATGGAATTCTCCTCCTATAACTCTCTGTGTAAGGCTAGCAGGTAAGCAAGGAAGCGACTAGTTTGCTCTAACTGGGTGGTTGCAAAAAGAGAGTTGGAGACCTGGTATTTGCATAACGTATATTCATATACTTCATATAACATAATTCTCTCCTACATACAGAACCTTCATTCTGTATGTGGGTCTTGAGCCTAGTTCCCCAGTTACATTCTTCTCCCTAGCAGTGACATTCCTGGGGGTGGGGAACGGTTTGTCAGGTTCCTGAATGCCCCTGTACAGCAGCCCCTCTCCCTTGCCTCCAGAGACATTCACAAGCTGCTATTATATTTTAATTAGTCTTGGCATCTATTATGCCAATAAAGGCTTGTGACTCTGTGACTCTGTAGTCTTGGCATCTGCCTTGGCAGCGGAAAGACAAGATAAAAATTGTTTAATTATTTAAATTGGATGAATGAATGAATGAATGAATGAATGTACATGATGCTTTATACAGAGTGAGAAATTATATCCCTGGCCTTAGTCTCACAATCTTCATTGCTTATAAGTTTCTTAAAAGCAATCTTCTTATATGTTATCTTCTGTTTTTAAACATATAAACTAGCTGGAGCTTGAATGTATGATAACTTAAAATTGATATAAAATGACATTTTTTTCTTTTAAATAAAAAGAAAATCTTTCACACAAAAGTGTAATCTGTAAGATCTGCAAAGGTCACTGAGAATTGGAGAATCTATCTGCGACACAGATCTTGCCATTCCACAAAACTGATAACTTTGTTCTTCCTTTATGTAGGATATCTTATACAAGGTAAATGTTGATAGCATAAAAAGCCATTCATTAGCTGAGATTTACACCAGCTGTTGGTAATTACTGCAAGCGGTAACACTTGATCCTCATCGTATTAGGAAGCTGACAAGGCCTTTCATGTCACCCTTTGAGCAGACATTTATCAACCGCTTGTAGCAGAAGCTAAGAAAAATCAAGGATAGATGTAGAAGAGGGCAGTGAATGTAGACCCCACACATTTTCATCACTGTTTAAACGCAGCAGGACCTACTATGTTTAGAAAGTACCCTGAAAACTGAGTGCTGATCTAGACATTGCATTTGCCACAAGGATTCCCAGGGTATGTCACCTCCCACCCATTAATGCAGCAGCACTAAACCTGTGAGTCAAAGCACTCATGCAGTGAGTTTCCATATAATACACCTTTTCCTCAGCAGTGGAGACCACCACCGTCCAAGTGGAAGGAACGCCCTGCTTGTGCTCCATGTCATGACACAGCCAAGCCTGCAGTATTTTATGTGCTTGTTGATGTTGTTTTGGCCCTTTTCCTGGCTAAATACATTTGTGACAGAGCATGTATGCCTTTAACCAGCTGCATGGCAGGCAGAAATTCAACACGTCATGGAAATGCAGTAATAGGGAAAGCCTCAGCTGCTGAATTTCTGCAGTTGGTGAAGGCATATGTGTTCTATCAGAAATGTATTACCATCTGGAAGTGTAAGGGAAAGGAGAATAAATCACAAGTGCCTGATAAGAGGCTAATATCGCATGGAAACAGTCAGAAAGGAAAGGGACACAAAGCAGTACCTGACAGCTGGCTAGACTTGTTTTTGTTTTTAATTGCCTCTGGATGGTAGAGGCTTGTGAAAGATTATTGGATACAAAAGCAAGTGAAGATCAAGTCAAAGCGTTTGCTTTTGAACTAAGAAAGCTTGAAAATGCACTGGTCTCGTTTAAGCAATATCCTCTTCTAAGAGGTATTTGTAAAACGTGAGAGGAACCCCTAGAGAATAGCAAGGTCATTCCCATGAATGGAAGCCCCCTCCAAGAATGAAATGAGTGTTTTGTTCGCACAAAAGAGCCTTGCACAAATGGAAGTGCCCTTTGCACAAGTAAAATGCTCTGTTTGTTCCTGAAGGGAACTTGTGTTCATGGAAGCATTGTACAGAAAGCCATGCTCAGACTTTTATTTCAGAAAAGAGAAAGTGAAACAGACCAAAACATGAAATGATTTGCCATCTGACACCTTGAATATGCTGGTAAAGAGAATCTAAGTGCATGATCGTCGTAAAAATAAGAGTTATATTAAAGCCATGAGCAATTTCTCAATGCAATATGGGTCTTTTGGCCAGGAAGGATAGTTTTTGTCTGCATGTACGTATAATACAAAAATAACTGGACAGTCTTCCAAACCTTGTAGAAAGCTCCATTCTGCTCCAAAAGCAAAACCAGGTAGGGTCAACTGGCATTGTACTGCACTGCAGAGGCCACATACTCAGAAGTTTCCTCTTCATAGCAAGAGGGAAACACAATATTCTTTCCTTTAAAGCTGTGTGAAACACAACCTGTAGCAATAAGAATTTCCCTGCCAATGCATATTCAGCAGAGGAGTATGTATGGTATGGCAAGTAGGGTATGTGTCCTGGGTGCCACTTGAAGAAGTAGCTTCCCAGCCAAATCTCAGCTCATGGACCTGCAACAGCTTGGCAAAAGCCAAACATTGGCCAGGAAACTGCTGGAGAAGGAACTACATTATGCATTATGGGCAGCATTATGACAGCATTATGGGCAGCAACTACATTATGAAGCTACTGCCGCCCTCCTCCAAACTCAGAAGTGATATCACAGCATCACATAGTCATGACATGGCATCAGGTGATGCCATGACTTCACTGTCCCAGGTGGTGCTACCCCTGGATATGCCTCTGATATTCAGTCATCTGAAATATCTTATAAGTTCCCTTGTGCTTTTCTAGACCATTGAGTGCTGATTTTAGACTATATGTTACTTCTCATTCCTCACAAATATGCATTTTGAACAATTGTTGTCAGTATAATTGATGCCAAAATGAACAAATGGGAGGGGCAATGCAATCATTTGGCCACAGTAAGGTACAGACCAGTGTCATTTTTCATGCATGTTACTAGGCATGTGGGCCTGCCCCTCAATAGTAATTTCCCACGCGCTTTGTAGTAGAACAGTAGAAAATCTTTTAATTTCCATAGAGAAATAATATTAATCAATCAATCAATCAATCAATCAACAGGTACTTATATACCACTTTTCAACATGAAGTTCACAAAGCGGTTTACAGGCAAATAGTAATAATAATAATAATAAAATTATTATTATTATTATTATTATTATTATTATTATTATTATTATTATTATTATTATTATTATTAAGATGTTTTCATGTCTTGAAAAGGCCTGGAATTACTGGGCAAAACTTCACTGGACTGTTTGGAAGGAAATGTGCAACTAGCAAACAGATAGGAGGAATTTCTTCCAATATTTCTTGAAGGGTTTTCCCCATCTCCTACGTGAACCCATCATCTCTAGTTTTCTGCTGTCTAGGCTGAAGCAGATGGCTTTCTCCAGTGGTAAGATGTCCTGCATCCTTCCAATAGCCACAGAGACATCTATAAATCCAGGGCCACTCTTGAATTCAGCAGTACCTCAAAGTGTGCAAGCTAAATTAAGATTTGGTGATATCTGGTTCTACTTGCCGTTTTACCTAATCTTTTAGGTATAGTTTTTTTATTTGTATTTTACAGTGTTTTGCTTTTTGGATTGTTAGACAATCTAGGCTGCAGTTTGACAACAAAAAAAGTGGAATGCAAATCCTTAAATGAATAAAAAAATACAAACTTGGCCATTTCAGTAATACATGCATATGAGATGGAGACATTTTTGTAAGCACAATGCATCATATCCACTGCAAATATATCACCTGCTTTATTAATTGCAAAGATTCAAAAATAGAATTTAAGCATCATAAATCAAGTGTGGAGGCAAAAGCATCTCTTTAGCATATGGGAAGAAAGTGATAAAATAGAGCCTTAGATCTTTTAAAAATAGCTTTGCTCATACTGTGCATCAGAGAAAAATAGATCATCCATAAAAGGACAATTTTAGAGCACCAACCAAGTGTTCATAACATTAATCAGAGTTGTCTATTAGGAAGTAACACATGAATGACAGTGGAGTTTTATTGGTTTGTTTTTCTTCAGCTCTTTTTGTAAATCATCTCATAAAAGTAGCCATCTAGTTTTCATTGATCTAAGACCCCATTCCTATTCTCTTCCCCCGCCTTGCCAATGCAGCGGTGTCAAAATAGCTATCGCTGCATCCTGCATAGATACTTTTGATGCATCCGGCCTACAACATACAGTCGTGCCTCATTATCCACTGGGGTTCTGTTTTGGAACCCCCAATGGATACTGAAATCAATGGAAAAATAGTTTTAAAGACCTACTTCCAGGTTTCTTGCGCCTCCATTGTCACTCTAGAATGCATTGATAAAGATGCTATACCAATGCTATAATGGAAGGTATAGTAGGAAATTGGACTTTGGCCCTTTTTTCCCTTGTTACAAGGCATTTAAAGATGGACACCAGTATCAGTCAAATCAGGGGATACCAGATCAGTGGATACCGAGGTCCCGCTATAGTAGGAAAAAGATCCACATTGTCATATTTAGCCCATTCAATCTTCTTTTGAACTTTGCACATAAAGTTACAAAAAGAAATGGCTGAACCAAAATTGTTGAGAAGTATGGTGCCTAAACTATTATTTACAAGGACTGGAATTAAGGGAATGAGACAAAAACAAATCAAAGATAAGTTCTTAGGGAGTGAAAAAGAACCCAAAATTTTTTCAAAATTCTAAAAGGAAAATGTTTATCAGAAAATCATCATGTTAGATTCAGTTCTAGTTTTAAAGGTTTGAAAAAGAAACCATGCAGACTGTGGCTTGTTAGCTATTCCTACAGTAAAACAACTGGAACTTTCTTGTACCCAGATGCTGAATCCTGCATTGAACCAAATGCTGAATGGATACGGTAACAAGCTTTTGAACTACACTGGATTCTTCTTTAGATAGGAATAAGGATGGAAATGAAACCTTGAATAAAGACTTACATCAACAGGCTTGGTGTATAGTAGTTTTATGGTCCAACCCTATGCTTACCTCCCAATGTGGCCGCATCTCTTCCGCCATAAAGCAATCAGTACCGATTGTAAAAGGTGCTCTGGCAGTGCGCTAGTTAGGAGTGCTGGGGAAGGCCTGCACCTTCCCACCTGCATCTTTGCTTCTACCTGCCCTGGCCAGAGCAAGTAAGTCAGCTGGAGAGGCAGGAGTGCTGGTGGGGGGGGGCAGAATGGAGTGCTGGTGGGGGGCAGGAGTGCTGGCAGGGAGGGGCTGAAACTGGGTGGGGGAAAGGATGAGGGATCAGGTGCAAGAAGAGAGTGGGCTTGATGGCAGCAGCGATGGCGGCCACCAAATCCTAACCCCCTTTCCATACCTGATCCCACAGCATAGGTCCATGCATACCTGCTATTTAGCTAGCACAGTTCCGAGTAGAACCCCCACCCCCAAACCATGGAGGCTTACCCACCCTCTCTTACTCAGAAGAGACCTTAGCAACTGCCCCTCCCACACAGCAGGATGCAGCGGTAGCCATTTTGGTGGATAAGAGGCGATGTTTGATATTTTATAAGCACATTTTAAAATCTCTGTATTTCTTATCACCGTCCTATGAGAGGCTGAGTGAATACCTGCTTGTCTCAGGTCTCCTCTTGAGCTCATAGTTGTACTTCTAGGCTCACAGTCACTGCAGTTCTGCAGCATACTCTGACCCACTCAGCCCCTGGAGAGAGAGACATACCTGAATCTGCAAGTAGGATTTCTCGCTTATCACACCATTGGCTAGCTTTGTCTCCCCTGCTAATTTTTGGCTATGCGTCCAAGTTGGTATGAGCTGTATGGACCTCCTGCTATACCCCATTTCCTGGTATCCATTATGAAGCTCCTTGTTGGGTCTGAGAAGTCAAATAGTTTTGCATTCAAGTTTGTGATTTGGTGCTGGGTGTTTGATTACTCTTATTGCATAATGAAAGATGTGCTGTCCTCTGCACTGCAGCCCTGCATGTAAAGGGTTTTATATTGAATGTGCATCATCCTCTGGGCTAATTAAGGAGGAGAAACTTAAATTCTTTCAGCTATTAAGTAAGTTTTTTTCTGCAATGTATCCTTTTGGGTACTGTATAAAAAAAGTATCAGCACTTCAGCGTAGCAGATCTCTGCCTGCAAATGAAAAGGATCAGAAGAGGATCTGCTGCATGTTTCACTTCCTCCCTACACAGTCTTGTGCAGCATCATGTGCAGTAATTCGATAAGGAGAGCCGAAGGGCAACATATCCAAACTTGGAAACCAAGCAAAGTTAAGAGTGTTTCCGATTCTCTAGCATAATTACCAATCAAAATTATACAATAAGTAAGGAAAGGGCTCTTCTTTTGCCTTCTTTTTTTGCAAATGAGATAAGATATATTATAACCAATTAAAAAATCAAATGGCTTCTAAAATCGAAATACTTTTTTCGTCTCCTTAGCTCATAATTAGGTTTTGGAACAAAAAGAAAATATTGACACAAGGTGCTTCTGCAGATAAATGACAAGCTATTTTTTTTAATTTTTAATTTAGGAAATAGGTTATGATTATTTTATTAGCAGCCTGCATAGATTGAGGGCGCAATCCTAACCTGCACCGGAACAGCACAGGCCAGTGGGCCTTTGCTGTATCCAACGCAAGTTGGGGCTGTGCTGGAGCCTCCACAGGGCAAGGGCACATTTGCGCCTTTGCCCCGGGGTAGGCACCACCCACCCCAATGGGCTTGCTTGGGTCTGTATCCTCTATATAGCAGGCACTGGTCAAGCTTGCATCCAAGCTCCACCCCCTCCCCAGTCTGGCACGCCTCCTGGCCCACCTAACCCCACCCAGAAATGCAGTGCTTTACGACATATGCGCAAGCCACTTGCATCAGCCCAAGGCAGCGCATGGATTACACTGCAAAACTGTTCAGTTACTACACCTAGAAAGCAGAGCTTGCTTTATAGTTTAAGTTGTCGTTAACTCTCAAACCTAGGCTTTGATTTTATATCCATACATTACCAATAATCAGGAAAAAGTTCTACTTTCAATTGCATTTTCATTTATGCATCTGCAAGCGTTCACTTTGCATTCCATCCCACTGACTCACGCATATCAAAATACACTTGTCAGAATTCGAGCCAACTGAAATCCCAGAAACTGTCAAAACAACCAACATGTCAGCTTAGCCTCTTCCAGCATCTAAAACAAGTTTTCAAAGTGATCACTGTTTCCTGTCTTTTGTTTTTTACAGGATTTTGGAGAAGATGACTCTCTCTACATCACCAAGGTAACAACTATCCACATGGGCAATTACACGTGTCATGCCTATGGCTATGAAGAACCGTATCAGACCCACATCCTTCAGGTGAATGGTTAGTAAATGGCACATATGATAATCCGCTGAAACATTCCTGTGAGAAATGCTGAATGTTAATACTGTTCTCCGAAAGCGACAAAACAAAGCAGAGCACATATTGTCATTGGAAAAAGAAAACAACCTTAACTTAATCTCTCCAATTAGGGAATTCACAATTTAAAGTGAATTTAATGTGAGCTTAAAGAGGTACCAGGCCAACTGAAATATATGAAAACTATTAAGGTGCCAGGCCATAAACATAAACAATATTTGTTATTTTTTACATCTAGCATTGGAATATAGGCAATATTTCTTGCAAGTTTCTTGTGGGGCCAAGATGGCGAGCTGTCGACAAAAGTTTTTACCAAATATAGCCTAACTGTGCCGGTACTAACTCCAGGTTAGGATTGCACTCTGAATACATCATTGGTAGAGGCAGTCTAAAATGGTTTTATTTTTTCGTGGTTGGCAGTGTTATCCTGAAAATAAATCGGCTGAAAGCGGTATTATGTGTTTTTATTCCAAATTAACATTTTAATCAGTTTTGACACATTTTTATCAAGTGCAATCATTGTCATATAGGTGGTATATGTGTTTTATGTCTATGATTGTTAGCAGACATAGCCACAGGCATAAAACTAGCTTTATCTTTTTTTACATTTTACTTTGGTGGGGTGGCTAGGTGGGCATGCCTTCTAGCGTGTTTGTTGAGTCCACGCTGAACTCCATGTTCATTGGATCAGGACCATTCTGATGGCTTTGTGTTCCCCTTTCCCTGGAGCCAAGACATGTTTGCTTGCTCATGAGTAAACATACCAATGTAGCTCAGTTTGGCTTTCCATAGGCCTCAATACATTCCAATGTGGCTCAGTTTCACTTTCTTAGGGCTCCAAGCTTTTTTCTTGGCTGCTTCTGCACATGCTCAGAAGAGTCTACACCCGGTTAGGAAAAAGCAACATGTGGAATAAGGGGCTTAGAAACACAAGAACTCAGAATGGTTCACAGATGCTCCACAGCCACTTAAATAGGTCAATGTCAGGGTTATTTCATTAATTGAGTAGGATATTGCATTTTGTCATTTTATAAGCCCCATAGCGATGTTATTTCGCGACATGTCATTTTTACCATTTTAAACTGCCCCTAATCATTGGTATAACAAAGAAATACACATGACCTTAAAAAAAAATCATAGAGCCATAGAAAGGCACATATAGTACATGAATTGTTTATGCTTCGATGGAGAAAAGAGATTGCTCTTCTCAAAACGTTGTTTGTATGATGAATGAAGGGCAAGCAGAAGAGCTTGTGCTTGTATATCATTTGAGGCATTCTGAACCTTTATTGAGGTTTCGACGGGTGTCAGGCAGCAATGTAAGCTGTTGTCATTTCTGAGAATTAAAGCTCTAAAGGTTTTGAAACCTCTCCCAAACTTCAAAGAAGATCAGCTGGAGTGGGATGTTGTAGGCAGAAGATCAGATCAGAGGCATGCTCTAACTTGTCTTTTCACATACTACAAGTTAGGATATATATGTTCTTTGTAGATAAAAGCAGAGGGAAATGAATTTTGTTTTTGTTTTTTAAAGACACTGTGAGTCACCTCCATATCAAAAAAGAAACCTCCTCATTATAAATGTACTTCCTCGTTTGCCTTGTAATATGACTGAACAGTCACCAAGTGCTAGCAAACATGTCAAGTGCCTGGGTATCAGTTTTGACAGAGCAATGTTGGAGTCTGTTTGAAAAATATTTGTCTTCTACAGTGCTAAGAGTTCCTGAGTTCCCTCTTGAGGTTTTTTCCCTAAAGTGTTTTGTTGAAGCTCTTAATATGCTTTGCTACCCTCCACATCTCTCCTTTTTCGCTCCAGTGATTACTTGTTCTAGCAACTGATATTGGAGCAATGGATCAGAGAACGATGGCAAAACAATACTGCCTCACCTGCAGAAGGCAATGCTGGCAGGGCAAGATAGATTCTCTTTTGGACTTTGCTTGTCTTTCATGATTTGGCACTGAAAAGGACAAGGTCTGGAATTTCCCCTGAGGGTGGAAGGCGGCAGAATGCCTGCTGTGGAGCTGCATTCCTTCACAGAGGTTGACTTGCAGTTTACATTGACAATTCAAGTGATGTAGCAGACGATGACTCTGCTCAGTGAATGAAACCTTGCAGATAATGTTGTTGGTCATACCGAACAATGAATAAATATGTGTGGCAATCCCTTCATTAAAGGCTTAGCTACAGGACTTGATTAGAGGTCCTTACAAAAATACTTGTTTTCCTATCACAAAATCTCATACAAACATTTTTTTTTTAGATTGTGAGCCCTTTGGGACAGGGAGCCATTTAACTTTATTATTACTATTTGCCTGTAAACCGCTTTGTGAACTTTGTGTTGAAAAGCGGTATATAAATACTATTTGAATGAATGAATGAATGAATGAATGAATGAATGAATGAATGAATGAATGAATGAAAAGTGCCTTAGAAACTCAGGACACAATCCAAGGCCAGGTTCGGCTGGCGCAAGAGCAGTTCTGGACGGGGGGAGGGAGTTTCTGGGCAGGGGGTGGGTGGGTGGGCTGGGAGGTGTGCCGGCCTGGGGAGGTGGAAGTTGGGATGCGGCCATTAGGTTGGATCCAGGCTCCTGTCCCCAGGCCATGCGCCTCCGATTCAGGTGCGTGGCATCCTCCGCTCTTAGCAGGTGCCGATCCAGGGAGCCCATAGGCGCGACTAACCCTACCCTGGGGTAAGGGTGTACCTGTGCCCTTGCCCCAGGGAGGCTCCTGCCTGCTCCCAAGCTGCGCTGGATAAGCGCAGGCCCACCAGCCTAACTCCTTCCCACCCTCCCCCTGCCCAGAACTGTTCTTGCGCCAAACCCGGCTGGCACAGGAGCGGCGCAGCACGGGCTTCAGTCAGTGCTGTTGGGCTGACGCTGCTGCTAGCGGTGGCCCAACAGCAGCAGCAGCGCTGATGCGAGGGTGCTGGCCGGCACTCTCACACCAGCACTGTTGCTGCTGGCCCAACACAGGGCACTGGATTGCACCCTGGGGTGTCGTGACACACGAGCCAGGGAAGCCCTATCTCTGTCCCCTTAAAGGGTGAGGCGATGGCAAAGGATGATGAAGGCAGCAGTTCCAGAGGTCTCCTCCAGGGAACATCTGTTTCCTTGGCCTGCAATAATCCTCTGCTACCTGAATGGGTCTACTCCAGTGGTGAAATTCAGCCAGTTCTCACCAGTTCTGCAGAACCGGTTGTTAATTTTAGGTTGGGAAAGGGAAGAAAGGCAGCGGCCGCCCTGAAGGACATAGAACCAGTTGATAATTTATTTGAATCCCACCACTGGTCTACTCAGACCTGTGCCAGTGATTCTGCTAACTAAAGTCCAAGTGCACTTGGGATGGTATATAAAGGCCAGGAAGGGTGTTAGGATATTGGCAGAGGTGTTGCCACCAATACCACTAATCTCCTGGCCTCGACATACCCTCTCCCAGTGCTCCCCCCCATGCTGATTTTCTACCACCAGGCTCCTTAGCTGGCTGTGCTGCCTGGCCATGGCTACCTGCACGGACTGGCCTGTCACCTTTTGCTACAACGGCCATAAAGCACTCTGCCACTGGAATGGAAGTTCTGATAGCGCAGCATGCCCACAGGATTGGGCTATAAGGCAACACTAAAAGGGCTCAGAGGGACAGGGAAGCGAAGTATGAAGTGAAATATGTGACATTTGGCCCAGAGCCAGCTTCGGTTTGTGACAAGCATAGCTACAGGCTTCTATGAATTCCGTTATTTCATATTGCATTTCTGTAAGGAGGGAATTTAATCCAGTTAAATGGACCCTCCTTGCATGAATATTTAGCAGGGGTCATAAAGAAAAGTAGGTGGGCTGAGAACCTGCTTTCCTCCTTATATGTGCTCATAGCACATTAGAGGATTGCATTTTATACATCAAGTGTAGTGAAAGAAAAGCTATTTATCTTGTCAAACAGAAAGCTCTTTCTGGGAATAAAAAGTCTCATAAAACAGTAATCTGCTATGAAAATGGATAGTTTGCAAACCAAAAGACCCCTGAGTGTAAGGAATCATTTTCCTTGGTTGCTGCACTGTAGAATAAGTTGACATAAATCATTGTAACATCTTCCATGGAAATGGCTACCAAAGACAGTTGGCTTCCTCTATCCAATTTCATAGATCCTGCAGGAGATTTTTCAGGTAATAAAGACAAATTCTGAACAACGTAACAGATGACAATGTTGCATTTAGTAGAAAAGCAGAGGTGTAGCCAATTCCTACTATTTCTGATCACAAAGAAACAGGCAAATGATCTATCAGTGTCACTAATTGATGCCGTGCCACAGCGTTGCTTCAGCCTTCTGCTTTACACCTGAAGTTGTCATTCTTGTGCTTTACTACACACGTACGCAAAGGCATGCCTCTCTCACAATATCCAAACTAGGGGACATCCACTAAAATTGAGTGTTGGGAGAACAGATAAAAGGAAATATTTTTTTACCCAGATGGTAATTAATCTGTGGAACTCCTTTCCACAGGAGGTGGTGATGATGTCTGGCCTAGGTGCCTTAAAGGGGACTGGATAGATCTCTGGAGGAAATGTCCATCGCAGGCTACAGGCCATGATGGGTAGTGCCACCTCCATACTTCAGAATGTAGGTTTTTTTGCAATAGTTGTTTGGTGTGCCCCCTGAGGCATCTGGTGGGCCACTGTGAGATACAGGAAGCTGGACTAGATGGTCCTTTGGCCTGATCCTGTGTGACTCTTCGTATGTTCTTATGCCTCTGTTATAGGCATTCACGTTTTATTGTTAATGGTGCGTTGTTTTATTTAGTCTTCACACCAAATCTTATTAGGTATTTCTTCAGCCTTGTGTGTTGAAGTCTATTCTACATATGGCTTCCTCACATCCTAATTGGGTTGTTCGGTCAATTAGAGTTTGTTTCTAAAATCGAGCAAGAATGGAACAAAAGGGTGGGACAACGTTTGCTTTCAGCTCAAGCAAGAGCGTTCTTCAGTAAGCTCGCCGTTTTGGTGAACAGGTTAATCAAGGAGTTATGTAGATAATGTTCTCTGAGAAAGTAACCACTGAAACATGGTAGGAAGGGACACAGATCTTTACAGCTGTTCTTTCTATGTGAGGGACAAGGACCAGGATAAGGGTAGTCCCAAAGCAATAAGATGCATCAATCGTACATAGAGATGGTACTGAAATATTCATTCAGATTACCTTAGCTAGCCCTGTCGGATGCAGTAGTGCCGTGCTCTCCAACTTTTTTCATGTCACAACCCCAATAAATAAATAAACCATGAGACCGAGGACCCCTCCCTTCCAATCCCCCCTCCCAGGACCCGATCCACCCATCCCACCCCTGTTGCTGCCTACCCTGTTTCCCTCTACCTCTTCTGTCTTAACAGCAACCCTCAGAAGTATCAGCCTGATCAGGGATGGCTTGGTCAGGGCAAAAAGAGGCTGTGCAGGACTATGCCAGGAACACAGTTTGGAGCTGAAGATCTGAAGGTCGCCAGTTCGGGACGGCCGGAAGTCTCTGTGAGCGGCAGACCTTGTTAATTGCGGCTGATTAACAGCTGAGCTTTGGCTGCCTTGTGTGAGGGGGAGTTGTGCCGAAGTTCAGCCGCTTCTCTGGTGGGAGCAGGGAAGCCACTTATCAGCCAGCAGAAGACAAATGGGTGGCCAGAAAGAAGGACTAAATCCAGAAAGATCCGTCTGTATGTGTGTAGTTCTTGAAAGATAGAACGTTTCTGTAAAAATTGTAAAAACCTTCAGGTTTCTGAATAAAGTCTGCCCATGTAAACCTCCTTGAGTTATAGTCATTAGAGAAATCTGGTGACCTAAGAAAGGCGGTATATAAATCAAAGTATTATTATTATTATTATTATTATTATTATTATTATTATTATTATAAGGCCGTACCACTATTGGATTGGATCCAAGCCGCCTCTTGCCCAGGCTTTGAAAGGTTGCTGCAACCCTCCCTCCCACATGAGAATTTGTGACCCCATTGGGGTCATGACCCACAGGCTGAAGTACACTGTAGTAGGAAATTTGAAATCGGTTTTGCAGGAGGCTGGTTCTTTCCCCTAAAATGCAGACAGCAAGTATGTCTGCACGTATTTACATAGCACTATCAAGGTATATGGCACTTTACCTAGAGACAGCTCCCTGGCCTAAGAGGCTTACCGTCTGGAAATTCTGAGAGGAGACCACAGAAGGGACAGGGAGGAAAGAATAAAACAGTTTCATGTTCTTAAACGTACCACCAAATCCTACGTAATAGCCCCTGTGCTGAGGCCAGCACGCCAACAGGGCGCTCGCTGCATCCCACCTTTCAGGCCCCAAAGTTATCCTGGGTAAGGGAACATTTTTTTTTCTCTTCCTTGGAAGTAAGCCCCTGCGGCCTGCATGGTCTGCTCAGACCAGCTGCTTTGCTGGCAAAAGTCCAAGTAGAGCCAGGAAGGTGGCTCGAGACTGGGAAGGGGATTACGATATCAGCAGTGCCGCTGCTGGCAATTCAGCCCCAACCTCAATCCACCCCTCCCCAACCCATCTCCTCTCCATTCCACCCCTGGTGGGGGACCTCCTGCACAGTTTGCAGCAGTGCTGCAAAAATGGCCACAGGTGGCACGCAGCTCTCGCTGCCAAAACCCATTTTATAACAGTGGAACTGTGCTCCACTATTGTAAAGGCCTTTGTGCATTGGTCCAGTCTTGGATGGGATTGGGCCATTAGTTATAGGAGGGAACAGAGATAGTATAAAAGGGAACTTCACATGGATCATATGAATATTACATAGGTGTACCAGTATTCTCCATTACTCCCTATCTTCCCACTTAAATACATAAGAGATGATGATGATGAACTGCTTTTCAACAAAAGTGGGTAAGCAGTTGCTCTCCCCCTGCTAAATGTAAGAAAACCATGGCTTTAAAACTCCCTTTTGCAGAGTATGTACCTAGACTGGTATAATCCACATGTTCTTAATGAAGTGTTCATTCTGCAGATCGTTTTTTTTTTAATATTTATTGTGTTCCAGAATGTTGCTTTTAAGTTTTTTGGGTATAAAATATCATTTTTAGTCCAAACCTTATGCATTCAGTAAGGGGACGATCTTCATAAATTCCAAAGTATTCATCTGATGACCTTCAGTGTAACAAAAAGAAAAAGTACTTGGTTACAATTTATTTATATCAAGGAGAATAAAAATTCATTCTGTGCTTTCCAAGTTACTATGAAGTGGTTGCAAGCAATAACTTATCTTTTCGTTGAATTATCTAGACAAGAGAATAGAAATCAAATATTTAAAATGGGGTGCATGGAAGAAGGACAGGGACGGATGAGCAATGCTGACTAGGAAAGAATAATGTGTGATCCTCTGTAAATCATTCTGAAATAGTGACATAGCACAATATAATTTCACTTTAAGACCATTTTAATGGAGAACTTTGATTCACTGCCTTAGTTACCTAGTGGCTATGCTTTCACAGTGTAAATCTGTGTTATTCTCAGGGCTGCAGTTAAAATATATGGGAGAGCAATATTCCAGACTTGCTTGATATCCTTGAATAAATAAGGGGATTAGAGCAACCTTGGTTTTATTAATTGCAAGTGGCAAGCCTTGATCCTGAAGCCTTAGCTAACCTTTGCTACTGAATGTTGAGGAACAATGGAACAACAGGAAATAATTGAATACTGAGACAAAGCTGCCTTACACTCAGACTATTGGTTCAACTAGCTCAGTATTGATGCTGATTGGCAGTGGCTCTCCAGAGTTCCAGTAGATGTTCTTTATCGGACTTTTCTGGACATGCCAGGGATTTAACATAGGACCTTTTGACACAAACCCCTGTACTCTAGCATGGAGTCATAAACAGATCCTTGAAGACTCAACACTTTAACTACTTTGCAAAGTGTTTTGCAGGTTAAATGAATGAATAAACTCTTGTGCATGGAAGTAACTCTGTGTGTGCATCAGAGCTCACTCATGATCTGAGCACTGATGACAGTGATAAAAAATATGGGCCTATTGCCTACTAAAACTCACCTATTGCCTACTAAAACTCACCAACAAGGTAAAATGTTACCTTGTTACCTTGATTTATATCAGCAGATATCTAGGCCCCCATTTAAATGCCTTTAAAAAGAAAAAAAACAGTGCCAAAATCTCTTCTCCTACCTTTGTACTGTCAAACCGTGGATTTCGGTATCTCAGGCGGGTTCCAGAATGGAACCCCTGTGCTTACCATGGTCAGACGTGTATTTGCAGACAGAGCTGTTTGAATTGTTCGCATACCTCCCAGATAAAACATGAGAAAAGGTATTTTGGATTACAAATAGTACCACAATTTATTCACATTGAAATGCAGATACACCCATTTATATACAGCAGGATCTAACCCTGGCACTCTTGCAACCTTGATGGAGACAGCCAGCTACCGTTGGTTCCCTGTTGGAATAATCCCACTCTCTCTCAAGCTACAGATCAACTGTTGAGAATACCAGTTTCTCATTGTCAACCCCTGCAAAGGTAGCCAGGTAAAGCTGAATTGCACAACTTCCCCCAAATGGAATAATCTTTGACATAGACTTTGCAATCCCAGATCAAGCATCTCTGGCCAGCATCCCTGAGAAAAGTAGCCTCTGGATGATTGGTAATGGGTCCCACTGTGACTGTTTTCTGACTTTGTGCATACCAATCCCTTCTCTCCTATGCAATCCTTATGCTGTCAGAATTAGCATTCCAGCAGCGTATGGTCCTTTCTTGCTGTTGCCTAACAAGCGCAACATTCGCTGGATCATGGAGAAAGCAAGAGAATTTCAGAAAAACATCTACTTCTGCTTCATTGACTATGCTACAGCCTTTGATTGTGTGGATCACAACAAACTGTGGCAAATTCTTGAAGAGATGGGAGTACCAGACCACTTAATCTGTCTTCTGAGAAACCTGTATGTGGGCCAGCAAGCAACAGTTAGAACTGGACATAGAACAACTGAATGGTTTAAAATTGGGAAAGAAGTACGACAAGGCCGTATACTGTCACCCTGCTTATTCAACGTATATGCAGAATACATCCTGAGAAAGTCTGGTCTGGAAGATTCACAAGCTGGAATCAAGATTGCTGGGAGAAATAGCAACAACCTCAGATATGCAGACGATACCACTCTAATGGCAGAAAGTGAGGAAGACCTCAAGAACCTTCTGATGAGGGTGAAAGAGGAAAGTGCCAAAAGTGGCTTGAAGCTCAACATTAAAAAAACTAAGATCATGGCAACCACTCCCATCACTTCCTGGCAAATAGAAGGAGAAGAAATGGAAGCAGTGACAGACTTTATTTTCCTGGGCTCCAAGATCACCGCAGATGGTGACTGCAGCCTTGAAATTAAAAAAAAGTTTACTTTTTGGGAGGAAAGCAATGTCGAATCTAGACAACTTAATAAAAAACCAAGAAATCACCCTGCCAACAAAGGTTCGCATAATCAAAGCTATGGTTTTCCCAGTAGCAATGTATGGCTGTGAGAGCTGGACCATAAGAAAGGCAGAGCGCCGAAGAATAGATGCTTTCAAATTATGGTGTTGGAGAAGACTCCTGCGAGTCCCCTGGACTGCAAGGAGATCCAATCAGTCAATCCTCCAGGAAGTCAAGCCTGATTGCTCCCTGGAAGGACAAATCCTGAAGCTCCAATATTTTGGCCACCTCATGAGAAGAGAGGACTCTCATGCTGGGAAAGATGGAAGCCAAAAGGAGAAAGGGGCAGCAGAGGATGAGATGGCTAGATAGTGTCACCAAAGCGATGAACATGAAATTGGGCGAACTCCGGAAGCTAGTGGAGGACAGGGAGGCCTGGCGTGCTGTGGTCCATGGGGTCGCGAAGAGTCGGACACAACTTAGTGACTGAACAATAACAACAAGCGCATCCGGGCTCCTCCCCCTTTCCAGGTCCACCCCCACCATAATACCCCCCACCCCATTCCACCCCTCTCTGCCTTTCCCCCTGCCCAGAAAAGCTTCTCCGCTGGCCAAATTCGGCTAGTGCAGGTGCGACTTACCAGCAGTTGTCTTCAGCATTGCTGTGTCAACACAGCTGCCTGTGTCAGCACAGCGCGCCTTGTACTGATGTGCACGTGCTTTATGGCATGTGCGCAACAGTGTTGGGCCGATGCAAATGGCTTGCATTGGCCCAAGGGGAGGGGGTGTTGGATTGCCTTGTCAGTGTACTCATACCATTTAGCCAGGAGCTCATTTGCTGTTTCTAAATCCACCCACCAAATGCTAGTATTGTGATTATAGGAAAGAGCACCATTTTATGACAGGAGGAACACACACACTCTAACATTACCACCTTTGAGGGGCTAAAGGGGCAACTTGGATGGGGTACTCTAGGACACTCCCTAGTTCAGCCCTCCAGCATTCTGTGGACTGAATCAATGTATCCCAGAGCTCCTGTAAGGACCTGCTCCCCTGCCAAAACCCCACACCAACATGGCCTTCCTATAGCCATCTCTCTGTGAATGCTACTCCAATGGACCAACCAGCTATTTCTGCTTTGATTCTTTTTTATATATAGATCTGATACATAATTTTGTATCATAATCTGTACATAATTTTGTATTGCAGTAACCATTAATAACCATGTAATGGTAATGGTGGTTACCATTAGTAACCGCGTCTAAAGGGACGTGGTGGCGCTGTGGGTTAAACCGCTGCTGCTGAGCTTGCTGACCAGAAGGTTGGCAGTTCAAGACCATGTGATGGAGTGAGCTCCCGTCACTTGTCCCAGCTCCTGCCAACCTAGCAGTTTGAAAGCACATAAAAATGCGATTAGATACCATGAGTAGAAAAATGCAAAGGTACCACTTCAGTGGGGAGGTAACAGCATTCTGTGCACCTTGGCGTATAGTCATGCTGGCCACATGACCACAGAAACTTGTCCTCAGACAAACACGGGCTCTTCGGCTTAGAAATGGAGATGAGCACCGCCCCCTACAGTGGGTCATGACTAGACCATTTAGTCATGGGGAAACCTTTACCTTTACCCATGAATTAAGGTTCAAAGAGAAGGTTCAAAGAGATGGTTGTGTATAAATATTGTCCTCCTTTCAATGCCAACAAAACTGAAGCAGTTTGCCTGTTTCCTTTTATAGACATCATTCTTAGACAGCAGGTGTGAATGAAGATGCAGCATCTATGTCTATTTGGAGATATGATATACTGTCTGCTAAAATTTGCTTGTCCGTTGGCTGTAATGGAATCATTTAAAGCCAACTGTGGTAGTAATATGTTGGGACTTTTACTCATGTTAATTTACTAAGAAAAGTTGGCTCTTGTAGTAGCCTCAGTACACAAGTCTCTTTCCTTCTGAGGGAATCTAAGCAATCTGGCATGTATTTGTCCAGACAGTCCATGATTAGTAGACTTGGCAAGATCAGAAGCATCCCACCAGTGTGGTTAGAGACTCATCATAAAGGCAGCTTATTGCAATGAAAGTCAGAAAATATCCTTAATGGTGGAATTGACCTTCTTTTGAGTTTATGAATAACATAAATAAATCCAAATGTGTAATATAAAATGGAAGATTAGCACACTTCTGTATGATTAGTTATCAGGTCTGATTTTTTTCTCTCACCATAACTGCTTCCAGTCACGTCAGTTGAAGTTACACCTGAACTGTCTTTTTTTACATCTCTGAAAACAAAAGACTGAAAGCCGGACTATCATTTCTGATTCCATTTACAGTATTAACCAGCACTGGTGTCTTAAGAACTATTTTAGGGTAGGTGCAAGACAAATGTAATCTTTCTGCTGACAGTCACTGGAAAAACAAAACTTGAACCATAACTGTAGTTGCATATAATTGCTAGAAATTGCATGCCTTTCCTTTCTGAATAGGATATTGGGGACATCTTAATTAGAGTTGCCATAATGAGCCCGAAGTTTAATTGTGGATTTTGATGCTGTTACAAATTGATTCTCCCCGCCCCCCCCCCAAAATGTACATATGGTCATGTTATGCATCTGAGGATGCAATCCTAAGAGTGTCGTTGGGCCGATGCAACGTGCTTCTAGCACAGTAACTAGCACTGACACGGGAGCATCAACTGGCACCCCCGGGTTGTCATTAGTGCCGTTGAGCGAACGCTAGCAGCAGATTTGGCCCAATGGTGCTAGGCAGAAGTACCACAACTCCGCTCCGGCACCAGTCAAATTTGGCTGGCGCAACAGCGGTTCTGGGAGTGGGAAGAGAGGACATTTCTGGGTGGGGTGGGAGGGCCAGCCCAGGGAGGGGGGGTGAGGATGGGATGCAGCTGATAGGCTGCATCCAAGCCACTGTCCCCAGGCCGCGTGACCTTGATTCAGATCGCGCAGCCTCCTCAGCTGGTTGAAAGCCAGTACTGGTTACTCCACTGTTTGGACAACTAAAATATTGCTTGGTTACCAACTCTCCAGTAGGGCTACTGGTGACAAAATTACTGCGTGCTGATAGAAGCAGTTATTTCATTAGCGTTAAATTCACTGCACAAATAAATCAAAATTTGGTTTTAAAAACAGAATTAGTTTTTAATTGCTATGATTAGAACTTGGTAAGAGCAAAAGTACATATTACACACATTTATGTGCTTCTTTTCCTTATTGTGTCTGAAAGAGGGGAGATTTATCTGTCGGCCTCTGACTTTCCCATCCATTAATGGACTTTCCCAGTGGCCCCTGCAACATCACAAGAGTCTGTAAAAAAACCTGAGTTGTGGGGCGAAGAGACAGCATGACCAGTGCTTGGTTGAGCCATTTGATTGGGAGACTTCAGGGGTCAGCTGGCCAGGGTTTGCCTGGCCAACTTCAACACCATCCCTGATCATCCTTTCCAAGTTGCTTTTCTCCCTGTTAGAGAAAAGGTAGAAGAAGCCTACATCTTTTCCCAGGATATTTTTTTTTTAAAGCAGCTTGGGGCTATAATTCTGAGCAGAAACACAGCACGAAAGGAAAGAGTATACATCATCATCTATCCCCCCGCCCCACAATACAACTACACCTTCAAGACTGTTTTTCAGTGAAAACATACTCTTATCCAAAGAACTGAACTGCAGCTGCATACAGCACGTCGTTTGGCATGTACTCCTGTGTTTGAGGAGAGTAAATTGCAGCGAACAGGAAGAGGTGACACCTGCCAGGTTGGTTTCAAGTCACTCATTCCTTTTTCTCACACAGTGCCACCAGTGATTCGTGTCTATCCGGAAACGCAAGCACAAGAGCCTGGCGTATCAGCCAGTCTCAAATGTCACGCTGAAGGCATTCCAAATCCCAACATTTCGTGGCTGAAGAACGGCATTGGGATTGTGCCAAAACTGTCCAAGCAGCTGACGCTGTTAGGTAAGGGTAAGAACATTTTCTTTATGTATCGTAAGTCAGAGTTACATGCGATTGGCTTTGCTTTGGTGCCATTTGCTAATTCACACCAATGTTTTAACTCGGTTAACTTACTCGGCTGAGCCTTTTCAACTCTCCTCTAGTAAAACTTTTGCCAAGTGCTGTGTTGGTGGGGGTGAAAAATAGTCACACGTATTGCATACATCACAAAGCAGGTGTCGTCTACCTTCTGTTGTCACGCAGATCCTGTTGAAATTAAAGCAGTTTTCAATTATTTTTCCTAGCTTAAAAATGTACAATAACGGCCCACTCCTAAGCTGCACGGGTGCAGCCAGGCTGCATAGCTTACACGGCATCTGATGCAGCTCAGGAGATGGCTGGAGGTCGGGGTAAGGGAATATTTTTTTCCTTACCATGAGTCGAGTCCCAGCTACCCAATCGGGCTATTTGGCTGGCACAAATCCAGGAAGCCCTGTGTAGGTTTGCCTGGCTGAGGAAGAGGGTTAGGATATGGCATAGGAGGCGTCTGCCAATCCTGTCCCAATCCTGGACCTGATCCTATCCCATTCCACTCCCCCCACCCAGAAAAAACCCCTTCCCACCTCCAAACCACACTCCTGCCCCCTTGTCCCACCCCCCATGCCACCCTGCACAAGCTTACTTGTGTCAGTGCAGAGATGGGAGATGGGGCCGGCAGGCCTTGTAGCAACACTCTGAGTTGGTGTGGGAATGGCTGTGCTAGTAGTGTGCTGTAAGACACGGAACACATTTTGAGGCCATTTCACAATGTAATGATCCCCATTTCACATATATAGTCATCTTATCAGAATGCTGTACAAATGCTAGGTTCAAAATTAATATTCCCAGAAATACAGAGATTTACAGCCCAGTCCTAACCTTCCCAGCATCCATGGCGACTGCTGGAGCCTAAGGGCACCGGGACACCATCGGCGGTCTCCTTGAGGTAAGGGAGCATTTGTTCCCATTGGTGCAGTGCCAATGGGTCTCCTCAGTTCTGTGCCCTATTGAGCGGGCGCAATTAAGCAGGCACAGAGTTGGGGAGGCCCACATCGGGTTGTCCAGCCTGGGAGAGAGGAGAGGAGAGGATATGGCGGAACAGGCTGCCACCACCCCATCCCCCTCCTGAGGCCAATTGTCCCTCTTTCTGCCCCATTTCACCTACTCCCTGCCTCCCCCCACCCTGAGAATGCTTCCCACTGGCTGATGGTGGAGGAACAGCGGCCAGTCGCTCTTGCAGTGCTGAGGGCCAGCACCAACTGGCACTGGTGCGGTGCCTGCGCTCCCTCCTTGCTGGGTGCCACAGACCTGCTTTACCACACGTAAACATGCTTCGTGGGGGCCAAAGAGCTCAGGATTGGGCTCTGAATCAGTTAGAAAACACTGTGAGGCTGGTACTCTGATCACATTTTATTTCAATGGGCCTGCATACAACATGCTTAGGGTTGCAGTCCTCCCTTAAGTCCTCACTGTCCAAACCTCATTACAGCTGTTTCTGGATACTTTTTTTGACAGCCAATGGAAGTGAACTTCACATCACTAGTGTTCGATATGAAGACACAGGTGCCTATACATGCATTGCTAAAAATGAAGTGGGCGTGGACGAAGATATTTCTTCACTCTTCATTGAAGATTCAGCCAGAAAGACCCGTAAGCTTAACTTTCACATTTGCATTGTTATTTTAGTTACCTAACCATATGTAAGAGCGTAAGGTTACAACTTTCCTGTTTATTTTTGGGGAAAAAACAACTCTGAACTTGAGCAAATGGACCCAGACAGAAGTTTGCCTGAGTAAAGGCTCACATGATTAGGCCCGACTTCAAAGCAACTCACTTATTTTTATTTATCACCAGCCACAATTAAAGAATTGGAAAGGGCTTCATGATCTGCAGGGTGGATCTACAGGGAGGGCAAAGCTCTAAGTGTTGCAAGAAGCCTTACCCTGTCATGTAAATCCCTCCTCTCCCTTGCTGCTGTAGCCAGTAAGCAACGCCAAGATGTTGCTTTTCCCTGTGAGGATTGGCTAAAACGGTGCAGGAGAGGAGTGATTTCCACTGCAAGGTAAGGCTTCTTGCAAAATTTAGAGCTTTGCCCTCCCTTAGATCTGCCTCTGATGATCTGTTTCATAACTGTTAAAACTCCAATTCCACATTCCATTTTCTCCTCTGTAAGCTGTTCTAGTGTCCAATGGCCTGTGCATTGTGCACCCATTTGAAATTCGGCCCCTGAAATTCCACATGGAATGTGAAGAATTCAGTAGTGAATGAACCATCTAAAAAGCAGTTCCCAAACTCCTATAAGGGAGCCACATAAGTCTTAGCAGGGACAGAGCAAAGGCAGCCAGGTGATCCCCAGGATTGCACTGCTGCCCTGGCTAGTGGGGCTTTTTCTACATTTACCCCTTGCAACGCTGGCCTTCAGGGGATGTGGGGAGCCTGGGGGGGGGAGTAGTCTCACACTGCATTACTGACCTGAAGTTAAAATCGTGGCAGTGAATGGGAAGCTCACTGCCACGATTTTTTAGTTCACGTCAGTAATGGTGTGAGACTATCCCCCTGGGTCACTTCCACATCTATAAAATGTAAATTTATGTTAGTGAAGATAATGGTGATCTACATGAACAGAGCTGTGCTTGGCTTTTGTGAATTAGGCTTTAAAAATTATCGTTAAAAACTTCGCATGTCAAAGTGCTCAGTAATTAATATGATTAAGTGGAAAGAAGTCTGTTTAGCATTATAGTCTTAGTGATTATCTGCCAGAAATTGCATTGCATTTACAGCAAGCTTTCACACAGCTACAGTTTTTGTACATGACAAAAGGCAGCCCTTTCCTAGAAAGGAACATCATATCATCTGCTCATGGTTAGAATTTGCAATCTTTACTCGGGCAAAACTCAGAAATATTTAATGGGAGTTTCCTACATAAAGGCTTTGATAGGGGAGGGGAATGCCAACTGGGAATAAATGAAATTGGTGGGGTTAATTTTTGCCAGATTTTTACTGCAATGGCGTTGTCTGGATGAATTGCTATGACAAAATGAGTAATTAAGTTCATTTAATTGCTACAATGAAATGTTGACATTGTTTTTTGTTTCCTTTTCTTGACCATTTTCTGGCTCTCCCATTTCTCTGATGCTGCAGTTGCAAACATACTGTGGCGAGAGGAAGGTACTGCAGTAAAATTGTCTTGTTGTAGTGATAATGTGCTTGTCTGCTTTAATAATTCCATAATGGGCCATTCTCCACTGATTTGCCACTAACTTTAGCAATGTTGGCAGGTCTCAGCTTAACTCACAGGCAAACCAATCAAATAAAAATCTACTAGGCTGCAATCCTCTACACACTTTCCTGGGAGTAAGCCTCATTAAGCACAATGGGGCTTACTTCTGAGTAGACATGCATAGGACCACATCCAGAAATAGATTGGGGAGGGGGGCGTGAAATCCCATCTGGTATAATAGGCATTCAGAGAGTTAACAAACTTTACATATAGATTCTTAAACATATAATTATATTCAAAAACACCAGCATGAAAGTCCTAATTTATTGTACTTTAACAAAAATGCAAATATTTAATATTTTTCTTTACACTCACACTTCATGCTATTCTTTGGTCATAGTCCTGCCTTGTAGGTACATTCTTCTCTAAACCAAATTAAGGGCCATGTTTTGGCTGAATAAATGTTGTTAGAAGAAGAGTTGTTGCATTCCTCTGTTTAAACCAGGGGTGTCAAACAGAAGGCTCAGGGAAGCCCTTTATCCAGCCCGCATGACAATTGGGCTTGTGATAATTGAGCTGCCAATGAGCTGTGAAGTGACTCCTCAGCAGCAAGCAGTTGTAATCCGACCTCCTAGGATGAAGGGATTGCCAAACTCCAACCTGTGGGCTCGATCCAGCATCCACCCCTCCAACATCCATGCTTCTGAAGTCCCTGACTACAGCGTCCAGGGGTCCTTGCCACCAGCTGCTTCTGCCGGGAACTGCACAGGCGAGGCATGCTGGGCCAGCAGACCCTGGCTGCAACTAAGACCCCTGGGGGCTGTAGTCAGGGTCTTCAGAAGTGCTCCTGGCGGAACAGAAAGTCCCGTTTGCGCCGGGGATGCTTTTCTCAATTGCAGCAGTCTCTAATTTGGGGACCGCTGGCCTAATGTGTCTACTGCTGGCTGGAACCAGGCAAGGAGTGCAGATCTCTTATAGAAGTGATGTTTCTAAGTAAGCCAGGATCTGGTGACTGAGGGAAGCAGAGTTTGAAGGTGAGTGCTACTCAAGGGAGGAGCAGAGGATGTGGAGGGTGCAGTCATTATAGTAAAGAGACTGGCCATTGCCCATTTTAAGATGACAGTGGTTATTACTACTCAGGTTGTTCACTGCTCTGCATGGTAAGGAAAAAAAATTAGACAGGACACCGCTCAGCAGAAACAGCAATGCTGAAAGGGCATCTCTCGTGAAAATTAGGCTCTCCTGTACAGTATCTTGAAAATATGAGCAATTTGCTTTTCAGTTATCTGCAGCTAATCTTAGGTGCGAACAATGTGCTTATTTCTAGTCATCACCTGTTTAATGATGTCACTTCCTACTAATTGATGTCACTTCTGACCATAGCAGGCACCGTGGATGCTAACATCTGCCTGCTGTAGGAAACAAGTTTGACACCCCTGTTTTAAACCATATAAGACAGACATTGCATACTGTATCCATTTTTATTTTATTGGGCAACTGCAAATTCAGCTTAATTAGATTTATAATGAAACCCACACAAATAGCAGACCCATAGCCCAGTCCTAGTTAAAGTCATTCTAAACACGTTTAGAGAGCAACCCTAACCTGTTCTGGAACAGGCAGGCAGGCAGGCAGGCACACTGGCCTGTGCTGTATCCTGCTCAGATTAGGAGGCAGCTGAAGGCCATCTTGGGTAAGGGGATATTTCTCCCAGGCACGCCAATGGATCGTTCTGAAAATGCAAATCCGAGCAGCCCATGTAGGGCCGGGCCTGCTGGGGCTGGGGGTTAGAATTCATCCTAAGTGCCAGATCCTGGTCCCACCCACCCCTCTCTGGGCCAGTCCCCCTTTATGGCACATTTGTGGCACTCAAAAGGCCGGCACAAGCAACTCTTGCTGTCCTACGAGCACGTTAGGATTGTGCTCTATTAATAGCTGTTTCTGCTGAGGCTTCCTTCTTACATTGCTCTATCTCATGCCACCACGGTAAAACTTGAAAAGCTAAATGATGTGGCCGGGATTCATTGCATGGATTTTCCCACCAGGTCATCACCTCAGCCAAGAAAGCCATTGCAGTGTCCAACAATGGGCACAGGTGACCAGGGACTGGCAGCAGGTATCCTGAAAACTGGGATCCTTGGCAGCTTCCCGAGGATGCTGACCTTCAACACCAACTTTGTAAACTATTGCCTGAGCAATAGTTGAAGGGCTCGGGGGCATCTGGGAACAGTGCTGTGGGGGGAAGGAGAAGCCCACCCCCAGAGGGAGCCCTGTGGGGGGAAGCGACTTCTATGGGGTGGGCTTATGCCTCCAGCAGCAGTTTTTGGTGCAGACTATTTTTAAATTTAATTACATAATACAATACTTCAGGGTTATTAGTATCCAAACCAAATGTGCCATAAATGTGGGGGGGGGAGAGAGGGAGAGAGAGAGAGAGAGAATTAGATGCTCATAAGATTTAAGGTTACCTTAAATGAGAGTTAAAATGCAAAGCCAGTATGTATAAGTATAGTGATATCACCTCTCACACACAGGTGCTCTGTTGAGTCATCCCTCACTTTTATGAAGCCTTCTAATTTGCTGCAGTTAAAATTTAGAGACAGAAGCATTAACCTGAAAGACTTTGATCATTAATATGCTGTTGATCACACTAGATTAAATTTTGCTCCTTTGCCAACGGAAACACCACCATGTCTGCAGTCTCTTCAAGTACTACAGTATACTGCTTTTGACACCACCAGGTATACAGCTGTATACATCCTGGCTAAAAATCTGAGCAGAGAATCAGGACTTGTCCATTTGAATCTTGCCTCTACCACGAACTCACTAGGAGGCCTTAGGCAAGCATTCAGCCTCCTAGCTGCAACATGAAGATAATTATATTTACGTAACCTACCTGTTATTATAAAGATCCTTAGGTTTGATGGTACTGTTGTTGCAATAACACAGAATGCAACATTTGCCCCATTGGCATTGCAAGTTGGTTAGGATTGGGCTGTTGAACAGAATAAAATATTTTAATTAATAAAAGTAGGTTTAAAAACATTGTGTAGCACTGTTTTGGTTCTAATACAGGCAAACACCATAATTGCTGCATTTTCCCTAATGGAAAATTTACTGAGGCCATAATATTAAACCACAAAAGCATAAGCAACATCAAATCCTTAGGTTTGATGGTATTGATGTTGCAATTAATATCTACTTTAGGACTATGATAAATGAAATATGAACATGCATTTTTACCAAAATGATCATTTAAAATAGGATGGTTAATGTGCATGCATCTGATCACAGGCATAGATCACAAGTATAATTTACTGCATGATTGTCTTCATTTGTTTTAAAATGTCCCAATTTTAAACATCTGCAGAAATGTACACTCATTGCATCAAGGGCCAAATCCTGTCTTCTTATGTGTTTATTCAGTCCCCATTGAAACTAACAGGAAATGCGTGCATGCGGCAAGAAGGGATTTTGGTCCGCATAAGTAGAAAATGTTAGTAGAGGAGACCTCAGTTCTTTAGCAGTAATGATAGCATTGCAGTTTGGTAGCTGCACTTTCAGAAAATGCATGATTCCTTCCTACAGCATCACATTTAAAGTTTGCTGCTCCTAGATCCACTTTGATGCCTTAACTGGGGTATTTCTGTGGTATAATTCAACGGCTCAACTTCATATAGCGAATTCTCAGTTCACCAAACAAACATGGTAAAAAATTGTATAGTGTGCTTTAATGTCAGGTAATCAACATAGGCAGACCCAGTCTTGCAAACACATATACTTGCATAGCTGTACTCCACAGCATCTCATGATTTACTGAATTAGTGAAACAGAGCAAATATTGCATGGATATTTTAAAAAAGCAATCAATTCTTTTTTCCCCCCAATAAAATATATTTTCATTATTAAACCGTTGGACCATAAAGTAGCCAATGCCAGGCACTTTTAAATGCAGCTTGTGTCAATGGGAATTACGTGCTCAATTCTCTTCCACTGAAATTCATAGGAATTATATGTGGTTTATTTTGGTTGAATACCACCCTTTGTGAATACTTAATTCACAGTCCTGGAAGCATACAATGTCCTCCAGTAATTGTTCCAGTCTGAACAGGATTCACGAGTTAGTAGTCTAAACAGAACTGCCATCTGCATACAAGGAAGGTGACTCGGCTTTCATTGAGGATTTCTGTTCCATGCAAAACCAAAAGGGCATTAAACCCACAATTTCACAACAGCAAAACTATGGAAGTTTGGCAGATAAGTACACTATCAACAGTAATTGGGATGGCAGTGGCCATTATGATACCATATTTGTAAAACAGAAAAAAACATGTATAGGGTTTAGATCTCTGAAAAGAGGGTGATTGAACACACCCCAAATGCAGCATTCAAGGTCTTCATTACTGCTTTTGCATGTAATGGAAAATGAAGTAAATTACTAACGTTGCAAGACATTTCTGATTAAGCAGAAATGTAGAATACAATTTCTTACTGGGAATTCACTGTCTATATTCAAAAGCTTCTGGAATGCCCCAGTTTTGATGTTCAGAGGAGTGCTGTTGCAAAGATTCCTCATTTGTGAATTACAGTTTGCAAAATTTCAAAAATGTCTTTGCTTTGGTGGCTATAAGAATGTGCTCCCAATGACTCTAGAACACTGCAGAACTGTAGTACCAGGAACAAGCCAGCAAGACCTCTTGTTCCACTTGAAATGTCATTTTAAATTGTGTACAGTGCATGCTTGCATTTCCTACATCTGAAACATTTAACTGAAATGTTGGCAAAATTATTGGCAAACTATTTCTAATGTAAAGGAAAGAAACCTGAATATCAGGTGGATGAGAATTGTGCCAACACATGAGTGCAAATTGCTTGCTTGAATTTATGACTGCTACCACCAAGGCAATACATTTTTGAGCCTATCTGTACCTCCCTTCTCACACCTTGAAGCCCTATTTGTGACATGAATTTAATTTTGTGAATGCACCAAAAACATCCCAACACAAGGGGATTTTTTGTACAGTGATTTTCCTTTTGTTTAGCCTCTGTTTTTGTTTTTAGACGTAGGAGGTTATAATATGTTTTTCCCTTGCCTTTTTGTTTGTTTGTGTGTTTGTTTTTTCTTTTAAGGACTCAGCGTGGGAAACATGTTCTATGTCTTTTCGGATGAGGGAATCACAATAATTCAACCAACAGACTGTGAGATCCAGAGATACATCAAACCAAATGAGAAAGTGTTCACAAGTTATGTAAGTTTGGAGTAATGAATATCTATGTTATTTGTAACCTTGGCCTTGTTATAAAACTATGAAAGCAATACAAACTGAGAAAAGTTTTAATGACTACGTACCTGATAGTGGAAATGTAGAGATCTGCAGTAGTAGAAATAAAGGTTTGGGGTTTTTTTTAATTACAGCTTTGGAATTTTATGCATTCACCTGGGCAAGGTGAAATTTCATCAAGTCAACACCAGTCTTTAAATCATAAACTCAAAGTTCGTTCATATTGGAGGAGAATGCCGCCATGGTTTAAGGCACGTCAGTCATACCTCTAAATCAGCCAAAATGCATTACGGAGCTTTTTACTCCACCTTAGCTGCCCATTCCAAAAAGCTCAGGCTCAGCAGTGTGCCCTGCCAAATCACAATGTGTGGCTGCATCAAAGCATTTTGCATCATTCCTTTATAGTTGATATAGACTGTAGAAACTAATACTCCAGAGCCACTTCTATGTATAAACTGAGCTCTGTAACTGCTCCTCAGCTAAGTTTGCAGGAGTAGATAGCAAAAACTTTCTTTATACCCGATGAGGTACTAGAATGTTAGCTATCAAGTTGGACCCCAGACTCTGTCAATTACAGGCATGCCCCAGTATCCACTGGTTCAGTAGCCACGATTTCAGTTGTCCACGGATACCAGGGATACTGGGAAGCGTATTAAAAAGATAGGGGAACATTAAACAAATCTTTTTTTAACCTTGTTGCAGCAAAACCACTGATCTTTCAAAAGGCATACCCAGTATTCACGGTTTCCAGTATCCATTGGGGGGGTCCGGAACAGAACCCCAGCAGATACTGGGGCATGCTTGTATTGTGTAATGTGAACATGCACACATTCCACTGCCCTGTGCTTCCGATCAGATTGCCCCCACTGCCATTTTCTTCCGATTTGCAATGTGCCTGCCATCTTAGAGGAAAGCACCGGGTGCATTCTAACTCAGAAGTGGCAGCAGCAATTGGATTCGTGCTTCTATCCTATCGCCCTCGCCACTGCATTCTTTCAGTTCGGAATGTGTCTGCTGCTGGCCTTCTCCTCTTGCAAAGTCGCCACCTTGTCTTCCGGGGAGAACAGGAAGTGATGTCATGCCAGCGCATGACGTCACTCCTGGGTTTCCCCAGGTGACTCTGCTCTGGGTTCCTGGGAACATCAGTACGTCCCTGAACTAATTATATTCTTAATATTTTAATAATAATATAGCAAAATGTAACTTGAGAATATAGTAATTTAGATAAATGTCATCTTGTCTGCACTGACATAGTCAATATACCAGCAAAATGTTGTAGGAATCAGAATAAAGCTCCTCAATGCTCAGAAAATCTCTGCTATAAACAGTAAAATCTGATACAAGCCTCAAGGCTGGATTTAAATAGATTCATGGCTCTTCCCTTCACTGCAACAGGAGAGGCATAAATGCAGAAGGCTCCCAGAGTAAGCCACAGGACAATAATTCCTTTAAACTTAAATTAGTACTTTGCCCTCACAAAACAAGTTTTATATTGTTAAAAAAAAAATACTGACAGCACCATAAGTCTCTTTGTAACTGGATAGGCATCACAGATTTGTTCAGTATGGTATATGTGCGCGTGCGCTCTCGCTCTCTCTCATAGCCACACGCACACAAGAGATAGATATGAGATACTTCTTGGTCCCACCGAACTGTGGTATGCATCTGCCTGCATTACGCATGCACACTGGAACAGTGGTGCCCAACCTATGAGTCAGGACACACCTTGTTTCAGCTGTGAAACTGAAAAGCTGAGCTGACAAGGAAAATGTATTGAGTCCTTTGGAAACAGAGAACTTTAGCAGCTGGTAAGGTAAAACTGATTTTTAAGTGTCATGAAGCTAGGTGGGTCCCAATAGAGTGTAATTTTAAAAAATGGGTCCCGGTGCTAAAATGTATGGGAACCTCTGCACTAAAACATACAGCAAGATAAAGAAATTTGAGAATCAAACAACTCTTTTACCACTCCACTCCAGGAAAGCAATCCCAGCTACCAGTCCCTGAAACCCACACATTGGGTCTCAATGGAAAGATGTCCACTTGCAACAAACACCTGCACTCGAGGACTGAGCATAGTTGGGGACAGAGGTGAGGGGAAAGCTGTACTTGAGATTGATAGCAGACCTATCCAGCAGCCATCCTTATTGGTTACTTATTAGAGCTATTTTGTTTCTTTGCCTGCCGCAGGAAGGCAAAGACAGAAAGTTGCATCCTGGCAGAACTTGTACTTGCTTCTTCCCACCCTTGTCAATCAATCAATCAATCAATCAATCAACCAACCAACCAACCAACCAACAGGTACTTATGTACCGCTTTTCAACACGAAGTTCACAAAGCGGTTTACAGGCAAATAGTAATAATAAAGTTAAATGGCTCCCTGTCCCAAAAGGGCTCACAATCTAAAAAAGGCAGACCGCCAGCAACAGGCACTAGAAAGACTGTGCAGGGGTGAAGAGGGACAATTACTCTCCCCCTGCTAAGTATAAGAGGAACACCACTGGAAAAAGTGCCTCTTGCCCAGTTAGCATCACTTCATATGATGCATAGGCAGGGCAAGAGAACAGAAAACTATCCAGATTACACAGCAACCGGCAGAGCCCAGCTTCATCCTATGTTGTGGAAGGCCAGGAAAAACATACTATTGTCTATTGTAACAACGTGACTGAGGTGGCTCTCCAAGGCCGTAGGCAGAAGACTCTTCCAGCCCTGCCACCAGAGATTAATTGAAGGCTGGAGATTGAATTGGGGCTTTCTGTAGGCAAAGCATATGCCCTGTCTTAACTGAGTTACAGCCCTCTCATGTCGACCATCAATTCCATAATGGAGTTATGTGGTCCTCCATGCTATGTAATGGGTATCCGCTGGTCTGAATATAAATATCCGCTTGCAGGGGCTTGATAGCTTGATCCAAACTTCAGTATTCTCAGTGCAAACAATCATTTCATGTTCTGGACTACAAAAGCAAACACATCACTTTAACTTAATACCATCTATTATTTTCCACAATGACTTTATATGGTAGATTGTCTGGATCACAGCACGGAACTAAAACTGATTTAACCTTCTTTCATTCTTTTTTATTTCAGGCAGAAATCTGTCCGAGAGTTGAAGGTGAAGCCATTCAGTCCTGCCTCTGGGCTTCTGCTGTCAATGTCAGAGACAAATATATTTACGTAACACAGCCTAAGTGGAATAGAATAATGATCCTAGATATCCCGACTCAGAAAGTCATTCAGGTAACTTTCCTGGGGCAAGTGATTACTTTAGCATGGAGAAGGAGCTGTGATGCAGCCAAAAATTGGGCCCCTTCCCAAAAGAAATCCTAGCTCTTGACTTTATTATTAGGTTGGTCATGATTTGCAGAAAATTTCCTTTAAAATACACAAATCTCCAATTGGGTTCGCAGATTGGGTAAAAAAAGAAGTCGTTGATGTCTGCATTTCATGGTGTATCAAGCCAGAATGGCATTCCAAAAACAAATCTTTCCTGTATAACTATCACTCATAGTTTGAAATGAGAATTATATTCTACATCAGTATTGTATTGTTACAACATATACCATTTATGGAAGAATGCAATTGTAAATACAGTGGGTCCTCAATATCCACAGGCTTCCATTTCTAGAACCCCCACGGATAACAACGTTCTGCAGGTACTGAATGCCATGGAATTGAGGGCCCACCCCCACTCTCCAAACCAGGATCAGATATCAGCTCCAATCTGGTCCAGAGTGTTTTCTGAGGCCACACATGATTGCCCCCACCTCTGCATGCCTCAAAATGGCCATTTAGGCAAAAAAAAAGTCACTTCCAGTTTTCAGCAAAAACCGGAAGTGATGTATTTATTGCCTTATAAGGTATTCTGAGGCCCAAGGAACCCCTGGAGCAAAAACCGGAAGTGACCTTTTTGGCCTAAATGGCCATTCTGAGGCCCACAGAGGCCATGGGCAGTCCGCTGCAAGACGAGTTACCGCCCATCCCAGCCCGACTCTCCAGAAGCAACTGGATCTCAGCTCCAGTCCGGTTTGGAGGGTCAAGGTTTTCAAAACTGTAGATGTCAAACCCGTGGATTGTGCAGGCCCCCGAATATATCGCACCATAAGAGTTAGTATATAACTGTTTTTGAACATGTATATTCCTTTGGATCAGCTTGTCTGTTTGCTTAACATTATTTTTGCTGAGCCACACAATGTTGTATTAAATACATTCTGTCACTATCAGATGAGTTTTTGCCAGGTGCTGGAAATTTTACACAAATCCTTTAAAACACAAATCAAGAATGGGTTTGTTTTTTAAAAAAAAAAATCACATATCTCAAGAGTCATTCACCATGATGAATGAAATATGGAACCATGCAGTGTTCTCTATGAGAAACTACCCATTCATTTCTCATGACGACAATTTGGTATATCTCACAGCACAATCCTATAATGTTTACTCAGAAGTAAGCCAAAGTTCCACGATGTTCAGTGGGATTTACTCTCAGGTAAGTATGTATAGGATTGCATGCACCCTCCATCCTGTATGAATAGTTATTTCCTATCTCTATTTTTTTATGTTTTAATCCTACAGTTACTATACCTTTCGATTCCCATCATGGTACCATTTTTCTTTGACTGATTATTTATTAAAAAGGTGGAGGGTGTTTGTTTTTTTAAGCCTCTTTTGGGTGCATTGTTTTTGCTTTCTAAACATTTAAAAAATGGTCTAAACCTGCTGTCTTGTGCTTAGAATTCAGTGGAACTTGCTTCTGAGCAAACATGCATAGGGCATATATGTATTATTTAAATAGCTAACTCTAATATTAAGGCTAGTGTATGGCTGATTGTACAATGAAGGCCACACCACACGAATTGGAAACACACACAGCAGAAGTGATGCTGCAGTCTGAGGGAGACCACCCACTGCTTCTGCCCAGGGAAGTTCCACCTCACCTAAGCTTTCATATGACAAAACTCCACAAGGATCAGACACTTTAACAGATGGGTGAAGTTACCAGAGGCAGCATTAGGGTAGTAGTAGCTACATGGAGAACTTCTTCATATACTATTGATAGCAATCTAAAGCAATGTCCTTTACATGACATACCCAATGGAACACAATGACATACCTAATGTTTATATTAAGTTTTCTTAATAGCATGACATAATCAAATGCATATGTCCTAAAGAGGAACTAATACAAATGTTTGTTTCTTTGAAGTCTCTGGATACTGACCCTCTACCAGTAAAATTACATTATGACAAGTCACATGATCAAATTTGGGTACTTAGCTGGGGGGATATGAAGAAGTCTCACCCCACACTGCAGGTAAGCCTCATTTGAATTTAACAGTTCCTCACACCTCCTTTAGAGTCGTCATTTTTTGCAGTCTAAAAGTCTATGTTGTCATTTTGTTTGCCTGTTAACCCTGTCTCCTTTTGCTCTTTTCATTGGTTCTTCTACTTGGGACACAGCTTCATAGTACATGATACAGAGGTCTGTACAAAGGCAACTTTTGAATCTACTTTTTATAGGCTGAGCAAAGTGCAGCAGGAAGTGCCAAAAGATCTCTGAATGCTGCAAAGACCTTCCAGAGGCTGCAGGGATCTTCAGAATGCCACCTGCCACCAGCATAGCTGGGGAATGGTTCTGCTGGCCATTTTAAAGTGGTTGGTGCTAGTCACAGGTGCCATTCACAGGTGCCTGGCAGCCTTTGGAAAGTCTCTGCGTAGATGGATAACAAGGACGGAGGCACAGATAATGAGAAAAGTAGCAATTCTGCCCCTTGCATATAAGCGAGGTCTCAGATAGCGAGGTCACATGAAAAGAGGAAAAGAGGACTGATTGTAACTAAATGAGCCCCTGTTCTGAAAGGGCTTACAATCCCAAAAGATGCAGAAGAACACCAGCAAACAGTCACTAGAAAAGACTCTATACTGGGGCGAACAGCCACTGTTACTCTTAAAAATGAGATAAGCACCCCTTGAAAAAGTGCTTCTATGCCTAATTAGCATTAGAGACCACAATTAGAGAATATAAGGGGAGAGAATTGACTCAATAAATGGAGGAGTATGGTAATTCAGAATGGATAAGAGATGATGATATGATTATTAATGACTTTTTATGATGTGGATCTCCACTGATTCATCCTGCCATTCAGGAAAGGCTCAACTATCTAGATAGTACCACACAATTTGGTTAGAATGTGAGAAGAGGAGCTCCTTATTCAGCTCCAAAACACCCTTTAGCCTGCCAATGTATATTAAGCCACTTACCTGCCCAAAGAAATGATTTCTTTCTTACAAATATTTACATACCACTTTTCAACCAAAAAAAAAAAAAATTCACAGAGCAGTTTGCTTTGCTAAATGAGTAACTGGTTCCATATTGCAAGAGAGCTTGCAATCTAAAAAGGTATAGAAAAACACCGACAAACAGCTACCACAAGAGAGCTGGGGTGAAAAGGGATAGTTGTTCTCCCCCTCCTAAATATAAGAGAACCACTACTTAAAGATACTTCTTTACATAATTAGGAAACAGCCACGTTCGTGCCGAAGTTGGTATAATATTTTGGGGAGATACTTTATAAACTCGTTGAATTGCCCTATGGAGCTTCACCTGCCTACCCAAATAAGGAAATCCACCAAAATGATGGCTACTGATTATTAGACTAAAAGAAAGAAGTATTACTTCAAATTGTTCATTAGGATTTTCAGTAAATAAAATTGTGACAATAAAAACAGAGGCATTAAGAGGAATTTCTTAGACAAGCTCGGCCAGCCTTCCTAATGACCAACACAACTTCATATGTAAGATGCAAGGAGACAAAACAGGCTCTCTTTCCAATTTCACTTCTCCTGCCTAGTTGTGCAGGTTGCTGTAATTAAAGGAAAGATGGCACTGGGCTTGTGGTTATTAACAAGAGCACAATGCTGCACAGCTGGAAACGCGTTATGCATCTCCAGCCGTCTCCGTTCTCTTACACAGTGCAGATACACAAGGATTGGAGGAGATTAACATTAGCCGTACCATTCCATTGAGTTCCCTCCTTCAGCATAAGAAAAATGAAAAGCAGATGCTTTCATGTAGATCTTTAACAAAAATATTTTCCACAGGGGAAAGGTATACAACTGTATTAAAACCAATGGGCATTTAAATGGTCCTTAAATCCTTCCCTTCCAGTCCTTTCAGACTTTTTTTCATTTTTATTAGCACTATAAAGCCTATATGATCTGCACAGATTGTTTTACACACACATTATGTGTTGTTTTGGGTCTTGTGCCAAACAGGTCATGTTGTGGTACTCAAATTACAAAGGGGGCCTCCCTCACACACATTTTGTGACAGTCTTCCATTGCTACTCTTTTTAGAAAGCTACAGGCAGCAACGGCACAACCCAGAACACCACCAAATCTGCCACCTTGACAATTAAAAAAAAGCTGTCACTTATCGCAGTCCTCATGCGGTTTCTTCAGTTGCAGAAGTGTAGGACTTCCAGTTTGATTTATAGGGGTTTGTGTATGAAGGAGCTCCTTCATTTGTGCAGTCATTTTAAATAAAACCAGAAGTCCTGCACTTCTGTATTTGAAGAAACTATGCCAGGAACAAGGTCCACATTTAGCTTGTTTTTAGTGGGTGGAACTTTAGTTGCAGGCTGGAGAGAGGTACCCTGAATCTGCCACCCACTTGCAATCCACCCTCTCACCCACTTGCAGTCTACTGCTGATGCCACCCTCATCACCTGACTGAACAGACTGACTACCCCTGGATGCAGGAGAAGTGCAATTTGGCAAAAAAAGTTGGGTGTGGGTTTATGGATTTCATGATAGCTCCTCCCCCATCCCCCTATTATTTGAGCACTGAGCTCAAAAGGAGGCATCACATCAAGCTGGTTAGCAAGTAAGCAGGGAGCCTGACAGCAACTTAGGGCACAATCCTACCCAGCGCCAGAATGGCAAGGCCAGCCAGCCAGCACCATATCCACTGCTGGGTTGGGGAGGTTGGAGCCTCCCCGCGGCAAGGGCACATGCGCTCCTCGGATCTGCACCCACTAAAGAGCCTATCAGGGCCCAAATTGGGGCTGTGCGGCCTCTCCACCCATTTCCCACCCTTGTCCCGCCCACATTACACCCTCCGACCGCCAACCCCCAAGGCGTACCCAGAGCCTTCGGCCGATGCAAGGGAGGCACTCCACGGGCGCTACAAGACCAGCGCTGCTGGCAGTACTAGCAGCTAAGTGTGTAGCATCAGCACTAAGCACGCAGCATCATCACAACCCTGTTGTGCCGACACTACGCGAACTATAGGATTGTGCTGTCCATAGATATCTGAGGGCGCAATCCTAACCTTGAGTTAGGCCAGCAAAGTTTGGCTGGCACACCATCAAGTATATTTGAACCACTCTCCGAGTCAGAGAGACCATCACACAGATGTGTGTCATCCTCCTGACTCCAAGAATGGCCCAAATTCACTTTACGGTGGCCCTTGTGCTGGCTTAACTGTGCTGGCCTAACTTCAGGTCAAGATTGCGCTCAGATTGAGAGCGCAATCCTACTTTATGCCAGCTAGTAAGGCCAACATAGCAGGGCCATATCCAAGGGCCCATTTGGAGGCAGCAGCAGCAACGTGCAGGACAAGGGGAGGTTTTCTCCTTGCACCTGCGAAAGCCCCAGTCACCCCTATGGGCCTGCTCGGATCTGTGCCAGCAAAATAGCAGGCGCAAAGGAACGCGCATGGGAGCGGCCCGAATCAGGGCCGCCATGGCCGGGAACTGGCATTAGGATATGGTACTACGGCCATTCTGCAACACAACCACATCATAACCGCCGACTCCGCCCACTGCACAGTCCAGTTACACCCCTGGAACGCCCTTGCAGAGGCCCTGCGCCAACTGAGCGACGCCAACGCTTGACTGGCGCACGGCCGGTGCTGCTGACAGTTACACCAGCACCCAAACACTGGCGCTGCCACTTACGCTGTCCAAGCGCCATAGCACCGATGGATGCGCTTTACGGCATGTTCGCAACAGCGTTTGGCCGGCACAAGAATGCAGCGCTGGCGCTGGCACTAAGGGAGTATAGGATTGCGCTGTGAGGGATTGCTCAGACTGAGGAGGCATGCCTGGAGTCAAGTGTGATTGTATTGGCCCTTATGTCACATGATGCCTATAGAACTGATAGCTACAACACTATCCCCTGACCACCCAAAGTGATGGTACTAAAATGCAGCAGACCTCCTCCTTCACAAAGATACTGCAGTGGCACAAAGAACAAGTCATCAGGATCTCATTGCCACTAACTTCCATCTGAAACTCCTAGCACCTTTCAGCTCATTTTATATTAATGAAAACCATCTCCTGGTGTAGTTAAACTGTACTGCACTTGTTTTGCTGATAGCTTTTAATATGGGAGGGCCAAATACACTATACCCTTTCTGATTATGTTAAACTCTCTCATCAAGCATTGGCAGGTTTCTCAAGTAATTTAATTGGTAGACCTCTAAATGGCTTGACCAAAAAAACAGCAATTTCAAGCACATCTTTTAAGACTTTAGCACTTTCCTTAATGAATTACTTAGCTGTAAATTCTAAAGACATCCTGTTAACACATTCCATTAGTAAATGCTCCTAATGAACTGACCTTAGCCGTCTTAAAACACGGAACACCTCCTAAAATAAACAAGTACTGATAATGTTTAATGTTTTGATTTTTTTTTTAAAAAAATGGCACCTTTCACATTCTACAACCTCGGTTTCCCCAAGGACAGCCATACTGAAAAGAGGAAGTCATGCATGCTCCCCACTCCCAGAGATGTAGCCCTCCCTAGATTTTGGTTTCTTTTGGAGGACCGATCACTGCAGGTATACAAAGTCTGTAATATTTGGTTCATTCAAAGTATACAAGCTGGGCATTGGATGGAAGGAAGTTCACAGTAATGATACACAGTAGTGTGGGTCAACAGTGATCTACTACAACAGTGATCACATCTATTGTACTGTACTAAGTGTGCCCCTGTACTCCAAAGTGCTTCTGTTCTCAGCTTCTCCATTCAGCCCTTCCAAAAACTCAGCCTATCCTATCATCCTAACTAACTTTCCAGCACCGATGCAGCCCCAAGGTAAGGGAACAAATGTTCCCTTACTTTGAGGTGGGCTCCATGACTGTCCTCCACCATAGGATTCAGCGTTCACCCTGTTGGCACAGCTGCATTGGTGCTGTAAAGTTGGATGGGATTGGGCCCTCAGCCTCAGAATCTAGCCTCTTTCGTTCTTCCTCATACCTTCACACCATCCTGCTGGCATTGGACAGAGAGACTCCAGTGACTTGTCTTCCTGGAAGATCTCCCATGGGCAGCCCAATCCTGAGCTGCCCTACTATGCTGCAGCCCATGCTGCAGCCTCAGCACTGGATGTGGGTGTTGCAAACATGCCATAAGGCTCATTTGCGCCACACAGCGAGGAAGCAGTGGAAGGCCTGTGCCACCCCATTGCCACTGTTGCTTGAGCCCCAGCCACCAATAGTGAAGAGGTAAATGCCAAGCGACACAGGGGCTTGGGGAAGGAGTTCCAGAGGGCAGGCGGAGATGAGTTCAGGACGGGGGTGGACCCAGGAGAGGCTTCCTCCACTGAATCCTGTACTCCCTCCCAGGCTCGAAAGCCCAACACAAGGCTTGTGTCCTGCCTGCTACAGGCAGACTCAAGAAACACCACTGGGCAGGCTGAAGATTTCCTTGGGATACGGGAATGAACGTCCCTTTCACCCAAGGAGACCTTCAGCCTGCTTGTATCTAGCACAAGATACAGTGGTGGGTATTTAGTGCATGCTGCTCCTGAGCAGATAGGATTGGGCTCTGGGGGGGGGGGGGTGTTAGCCTGGACTATTAGCTATTTTGTCAAATCCCATTTTCTGACCAAGCAGTGGCTTAGGGCAACCATAGTGAGATGCTGCATACAATGAGCTCAAAATAAGCAGTCTTAATGGGAAGGGGAGAGAGAGAGAAATGCTCTCTCCTTTCCCATGTATTTTTCCCCCAGTGGCACAGCAGATATCCTTTCAAAGACATAATTAACTGCTGTGACTTTGCTGTCGGTCATTCAAGCCACTGAATTAGCATGGTGCATTTAAGTGAGATTAATAAATGTGAACATGAAAACAATGTTTATTGTAGGCCGTGCAGAAAAATTATTACAGGGTTAGAGTTGGGACACTCTTTCAATACCTGCATGACTGCTTTGCCTTGATATAAACAGCTTGAGAGCAGATGGGGAGTTGTTATTTTACCTTGCAAATGTCACATACACAAAAATGCCATTTAATTAACATCTTTTTATTCCAGGCACCAGTCCAGCCATCATTTTGACTTATGGAATGCGGATAGCTACATGGCAAAAAAAAAAAAAAAAAAAAAGGTCTTTTTGGAATGATGTTGAGGACCCCACAGCTCTATGATGTGCACTTAGTCTGAAGGTGCTCTGAAGTTTACCTTGCAATGGCTCATGCACAACTCTGCTTTTGCTTATTTGTAGGTCATACCAGAGGCCAGCACAGGAGAAACTCCGCACATTATTCGTACCCACCTGGATGGAATGGATGATTATTTTATTCCACCTACAAATCTCATCATCAATCACATAAGGTAAGAACCACTGGAATGCAACCTTCCAATGCTGCCTGTTCACCCAGAGATCCTTTTTAGAGGTCTTCCCAATCCATTCTGGACTTCATGACCTGGAAAAGTGTTCTTGGCCACCACACTGCTTATCCCCGACTTCAGATCATTTATGGACAAGTTAGGACACCTGTCCCAAAAACTGATTTGGGGGGGGGGGGGGAAGGGGACTGCATTTCACTTTTCTCCATTGTAAAAGTTGCCCATTGACACCCACTCTCTGTTTCCCAGCCTTCAACCAGTTCCTAATCCATGAGTTGACCTGCCCTCCTATTCCTCAGCTGTGGAGTTTTCTCAGGAACCTTTGGTGAACAATTGTGTCAAATGAACATAGCATTTGGGAAGGAGCCTTTTCCAATGGTTTGATAGCAGTCAGAGCACCTGCAATTATCCCTGTCTAGCTGTTGGGCAGTACAACCATTGCAGTGATGAAGGAAAATGCAGACCACCAACAGCTACTGCTGTTCTTGTGCCCATGATCTTCTGCCTAGATGGTAGCTGGCTGCCCAGACCGTAGGTACAGGCTGAACCCCAATAGCCTCAACACTTGAAATGTGGGCTTCAACTATGAGGTCACACAGGTACCCCAGCCCATATACCTCCTACCCTGGCCCTAAAGTTGGACAGAAAGGAGCACCAGATTTTCAAATTGTTTTTCATTCCCCTAGACTGAAGATCCAGAGGCAATAGAGTGGTGAGGCTGGCTGAACTCTAAGGATCTTCTCAGCAAAGCATACCTCCCTTACTATGCCTTTCAGTGCAGAAAGCTGTTCGCCTGTGCATTTGACAGATGTGAGCTTTTCCTGAATGTGAGAGCCAAATGTCCCAGAATGCACTGTGAGAATTGCACAGGGCTGCCCCGCCCACCTCAGTCATGATGTCTTTGCTAAGCAGTAGTGAGTTATAAGAGCTGGAACAGCTGGCAGCAATCTTGGGTGGTGGTAATGGTGAATCATGCAGAAAGGGAAGGAGAACTAAGAGAAGGAGACGATGGAGATGGGAGGAAAACAGAGGAAGGAGGCATCCAGGATGGATAGAGAAGGGAGATGGAAGCCACCAGGAGTGAGGGAAAGAAGAAGGGGAGAGAGAGGGAGAGGTGAGGAAAAGAGGGGAACCTGGGATATTCAGCACTAAATTCTATTACCCCTGAGGGGTCAGCCAAGTTAGTCTGTTGCAGCAAAACAATAACTATGACATTCTCAAGCCACCTGTTCAGTGAACACAGAAGGAACATTGTACCTGATGGCTACATCATAAGGAATTAGTGAGAAAGGGGCTGCACTTCATGTGGGGCTCTTCCACACAACCAAGATCCCTGATCATCTGTCATACGGTCACTCCTGGTCTCATACAGTGCTCCTGTATGAGAGGAATGCTCCTGTATGCTCTTCCACCAGGGTGTATTGACCAGTGGGTGTGAACTTGCACCTCCCATAGACATTCACTGTAGGGTGTGGGAGAAAAGAGGGTCTAAAGTGTCTTGTGGTACCTTAAAGACTCACAAATTAATAAGCGTAAGCTTCAATGGGCTCTCGTCTACAAGACAGCGTTTAGCATTCTGTTATTCCTTTCTGTTATTACAACAGAAGGGTGCTCCAGAAGAAAGATGATTATCCTTTAAAAGTAGCTTGAACTTTTTAAATGAAGCAGGCAGCAAACAGGCTCACACCTGTTAAGCACTTCCCTGAGAATGGCAGGTATGCCGTGCTCCTGCTGTCCTGCTTTACCAAGTCACAGTTTGTAATAAGCGTCTTTAAAGAGGTGCTTTTAAAAGGAAGGATTTGGTTCAGAGCATTCTTCAAGTGCCTTAATTCAAAAGAGCTGCAGGTGTCACCTTGTTCCTTCCCATTGCATGACATTTTCTTTTCTACTGCGACTGTCTTTACGTTCAAGGCAAGTTTCTAAGGGATGCCAGTGCAACAGCTGAATGAAAGGTTAAGTCCTGAAGGTGTTCGCGTGTGATCATACGCTATGCTGGATTGCTCTTCAGGAGTAAATTGCCATAGCAGTGATGGTTTTGACGACAATGAACAAAACAATGTAAACCCATTATTTGGAGCCTGTTGTGTTGTTTTGGCAAAAAAGCAGGTCTGAAACTTGATTTTCACATATACTGGGACTATTAGGAAAATCTAACAACCCATATTTGAGTGTAACAACTGCTGCAGAGTCTTAACTCGTGAAACATGACATGTTGGTCTTTCAGGCAGATAAACCACTCAAGTGGGCAGGATGAGAGTACAGCATTTTGTTTGCCTCCAAGACTGAACCACAGCGGGGGGGGGATTATTACCCTTTTGATTCAAGGGAAAATACACTGCTTCTCCCACCCCCTAAAGTATTTTTTTTAAAGAGATGACAAAAAGGATTAATATACATACAATAAGTGAAATGGAATTTTGTAATCCATGCACAGAAAAATCTCTGATAGTAGTCATATCATGTGTGGCCATACCTTAATGCTCTTTAATAGGCACTTACTTCAGAATACGTTTCCCCTGATCTGGCCCACTCCATTCTCTTAATTTCCCATTTGATTTCAGGCAGCAGTTAAAGGGTATTTTATTATTGCACATAAGCTGCCTTCTAGTGGGTCATCTGGCTCAGTATTGTCTAAACGGACTGGCCATGGGTTGCCAGAGTGTCAGGCAAGGGTCTCTCCCAGCCCTACCTGGAGATACTAAGGATTTGAACCTGAGATTTTTGGCATGCAAAGCAGGCTCCTTTGAAACATTAGTTTCCTATTTTATACATTCTTAAGGTTCCAGGGGAATGTTTGTCTAATTTTCTTTTTTTAAACTGAAGTATTGTGTGACAAACTGAGCAGCAATAATGAAACTCTAGTACTGTGCAGCAAAAAGGCATAGAAGCAAGTGATTCTGATACTCTTTGGCTATTGCCACAGTTATTGTGCTGATGGACAATAGCTGCCTTGGGAATTTGCTTTGGCATAGGAAAGGCGGGGTATAAATTCTTCTGATGATGCCAAGACAAATTATACAGCAGCACAGTATAGGACTCCATCTCAGTCGCATGATATTTCAATTTTAATAGGCCTTCTTTTTTTGAGGATGGGGCTGTGTTGGATAATTAATATTATAGCATAGTGGTTGTCATATTATGATCTGGAAATCAGTGATCAGTATTACAGCTGAATCATGAAATCTATGGGTGGCTTTAGATAATCTATGTATAACATGGCATAATGCTGTTGGCTTACCTCACAGGGTGGCTGTCAGACATGTGCAGATAACACCTGCACATGTGAGCACCTGGACAAAGTGTCAGGAAGTAGTATTCTCTCAGGAATGTCATCACATTTCTTTTTTTTCCCCGATTTATTTTCTTTCAGATTCGGTTTCATCTTTAACAAGTCTCAGTCTGCAATTCACAAAATTGATCTGGAAACGGTATCTCATGTCAAGACTCTCAGCCTCAAGAACTACAGCTGCTTGCCACAAACGATGGTCTACACCCACCTGGGTGGCTACTTCTTTGTCCAGTGCAAAACAAACACATCAATACCAATAACTCCACAGCTTATAATTGACAGTGTTACAGATTCTGTTATTGGCCCCAATAGCGACATATCAGGCACTCCCTACATCTCTCCTGATGGACACTATTTGGTCAGCGCAGATGAACACAGCGGGAGGATCCAAGTTCAGGCAATAACAGTCCAAGGGGAAATCAAGTTGATTTATGACTTACAAACCACCATGCACATATCCGATCTGACATTTCAGTCCTCTTTCACCGAAGGCAATCAGTATTATATATATGCTACTTCACATTTGCAAACAGATGTGCTTTTTGTAGAGTTGTCAACAGGGAAAATGGGCATATTGGAAAATTTAAAGGACCCCATCAAATCCAAAGACTGGCCCTGGAGCAACTACAACAGAATTATCCAGAACAGTGGATTATTTGGACAATATCTTATAACACCAGCAAAGGATTCACTATTTCTTATTAATGGAAGACAAAACACGTTACGCTGTGAGGTTTCAGGTATCAAGAGGGGCAACACAGTGGTTTGGGTTGGAGAGGTATGAAAGTGCAAAAAGACAGAACTTGCAGCAAAGTACTGATTGGACCTTTAACTGCAAAAAAAAAAAAAAGAATATATGCAGTAGCATTGTATATTTTTACACTGAGAGAAAAACTGTAAAAGCTTCATGGTACAAAACTGGTCTGCTTGCAAGATTTAAGGTAATAGGAATTGCTTGTGCTGGGAATTTGTGTGGAAATCAGACTTACAGCTTGAATTACGGAATGTATTTTGGAAAAAAGAAAAACAGTCTCCAACTGGGACGGTATGAGCCACGTTCTTTGGTGATTCAGTGGAACACCACTTTTGAGTTGAAATGCCAATGAGTTCTAATTTCTCAATATACTTTCTACTGGTCCAACATAAAATTTCCTGTAGTGTGTATCACCCGGCATGGCGTCAAGCCTATAGTCATTTCCACATGGCTGGACAAACTGGCAGACTTTCATGTACTTTGCTAAAGATGCAGTCTCAGTCAAATGCCTTTTTTCCCCACAAGGTTGTTTTTTTTTTTTAATGAAGTAATTATTTATGCAGTTGTATCCAATCAGACAATTTCAAACGGATAAAATTTCTAGTCATCTTTAAAAGAACCTTTCAAACTCAGAAGCTAAAATTGAAATATCTGGAACATAAATGTACAGAGGGCAGCAGTGCACCTCCTCCATGCCCTTCTGCAGCTACTGGGCCTCACGAAAACAATTGCCCGTAACAGCAAAGGAATCTTGTAAGGTTAAGACTGGTATTGATGAGGATTGGGGAAAATTATTACAGAAATTATAAGGGTGAATATTATTATAGAAAACAGACTTCTTAAACTTAACATTTCTTTGTGGGGAACCATAAGGACAATTCAAGAAGACTCCCAGCTCCCCAATAGGCCAGCACAACTCCCTTAAGCATCTTAAAGAGCATTTGCGCCACTTTTGGATGTGTGCCGGCCTCCCTGTGCTCCATCAAGAGGCAGGTGAGGCTGGCCCAGGGAGGCCAGCACGGCCGGTTGGGAGGGTGGGGGAAGGCACAGGGCCCAGGGGTGTGCCAGATCTGGGTGGAGCCAGGATCCGGCACTTAGGCTGGAACCTAGCCCCCTTCCCCAGCCTGGTTGGCCTTACACAGGCCACAGATTTGCACCAGCGATCTACTGATGCAGATCCAAGTAACCCCATAGGGGTGGCTAGGGCTTTACCTGGGGTAAGAGGACAAATGTCCCCCTACTCCAAGTTGTGCCACAGCCACCTCCTAACCAGGGCTGGATATGGCACGGGCCAGTCATCCTGCCCATTCAAGTCCTGGTTAGGATGGGGCTGTCAGATGCCTTTTTGACCAAATGTTACAGAATGCTATACTGGCAGCTCTTTCTCCTGCAATGCCATTGGCACCTCATTGATATGGGTGGAGAGAGACCTACCTTTTTTTAGATAAGTTCTTTTTAGTTGTAGGAAGAACTCAATGCTTATGAGATGTTTCTAAAAATAAAAGGGGTGAGATAGTTTTGAATGTTATAAGGTACACGGGCAAATATGCAAAAAAAATTCTATGTAATCAGGAAAGAAACCTTTAAAAAATAGTTATTTGTTCAGCAACTGCCGCCACCACAGTCCTATAAAATGTGCAACATGAGCTGCTATTTTAGCAGACAGGAAAATAAGCATGCTGCTCCCAATGAAGAGAGAAACGTTTCCAAAATCATTCATTCCCCTTCATTAAAAATTTACCGTTACTTGAAGTAATTGGGTTCTTCATAAAAACAATGGCTATGTCTTGAAATGCACCCTTTTCAGTAGCATATTTTCATGCAGAAAACATTTAGCTTTTATATAACTCAGACTCTTAATGTGCATCTGTCACCCAAGATTCTGGAAAGAAAAGGTCTTTTTTGCTGCTGCTGTTCATACTTGCCTCATTCATAATGCTCTCATTTATAGTCAATTATCATTCACATGAAAAAAACGGAGCAATCTAAAACCAATTAAAATATACCCAACAATGCAACAGCAGAAGACTCAGAATTCTAAGCTGATGTGCCATAAAACTTACATCCATTTGCACAGATAGAGAAATGTAAAATATATGGCACTTCTAAAGTTGGATGTTGCCACTAATCACAGTTGGAAAGCAAACAGAAACAGTTATACAACAGAACTATAATACACCTAATCCCAGCCAAAGCCAACAATTCTCAAACGTTTTATGCCATGACCCACTTTGTTGGACATAGCCATTGCGTCCAACATTGCATTGCACCCCAGAATGCTTTGCAGCTTCCTGGTTGTGCCCCAGAATACAAGGCCGCAAGGCATTCTGGGGCATGATGTGGCCAACAATATGGCCCAGCGTGCCTTTCAACTTCCAGTGAGATCCAGCCCCATGACCCACCCAAAAACAGGTCATTACTCACTTCTGGGTCATGACCCACAGTTTGAGAACTGCTGGTCTAAATCATTGAAGGTTACGCTACAAATATCTGTCCTGTGATTTTAAAAGGTTTATATAAATATACTTTTCCCAAGAGCAATATCTGCTACACAATGGCACCTGGTTCACTGTAAACATGACTTGACCTTTTGTCATGAATTTGTTGTGTGGATTTAAGCATCTGCTGCATACAGTATATATGGTGACATATAGGGTAAAGGGTCCCCAATCATTTTAACATGGATGTTTAAGAGTGCCCCAAGACAGTTTTTGAACCAAATGGATGCAGAGAAGTTTTTCTGTTTACACATCAGGTCCGTTACTGCGTACTCAATTTTAGGCCCCTTGCTGTGTACTCAAGAAAGACTTGCACTACACCTGTAAATTATTTAACATCAATGCATTCCCAAAGGAATGGTAGGTTTATCTGAGAAGCTAGCTAGTGCTAGTTTGGTATTTTCAACAGAGCTCCCAAACTTTCAGTACCTGTTATTTGTTCAAGAAAGACATCATCATTTAAAGCCAAAAAAGGCTGGCAGTGTAGATACAGCTTGAGTTACTCTTGTCGTCTTGAAGCTGTTGATCAGAAAATGGAAGCGAGCTGAATACCTTGTGAATTTCATAAGCACAACTTTTCCCAGAAACCTACTGTTTATAGCAAAGTATGTTGTTGCACCACATTTAGATGAAAGTTGAGAGCTCTTAGCAGGTGTTGGTAGGGTTGTCACCACCCTCCCAGTTTGATCAGTGCTAAAATATACATCATTTTTGCTAAAGCCTACATCATTTTTTTCCTGTGAGCCATAGGAGGTTAGACCCCAGATATGCAATGATGGATGTAGCCTCCATTTAGACATATGCAGTGGTCAGTAATGGTAAAGCAAAGCTATATCCATACATTGCCCTTATTTTACAGATGTGTTTTACTAGATCTGATCACTGCTCCGTCCCTTTTTTATTATTGAATATTTTACTCTGAATATAGTATGTTTCCCATGAATGAAGACCTTTGTGACATAGATATAGCAAAATGTTACTTTTATAAAATTATTTAAAAACAATCCTTGTAAATATCTGTTCAGGTAAATATTCTTGAAATTAGGATGTGAAATAGACTTCACTTCTTTCTGTTTATCTTAACACATTGAACTAGAATGAACTTCAAACCTTCCAAAGATGATCTATGACTTTCCTCTTCTGCCCCTAAGGTCTGTTGATGTGTTTTCTAAATACCCTAGTGGCTTGGTCCTACTTAGACAACTATGTTTAATTTAGATGCATCACACAATTCGTGAACAGTTTCAATGATGTTTTGATCCAAAATAAATAAGTGCCACACATTTGGTTCCCCCCCCCCATACACACTAAAATCACAATGTACCACACAAGGTGTAAATCATGTTTGTCTCTTTCAGGTTTTGTTTCGCAAAAGCAAATTAAATTTCATTGGTTGCATTTTCTGATTTATTCCTTTGGTCTGTACACAACACTTGGAGTACCACTTCATATCTCTTATATAACAAAAGAAATTAATAATTACAGTGATTAAGTGAAAATAATTTAAATTGAACTAGCATGTAATTAGTTACCCCAACATGTTCATGTGTCATTTGTGAATTCTACTTGATAGACATTGAAATCAATGAGCAACATCAGCGATTTAAGATAAGGATCAAGTCCCTTAGCTATAATGCAATGCTTATTCACTACTCAGATGAAATATAGGACAGTTCAAAAGAAATATCATGAGTACAATGGGTTATTTTTTTGAAGCAATGCTACTATTCCAATCTAAAAACTTATGTTGCTTCATTGGTACTATCAAGATTAAGCATTATAGGTTTTAATTTAGACACATGAGTCAGCACCTGTGGAGCCCTCTCTTCCCCTTGGCATACAGTGGGCTATTACAAAGAAAAGGAGCTGTATGCATGTTTTCCATATTTCCTTTCAAATCTTTTCATGTGCCAGTAGCTGAGTAATTTGGATTGTGTAGAGAAGTACAGCGTGATTTGCCTAGCTCATAATGCTGGGATGCAATATGAACTGAATACTATTTATTTCAAAAAGTTTTCATTGCTCAGAATGTAAAGTTCAGGCAATCCTAACCCACTTTCCAGCACTGACATATCTGTGCCAACGGGACACATGTTGCATCCTGCAGTGAAGTACTGGTCATGGAGGCCTCCTCAAGGTAAGGGAATTAAATGTTTGTTCCCTTACTTTGGAACTGTATTGCCCTTAACCTGGTGGTGGAAAGTTAGGATTGCACCCTCAGTTATACATCTTAGCAAAACAAAACTGTAATTAATCCAGGTTGTGGAAACCAATTACTGCCGGGAGAGATGTGGACCCAATCCTATGTGCTAGCTCAGTGCTAATGGTGCGCTTGCAGTGCTGGCATTGCGTGTTGCCATAAGGCTCTTTCCCGCCAGTGGTAAGAATGCAGTGCTGGCAGAGAGAGCAGCAGCAGTCAGTGCTAGGAAGATGCTGTGGACAACCACCAGGTGGTGAGTATCCCTGCAGAATGGAGGGGAGGCTTTTGAGGCAGGATGGAACTGGTGGGGGAGGGAGGGCTGGAGAAGGACCGAGCACAGAAGGTGGCAGGGATGACGGCAGAGCCTGCCACAGAATCCTATGCCCCCTCCCAAGCTACTCTGCCTGACAGCAGGCACAGATCCACGAAGACCCATTGTGCCAGCAGAGCTCGACACAAGCTAAGGGAATTGATGTTCCCTTTTCCTGAGGTGGCTGTGGCAGCTGGTCCAGCACCACCAGATACAGCAGCAGCCATTTCTGCGCCACTGTACCTTGTGGCGCACCGACCAGACCATAGGATTAGGCTGCCCAGCAAACACTTTCCATGTACAATTAACAAGCAAAGGTGGATTTTTTTTAAAAAAAGACTAGCATACCGGAAAACAAAAAAGAGGATTAAAAATTGTCAAAGATATCTCAAGATAGCTAGCACACATAGAAAGGCCAGCTGCATGGACTGGGTGAATGAATCTTTATCAAGGAAAATGATACTTTTGACTTGTTCATAAACCTGTCTACCAAAACTGCATGCTACGGAAACTAAACTCAGGTGGACGTAGGTAAAGGTAGATGATCTTCCCACAAGGTAGATTATTAAAGTAAAACTTTTGAGAATTTTTGGAGGGGGAAAGTATTATTAATAAGAATACTTAGATACAGCATTTCAACTGGAGTAGTTCACAAAGTGGTTTACATAGTAAAATTAACTAATAAATGGTTCCCTCTCCACCAAGGGCTTATCTTGTATAGTCCACTGAACCCTGTGTTCTAAACAAGTATTGTGAAGTTTTCCTATTCCAAGCAGCCAATAGTATATGCAAAGGCTCTTACAAAAAGGGAACAAGTGTTCCCTTACTTTAAAGAGGCTTCCATGGCTTCCCCATCACTACAGAATGCAGTACACACCCCATTGGGATGGCAACATCAGGGCTGGAAAACTGGATAGAATTTGGCCCTAGCGCTCCCAAGGCTATGTTATCATCAGCTTCACAGTTTGCAGCCAAATCAAAAATAGTCTTCCTTGGTACTTAATGGAATATATTCACGCAGTACATTTGCATCACTGGACTTACCCGCACAAGGACTTTAAAAACACGTTTGGGTTGTTGGCTTAGATTTGTCTGAGCTGAAATTATTAGTGCCCAGGATTTGGACAAAAACAATAGATAAAAATGTAAACTAATCTAATACAGTACAAATGATATTAGATAATTTGGATCTCCTGGAGCAGGAGAGGGGGAAAAGGCCAGGATTTTCTCTTCTAATGGTTATCTAAAAATGTGTACTTACTTGCTAACCCATTTCCATGCTGCAATGAAGGGATGTTTTCACACTAGAGCAGAAGAGTTGGAAAAGGACATAGAAGGCAAGACAGACCTCATATTTCTCATAAGGACCTGTTGCATACGCCAATCAGAAAATGGATTGTGGGGAGAAGGGAGGGCCCGCTTTTGAATGATGGACTGATTTATCCAGAAGAAGGTACATAATACAGAATAAGCAAATAAACAAGCCACCTCTTTCCAGTCTATCCAGGCCCAGGGCTACATCTTGGGGAAAACAGCTGGTGCAAACATACCCTGAGGAGGAAACATCACCTTCAGGCTGCCTTGCCTTTCTCCAAGCCTTGTTTAATTAAGTACTTTGGCACCCTGCCCTCCATATTGCAGGGTGTCTTTGGCACTTGTCAGACAGAGTCAGATAAAGTCAGTCAATACAAAATGACAGACAGGAAACGGGAATGAGCTCAGTGAGCAAAATAAAGTGCACTTAGTCTTAGCCAAACAAGCCCTGTCAGAGCTTTGAAAGGTTAGCTCCAATTTTACTGCCCTTTCGCCTCAGAGCTCTGGCAGTTCTCAAAATGCAAGTCAAATGTATCTCCTCGGAATGGTACAGGCAGTCCTCCTGGTTTGTTTGAAAAGCCTGCGCAATACAAATTATTGTATTGACTGCCAATTCAAATTACGGCACAAATCCCCAGAGCTTGAATTAAAGGATGAACACCCACCGGGGGTGGGGGTTGAAAACATTTAACGCTATTTTCCTGAGTGTCTTCATAAATTAACATAACTGAGGGTGCAATCCTAATCTGGAGTTAAACTGGCCCAAATTAAGCCAGCAAAGTTTGGCCAGCACAAGGGCTACCGTAAAGCTCATTTGGACCACACTCAGACTCAGGAAGGATGGCGAACGTCTGTGTGCTGGACTCTCTGACTCCGAAAGTAATCCAAACATACTTTACGGTGTATCTTGTGCTGGCCAAACTTTGCTGGCCTAACTCCAGATTAGGATTGCGCTCTGAAATGCAGTAGTCAAACAGCAGTAACGTTGGCATATCAGTTCAAAGCGCTTGCACAGGCCTTGTATTGCTCAGTAAGATCCAGTTTTGTTCAGTGACATCCAAACAAGACTTGTTGTGCATGCAAACCAGCTGCACAGCAACTTGTATTGTTTTGGCGCAGTGCAGATCAAGGTGTCAGTGCATAATGGAAGAGAACACATCCATACTTACAGCAGGAATCTGTGTGTGGTCTTCTGCCTGCTTTTGTAGTGTGACAGAGGTCAGATGAAAGACTGGAGTTGTGTACTGCAGAGTGAAGGCACATGAATCCCTCCTCCAAACTGCTGTACTGACACACTGTTGGGATTTGGAACATAACATACTTAAGCTCTACCCCTGAAAAATACAAGCCTAACTGAGGACGCAATCTTAACCTGGAGTTAGGTCTCTGGCTTAGGAGAGTTGCAAAAAACCATAAAGTACATTTGAACCACTCTCGGAGTCAGGGAAGGCAGCACATGTCTGTGTGCCAGCCTCCCTGACTCAGAGTGTGTTGCAAATGAGCTGTACCTGATTGTTGGTACACTCCCTTGTGCCAGCCTAACTCTAGGTTAGGAGTTTGTCCTGGGCCTATTTTGCATTCTCGGCAGCTGCTTTCAGCCTTTATGAACTCTGCAACATCTGAATCCTGTATTTTATGCAGAGGAGGCAAAACTGCCCATTTCAATTCTTCCCCAGCTCCATCAATGACCAACTAGCAGAGCACCCACAGTGAAGGGCATTGTCCAGTGAAACAAAACAGATGTGGAAAAGCAGGTAGGAAGCAAGGTGACCTGAATCTGGGATAAGCCTAGAATTCATAGCCCAAGAGTGGGCAAAGTTGTCCCATCAAACCGCTCCCAACCGCATCACAAAAGGCCAGCTTCAGCTGATTTGCACCTGGGGAATTATGTGGTGGTCATACAGCCCAAGAAGAGCCTACTAGTGGAGTGTGTGGCTTCCTTCACCCTTCCTCTACCGCCACCCACATGGTCTTAAACTAGAGACTTCCAACAAGTTGGGGACTCACTCTCATCCTCATCACCCCGTTCTTTTCCCCACAAGCACTATGCCAAATTTGTGTGATGGTCTATTTTCAGTGCAATGCAGCCCTCTTGCCATTTTGTACCTCACACCTGTTATTGTACTGATCTGCTATTGCACTGGTGCCCTCCTTTCTTAACTTTCCCCCAGTCCCATTGCTGAAAATGGATCTATAATCTGAGGCACATTAAAGATTCCTGCACAAGTAGGAAGATTTTTGTTGAAAGTGTATGCACTTGGCTTGAAAAATTGCAGAATTAAAAGCTCCTTAGTATGCTAATATATGTATGCTACAGTCAATTGAAATATTCTTCTTTAAAACCCCACAGCTGTGTGTGGATGGGCGGCCCCCCCAACAAACAGTTTCATCCCCCCATCACAAAAATAGAGGACAGTATGGTATGTGTAAAAATTATGCTCTCCCCCCTCCACATACAGCTCAGCACTGTTAAACTCTAGATTGTAAGCTCCTTGGGGCAGGGATATACCTTATTTACGTATGCTGCAACACACCATGTGCAGTTATTACAGTGCAAAAACAAAATGTATAATGATCAGCAAGGAGGGAAGAGGGCAGTGGCAAGAGGTTTGGTGCTCACAAGTGTAAGTACTGTGTGGCATTTGCCAGAGAAGGGTATCTTAATTGCAATGCGAAACATGCCTCTGCAGTCCTCCTGTGCAGGAGCACACACCACTCAGCCCTTTGTGCAAGCTGGCAACTTGAGGCTCCAGCACTGGTGACAGCAGATGCTAGGTTAATTTGAGAGCTCTCCTTTGCACTTTAATGGGGCTGCACTTGACTGCTTGCCAAAGCAACGTCCTGCAAGTTTATTACCATTGGCCCAGGAGGGCTCACTCTTCATCCTGGGCATGAATGTGTCCATTAGTTTGCCATGAAACACAATCCTAGAAATAGCATCACAAAAGCCCATGGGAAATTCAAGTGGCTGTAGTCACGGCAGTCGACAGCGTTATGAAAATGAAAAGTAACGACAAGGATTCCTCCTAACCATGACTTTAATTTAGAGCATGGGAGGTGAGCTCAAGGACAGACTGCCGGGTGCCCTTGTGAGTTAGCTTGAACATACTTGAAGCAAGTAAGAGTCGGCTGTTCTAAAGGATTTGGTCATTGAACTGGGCAACCTTTCTTTTTTTTTTTTTCTTGGCCTAACGCTACGAATAAAAAGGTAATTTTCAAACTATAGCCTTGCTATTATCAGTGGAAAGCAGACAACAGATTTGAAGCCCAGGATGCTGTCTCCCAAGCGTGGAACCCAATCATTACATCAATAGTATCACTTTCTACATTTTCATTGGGACAATAAGGACAAAATGAAGTGAATTCATTTTGTAATCCCCAACAATATGGTTGCATTGCTCTATGCTATTTGTGCTTCAGCAGTTTTCATCGACAACTAGCAGCATATATGAGCAATGATATTCACTAAAAAAATTAGTATGGTTTTCACCACAAAATTGATACATTCGTATTGCCACCGTAATGACAGGATATCACGATGGTGATGATTTTAGATGTCTAAATGTTTTTGCTAAATGAGGATGTTTCCTAGATTGATTCTTTTACTTACGTTGCCACAAAGCATGGGAATTTCTTCAGTCTTCCATTACAGACTGTAACTCCTTGCTAACCCAGGTTCTCGTTTAGCATGCTGAACTGAGTCCAGACAATCGTTAGGATTATTTTGGATAGTTCTGTAAATAGCAGCCGGTCCCCGTGAATCTGTTTTACAGTAATCTCTCTACAAATCTCCATCCTCTATCCCAAGACAAGATAAAAACTATAAGTTCAAAACTATAAAATGGCCCTGTCACCTTGATCAATTAGGAAAGAGTCATAAGGCCCATAAGATTGATTAATATTTCCATTAATTTTTTTTAAAAAAAATTAAAAGTAGCTGTAAGAAAGTGAATTGGATTGGGGCTCTGCTTCTAGGAAAGGGGGGTTTAGGGCCCAATCCTATGCTTCCCTAGCACCCAGGGTACAGCCATGCTGAAATGGCTACTGCTATATCCTATGGGGCCAGGGAAGCAGCCACAGGTCTCCTTGGGGTATGGGAACAAACATTCCCTTACCGAGTGTCAACCCACGGTAGCCCCAATGGGTCTATGTGGATCTACACCCAAGTCTGAGCAAGCGCAAAACTGAGGAGATGCGTTTTTGGACTCCCGGATCAGGAAGGAGCACCGTATATAGTGGCACAGTCTGCTGCTGTCTCCATTCTCTTCCAGGCCCAATTCCTGCCTTTCCCTGCCCCAAAAAGCTTTCTTTCAGCCAGTGGTGAAACCAGGGAGGCTCTGGTACTGGATCCCAGTATCGTTACTGCCGGAGCTGGAGTAACATCCAGAACTTTTTATTACACTGAAACCGGCAGTAAGACTAGTACACATGGGGGTAATGCTGCCCCTACTTTCTTTCCTTATCTAACACACACACACTTTTGAAACTCCTATTTGCTCCAGTGAAACCCACTGTTTTCTCCACCTGGGCAAATAGAAATTCCAGAGGAGCCATTTAAAACCCTCCTTATGACTTCCATTTGGTCCCTACACACACACACACACACACACACACACACACACACACACAGAGTGGGGAAAACATCAGCATTAGGAGATTTGGTCATATATTTCTAATACCTTGTCTGATTTGCCCCTGAGGCTCGTGGAGATCTTGAAGTAGTAATAATTTCAGGGATATTAAAGTACCCATTCCAAAAATGGAAAGCATGAAGTTCTACTGACCTTCAGAAGGGTGGGAGATGTAAAGGAGACCCAAAGAGCATCTCAAGATGGCTAACTTCTCCTATAGGCCAGATGTGTTCAGGCCTCTGATTCCCATGTTCCAAATCTAAGCAAACAAACTATCATTGCAATGATGCAGCTTTGAGTCTTACACTCAGTCGGGCCTATCCATGGGTGATTACAGATTCAAAGAGCAAAACTGTAATACCCCTTTGTCACTGTCTGGGTATGAGTATAACCCAAATTGGGAAAATCTTAAATGCACCCCTCTGGATTAATGCACAGGTGACCTGAAATTTGTCCAGTTCTGTATACGCTTTCCATTGTTTACCACTCTCTTTGTCATTTGGTTTAACTGAATGGTTGGATTTGGTTGCCAGCAGTCACACCTTGTCACATGTTGTGTAACATTATAGCCGTACAAGCACTTGTTCAGTCTCACACATGTAGATGGTAGCACTGCAAGGTAGCACTGTTTCATGGCATCCATGGTCTTAAATTCCCATTTATATGATTCTGGATGAAATAAAGTGAACTTGGAATAAACACACAAGTTGTTTGTGTTTTTGACACACAAAAAGGTAGTCTTGTGGTCCTGGACTACACAGTAAGAGATGGGTTCAAAAGTTGGCCTGACCAGGAACTGGACAAATCCCTCAGCTCTGTTGGCAGCAGAAGTGCCCAGTGAGTTGCCATGGTGATACAATGTGGGCCCAGTGGAAAGCTTTGCTCCAGGCCTCAGGAACCTAGCACCAGCAAGGAATAACTGGATCCAAAATGGTTCAAATATGAGAATACTGATATTTTAATGCTTGATACTTTGTCCCCGGCCACACGTCAGCACTTTCTGAACATATTGTGAACTTGACAAAATTCATAAGGCCGCCTGTATTTACAGAATAATCCATGATTCAACCTACATTTTAGTAGCGGCCCTATGATGATATATTTGCAACAAAGGGAAGAAAGAAAACAGTAGGGTGAGTGTACAGCCTTTCATAAACACCACCACTTGCAGTTGATAGCCATACAGTTTCTCATACCTATAATACTAGCCTTTTGTTACCCGGCGTTGCCCGGGGGACAAAGTATCCCCAGCCTCTATTAGGAGAAGGAATGAATACAGGGACAGAAGCAAGCAAAAGAGCGTAATGAAATTGTCACACTCACTGAATTAGCCCTCTGGAAATAGGTCCCTCTCAGATCCGACTGGGTGCTGGAACTCTCGGGATCATTTGCAACTCTGCCACGCAGGCAGTGCAAACCAGTTTCACTTTCGCTTTGGGTTAGTCCCTGTGTATCTCATAACCTGCAGAATCGTTTGTGACCACAGGGTGGCAGCAGACCTCTAGTCCAATGCAATCCCCTTGGTTTCTGACGATCTGGCCCCCCTCCCCAAAAAACGGGGGGCTGTAGTGGGGTCTTACCCCCGCAGTGTTTTTTGCCAGGCCGCAAGGTACGTGTGTGCCAAGTTTCGTGCGGATTGGTCCCAGCGTTGAGAAGCCTATTCAGAACATACATACCCGCATACATACATACCCACACACACACCCACGTCCGTTTTTATATAGATAGATATAGGGGTAATTCTAACTCAAAACAAAATTATTAATAATAGTAATTGTAATCTACCTTTCCTCCAAGGAGGTTAGAATGGAATAAATGGGGTTTCTAGTGGGTAAAACTGCAGTGCCTTGCCTGAGGCTGCACACTGAAATTCATGGTTGAGTAGGATTTGAACCCTTCTCTCTGCAGCATGTCCAACATTCTATCCACTACCCGACTGCTTCTCTAATCATATCATATTTATTTGAATTTATACCTGCCTTGCCCTCCAAATATATGGAACCCTCAAGGCGACTTCCAACAGAGAGAAAAAAAAATCAAAAATAGGAATTAATTTTAAGTGCAAAGATAATAACAATCCATAAAGAATAATAAAATATAATAAACTACAACCACAAACCCCCAAAGTAACTGGAAAAGCCAGGTGGAAAAGTCTTCACCTCTTGCTGAAATGCTAAATAAAAGGGGGGATTTCTAATCTGCTCCTCATTGTCATCACTCTCACCTCCACCATTTGATACTGGATTTACTGTGATTTGTAATTCTGACACTGTGATATACATGAGAAGCCTTGCAGAGCCACTTGTGTGTCCATTTTGCTCTTGAGATTGAACTAGGAGAGCCAAATAAGGGGGAGATTGGAGAGAAAATGATAGAAACCATATTAGATGAGAGTTAGAAATCACTTTGATTTTTTTTCTTTCCTCCTCATAAAAATAAAAGTGAGGTCACAAAGGCAATACAAAGCCACGTTTGTAAATCAGAGAGGGAGGGAGCACATTTCTCCCTTAAGGAGAGTTTGATTATGTTTTTACTGCTTGTCTTGAATGCCTTTTGCAAAGAAAAATGTTGGTTTATAAATAAGCCAAATAAAACCTTATTTCCAACATCACTCCCTGCCATCAAACAGAAGTCACTAAAGGCTATCCAAATTTCCAGCAGTGATGCAGCCATGCCAATGGGGCATGCACTGCATCCTGCAGTAGGGGGGAAGCATGTTTGTTCCCTTACCTTGCAGCTGTCTTGCATCTGCATCTGTGCTGTGTTGGACAGGTTTGGGCCCTAAGGTGTTCTCAACTGGTGCCACTTGTAATGGCTCAAATACTGTGACCTGCCTTGCTGAGGCAGTACTAAACAATACTGGCCACATCATGTTGGGCCTGCTGTCCTGTGAATAGCTTTTGGCATAGCTGGAGTGACACACACACAAAAAAAAAACCCACTTGGATGTGCACTAATAGTGCAGTCTTTCCCATGGAATGAGCAACTCTCCCTCCCAGCAGAGTGCAAATTCCACAAACCCAAACAATCTGCCCTGCTCACATGGTTGGGTCACTTAGACATGAACCTGCACATACAAGACATCTTCACAGTACAGGAAGCCCACAAATACATAGGATACCATGTAGAAGACAGTGGAATATATTCCACTCCTTAATTGTTCTGGGAAGGTGCCCTTTGCTCCACAACTACAACTGACACTAATATCAGTAAGGGAGGAAGGCAACTCCATCCAGGGGCATAGTGGTGCAGGCAGACTGCACTTGACAAGCTTTAAGGGGCCAACAAGCTAAGCTTAACACTAGTGGCCAAAATTGTAAAAAACCTTGGCAATTTGATGCATAATGGAGTGAAAAAAACAGAGTGTGATATCTTTATTCTATCAAAAGTTATGGCCAAAAAATTCAAGAAAACCAAAAAACAACTGTGATGTCACTTCCTGTAATGGCATCACTTCCTGGACATCATTTTGCCTTCTGTACTGGGCTTCACTTTCATTAGTTACGCCCCTGACTCCATCAACCACCAGGAGTGACAAGGGCCCCAATGTCCACACTAGGCTAACTAGTTTCCCCTCCAGAGCGGCCTCAGAGATAGGCAAGAGGGAGGGGGTTCAATCACCCACTGGGCCTCCTCTCTTCCAGCAGCTTTGACTGGGATCACCGGCTAGCCAGCCTCCTCCAGACTGCCCTGATCACTGGCTTAGCTCCAAACTAAGTCTAGCAACAACAAACCCCACCACCAAACAATAGGCAGTCAGCTTGCCCAAGCCACAACTGCCTCCTCCACTTGGTGGCTCCAGGGGCGTGGCAGACATACAATAACTCTCAATGGTTATTCCCCACAATAACCTTACCTTTCTTTATCCAGTCTCCTTTCAGCCAGTCCCTCACTCCTTCAGGCAGGCTGTCCAGGCAGCAGTCCATCAGTCCAGCAATCCGTCCATCCAGCACTCCATCTGTCCAATGCCTACCTGGTACCCTCCTCCGGCACCTTCCCTAGTACCATCCTCCAGCACCTATCCAGCTCCTGCCTCCAGCTTTATACTGAGGCCAGCCAATCCCTGTCTGTTGCTAGGCAGACTCTAGCATCAGCCACGCCCATCTGCACCTGTGCTGGCCTCCCTTCATAGCCAGGGGCCTCATCAGCCTACACAGCTGTACTCCCAAGGCTTGCAAAGACCTTGGGGGTTAACCCTATAATCCCTGGCCAATCTGGGACAAAGGGCCATTGCTGATACTACTCCCTATCTCCTCGGGGTACCTCCTGCCTTTTCCAGTACAGGGAGTCATGGGGGGGGGGCGGGGTGGAGAGCATATCACTCCCATTCTTCAGGAACTACCTTCCTTTGCTTGTGCTCTCAGGACCAATTCAAGGTGCTAGTTGTTACCTTTAAGTCCTTTTATAGTTGAGTGCTCTTATGATTGGGCAGTTGATGTTTACCTTAATACGCTCCATGCCATAGGAGCTTAAGATCTTCAGGGGTGGCTCTGCTCCATGTGCTATCATGGAGCAAGTTCCAACTGGTGCTTTCTTCTCTGTGATACCATCCCCAATTGTCTTCTCTGTGACACCATCCCCAATTGTGGAACTTTCTGTCTCAGAACCCATTCTCTTGCCCTCAACCACTCAAACATAATATAAAACAAGGTTAGCCAGCAGCCAGGGCTACAGTCATGGAAGTACAAAAATTGCTTTTTTAAAAAAGTGCTCAAAATATTCCCCTTTTGCCCAAGTTTTTTTTGCCTTGGGAAGCTGAGCTGTTCTGTGCTGCTGCCAAAATATTGTATTGTGGTCACCCTTGGACTACTTATTGAATTGCTGAGTTTGTTCTTACGTTGTTTGTTTTTATGCATTTATATTCTTGTTAGCCACATTGGGCCTATCAAGCAAAAGGCAGGAGAGAAAATCAAAACAATAAATAAGACACAAGGAAGGCATTCTGAGCATGCACAACTTCCCCTCACTTGTTAAGCACAAAGGGCTATTTGCCAGGGTTACATGTGCCAGGGTTACAGTAGAGCTACCATAATCTAGATACCAGGTTACTCCATTAAAAAAAATTTTCAGGATCAATTTAATGGCCATTATATTTGGTCAACCCTGAGCCACGTAGTGGAATTTTATCAGGGAGTACTTTAGTGCCCCTCCCTTCAAATGAGAATTTGGCTCCTGGTGCCCATTTTTTTTACCTCAGGTCAGGTACAATATACCCCCGTCACCCATCTCTTAGAAGGCCAATTTTTAAACCAAGACCAATTTTTCACATGTGAAAACACAGCCAAAGAAAACAAAGCAGGGATTTTGAAGAAAATACAATTCCAGTTACAGTGGCAGAAAATTTACAGGATCAGAAAATGCAAGGGAGGTAACAAAATATTGTTGATTATGGATATGTCAATAGTCAAAGAGCTATTGCTCAAATTTTTAGTCCACATCTGAGTTTAGATATTGAGAGGTGTTTGTGTGATGCGTTTCATTTCAGTGCTTGGCTGCACAAATATATAGATTCTGGTAGGCATTCTGATGGAGAACCAAGGAGCACTAGAAATGAATCAACTATCACTGACAGTGGTGATTTCTTCTCAAGACGAAAACCTGAAGCAACTTTAAAACTATCTGTTATTAGCGCTTTAGCCATTGAAGCCTCTGAAACCGAACCAATTGCCGTCAGTAGGGCTACACAGGACATAAATCAGACCACACTATTTTCCTCTGTCGTTGATGTACGTGAATCAACCTGCCCTTCAGGGGGAAAGTTGTACTACTTCCTATATGTCTTTCTGCTTGTGAGAATTCATTACTGTTACCTCAAGTGAGGCTGCAGGTCCTTTCTGCAACCTTATAGGAGGTTATAAAGGATCAGATGACTCATACCATAAATACATACAGTAAAAGCATAAGGAGGCAATCACTGGCAATTGTATTACTAAAGGAACAGGCCATAAAAGGTCAGAAGGAGTTTGGGCATCTCTGCTTCTCCATGCATTCGTCAGAAGAATTTCAGAACTAGAAACAAGAACTAGCTTTGAAAGCAATCTTGAACATACCATCTGTAAGCGCACTTCCTCCCAAACAACAATTTTTTTCTAATTATGCGACTAAAAGTCTGACCTCAAAAGTGTAGCCAACTGTCAACCATTAAAACACCATGGAAAGTAAAATTGCTTTCCAAATCTCCTCTCCTAGAGTCAGACCCCAGAGTCAGATAGAGATCGCCCTGTCAAAAAGACCTTTCACTTCCTCTTACAGAAGGTACAGCCTATTGTTGAGAGGTTGATTTCAGAGGGTGGACTGAAGTTTCATGACCATTCTGTGACATCACAGCAGCTCAGGAAATTGGTGTCAGAAGCCTCAGTGCACCTTCTGAAAGATCCCTTAGAGAATTACAGCACAGGTGCAGTCCTAACCTGGAGTTAGGCCAGAATAGTTTGGCTGGCACAAGGGACACCGTAAAGCGCATTTGGACCACTCTTGGAGTCAGGGACAATGGCTCACATCTGTGTGCTGGCCTCTCTGAGAGTGCTCCAAACATACTTTACAGTGTCTCTTGTGCTGGAGAAACTTTGTTGGCCTAACTGCACCGGCCAAATCCAGTTAGGATTGCACCCTAAATATATATGTTATATCAAAAGTGTGTAGAGAGATGAACATATTTTTTAATCTTGAAATGAGGATTTCTGCTATGAACATGCACACCATGTTTCTTGTAACCAGAATATTTTGCATGGGAGATCTCTCATTACAGGTTAAAAAGATAAACAGAAAATGCCACACCTTACTTGGCCATCTGCCAGGTGCATATAAACAATACAGAACGTACTCCTTGGTATTATTGCTCCTGATATCAGAGCCATGCAATATTGTGTAGGTGTGGGAACAGTCAGAAAAATGCAGAAGCATAATGTGACCCAACCTGAACCCTCAGAATAGGCTGGGATGCAAACTGACTTAAGCCAATAAATTGGATATTTGATTTTTATCCAAAAGAACTACATACATATGTCCCACATACACTGTCGGCAAACTTAGCTTTAGCTCATCTCCTTTACACAGTTCAGCTACTGTTCCCTACCTGTCTAAAGAAACATTGACAAGAACAGGGTAAATTTTTCTCAGCAAGCATGAAAGACACTATAAATATCAAATGGTCAAAAGTGGATGCCCCATAGTAGCCAACTAAAGAGACCTTCGCTAGATAATAGAAGAGGAACGAGAGCTCCCACCGGTACATCACAGCCGTTTACTACACCAGCATCATTTTTCATCAAGTGCAGTTCCACAAGCTTCACCTGAATGCCATTCTTCCAGAGTCTTCACTGAAATCCGTAGTCCTTTCAGCAAGTCTCAGCTAATCCCTACCCCACATAATCACTGACCTTATTGCTGAACCAAAAAAAAAAATTTCATTCACTTAGATTATCCAACTCTGAGAGGCTTAACACATGAGAAGTCTGACTCCCTGTCCCAGATACTTCAGAGCTTCAACATTTTGAGGCAAACCAGAAATGCACACACAAGACATCTGTACTCAGGCTTTTCAGAAGTCACCAGGGTTTTAAACCAAGGAGGCTCCCTACAATGAAATAATCTTTAAGTGAGAAAGCACACCATGTAATGAGAAAATGTAGGAAGCGGCACCAGACACAAAACATAATTTCTGCTTGGATGGCAGGGGAGCTGCTTATAATTCCTTCATGATCTTGGAGATGAAATCAGGACACAGCTCAGAGTCCTTGGTGAAGTTACAGCAGATTTGTCCTTATTTTTCTGGTGGCGAGCATGCAATCAGTTAAGTGCCGCTCTGAAGCAAAAAGTGTACTAACATCTTCTGATTTTACTTACTAACCTAGCTGGAAAAGTGGTTATTTACGCTCGTTCTCACTGTCCTCTGCATGTATGCATCTTTGCAAATGTCTGGAGTTTTTGCTTGATTGACTACTAAATTATACACTGGCATGAATATGGATTGATTTGGGCTTATAGCCCACTCTATGCAAGGCATCAGCCTCATGAAATATGAAGGAAACATGCAGCCCTGTGTTCTGAAGGCTTACTGTATGTTGAGACAGCAGCACTTAAATTCAGTCCAGGCAAGGGATGGTTGAGACCATTAAAGGAAAGGGGGGCAAGAAAGATCCATAAAATCACAGCCACTTACCTGCAAGCATGCTAGCAGCCATCAACGCCCTGAGTAAAGACAGCCTCCCACAATCTGCTCTTCCCCAAGAACTATGCAATTGACTCAGGGGCAGCCACTTGTCCTCAGGTGTAGGCAGTACTCAAATATGAGACAGAAAGAGGAAATAAGGAATAAGGAAAGAGGACATATCCAAGGGAGAAATAGAAATAGAAGTGCAGAGTGAAAGTAAGAGAGGTAACAGAAGAGCTTTGATTCCTCAGCCACTCCCGAAGTGAAGTCAGCTGCACCACCAGGCCAAGACCCACACAATAAAGGGAGGCCAGAAGCCTAGGAAAACCATGACACAGCACAAGCCTGCTACAAGCACAAGTAGACAAGCACAGCATGTCTACTCAGATGTAAGTCCCATTGAGTTCAATGGGACTTACTCCCAGGTAAGCTTGTATAGGATTGCTGCATGAGAGCACTGCAGAGAAGAAGGGCCCTTGGCCTGACCTCATTTTCACCCCCCTCCCCCGCAATATGCACAGCAATATAAGCCATCAAATGTGCCAGGGCAATCACTAACCATAGATCATAGATATTTTTAGATATATATTAACCAGGGATTTTTACTCCTTTTTCCTTTGAGGCTGTTGACAAACCTCAAAGTGAAGACACTGAAAACCTATTTATGTTTGGGCAGGCATGTGTAGTCCCTACAATGGAAAAACATGATCCTGAGGAATATCATCCATATTTTGGTTCTAGCTACAAGGGCCAATGCTCACACTGTAGCCCTCACTGCTGAGTTACAGGTTACTACACCATGAATTCTCCTTCTAGCATTAGATGGCATCTTTGTAGACAGACTTGCATCATAAGGAACAGGTAATTGGAAAACAGGCCACAGTTGTTAAAACAAAACAACTGCTACAGACAGTTAACAAAAGAACTGTGACAGATGTGCAATTTCCATCTGACTCCAAACATGGACAACCCCTGGAGTTCTGACTCCAGAAAAATGACTGGGGGGGGGGAGAGAGAGAGAGAGCAAGCGAGAGAGCGAGCGAGAGAGAGAGAGAGAGAGCACATATGAGCATGGGCACTGGTGCAATCATGCACAAGCAGTCTCTATCCCCCACGCTGGGATCCTTGCATTAGATACACCCACAACAATTCTGCTGAACTCCTCTTATGCATGCAATCTCAGGGTATTCACTATTATGTAGTATCAGGAATAGAAATAGAAATATAAATTTATTTGTCATTGTACACGTTTACACATGTACAACGAAATTAGGTGCTTTCGCATGGTAAAAACAAAGACCAAACAAAACAAAGATCAGAACAGAACATCACATACAGTCACCACTTTGCTTAAAACTCTACTCAACATATCACTATACCACCGCATATAATCTAGACACTGCACTAGGACAGAAGCTAATAATAATACTGACAGGAATATTTTATGATAAAGTATTAAGAGGATGTGGTGGCGCAGCGGGTTAATCCGCTGTTGCTGGGCTTTCCAACCGGAAGGTTGGGAGTTCAAGACTGCACGACCGAGTGAGCTCCCGTTGCTTGTCCCAGCTCCTGCCAACCTAGCAGTTTGAAAGCACCTAAATGCAAGTAGATAAACAGGGACCACTTAGGTGGGAAGGTAATGGCGTTCCGTGGGCTATGGCATATAGTCATAGATAGATAATTTTATTGGCCAAGTATGTAAACCATACCTGGAATTTGATACGGCTACCAGCTACATACATACAGTACTACACATACATAATGAACAATAAATACACTGAACAAATAAGGGCATTATTCAGAATAAAACACTGCCTCAACCTCCAAGTCACCTCAGCATAATTACAAGTCCAGCAGTTTAATGGCACAGGTAAGGGGAAAAAACTATTTTTGTGCCTAGATGTTTTGGTATACAGAGTCCTATATCGACGACCAGAAGGAAGAAGGTCGAACAAATTATGACCAGGGTGTAAAGGACCTGCAGCAATATTCACTGCTCGCTTTTTGACCTGAGCAGTATACAAGTCCTCTATTGAGGGCAGGCCAGTTCTAATTATTTTTTCAGCAGTTCTAACAGTCCTCTGGAGCCTTTGCTTATCCAGTTTGGTTGCCGAACCGAACCAAACAGTTATGGAATTACAGAGGATAGATTCAATAATACCTCTGTAAAATTGGACAAGCAGCTTTCGAGGCAAGTTAAATTTCCTAAGTTGACGCAGGAAATACAGTCTCTGATGAGCTTTTTAAATAATACATTAGTTGACCATATCAGGTCCCAAGAGAGTACAGAACCCAAAAACTTGAACAACTCCACCACAGAAACCGTACTGCTTAAGATGGAAAGTGGAAGTAAAGGAGGGGGTGCTTTCTAAAGTCTACTATCATCTCCACAGTTTTTTGTGAGTTGTTACTGCTCACCACGAAACAAGTTGCTCAACTTCCCGTCTGTATGCAGACTCATCACCGTCCTTAATAAGACCAATGATCATTGTTACGTCTGCAAACTTTAAGATCTTAACAGAGGGGTCCATTGAGGTGCAGTCATTTGTATAAAGGGAGAAAAGCAGCGGAGAGAGCACACACCCTTGAGGAGCTCCCATGCTAACTGTACAAATATTAGATGTCATTTTCCCCAGCCTCACCTGCTGCTTCCTATCTGTCAGAAAGCTATATATCCATTGACAGACAGGAGCAGGTGCGTTTAGATGGATCAATTTAGAATACAAATTAGATGGAATCACACCGGTCACATGACCATGGAAGCTTGTCCTCAGACAAAATGCCGGCTCTACAGACTTTGAAACGGAGATGAGCACCGCCCCCTACAGTTGGTCAGGACTAGACCATTCGGTCATGGGGAAACCTTTACCTTACTATATTAAAGATAAACCGTTGTCTGGAGGCAATTGGGGACTGGATATGGGTAAACAAGATGAAATAAAATCCTAATAAGACAGACATTCTCCTGGTCCAGAAGGCACAACTTGGGTATTGGACTCCTGCCCTGTTCTGAATGGGGTTGCACTCCCTCTGAAGGAGCAGGTCTGCAGTTTGGGGGTTCTCTTGGATCCGCAGCTGTTGCTGGACTCCCAGGTGGCGGCTGTGGCCCAGGGAGCCTTTGCTCAGCTTTGGCTGATTCGCCAGCTGCAACCATACCTGGGTCGCTCAGGCCTGGCCACGGTGACCCTTGCCCTTGTGACATCAAGTTTAGATTACTGCAATATACACACTTTACGAGGGGCTGCCTCTGAAGATGGTCCAGAAACTGCAATTAGTGCAGAACGTGGCTGCCTGTGGTTGCTGGGGCTCTTTGGTTCGACCCAATCAAGCCATTGCTTCAGTGGGTTCCCTGCAGTTATCATATGGTCTTGTGCAATCCACAAGTTTTAAGACAGGGGTGTTGGGATGCAGCCCCCAGAAGCAATATCTCCTCCACCACCACCCCCATTATAACCGAGCTCTCCCACTGATTCTTGGGTTCCTATCTTGAAATTATGAACAAGATTTGCACATTTTCTCAAAGTGCTGATTTCTGGCCATCATCTGCTTAATGATGTCACATCCTGCTTAATGATGTCACTTCCGGCTCTCAGCACGCATCATGAATGCTGTTTGGCCCACTGTATGAAATACGTTTGACACCCCTGTTCTAAGACTATGTCCACCAATGCATGCACTTTTAAGAATCATCAGTTCAATATTTCACAAAGACTGGAATATGCCCAAACAAGTTTACATCCTTGTCAGCTTGCAAACGTTCGAATACAAAAAACTAAAAACACTTTACAAGTAGTTGATTCACTAGTTTAAACTTCAAGCTTGGTTTGCTGGTTCAGGTTTGTGCTCTCAGTTCTGCTTGCCAACATTCAGCAGGGGAGTTCAGCATTTCAGGCCGCCCTGGCTGAATGCCTGCAACATTGCTAGCTGTGATAAGAAGGAGAAACAGCAAATGTCCTCTGTCACCAAGAGCCCTTGCATGCATTCCCCCCCCCCCCGTAGATCACTGGGGTTTTGTGGTACACTAATGGCTCCAAGCTAGTAAAAAACAGCTTTCCAAATACTGGGAGGTTGGCAGTGGCAGAAGAGACATTTGAGAAAGTCCATAAGTTCCTTAACTTTATTCCTCTAGTCTGGAGAAAATTAGCCTGGCTGGTTTCTTTCTTTTTTCCCCCCCCAAGAAGCTGGTATAATTCTACGACACAGATGGCTGATCATCTAAATGTGTAATAGCATCTTTGAAGTCGTCCTAAGGCAAAAAAGCACTTGTGACAAGCATTATTTGCTGAAACAAATTCCACTTAATTAAGACACAAAGGCTGCAGTGAAAGACATCCCAGCTTGTCAACAGAACTAACTGTTACAAATGTTGCTGGGGGTTATGCTTTGCAACTGTTCTTAATAGTAAAGGACAGGAAGCCTTTGAAGAATTTCCCAAGTACCCAATGCGTCCTTGCTAAGTTTGTTGACTTTCATTTTGCGTCTTCAACTTGAGAGACAGAGCTGCATGTTGCTGCTGCTCCTGCAGAACCCCTTAATATTGAGAACCCTGGAGAGTCTACTTATAAAAAGGAGGGCAGCAGGAATACAAGAGTCCAGCACTGCTGCCCCAATCACAGTCTTCTCCAGAACAAGTTATGGAGGAAAAGACCAATAAACCTCATGCATTTTTAGTGCATTTTACTTCCCTGACACATTTTCAGAGTTTGTAGGTCTGTATTTTTAGGCACGTTGTTTATGATGATGATGCAATTTATTTGTCACCTTTCTTTCTAATGTTGTAAGCCGCCTTGGGTGCCCATGGGGCAGAAAGGCGGGATATAAATCAAATTAATAATAAATAATAATAAATTCTCAATAGACGCAAGGCGATTTACATAGGCAGGCTGAGCATAAATATATTTTTCAATTTTTTTTCTACAAGTATTATTCCAGTCTTCTAGAACCTCCATTTCTCCAGGTGTTTTCCTTCATAGTACAGTCATAGAATCATAGAATTGGAAGGGACCTACAGGATCATCTAGTCCAACCCCCTGCCTGTAGCAGGAAATCCTCTTACAGCATCTCCAGCAGGTGCCTGTCAAGCCTCTGCTTGAAGGTCTCCAATGAGGGAGAATCTACCACCTCCCTTGGCAACCTGTTCCATTGTCGAACTGCCCTTATCATTCCTGATAGCCAACCAGAATCCACAGTTTCCGGCGTCGCCGAGATGAGCGGCGACGTTCCCGACGCTGTTGGAGTCCAGGTTCAGCCCCCCCTCTATGTGGGGGGCAAGAAGGGGTGCGAAACAAAACATCAGCCATGCCCTGCTGGAACGCCTGGACCGATTGGCACCAAACCCGGCATGCGGAAGCCTAGCGGCCTGGCCACAAACACTGCAGGGGTCGGGGGGCCCTACACCCCCGGGGGCAGGGGTGCGCAGGGGGCCCCACATGAAGACGGCCGAAAACGGCCAAAATCAGCATCGAGTCTGTAGTTTCCGGGGTCGCCGAGACGAGCAGGGCCACTCCCATCATGCAATGCTTCCAATTTGCCTATACAACTGGGGTGAGTGTGCGCATGCTAATCTCCCATGCAAATCAGAAGCATTGCATGATGGTCTCTGCTCACATGTGGCTTTTTCAGACACTGACGCAGGTTGCTAAAAGTGGAGACACAGGGATTTCAAACTGTACTCAGCAAACATAAAGAACCAACTACATAAGAACTAAGGCTGAGCTCACCATAACCTTAAAAGTTATGAAGCTTATATATCCATGAAGCTTATAGAACTGGCTTTTAGGCTACTTTAAAGATGCCTTGGCACTTTAAAGATGTTATGAATGGATTGGGGAAGGTCCACGCAGTTCTGGGGGCGCCCCATCCCCCACTCTAAGAAGCGGTAGGGGACGCCTCACTCCCGCCAGCTGTTTAAGGCCAGCGGGAGCTTAGCAGAACACAGTGTAGGGCCTGGGGAGTTGTGGGGGCGTGGCGGGCGCCATGCTAATGGCGCCCACACCCAAGATGGCACCCATGGCTCGTGCCACCCTTTGCATCTCCTAGATCCGCCACTGCTGAGGATACAGTATCCATCATTAATGTATTTATCTTTTTTTTTAAAAAAAAAATCAAACTCTGCCACTCATAATTTCTCAAACAGAACATTTTGGACTAAAGGTATCAGATATGTAGTTTTACTAACTTCATCCAGGTCACTTTAGCCATTTTCCTTGGTGCTACTTTCTTAAATAAGTCTGCATACAAGCAGATTTGAGGAAGCAGTCAAAGGGCAGACTGATAGAAGCAGATGGCTTGGTATTCACGGCTTCCCATATGGTGGTAAAACCATTCAAGAGGAAATAATGCATTGAGTCAATGTGTTCAGGCTGAAATGAATGATGTCAAAACTATAATTTCAGTCAATGTTCATTATACTATCAGACAACTGAGTTCAGTTTAAGAATTTTTTAACAGACATTACAAGTAGACTGGGAATGTAAGCTGCACACAATTCATATTTTGTGAGAGATACAATATTTTATACCTCATTCACATCTGAGCACCCTTCAGGAAATTAAATTGTATACTCAGATCCTAAGAATGTAGTATGTTTCTTTTTAATTCAGAGTGAGATTCTCTTACCCATCCAAGCCTCCATGTAATGGTGAATATAATGTAATGTAATGTTAAAATTCCTACAGGAACTCAAGCCTGATTGCTCCCTGGAAGGACAAATCCTTAAAGCTGAAGCTCAAATACTTTGGCCACCTCATGAGAAGAGAGGACTCTTTAGAAAAGACCCTCATGCTGGGAAAGATGGAAGGCAAAAGGAGAAGGGGGCGGCAGAGGATGATATGGTTAGACAGTGTCACCGAAGCGATGAACATGAAATTGGGCGAACTCAGGAAGCTAGTGGAGGACAGGGAGGCCTGGCATGCTGTGGTCCATGGGGTTGCGAAGAGTCGGACACGACTTAGCAACTGAACAACAACAATGTTAAAATAATGTAATTAAAATTAAAATTAATTTATATGACCAAACATAAGATCTTCATTGGACCCAAAGCAGTTGTATGTTACCAAACGATCAAAAATTCTGATAATTTCCTGTTTCACGATCACAAACCAGAAGTGGGTCACGCTTGCATTTTAAATGAATCCAGAGGCTTGGGTGCTCTGCAGGAGCCTCCCTAGGGCTTTCTACACCTCCAAATGCCAGCGCTGCCCGGGGTGAATGTAAAAAAGCCCCTTTGTCCAAGGCAGCAGCACAACCCTGGGGTTTGCATTGCTGCCATTTCCCCTCCGCTGCCAACACTTAGGTTGTGAGTTTGGTAGGAGTTTGGGAACCACTGATATAGAATCAGTCTTGATCTTGAAGCAAGAGAAAAGGGATCTTAAGGAAAGGGAACACTGCCACATGGGCCCAGGCCATGTTTGAGGTATCTGTGACCTTAATAGGAAAGCTGTCTCACTGATTCCGGCTCTGAAAATTACCACGAACAGAAGTGTCTCCAGATGTCTGCAATTCAGTAAGAAATAGCATTCTTTTTCCTGACACAATCAAGGCACATACTAGGAGAGTTCACAGAAAAGAGCTCACCCATCTCCCCTCATAAATGTCTTTGAAATATCACCTCAGGCTTTGGAAATAATGTGCCTAAATTTTGTACAAATGTCTTCAACAATCTGTTTTGGAATGTAAGTTATAAATAGAGCCATGTAATGGACCGAAGTTTTTAAATCCTTTACCAGTAGTTTGTTTAAATGCTACCAATAACTGAAGCTATTATTGACCCATAAACAGGTAATCACGAATGGCAGATTATGTTTGTGGGCAGAGACTCACCGATATCAGATGGAGATTCCCCCCCCCCTCATTCAGACAAATCCCCAACATCACTGACCATGAGCTAAAGCACAGGCACACTATTTGGTAGCCTTGTAAATGTTATTAAGACCCCAAAGTGCTTTGCAAATCTCATCTCATTTTGACAAAGTGATAAGATGTCAAAGTGGTTTAAACTAAAAACAAGGTTATTTTGCTAGCGAGGAACTCCCCAAAGAGGGCAGAATCCATGATTGGTTAATCCCTGCTGACATTTGAAAAAATAACTTTTTGTATAAAGACAGCTTCACACATTATGCTCAGTCTACCAGTGTTGATGTGAGTCATACTTGCAGATGGGCAGATTTTCTCTATCAATTCTTTTAATGTTCCCTGGGTTCACCCTGCCCTGCATACCATTCCTCTTGAATCCCAGTTTAACTTAGTATAGAGAATGTTTACGTTTAACTCCAGATTCAGGGACATATCCTTTACTGCAGCTTTCCATTTCTTTGACTGATTTGCATCCTTTTTCCTTCTCCTTTACTGATGCATACATGTACACTGATAAAACTCCAATGAAAAGAAAATAGAGGGGCATGTTCCCCTCAATACGACTGCATCCAGAGTCTATGTTGCGATTTACCAATGAGTAGATGTTTGTTTCTGGTAAGATAGGTTTACAGCCTAAAGGCCCCAATCCTATCCAACTTTCCAGCGCTGATGCAGCTGCAATGCAGCTCCAAGGTAAGGGAACAAACATTCCCTTACCTTGAGGAGGGCTCTGTGACTGCCTCCCCCCACGGGCACAAGCTGTGCATGCCCCATAGGTACAATTGCATCAGTACTGGAAAGTTGGATAGAAGTCATGACTTGGACTTAGACTGGCACAGTTAGGCCAGCAAAGTTTGGCTGACACAAGGGACACTGTAAAGTATGTTTGGACCACTCTCGGAGTCAGCCAGCACACAGGTGTGAGCCATCCTCCCTGACTCCGAGAGTGGTCCAAATACGCTTTACAGTGTCCCTGCATTTTCTCCTATAGGAAAGATTCGTTATGCTCTCTGAAGCAAAGAGACAGCAAATGTGACCCAGGGCGCAATCCTATACTGCACCGGAATAGCGAGGCCAGCCTGCACCATACCGTAATGCAGTATAGGAAAGGCTGGAACCTCCCCACAACAAGGGCACATTCGAGGAGATCGTGCAGCCCAAATTGGGGCTGTGCAGCCTCCCAATCAGGCTTAGGATTTGGAGGAGACCTCCATGATTGCCCACCACCACCACCACCACTCCAGGATGCAGCTCAGGCCCCATTGGCATGGCTGCACCAGCATTAGAAAGTTGGATTGGATTTGGCCCTTTGTCTCTTTTTAGCTTCTTCTACCTTTGGCTGCATTGATTCTTCAACTCCAAGCAGTAGACTCACAATCATTGTCTATCACTTCACTCTCTTCAAATTCTATTACCACTTCCCCAAACCTGCAGCATAAGGAATAGTTTCCTGGACCACCTCACGGTCGAACAGCACCATGATCGCACTAGCTGTGCCCCCCTGATTCTCCCATATCCAAATGCACTGGAATGATCCAGAATGGTTGATTAGTTAGAAAACTCACAATAATGGGTTTACTGAGTGCTTCATTGATATGGAGGCTGCATGATGCGTGCATGCGATTTTGAACCATTGGAGACGGTTGATGGCTGAGATTCGAACGATGGAATTTGAATTTTGCAAATTTTAAAACCAACTATTGTGCCGCATGGAACTTTTTCTTTCACATCCCCTACCTTCACTGCCCAATCATAGCTGGCTGGCATTTTCTGTCCTGGTGTGAAGCCTATTGAACAAAAATTGACACAATATAAATGGAACATCTTTTCTTTAAAATCACATCCGAGATAGGGAGGGAAGGCATTATCACCAGCACACATTGCCTCCAATAAGCTACATTTGGGCTTTTTGTGTCTGGCTTCCTAAATATCTGCCAAGGCATGTTCATCTCAGCGCTCTTTCTTCTTCAAGACTCCTCATTGCTAAGCAGTGAGGCAAATGTAATACATCAGCTCAAACACAACTAACATCTGTGGGAGGCAGAGCCGCAGAGCCAGGAAAGCATGCGTTATTTATCCTCAGCCAGTGTGAAGGAAAAATGGAAAGGAAGAGAGACATTACCTCAGATGATTTGTTGAGTGTGATTTTCCCACCATCTTGTGTTTTTCAGACTTTCCAAGCAAAGTTCTTTCTCTCAGGTTTGTCTCAGGCTTGGTCCAATAATGGGTACACCCCATGTCCTGGTCTGTAAAGCACAGAAGGGAGAGAGAAAATCATTGCTTTGCGGATAGAGAGGATAATTTGTTCTTCTGTTTGCTGTGGGAAAATGGGACGACTGCACACCTGACCTGTTGATATCAAGGGCTGCAGACAGAATTGGTTTTGTTTTCTGACATTTGTGTGCCTGAACTCAGGTTATTTGAAAGGTGACAGAGTGGCAGCCAGCAACTGTGAAAGAAAATGTCTTGTCAAAATGGTTGCCCAAAACTTATGAAGATTGGTCAAACAGTCAATTGAAGCTGCCTCCATCTGTTTAATTCATAGGGGGCTATAGCTCCAAGGCTGCAGTTCTAAATACATAGGATGCAATTCAATCCAAACAATAGAGCTGAATAGACATAAATCAATAGAACTGAGCACTGAATTGTGGCCACTTACTAGGAAATAAAATACCCACTGAATTCAGTGGACCTTAGATTTTTATTAAGGTATAGAACAGTGTTACTCAAACTGTGGGTTGGAATCCAGTTGGTGGGTCGCAACCTTACTTCAGGTGGGTCGCGGAAATCTGGAAGCAGTCATCTTGGAACCTGCAGACTTTACTCTTATTATATTCCTTTTGTGAGCATTAACCATTTGAATTTTCAAATGAGGGTGTGTGTTTTTGGTTCAGTGCTTTTACATTATAGTTTGTCCTCATCTTGCTTTCTCTCAGGGATGTTTCATGGCTGTACAATTGCTGCAGTCCAAGAATGCCAATTTGCATTTCAAGAATGTCATTTTATTACGTTACAATGACAGCACTTCCTGCTTGATTATGTCACTTCCTGTCTCAACATCATTTCCAGGTTAAAGACATAACTTCTGGTGGGCCCGACATGAGTCCAATTCTAAAAAGTGGGTCCCGGTCTAAAAGGTTTGAATACTACGGCTGTAGAAGACTCATTGAACAACTCTAGTTACTAACAAGTATTCAAGACTAGCATTCTTGGGTAGAAGAGTTCTGTATACTCGCAAAGAGACAAGGATGCATTATTTCAGCCCAGAGGGCTTTGGGGGATTCATTTGAGATTACTAGGTATATCTTGCCGCTGTCACTTTTAGTACGTTATCTTTTAATTTTAAACTTTGTAACTTCCTTTATGTTTTTACTACAAAGATTTATATCCTGTCTTTTCACTTTCAATAACATGCTCAAGCAAGCAATAACACAGTTTTGTTTAATACTAGTTTAATGTATACAGCTGCTTTGATTGATATTTTAATTTAAATGCTGTTTTTGTTGCTTTGAGCATTTTATTGAAAACTGGGATATACATGCCATAAATAAAAATTAAAACAACTATCAGAAGGAATGAAAAATGGTTTCTTAATGGGATTTCCATACCAATCCTATTGGGCCTCTCTACCACTGGAACATACGTTGCGCTTTCCAGTGGTTACGAAGTGTGACCCGAGGTTTGGAAAGCTGGGCCGCCTTGCAAGCAGCCAACAGCCACAGCCACACGCCAGTGGCCACCAGAGAAGCCCTGGTGCTGGTAATTTGGCATGCAGTGGGTGGGTGGGTGAAAGGGGGGGAGAGAAGACCAGGGTGGGGTGGGGCATGTATCAGGGCCAGGAAAGGGGATGGTATCGGTGGCAGTTATTTCACCAATATTCTATCCCTCTTTCCCAGCCTTGATCCACCTACTCGAGTTCACTTAGATTTGCACCAGCAAGAGTAGCTGATGCAGATCCAAGTAGACTCATTAAAGCAGTGGAAGCTTGCCCCAGGGCAAGAAAACAAATCTTCCCTTAAGTCAAGGAGACATCTGGGACCCAGAGCACCCTGTCAGCGCTGGCTGAGCAACTGGGGGGGAGGGGAGAGTAGCCAGATCCAATCTTTCTCACGTTTATTTTAAATGTACTGTATTTTTATGCCTTTCATTATTGTTGTAAATTACCCTGCGCTTCATTTTAAATTAATGAGCGTCTCCAGGATCCACGGTTTCAGGTATCCATGGTGGGGTCTGAAACGGAATCCAGTAGATACCAGATTGTGCCTGTATTTATGTATGTAACATGTACCTATTTACAAGATGCACTGCAAGCGAACTACTGAAGCCAATAAGTAAAGATGCATTCATACAACCGTGTTTTTCACATGACTGTTACTATAATAGCATGATTATTGGAACGTTTTTCAAGTGAAAGCCTGCAAGGTGTATCCCTTTTCTCAGCTTCCTGTCTACATGAATACAGGAATTCAAGAGAGTCAGACGTATAGTCAGATTCCAGGAGCGTTAATCAAGTAACCATTATTCAGCTGTAAGTATTTTCAAATTCATTTGTTATTAAGTGTCAAGGCATAATAAATACAAATGAAAACAATCATGCTTCTCCAAATGTGTCCATGATGCAACTCTATTTGTGTTTATTTTTCACTTGTACGCTACTGCTCTAATTTTTTCCCCGCACCAAGATTGAACATTAGGTTATTCTAGGCCTTGAAAGAATCAGTAACCAGAATTCCATTTTTGAATCAGTCAGGTGTTACACAAAAAAAGGTGTCCCCATGAGTACAATGAGATTGAAAACCTTGACCTTTGGTTCCACTTTAGTAGAGCAAGTCACACTACATTGACTTGATGTATGAGTACAGAAGAGGGAGTTAGGAAAAATAAGGAAATTTTAGTAGAGATAAATAGGATTTACAAAGCTCTCATCTTTAGCAACATGGATTTTTTCAGATCATTGAAAGCACAGATAAAAAAGATGTTGGTTTTAATCAAAAACTTTTTTTTACTTTGTTTAATTTATCATTTTGCTTCCTATTTTTACTGTGAAAAATAATATTTTAAATAAAGTCATTGAAATGTGTGGCTTGGACTATTTTCTTTAAAAAATTAAATTTTTTAAATAAAAATGCGTTATGACTGTCAAGAAAATAAATAAAAATGGCTCCTTCAGCAGTACTTTAAAAGCCAAACACAAGCAGTACTTACACATAATACATCTGTATCTGGGAAGCAGTTTTAAAAACTACTTTTTTTAAGTTGGTATTCAAGAATATTTTTGCCTAAGAGTATCTTGTAAACCTCACTAATAAATGCCTAAAATTAAAATCAGTTAAATTAAATCAGAAGAAAATTGGATAATTTAGAGCAATACAAAACAAGCTTTAGAAGAGTAGCAATATTTGCTTAACATTGCTAATAATGCACTTTAATTCTCATGGCCCAATCTTATTTGGATACTGTGCCAAGAATAGTGCATTTGCACTGACACAGGGACCACCACATCCCAAACCCTTCCATGCAACATCACAGAAGCATAGCCCTCCTAGTAACGCTGAAAGCATCCATGGAAACCTCAACACAGACCTTCATCCATGGAGCAGTGTCATGGCACCAGTACATCATCAGGATGATGTTGGAGCATCATTGGTGCATCATCAGTGTGACATCCAAGGAGCCAATCGCCCATCCACCCAGCCTCAATGCTGACAGCTACAGAAGCCCCTCCAGAGTAAACTGAGTAGTGGAGAGAGGCAGGCAAAGAGCTGAAGATCTGCCTCTGCTGGGAGGACAACACCTCACCAGCCACCAGAACGAGCAATACAGCAACCATTATCACTACCAACCATGGGAAAATGTCCGGCGGACACCACACATACAAGCCTAGTTGTGGTTGGGGAGAGCAGGAGAAAGCAGCTACCACCTCTAAACTGAGGGAGTCACACACCACAGTCTGTAGGCTCTGATGAACTCTTATCATAATCCACTGGTCTTCATGACCATGAAGGCTGGTACTAATGAAAGCTATTTTAGCACACTTGCTAAGAACCTGAGCCAGAATGGGACACAAACTTCTGGTTCCTGAAAGGGTACATCAGATGCATCCCCCTTTACCTGGTGGTGTTCTAGTCCAGTGGTCTTCAACCTTTTTCATTCCGTTGCCATGAGCCCACCACTGAGGCTTTGCAACCCCATTGGGGTTCTAACTAGAAGCTGGAAAAGCACTGCCATTCTCAATCAGATAAGCCAGATGGATTCTTGGGAGCCTGTGGGCCCCTCACCCAATGCCCATAAATGAAAGAGGACTAAATAGGAAAACTGCCCATTTACTCCCCAAAACTCTTCCAATTCAAAATGAATGCAGCACGCACGCACGCACGCGCGCACACACGCACGCACACACGCACGCACACACGCACGATGGAGAAGGCAGCCCATGTATGTTGTGTGTTCAAAAAATGCAAAATATGTTTTACAGAGCTGGAATCATAGTTAAAAGTACACCCAATGGAGGCCTTGGGTAACAATATTTGACCACTTCTGCTGTAGACAAAAGAGGAGGGCACTGGACACAGAGAAAAGGACCACAGGAAAAGGAGGAAAAGGAGCTGCTGCTATAGCAGCTCTACTTTCCAGGTCAGCAGCACATTCACAGGTTATGGCTGGGGAAATTCTGGGGACACTCTTCCAAATGCACATTCACACATAAAATCCATTGCAAAGCAAATCAGGACTGCAGCTTCCCTTTCATGGGGATAGCAAATCATTGCTGAAACGGCTAATATTATTTTTAATTTAAGACCTTTTCCCCCCTCACTATAACTCTCTCACGTTAGTGGCCCAGAAGATCTCTTGAGAAATCCAGAGATTTGGTGCCAAATTTTCCATCTGTTAGCTGTGTAAGAAACATTCAGTGGGGAACTTACCATGTGTCGCAATTTGATTTCTGCCTGTAATCCATGCTCCTTTTTCAGATTCTATCTTGAAAATGCTTCAAGTCCCCATTCCAAATACAATTTGCAACCTGCTACATGCTGACTTGGGAACTCAAAGGTCTATGGGGGGCATAAGCGGCAACATAAGCAAATTGCTATTACAAGTCACTCTGCAACAGGCTGAAGAAGACTTGTGTATCCGCACTGCATGCCTCATCTGGGGCTGATGACTGCAATAACCTGAATTCTTTTCAAGGCAATTATGTGAGGTGTTTCAGAGTCCTCTCTGACTGAGCACTCTTGGTCAGCACACAGCACACAGAACTGCACCATCCTGAGAGTGGTCCAAACGTGCTTTCCAGTGGCCCTTGTGCCAGTCAAACTTTGCTGGCCTAACTGTGCCGGCCTAACTCCAGGTTAGGATTGCACCATATATCATAATGCGTTCAGTCCTGGGTTCTCAGCCGATTCTCCATATAAAGATGCTCAGGAATGCAGTGATCTTGGCAGAGGCAAAGCAGGGAAGGCACCATTGTTAGGAGCCCAAATCTAAGCAGCACCGACATAGTAAGGCCAGCATAGCAGGGCTGCATCCTACGGCCATTAGGAGGCAGTAGCAGCACAGCGAAAGGCAAGGGGAGGTTTTCCCCTTGCACCCGGTTAAGCTCCAGCCAGCCCTATGGGGCTGCTCAGATCTGTGCCTGCTGTTTTATAGGCATAGGTGCACGTGCACAGCAGTGGCCCAAATCGGGGCCGCAGAGACTGGGGACAGGGATTGTATTTGAAAAGGCAGGAGATACTCCAAGGAGATAGAGAATGGTATCAGCAATGGCCCCTTGTCCAGGTAAACCAGGGATTATGAGGTTAATCCCAGAACTCCTGCAGCAGGAACACAGCTGCAGGCTGATGAGCTCTCCCGCTATGAAGGGAGGTTAGCACAGGTGCAGATGGGTGTGGCTGATGAATTAAAGCCTGCCCACTGATTGGCTGGCCTCAGTATAAAGTTGAAGGAAGGATCTGGATAGGTGCTGGAGGAGGGCACCAGGCCGGGGGGGGGGGGGAGGGATTATTGTGGGAGACTGGTGGGAGTTGTTGTGTGGCTGCCATGCCCCTGGAGCCACCAAGTGGAGGAGGCACTGGTGGCTTGGGCAAGCTGACTGCCTATTGTTTGGTGGTGAGGTATTTTGAGCTAAGCCAGTGATGAGGGCAGTCTGGAAGAGGCTGGCCAGCTGGTGATCCCAAGCAAAGCTGCTGGAAGAGAGGAGGCCCAGTGGGTGACTGAACCCCCTCCCTCTTGCCTATCTCTGAGGCTGCTCTGGAGGGGAAACTAGTGTGGGCATTAGGGCCCTTGAGGAGATCCAGCAGGGAATCTGGCAGAACAGGGGTTTAGGATTTGGCACTACGGCCATTGTGCATCACTGCCCCCATTGCCACCCACTGCGCCACCCTGTTATGCCCCCAGCACGCCTCTGGAATGCCCTTGGCAAGGTCCTGCGCTGACCAAGCACCGCCAACATTCAACCGGCACACAGCCAGCGCTGCTGACAGGCGCAGTGGCACCCATGCACCACCCCTGCTGCTTGCGCCAGTCCAGCGCCCGATGAGCTGGCGCAGATGTGCTTGATGGCATGTTTGCAACAGAGCTGGACCGGCGCAAGAGCATAGCGCCGGTGCAACACAGGTTTAGGATTGTGCTCTGAGTCAAATGGCAGGGCACACAGAAAGTATACTGAAAAGCAGCAGCAGTATACTGAAAAGGTGAGGCATGCAAGAGAACCACAAAGTTTCTTCACTCAAGAGCACTCCATAAGCAGTGACATATTTTGATGCCTATTTTGACACTGATTCCAGAACAGAATCTCACAGACCAAGGGCCCAATCCTATCCAAGTTTCTGCTGCTGATGCAGCTGTAATGTAGCTGCAAGATAAGCAAACAAATATTCTTTTAGCTTAAGGAGGCCTCCCTGACTCCCCTCCACCATAGAATACAGCACATACCTTATTGGAACAGGTACATCAGGGCTGGAAAACTGGATAGTATTTGGCCCTAAGTCTGCCATCCTATACACTAGTGCTTCGCAAACTCCTACAAGGAAGTTGGGGACGCTGTAAGTGTTTGCAGGGGAGGGGCTATGGTAGCAATGCGATCCCCAGAATCGTGATGTTGCCAGGGATGGGAGGGTGTGGTTGCACTTACCAGCCTCCAGCTGTGGGTCCTGGGGGTAGGGGAGCCCACCATAGGGCTCCCCCATGCCTCCAGACATGTGAAAAAAACAAAAAAGAAGGGCACCCTGCTTCTGTTGTGAAACCAGAAGTGTCTTTTTTTTTTTTTGCTTTTTCACATGTTTGGAGGCACAAGGAGCCATGTGGAGGGTTCCCTGACCCCCCCCCCCAGGACCCCAGCATTGGAGACTGGTAAGTGCAAGCACCCCCTCCCATCTCCAGCAGCAGCACAATCCTGGGGAGACCCCTGTGATTGGGGTATTTTGCTTCCTAGTGTTCATGTTCTGTCTGCTAGCCCATGCAAGTTATACTTTGCAAGCAATACAAAAACTACTGAGAAAAATGAAAAAAAGTAATAAGAGTTCTGCAGTATTCTGTGCCTTGACACTATATGATGCTTGTAAAAATGATTATCTGCATGAATGCTGATTACAGTTAAATTGCATTTGCTGCTTTATTTATAGGTTGTAGAACAATATAAAGTTATGCAATAACTGATGGGTTTTTGAAGTAGTCATATAGTACCTAGTCATTTTTAAACATTTTAAAACAGCATCTTTAGAGAGTTTTACAGGAAAAAAAAATACTTCTGGACAATTGTGATGCTTATGGGAGCATGGGGCTGGCTATGTGTTCTGCCCAACCTCAATGTATTTTCTGGGATGCACCCAATCCCCAAAATTTAGCAAAACAAGTGCTAAACGACATGAAACAAGCAATAAAATTGTTATGGTAACAATACCATCACTCCAGTACTTTATAGATGATCACATCGTCAAAATCACTGCTAAAAGAATGTAGCAGAACCTCCAGATACTTAGCGATACCACAACTTGTTTATGTTGTAAGTTACTTTGAATGCAGTGGGGTATCTTGTAAGCAAACAAGCAAACCTTTCATGGTGCATTGGCCAAACAAGCATGTATGGGCTTGAATGTGGATGATCCCAGTATAAAAGGCAATTAGAAAGGTAAAACAGAATTCGTTTAAGGAAATCAGAGTTCACATGGTAATATGAGGAAAAGAAAAAAATGGGGGGAGGGATAAAAATGGCCAACGGATGAGGTGAATGGATTCCTGCTCATTCCCAAAGCAAGAACTAATGTGCCACATGCCTCTCAGTCTAATTACATTTTCTAACTTCAGGACTTCCCCTCTCCCATATTAATGGTTTGATTAATGGGCCGCATTAGTGGTGTGGTAGCTCTCAAAATCCAATTCGGCTTGGATTGGTGACTCATCACAGGTCTATTAACAGTGAACTACTGCTGGAGCTGCATTTTGGGCTGGGGTCAGCACAAGGGCCTTTGATGTAGCAAAACAGAACCTTTTGGGTGAAAGACTCCTCAATCTAGTGTAGCTCTACCCGATGCATGGGATGGCGCGAGCCATTGGGTGCCGGGCAGCAGCGGGGCGCCACTGCGCGCGGTCTGGGCGAGACTGCGTGTTTTTTGGCCCTCCTGCCCGCCCACGATTCCCTTACACTCGGAAATGGAGCGTTTCCGGGGTAAGGGAGGCATGTCTGAGCGACACACGGGGGTGGGCGTTGTCCTGGGGCACGGTTTCAGCGCCAGCCATGGGGCACGTTTGGGCCTCCGTGCGCGCCTGGCTCTGCCCATCTCACTGTATTGGAAAAGACAGGAGATACCCTGAGGATAGGGAATGGTATCAGCAATGGCCCCTTGTACCAGATAAACCAGGGATTGTAGGGTTAATCCCAGAAGGTTTTGCAAGCCTCGGGAGCACAGCTGTAGGCTGCTGAGGCTCTCCAGCTATGAAGGGAGGCCAGCACAGGTGCAGATGGGCGTGGCTGATGTTAGCGGCTGCCCAGCAACAGACATGGATTGGCTGGCCTCAGTATAAAGCTGGAGGCAGCAGAGGGAGAAAGGGATCTGGGATGGGAAGGTCCTAAGAAGGCACCTGGGTTGGTGCTGGAAGGGAGAAGCTGTATAAACTGGAGGATGGTACCTGGGATGGACTGACTGCCTGTTGGAAGGACTGAAGGAAGGACAGTTGGACTGGCTAAGGTAAGCTCCTTGTGGGGAATGACTGTGGGAAACAGTTGTTTGGCTGCCACGCCCCTGGAGCCACCAGTGGAGGAGGCAGTTGTAGCTGGGACAAGCTGACTGCCTATTGTTTGGTGGTGGGGTTTGTTTGGAGCAAAGCCAGTGATGAGGGCAGTCTGGAGGAGGCTGACCAGCCAGTGATCCCAAACAAAAGCTGCTGAAAGAGAGGAGGCCCAGTGGGTGACTGAACCCCCCTCCCTCTTGCCTATCTCTGAAGCTGCTCTGTGGGGAAACTAGTTAGTCGAATGTGGGCATTGAGGTCCTTGGGGAGGCCCAGCTGGGAATTTGGCGGAACACTTGTCTTCCCTAACTTTAAGTTCTCTGTTGCAGGATGGGATTTGGTGGAACACTCACCTCCACATTTGACCTCAGGCCTCCAATTGAGAGCCCTTGGGGACAAGGATCATCTCCTTCTCTTTCAGCCTGCAACTTCCCTTGAAATACAGTTTGCGACAGGCTCAAGTAAAAATGAATGAATGGAGATGGGATTTCTAAGGGCCCAGGATCTCATTTCAGAACCAAGAGCTTTGCCTCGGTTACAGTCTCAGTTTCTATTCCCCCATCACTAGTAACTGTCTCATACTCTATTATTCTAAAAATAATGCAGTGTAAATGTGAGACTAATCTTTTGCCATAAAAATGACAGGGAATATAATGAAGCTCTTACCTAGGCAATTTCACCTTAATTTCAAATAAAAACGAGTCCTTCAGTTAGCCAGTAATTCAAACACTTAAAAATCCTATAATATGTCAGTTTTGCAGACTCCAAACCTACCAAAAAAAAAAAAAAAAAACCAAAACCCTGTGCTGCAATGCTTTCCTGTTTCACAGATACATAGGACAGGCAAGTTCTTAGGATTTACAGAATTCTTTATACCAATCAGGGCTGTGTGTTAGGCCACCTGCTACTGAATGTAAGAGAATCGTGGGAAAGAGGCATTTGCTGTGAACGTCATCCTAACCTGCAATTAGGCCAGCACAGTTAGGCCAGCAAAGCTTGGCCGGCACAAGGGCCACTGTAAAGCACATTTGGACCACTGTTGGAGTCAGGGAGGATGGTGCATGTCTGACTCAGGCAGTGCAATCCTTCATTTTGTAGGTAGCATCAGACATGTCATGTAGCGGGTACGTGGGGGTACGCCTGTACCCATTCCTAGGATTAGGGCTGGCCCCGCCCATTTGCCCGCCCACTTGTCGATGCCAATGGGGGCACCGAGCAGCACCCCATGTCAGTCCTAAGGCAACAGGACCAGCACTGCAGGCACCCAGTCACATCATCTCAATCCTGTCAAGTCCTGCAGTAGTAATCAAGGTTCCTTTAGTGCTGAATGGCATACATGCTACCCAGTAATGGAATCTAAATGATTTAGCAACAGGTACTCAATTTTTATTGGCACTTGTGTTGGGGCCCACCCACCGGAAGTGAGATCATAGCCGGAACCCAGGAACCGCCCCCAGGAACGCCGCGCCTCCTCGGTAGGCTGCGTGGCGGCCCAGGAGAAGGTGAGGGAGGGAGGGAGCCCCAGGCAGCCTACCTGCTCTCACTGCTGCTGCCGCCGTCGGTCTCCCTCGCTCTGCTGCCTGCCTGCCTCTGAGAACGTACAGGCAATTCAAAAGTTGCAGGGGGCAGAGCAGAGCGTCGACGAGTGGGCGGGCAAATGGGCAGGGCCAGCCCTAATCTTAGGAACGGGTACAGGCGTACCCCCCGCGTACCCGCTACATGACATGTCTGATGCTACCTACAAAATGAAGGATTGCACTGCCTGAGTCAGACATGCGCCATCCTCCCTGACTCCAGCCGGGAGGGCAGGTCCTCTTATGGAGCCAGAATTGGTTGAGGGCCAGGAAACAGAGAGTGGGGGTCAATGGGCAATTTTCACAATGGAGAGAGGTGAAAAGTGGAGTGCCCCAGGGATCTGTCTTGGGGCCGTGCTTTTCAACTTATTCATAAATGACCTGGAGACAGGGATAAGCAGCAAGGTGGCCAAGTTTGCAGATGACACTAAACTTTTCCAGGTGGTGAAAACCAGAAAGGATTGTGAAGAGCTCCAGAAGGATCTCTCCAAGTTGGGGGAATGGGCAGCCACATGGCAGATGCGTTTCAACATAGACAAGTGTAAAGTGATACACATTGGGGCAAAAAACCAAAACTTCACCTATAGGCTGATGGGTTCTGAGCTGTCTGTGACAGCTCAGGAGAGAGATCTTGGGGTGCTGGTGGACAATTCCATGAAGGTATCGACCCAGTGTGCGGCAGCAATTAAGAAAGCCAATTCCATGCTCGGGGTAATTAAAAAAGGGGTTGAGAATAAAACAGCCAATATTATCATGCCATTGTACAAAGCAATGGTAAGGCCGCACCTGGAATATTGTGTCCAGTTCTGGTCGCCGCATCTTAAAAAGGACATAGTGGAGTTGGAAAAGGTGCAGAAGAGAGCGACAAAAATGATTACGGGGCTGGGGCACCTCCCTTATGAAGAAAGAGTGCAGCGTTTGGGGCTCTTCAGCCTAGAAAAAAGGTGCCTGAGGGGGGACATGATTGAGACATACAAAATTATGCACGGAAGGGATAGAGTCGATAGAGGGATGTTCTTTTCCCTCTCTCAAAACACCAGAACCAGAGGGCATCCGCTAAAACTGAGGGTTGGGAGAGTTAACACAGATAAAAGGAAGTACTTTTTTACCCAGCAGGTAGTTAATCTGTGGAACTCTTTGCCACAGGAGGTGGTGATGGCATCTGGTCTTGATGCCTTTAAGAGGGGATTGGAACAGCCCAGCAGAAGTTGCACTACTAGCTGTTTAGATCCCATTTGGGTATTGACAGGTCTCCATGATATGAGGAAAGAGGTCTAGCAAGCTTGGGACATTTTCAAACTGGTTAAATGTAAAAGCATTTAAATGCTTTCCAGGCAAAATTGTGGGATGTGGAGCATTTTGGCTTAGCTGTATTCACAACCCATCTCCTAGTTTCTAGTCAGGTGTTAGGGAATATAGTGTGGTCCATGATAAGGCCTCTTCTTTGCACATTATGATTTTGTAACTTTGGTACTAGAGCTATTTCTTCACATCATGGAGATGTGTCAATACCTGATGGGATCGGATCTGAAGGGCTGGGGTAGAGGTGTTTTCAACCAGAAAGGCTGGGTATACATTCTGAAAACAAACAAATAAATAGCAGCCCAATCCTGAGCTGCCCGGGTCCTGCAGGAGCAGTGGCAACATAATGACTACAGCTGCATCCTGCGGGATCTACGGCAGCCACCGGGGTCTCCTATGGGGAAGGGGACGTTAGTCCCTTTGTCTGGGGAAAGCCCTGGCCCTTGCAATGGGACTCCTCGAGACTCTGCCAGTGGAGTCTCTGATTTGGTGGAGAATCAAGCAGCCCCATGCAGGGCTTCCCAGCCTGAGGCGGGTTGTTGGATCCAGCATTGGAAGTCACTGCTGGGTCCCAACCCCCACACAGGTCCAATCCTCTCCTCCCCCATCCGATTCTGTCCCCTCCCCAAAAATATTGGTCACCTGCACTGCTGGAGCACCGGCGGCCCATCCTTTAGGTGCTGAGTCTGGGTGCTCATTAGTGCCAGCTAGCCCCAGCACTCCCTCCTGCCCTGGTATCATGAACATGCTTTACAGCGTGTCTGCAGTATTTTTTGCTGGCAGTACACATATACCACTGGCAATAAGGCCCTTTGGATCGAGCCCTAACTGTGTGGCCATTCTCTGATCACTCTTGAATCATTCCACGTGGTGCCTGGTTGATGTAGAAGAGGATGTGGAGGCAGTTGCTTATCAGGCCCCAGGGATATGTGAATGCTGTGAGATCCCGATTTGAATACGGGCTTTCAAGATGGGGCAGTAGACACATAAATAATGGAAAGTTAATTAATCAGTCTATACAACATCCTTCCTAATGCAATCATGGTTTTCAAAAGAGAATCCATCCATTTCTAATTCTCCTTCTTGCAAGCGCTGATTGCCACATCAGTAATTCTGGATCTAGCCACTGGGATCAGTGTATTTAAAATTCAGCCAGGCTTCTAATTTTAAAATGTTGTGTGTATCACCAACAAGTTGACAAGAACCCTACATTTAACATCTGTTCCTACCAGCAAATGAAGGGCTTTTTTTTTTTCTTATTTAAGGAACTGAAAATAAATATAAAGCAATTACAAACCGTTCACTCACCATGAATAATAGGTTTGCTGCATCTGCTTCTTTCTTGTCAGCAGAATGATGTTCTGAAACAGAACGGAAGGCGGGGGCAAGATCTGGAATTTTCTAAAGCTGGCTTGACTAAAAGACAGCCCAAGCAAAAAAAAAGGGGTTGGGTGGAGGGCCTTTTTGCTGGTTGAAAGTCAGGTATGCTTGGACATACAGTATCACTAACAGAAACACGTGCTATCTGAAGATTACAAACAGATGGGATTGAATTAGCACCTTGCTTTGGTATTTTGCTAGACATCACATTTGTTCAACTTGAAAAATAAGTTAATTTGGTTATCGTGAAAACCAGGGGCTGCTGTAATGACTAAAGTACACACTGTGTGGGCAGAATGCCAGGCCAGCAATACTCACACCGCATTGCAAAGCTCTGAGCTTTCAGCTCAATCTTAGCTTGATGTCATTTTCCAGACCCCAGTCTCCAGAGCACTACTCAGACACTTCTGTTATGGGGCTCCCAGTCTAGCGGCTACAAAAAAATTACACTGAATTAAAGGGGCAGAGACAGAATCTTGTAATCATTTTGAGATCAAGTTTCCCTCCAGCTTCCTAAAGAGAGAAGAAACATTCTGGTGACCTTTTGAAATTTGCTCCAACCTTGACAAGCCACACGATCTGCACTCTGTCTAGATTGATCACCATATTACTTTGACCAGAAAGCCAAATGGAAACACAGGATCATCCTTGTCCACGCAACATGATGCCCCTTCTCCCCAGCTAGTTATTTGGCAGTTCTTTCTGCATATCTGGTTTGTACACAAATGCCAAACCAACAGGAAGCTCTCATTATTGATGTCAAATGCATTAGTGCTTTCAGAGCGCAATCCTGTACAGGCGTTGTGCTGGCGCTGCGCTCTTGCGCCAATCCAGTGCTGTTGGGTGCTAGGCCGGCACAAGCAGCACTGCCGGTGCTCAGACGCTGCTGCACCGGCCATGCCCCTGTTGAGCACCGGCGGCGCTTGGTGGGTGCAGAACTTTGCAGAGGTTGTTCCAGAGGCGTGCCGGGCAGGGGCGAATCTATTTGAAAGGGCGCCCATGGCGCCCAATGAAAATGCGCCCCTAGGAGCACGCAACGTCATGACGTCACATTGTGACGTCATGACATAGCGCCCCGCCCCTTCTAAGAGGCGTGTTCTGTTCGCTGCTGCCGGCCCTTTAAGGCCAGCGGCAGCGAACAGAACGCGGCCAGGGTGCCATGTTCTGTTCGCTGCCGTTGGCCTTAAAGAGCCGGCAGGAGTGAACAGAACGCGGCGGCGCCCCGCGCCCCACCCCCCTTGAGAATCGGGAGGGGGCGCCAGGTGGCAGCGCATTCTCCTTGCTCCGGCTGGCTCTTTAAGGCCAGCCGGAGCAAGGAGAATGCTGCGCAGGGCCTGGGCGGGAGCAGGCGGTCCGTGGGCGCCATTTTGGGGGGGGCGCCATGTGAACGCCCATGGCTCGTGCCACCCCCTGCCACACCCTAGATACGCCCCTGGTGCCGGGGCATAATGGGGAGGCACAGTGGGCGGTGACGGACAATGGCTATTGGGCCATATCCTAAGCCCTGTCCCTGGCCAGGATGGCCCCAATTTGGGCTGCTGCTGCGCATGCTCACTTGTGCCTGCAAATCAGCAGACATAGATGTGGGGCTTACCCGGGTGCAAGGGGAAAACCTTCCCTTGCCCTGTGCTGCACTGCTGCTGCCTCCTACTGGGCTTAGGATACAGCCCTGCTGCGCCAGCCTTGCTATGCCGGCACTACTTAGGGTTGGGCTACTTATGTCATCAGAAAATAGGGCCTACCTCACTTTCTAAAAAATGCACTTGTTGTTGTTGTTCAGTCGCTAAGTCGTGTCCGACTCTTCGCGACCCCATGGACCACAGCACGCCAGGCCTCCCTGTCTTCCACTAGCTTCCGGAGTTCGCCCAATTTCATGTTCATCGCTTCGGTGACACTGTCTAACCATCTCATCCTCTGCCGCCCCCTTCTCCTTTTGCCTTCAATCTTTCCCAGCATGAGGGTCTTTTCTAAAGAGTTCTCTCTCCTCATGAGGTGGCCAAAGTACTTGAGCTTCAGCTTCACACAGTTTCTCCCAACTCCATCTTGATTCCTTAGCTGACATGAGTCAGCCAGGACTTTGCCCTGAAAGTAATCACATGAAAGACAATTCATTTTTTAAAGACAACTGGAAAGGAACGCTTACAAAAACCTTCCCCCTTTTTTCCTCCCAATGGGTTTCTTTACATTAACTGCAACCATATATTAAAAACAGTTTTCCTCTGAAACCCTTTGGGCATGAGAAATTGTAGGCATAGAATGTCTTCTTGACCACAGATAGCCCTAGAACATTCAGTATTCCACAGTTTTGTCACCTTTGAGTAACTGGTATAGACTTCTATGACAGACAAAACTCCCTCAGAGCGCAATCCTTCCCTGGAGCTAGGCCAGCAGAGTTAGGCCAGCAAGGTTTAGCCAGCACAAGGGGCACCGTAAAGTATGTTTGGATCACTCTCAGAGTCAGAAAGGCCAGCACACAGACGTGTGCCATCCTCCCTGACTCCTAGAGTGGTTCAAACGTGCTTTACAGTAGCCCTTGAACCAGCCAAACTTTGCTGGCCTAGCTCCAGGTTAGGTGCACTCAGTCTGTCAAGACTGAAGCCCATAAAATGTATCCATTTGCTCACAGGCTTCGCTGCTCAGCATAAACCTGTAAGTCGTTTCATTCTCTGAATCTTGCTTCTTCACAGGGGCGGAAACATCTGAATTTCCCCCTCAACACACAAGTTAACTACCTTCAAGTAGCATTTAATTGAAATGAGGGCTGGATGGAACATTCTAACCTCCCACCCAACAGGTTTTTGGCGGAACAGGTGGGAAGGAGACACCCGTCCACACATCCTCCTCCCCACGTGATAGAGGAGCAGTCAAGCACATCATCGGCCCCTGCCCCTTGACCTGAAAGCAGGTCATTTCTAAATAAACCTGTTCAGGATTAGGTTGGAAGCTTTTCAGGATTAGGTTGGAAGCTATCCCTGTTGGAAGTCATCTCAGAGGAAATAATCACCTGAGCTAACACTGACTGACTGACGCACTGAATTTATCCCGCCTGTAAAGGTATTCCCATACAGATTGCCCAGCAATCAGCATATGCCACTGTTTGACACACGAAACTGGCTTTGTTCATGTGTTTATTCTCTCCTGAAACCCTCACTGCGGTGGTTTGGGGAATGTATTATACATGACCTGGGGAGAGTGGTGCGCGTTCATCTCAGCAGACGTATTCTTTTAACAAGCTGCTTAGTTTGTCAGGACTGGCAACACTGAAAGTGGGCCCCACTGCACGGTGCTTCACAGGGTTGGAATGGCATCGTGTGCGCCATCTCCCAGATCACTTTAAACAAAACTGCTCCGTTGATGATTGCATTTAATCTTGGCACATGATGGGGGGTTACAGACTATCAAATCTTCCCACACTGAAAACATGCAGATATTTTAGTGTTGCCTTTATTTTTCCATTGTGTTTTTATATAGCAGTAATTTTGCTATTAGAAACTATGGTGGTTCTTCAGTTCTTTAGAAGGATTCAACTTGCAATTTTCTTTCCTTGGTCTTTCATTGGAGATTCCTAACAATCTCTGATAAAATGGCTCAAGCAAAGCTAATGTGGTGGAGGGGTCACAACTCAGTGGTAGGCCACATATTTTACATACTGGAGGTCCCGGTTTCAAATACTGGCACCTACATGTAAGGGTGGGAAAGGGCTCCTTGCCTGAAATCCTGGAAAATTACTAAGAGTCAGTAACTTCCCATATACTTACTTCTTGGGTGTGTGTGGGGGGGGGGGGCTACAATATCTGGAGTACAATTGCCCCAGGGTGCCATGCCTTTTGGATGTCAAGAGGGTACCTTTCTGATGGCCAGGGAGACTGTTTGTGGCCTCCTGAACCTTGGAAGGCTTTTCAAGGCCCCTGGAGGTCTTAGAAATGGACTAACAGTTTTAGCAAAAATCAGAAGGGCTTCTGGGGTGTGTGTTAAAGAAGGGTTGCCCCCAGGAGCCAGCTGGGTTTAGCTATGCCCCTGGGAGAAGGTATATTGCTCAGTGAGTCATCTGAAAAGAAGAGAAAGAACAGGAAAGATTGTTTTCTTTCCTGCAGAGGCAAAAAAGCCTCTGTGTAAGTCAGTGCCTGAACGAAAGCTGAACTACAGAGTTAACAAAATTGTAGATGAATCTGTACCTACATTTTTAGTGTTTTGACTTTCGGAAAGACATAGTGTATTTGCTGCAATTATATGAACTGCATATTCACTGGGTGAAGAATATAGTTTTCTGAGAGTCTAAAACGGGATTCTCATTGTTCCTTTTAAGTTGCACAACCATCTGGCTGTGCAGCTCAAAAATCAAGCCAAGCTCCAAGCAGCTTGGAGCTCAGCTGGAGGGGGTAGGAAAGTTGTCCTCCTCCAAAAGTGATTTGCCCTGGTCTCTCTCTCTCTCTCTCTCTCTCTCTCTCTCTCTCTCTCTCTCTCT
>JAJKFI010000005.1:22406131-22669868 GCA_029204185.1 Lerista edwardsae
TCTCTCTCTCTCTCTCTCTCTCTCTCTCTCTCTCTCTCTCTCTCTCTGTCTCTCTCACTCTCAGTATGCCCCAAGGTGGGGGGCAGGGGTGTGAAGATTAATTCCCCTTATTGCCTTGAAGAGGCAATGGCTGGGTTTGAAAGAGGTGTGGCTTTATTTCCCCTTTGCAGTGCAGGGAGGGAGAAAGGAAAAAAAGCTTCAGATACATTCCTCCTAGTTTGGGCAGAAACTGAGGAAACTGCCGCTTATCTAGCTTGTGGTGGGCAAATTGGCTTTCATGGTGGCTGAACAGAGAAGGGCTTTGCTCCTCCATTTGGAGAACCAAAAGTCAGTCAGTCAGTCTGTCTGTCTGTCTGTGTTTGGTTGGGGAAAAGTAGGCAAATATATACAGTAATCCTTTTTTGCCCTTAACCCCCCCCCCCTCCTGCCTTCTACCAATTCATTCCTTGAACTGTAGACTTTGTCTCTTCCTCACTAGTTGCTGGAGGAATTTCAGATCAGAAATCTTTATTGGCATCACAGACAACAAATAACACCCAAATAAAACATTAAAAACGATAACATAGCCAGCAAGTAGCCAACAGTCGCACATCACGCTGAAGGAATTTAAATAACGGCTCAATCCTATCCAAGGAGAGCTGGAGAAATAACTAGATGGATTGGGGACTGCAGGGTGTGTGTAATGTCGGTCAGACTGGTTGTTAACAAAGTCCATTTGGTGATTCTATTGGCATGATTATGTCCGAAGTAGTCTCTTCATTCCAGTTGTGTTGATGCAAGGTTAAGGTTTATTGAAGCCATTTTGCAAAAAGGCTGATGAAACTTCCAAAAACATGCTCTCGATAACCAGCAAGCAGGAAGTCCACACTTTTTAATACAGGGCTTAGCATTTTATATCTCCTTAAATGTACCACCTCTTCCCCACCTCTTCCCCTCCTACTTTTCTCTAATTGGTTGAGGCTTTGACCAATCCAAAACATTCACTCTTAAGCATGTTTTCCCACCCTCACTTCATACATTTCATGACCATGCAAATAAGATTATAATGAGTTGGAGGCGTGTCAGATAATAAACATGAGCTTACCACAGCTACGCATTTCTATCTATACTACTTTTCTATCTATACACTTTTCTATCTATACTACTCTACTTTTCTTACACTTTTCTATCTATACTACTTCATTCATCAATAATTAATTAATTGTTAGTATTAACATAAGCTGTAATAATACCCATCCCTCACATTTACAATGTTAAAAACATGAATCTTGTTTCCAACAGTGATCAGTTGCTGATCACTTATAATTATAGCTGTGTATTAATAATATATTTTAAAGATCTGAATTAAATTAAAGCTAGGATTAATATAATTCATATTAATTTCTTCATTTCTTAAATTTTGTTATATGGGGGGGCACAAAACTGTTCTGATCCGTATGAGAGGAGGTTCATCATGGGGGTGACGCGCTGGCCTCCCACACCAGGTGATGTAAACCTGAGAGAGAGAGAGAGAGAGAGAGAGAGAGAGAGAGAGAGAGATCCAACTGCAGTACAAAAGAATTCAAAGAGAGAGAGAACTCCAATCGTATCAAGAGAGAAATCCAAATCCAATACAAGCACCCAAACCGTCTGTCAAAAAGGTAAGTTTACTATCTTCCAGTCCCCTCCCAGGTCATCTCATCCACTGCTTAATTTCTAGTGACTGCAAGCTGGGGTAGGGGACTTGTCACAAGTGACATGCAAGGTTGCAGCCTAGGGCTGTGCTCTTTCTGATGTGGTTCATTGATAATTTATCCTTGGATCCTGGCAAGGCTCAGACTGAACATCATGTCATCTTTGTGCATGGAAGTCCCAGATGTGTGAGAACAGACTAAGCATGGAAATACACTCTGCAGGTCCTCAGACACCAGGGAAGGGGGCTACAACATTTTCTTTGCACTGGGCAGCAAATAGCTTAGCTACGCCACTGCACACAGCTGACAAAGGGCTCCTTGCAGTGGCACAGATCCAGGGGGGGGGGAGAGATTGCCCATTAGGCAAAGTGAAACAGTTGCTTCAAAGACTGAATGGACTCAGCTGGTACCCTGAGTCACCTCAGTTTAGACATACAAGCAGACCGAAAACAAGGAAGCAGGGAGAGCTTCTGGAAGTGGGTGGTGCTTTGCCCTGGGTCCTTGTTCCAGCCCTGCTTCAATGTCAAAACAGAGTGGCAGAATGAGGAAAAAAACAAGGCAAACATCTTATTTACAAGGCAATTTCATAGTAACAAACAAGATAGACAGAGCATCAGAACTGCCACTGAATATCCCTCTCTGATATTAATAAGATGCACTTTTAAGTTTTTCCATGCTGCCAGATGCATTTTCAAAACTTTCAAGCAAATCCAAAACCTGTGGCAGGAAAGACTTTTGGGTGAAACTTGGAAATATCACCGTGAAGCACACTTACAAATCCTCCAGGAGAGTGGGATGTTCATAAGAACTCACTGAGATGCACACAGCCAAAGCACTTACAAATGGGCAAAGCTTTGTTCAAAGCACAGCTCAGGAGTCTAGTATCTATTTGATATCCGGTATGTTGTTATATCCCAGGAGTACACTGAGGTGTTTAGGTGCAAGAAGCAATATTAAAATAAATGGGAAAGAGCCAGCCAACTACAGTGGTGCTCAGTCAAGAAAAAGAAGCCATTCAAAAGATATTGGATCCCACTCAAACCTCTCAGACAAGAGTTGTGTGTTCCTGTTCTACAAGACAGAGTATAACAAAGCAGCTACATTTTCTTCAGTGTGGACCACAGGGGACAATGAGATTTTTTTATGCTCACCATAGGTACTTTTATTTCATATGGGTCTCTGAGTGTCTTATAAATTCCAAGGAACTCTGGATTCTCCCATTCTTTCTTATACAAGAAAGTCTGTTTTCAAGAAGGCCCTCTCGTTGCTGTATTCAGAGGCATAACTAAAGAAGTGTGGAGGGGTGCAATTGCAAAATGGTATTAGCCATACCATTGTGTTATATATCATTGGAAGGGTAATTTAATACAGAATGCAATAAAATAACTTCAGAGTTATATGTTTATCAAAAGTTATGACAGAAACCAGAGTATGAAAATACAATTATGTAAAAATTGCAATTCCCCCATTTTTCACCTTTTTAAAAAGCCCAGGCATGCTGTCATTTCCAGAAGTGACATTACTTCCTGTTGTGATGTCACTTCCAAGGGATCAGTTTGCCCTCAGCATCAGGCTACACTTTCAGTAGCCACACCACTAGCTGTACTTTTCTCCTTTCTCCCCTGTGCTACTTGTTTCTATAAAATATAGTCACTCTCCCATAGGCCAAAGGTGAGATGTTTCACTATTGTCATCATCACCAAAGGAAAAAATAGATGACCTGCAGCCAAACACCCCATCAGCAGCCATTCTGCGAGTGCTGCCACAAGAGGCAGTGGAGCTCCAAAGGCAAACTCCACAGTGTCCATAAGACCAGGTAAGGTAGCAGTGAAGGCAGGGAATGGGTGTGGAAGGGGCAGGGAGGGACAAAATGGAATAGATCCACTGGCAATGGTCTGCACCAGATGTAAAGGAGATGGGGCCTACAACACCCCTCTCTCTGGTCTGAATAAAATATCCCAACAGACCAGCAACTTGGGTGTTTTCCAGAGCACTCTTCCCCAGGCCAGAGACTACATAACAGTTTTATGAGCAAAGTAAAATTTATTAAATAATCCAACAAGCTCATGAAAACTAAAGAGCTTGGCTCAGTAAGGTGAGTTTGATAAGGAAAAATTTCACAATAAAAACCATTCAGACCTGGCTCTTTCCACAAGACGAGATACTTGCCTACAGCTAGTAAAGAAGGACTGCCAGCTGGCTCACAAGACCCATTCTTATATACTAATCAAACCATTGGAATATGTAACCCAGCTGCCGCTCATTCCCCCACTAGACCAAGATCTCTTAAAGGAACAAGGGCTGTTCTTTTGTCCTAACTCTTGGCTCCACATTTCCTGTGACACCAGATTCTGTCCCCTGTTCTGAAGCTCTCTGCCCCTTTCCTTGCCTTAGACCAGCTAAAGGTCCAAGTAGAGCATTGGGGAGTGAGAGGCTTACATGAGGTAAGTGAGTAACTAAATTATATTTAAAATGTCTCCGTTAATGTGGTTTCTCAGCTATGCATCCTTCAGCTGATACTATTCCCCAAAAGTTTAGTTTCTTGAAAATGTAGAGGATATTTATGCAATGTTTATAAGATGGCAATTCGGCTACCTCCTGCACACCCTGACTGTTTGTTCCCTTCACCAGTTTGATCTTGTAGGTTACTGTGTGTGTCGAACCTTGGTTGCATCTGTGGCTGTAAACGGAGGAAGCAGGTCACCACACCACTGCAAAACTCCCCAAAGCACATTTATCATTGGTGTGACCTGCTTTCTGTGGTGGTGGTGCTAAAGCAAAGAGAAAACTGCTTTGCCACAGATACAACATTAATCACAAGCACAGTAACCCATATCCCACTGCTCCAAATTCTATGAATTTGAACCCTTGCAGTGTTTGAACTGAAAGTCCAATACACCAATGTGAAAAACCAACCAACCAACCATCACTTTGGGAGAAAAAGAAAGAAATGAAATGTGATGCACACAACACAATAAGGAAACAGAGCACATACAGTCCCTTCTGCCGCCAAAGTCTCGCTCTCCTATTTTGTATGTAAACATCGTTAATCTGGAATATGTTCAGACCCTGAATGGGACAAGAGGATAGGGAAGTGCGCTGAAGTGCAAACTGATGATACTTGTTAATTCATTCATGGTACAAGTATATTTTAATTATTTTGGATCCTTGGAGAAATAATCAGGCTCTGCAGGAAATAACAATTTGCACATAATCCCAGCCAAGACTCAATACTTTCTCCCATGTTAAATATTATTGTGAAGTATCAAAAAGTCTTCCTCCTCCCCCAAGGAGCAGGATTATGCCCAGTCACTCTTTAATTAATGCCTGAAAATTAGAACCAGCAAATTAGCCCAGTACAGTTAATTGTCTCCTTTCTCCCCACCCTCTATAGATAAGACACCCATTGGTCATCTGAAAGCGCAGAGCAATTGTGGGGGGCTTTACTAGCATCCTTTGGAACCTTGAAACTATTTGGGGGAGTTTAATCTTCCCTGAGCAAGAAAACCAATGCAAAAGATGTTGAAAATAACAACACTGATCTGCATGTACTTGAAGGGGGCAGCACATTATCTAACTCTCTAGCTGTCCCTTCTCAGTGATCACTGCAGGAGGTGTGACCTTTGTTCTATTTCCTCTTCCCCTTTTGTCCATATCTTTCTCTGGCTTACTGAACTTCCAAGCGAATGGATGTGCTTGGCTGAGCTCCTGCTCTCAGCCTTCATACATACATGCATGCAGAAGCAGGTACCTAGGGCTTCTGGTCCACTAAGTGTTAGGAATTCCCCTGGTCTTAACCAGGTGATGTATATATGAACCATCATGAAACTGAGTAAACTTCTTTTCTTTTTAAACAATACAAGTAAATGGCCTCATTCTCTTTTGCATGCACCTGATCAATGGCGTCCCTACGGGGGGGGGGGGTGAAGCCAGTGGTGCCATCAAGTCCCACGGAGATGGAACGCTGGGCGGGACTTACATTTGATTGGCAGTCCGTTTGTAGCGTTCCCCCATCCGCTGCGCCCTCTCCGAGGCCAGGGCAGCGCGGGCAGGCGGCGGAACGCTACGGACGGCTGCCAATCAGAGCGTAAGTCCCGCCCAGCGTTCCAGCAGCTTGTTTGAAGATGATATCACTGCGCAAAGCTCTAAGTTTTGCGAGAAGCCTTACCCGTCCATGTAAATCGCTCCTCTCCCTTGCCACTGTAGCCAGTAAGCAATGCCAAGACGTTGCTTTTCCCCCTGAGGATTGGCTGAAGTGGCGTGGGAAAGGAGCGATTTCCATGGCAAGGTAAGGCTCCTTGCAAAACTTAGAGCTCCCCCCCCCCCGCAGGGACGCCACTGCGCCTGATTAATTGCAAACAGCCTGGGTGGGGGAAGAGGATTTCCCTTAGTAAATGCTCAACTAAAACAGCCCAGTTCAACAAAAGATTCCTTACTTCAGCTATACTTTGCATTCTGCAAGTTCTCTTCTGAGCCCAGAACATTCTGTCCCAAGAACACATGAACTGTCAGATGAGCAAGCAAACGTTCCTGGATCTGAGAGGCCCTTCAGCAGAAAATGTGTCTGCACAACTTGGATGTAGACTGGGATGTTTTACTAACCATGTTCAGAGTGGAAAATCGTGAGATGGATTGTGTCCCAAGTTGTAAGGCATTTCCATTTCCGCATGAGGGTGGTGGTGGATTTTTTATATGCCCCCCTCTCAGAAGCCTTCTCTGCCATATCCCAGAGGGTCCCTGAAGAGTGGGAGTTTCAGGGGCACAAGGAACAGAGGTGGGAAGGAAAAGACATGGAGATTCCCTTGACTTATTTACCATTTTAAATATAAAACTGCAATAACTAATCACGCAGCCCAATCCTATGGTGTTGGGCCCCCACAGGAGCAGCAGTGCCAAAATGGCTACCGCTGCATCCTATGGGTGCTGCGGCAGCCATAGGAGGCACCTCAAGAGAAGGGGATGCCAGTCCCCACCGCCGGTCCACCCTTCCCCCACCCAGTTCCTCCACCTCCCTGCCTTTCCCCTGCCCTGGCAGACCTTACCGCTGGCTGGCACTGAATGAGTGCCGGAGGGCTGTACCTCCCGTGCTGGGGCGCAGCATTCCCTCCTTGCTGGGTGCTGTAAACATGCTTTATGGCACTTACACCTGGAATGGTGCTGAGCAGCAGCGCCGGCACCACAAGCCTATAGGATTGGGCTCATGGAAACCTACATTACATGGAAATGTTTCTGTATCAGGGATGAAGAGAGATGGGCTGTTTGCCCTCAGATTTGAAAGGCTTTCTTTTACAGGATTGAGTTGTTAATTCACTGCAGCCACTAGTAGCATAGCCAGCAGGTGGCAGGGGGATGGTCCACCCTGGAGTGTCATGTGAGGGGGGGTGTCTGTGAGGCCATCCAAGATGGCAGCCATAGTGGAAGTGAACCCACAGCCGCCTCTGTCTGAAGAGATAGTGTTAGGGGAAAAAAACAACTGACGGTGGCAGGTGTGATCTCACTGCTCACCCGCCCCTGTTCTTTCCCAAGCTGCCTCTAAGTGTTTAAAGAAAATGGGTGCCTTTTCGTACTTTTTTTTTTATATTGTGAGCCCTTTTGGGACAGGGAACCATGTAACTTTATTATTACTGTTTGCCTGTAAACCACTTTGTGTTGAAAAGCGCTATATAAATACTGTTTGATTGATTGATTGACTTTTCAAGAGTGAAGAACAGCAAAAAAGCTGCCAAGTCAGCAGCTGCTTACCTGGAAGTAATTGATGGTGATGTCACCAGCCACCACCAATTACTTCTGCATCTGTGTGGTGGGGTAATGCCAGGAGTCATGCCCCGGGAGGCAGACAAGGCAGCTATGCTGCTGGCAGTCACAAATGTATTTGTCCATACAACAGCTCTTAGAACTTGGGCATGTTTATAATTTGAAATATGAAATATATATTTGGTGTGTGTGTGTGTGTGTGTGTGTTCGTTCGTTCGTTCGTTCATTCATGTATACAAACAATGCAACACACATTTCTTAATAATTCTGAGAGCGCAATTCAAAACTGGAGTTAGGCCAGCCCAGTTAGGCAAGCAAAGTCTGGCTGGCACAAGAGCCACTGTAAAGCACGTTTGGATCACTCTCTGAGTCAGGGAGGATGGCCCTCGTCTGTGTGCTGGCCTCCCCAAGAGTGGTCCAAACATACTTTACAGTGTCACTTGTGCTGGCCAAACTGTGCTGCTCTAACTGGGCCGGCCTAGCTCCAGGTTAGGATTGCGCTCTGAGTAGATGAAACTGAAGAAACCTTCACCCACAACGCCGCAAAGCCACAAACAGAAACATGTCTCTACATGCATATTTGTATGTGAATATGTACCCTGGTATTCTGATGTTCACTTGGGGCCTGATGAACTTCAGTAGGATTCTTCAGCTGTTATTGATAAGGGTTCAAATGTCTAATCAAGGGCACGAGTTGTTGTCTCTGACTACATTGAACAAGCTCTTGTACTTATTGTCAACTTTCATCCCACACATCTTCATGCCTAATATATTGTGTGTTGCAGTGTAGGGTACCGCCCCTCTCAACAAGTTATTTTCTGATTAATATCTGCTCAAGCAGTGATTGTTAAGGAAAACTATGGTTTTTCATTTTTTTATAATGAAAACACAATTATTACACACATCAAATACATGTGTATATATAATCCAACTTTATGACAAAAAACCCACATTTAAATGAGCAGCTTGATTAAACAAAACCTTCATTGCAATGTTTAATGCTAATTTTTTAAACTAGAAACTCTGCTCATTAGTTTGAACATGGAAGTGCTTCTCCTGCTTGATAACATGCAAGGAAAAAAATGATTCACTCGGTCTATAGACAGATGAGTTTAAAATCACAAAGAGTAAATCTTTTGCAGTTGGCTAGACAGCAGCATTTTGATCAATAAGGTTGTGTCCTTGTTGATTATGTGCATCACTCATTCTGAGACATAATCTATCCCAGCCCTACTCCGCTTATATTAGAAGACAACTGGAAAACAGCAAAATGCAGATTGAAGGGCTAGCTTGCAGTGAGTGTCTGTACTCAGGGTTGAAAGCATTTCCATCCTCCATTTCACCCAGATAAACTGAGGGTCAATTCAAGGCCGAAGTCATAGATACCTGTCCTGCAACAGCATGACCTCAGTTTTCATATGTATTTACAAAAAGACTCCATATAAATACCACTACACCAAAGCTGAGCACTTCAAGATAAAATGTCAAAAACCTGTATTCAAGGTGCTACATTTTGGCATAATGTTTGGTTTTTCCAAGTTTTCAGACAAACATTTCCTCACCTGAGGTGGGGTGGTCTTGGGAGAGAATTCTGCTACTTTACACTTCTGAGAGCACAATCCTAACCTGGCGTTAGGCTGGCACAGTTAAGCCAGCAAAGTTTGGCCAGCACAAGGGACACCGTAGAGTAAGTTTAGACCACTCTCGGAGTCAGAGAGGCCAGCTCACAGATGTGCGCTACCCCCCCCTGACTCTAAGAGCAATTTACAGTGTCCCTTGTGCCAGCCAAACTTTGCTTGCTTAGCTGTGTTGCCCTATCTCCACGTTAGGATTGTGCCCTGAATAAATTCCCAAACAAGAAAGAAGATTCAGTAATGTTAATATACTGCTCCAACACTAAAGAAGGATTGTTACCACGAAATTGGTCTCAAGATTTGATGGAAAATATCAAGGAGTTTCCTAATTGCTGTCTATCTGCTGAGCAACAAGGCACCCTACAGTCATGCTGTGAGTCTCATCTGAGATAATAGAAAAAGGCTTGACCAATGCATGTTGCAACAACATACAATCCTACTCAAATCATTTGAGTTTACAACCAGAAATGCAAACAGTCAAATTTGGCAGTGCTTATTAGTGTTAAGAGTATAGGAAAACAACTAGAAGAATATCATGTCTGCTGAGTCTGACTCTATCTATTGCTTAGAGCACAGTCCTAACCCCGAGTTTGGCCGGCACAGTTAGGCCAGCAAAGTTTGACCAGCACAAAGGACACACTAAGCATGTTTGGACCACTCTTGGAGTCAGAAAAGCCAGCACATAGACACGCACCATCCTCCCTGACTCAGAGAGTAGTTTATGAGACTCATGACACACTTTATGGTGGCCCTTATGCTGGCCTAACTTGAGCTGGCATATCTCTAGGTTAGGATTGTGCCCTTAGTCTCTACTGATTTCAGTGGCCTTTTGAAACCCCAGCACTATCCAAATTTTCCCTTTCATGGATCACTGCCTTGTCGTGGCGAAGGGGCTTGAGTAGCTCAATGAAGCTGTGAGCTATGCCATGTAGGGCTACCCAAGATGGACAGGTCACAGCAGAGAGTTCTGACTAAACGTGGTCCGCTGGAGAAGGAAGTGGCAACCCACTCCAGTACTCTTGCCAAGAAAACCCTATGGATTACAGAACAAAAAGGCTAAACGATATGACACTGGAAGATGAGACCCTCAGGTCGGAAGGTGTCCATTATGCTACTGGGGAAGAGCAGAACACGAGTACTAGTAGCTCCAGAAAGAGTGAAGTAGCTGGGCCAAAACTGAAAGGAAGCTCAGCTGTGGATGTGTCTGGAAGTGAAAGGAAAGTGCGATGCTGCAAAGAACAATACTACATAGGAACCTGGAACGTCAGATCGATGAATCAAGGCAAGCTAGATGTGGTCAAACGTGAGATGTCAAGGCTGAACATCGACATCCTGGGAGTTAGTGAACTAAAGTGGACAGGAATGGGAGAATTTAATTCAGATGACCATTATATTTGCTACTGTGGGCAGGAATCCCTTAGAAGAAATGGAGTAGCCTTCATCGTGAACAAGAGAGTGAGAACAGCAGTACTGGGGTATAACCTCAAAAATGATAGAATGATTTCCATTCGGATCCAAGGCAAACCTTTCAACATCACAGTAATCCAAGTCTACGCCCCAACCACTGGTGCTGATGAGGAAGAAGTTGACCGCTTCTATGAAGACCTAGAACAGCTTCTAGAATTAACACCCAAAAAAGATGTCCTTCTCATCATAGGGGATTGGAATGCTAAAGTAGGCAGTCAAGAGGTAAGAGGAATAACAGGCAAGTTTGGTCTTGGAGTACAAAATGAAGCAGGGCAAAGACTGATAGAGTTCTGTCAGGAGAACACATTAGTCATAGCAAACACCCTTTTCCAGCAACACAAACGGCGACTGTACACATGGACTTCACCAGATGGTCTACATCGAAATCAGATTGATTACATTCTTTGCAGCCAAAGATGGAGAAGTTCCATACAGGCAGTCAAAACAAGACCTGGAGCTGACTGTGGCTCAGATCATCAGCTTCTTCTTGCCAAATTCAGGCTTAAACTGAAAAAAGTAGGGAAAACCGCTAGGCCCTCCACGTATGACCTAAATCAGATCCCCTATGAATATACAGTGGAGGTGACAAATAGATTTAGGGGCTTAGATTTGGTAGACAGAGTGCCTGAAGAACTTTGGACGGAGGTCTGTAACATTGTACAGGAGGCAGCAACTAAAACCATCCCAAAGAGGAAGAAATGCAAGAAGGCAAAGTGGCTGTCTGACGAGGCTTTACAAATAGCTGAGGAAAGGAGAGAAGCCAAAAGCAAGGGAGAAAGGGAAAGATATACCCAACTGAATGCAGATTTCCAGAGAACAGCAAGGAGAGATAGGAAGGCCTTTCTAAATGAGCAATGCAAAGAAATAGAGGAAAACAACAGAATGGGGAGGACTAGAGATCTTTTCAAGAAAATTGGAGATGTCAAAGGACAATTTCGTGCTAAGGTAGGCACAATAAAGGACAAAAATGGCAAGGACCTAACAGAAGCAGATGAGATTCAGAAGAGGTGGCAAGAATACACAGAGGAACTCTATAAGGCCGATCTAAATGTTCCTGATAACCACAGTGGTACAGTCACTGAGCTCGAACCTGACATCCTGGAGAGTGAAGTCAAGTGGGCTTTAGAAAGCCTCACTAACAACAAAGCTAGTGGAGGTGACAGCATTCCAGCAGAATTACTCCAAATCTTAAAAGATGATGCTGTCCAAGTGCTGCTCTCCATATGCCAGCAAATTTGGAAAACCCAACAGTGGCCACAAGACTGGAAAAGATCAGTTTACATTCCAATCCCAAAGAAGGGCAATGCCAAAGATTGCTCAAATTACCGCACCATTGCACTCATTTCACATGCTAGCAAGGTCATGCTCAAAATCCTACAAGCTCGGCTTCAGCAGTATGTGAATCGAGAACTACCAGATGTACAAGCTGGTTTCCGAAGAGGCAGAGGAACTAGAGATCAAATTGCCAACCTTCGCTGGATCATGGAGAAAGCAAGAGAGTTCCAGAAAAACATCTACCTCTGCTTCATTGATTATGCTAAAGCCTTTGATTGTGTGGATCACAACAAACTGTGGCAAGTTCTTGAAGAGATGGGAGTTCCAGACCACCTAATCTGCCTTCTGAGAAACCTTTATGCGGGTCAGGAAGCAACAGTTAGAACTGGACATGGAACAACCGACTGGTTTAAAATTGGGAAAGGAGTACGACAAGGCTGTATATTGTCACCCTGCTTATTTAACTTATATGCAGAGTACATCATGAGGAAGGCAGGGCTGGATGACTCACAAGCTGGAATCAAGATTGCTGGGAGAAACATCAACAACCTCAGATATGCAGACGATACCACTCTACTGGCAGAAAGTGAGGAAGACCTAAAGAACCTTTTGATGAGGGTGAAAGAGGAAAGTGCCAAAATTGGTTTGAAGCTCAACATTAAAAAGACTAAGATCATGGCAACCACTCCCATCACTTCCTGGCAAATAGAAGGGGAAGAAATGGAAGCAGTGACAGACTTTATTTTCCTGGGCTCCAAGATCAGCGCAGATGGTGACTGCAGCCATGAAATTAAAAGACGTTTACTTCTTGGGAAGAAAGCTATGGTGAACCTAGATAGCTTAATCAAAAGCCGAGACATCACCCTGCCAACAAAGGTTCGCATAGTCAAAGCGATGGTTTTCCCAGTAGCCATGTATGGCTGTGAGAGCTGGACCATAAGAAAGGCAGAGCGTCGAAGAATCGATGCTTTTGAATTATGGTGTTGGAGAAGACTCTTGAGAGTCCCCTGGACTGCAAAGAGATCCAATCGGTCAATTCTCCAGGAAGTCAAGCCTGATTGCTCCCTGGAAGGACAAATGCTGAAGCTGAAGCTCCAATACTTTGGCCACCTGATGAGAAGAGAGGACTCTTTAGAAAAGACCCTCATGCTGGGAAAGATTGAAGGCAAAAGGAGAAGGGGGCGACAGAGGATGAGATGGTTAGATAGTGTCACCGAAGCAATGAATATGAAATTGGGCGAACTCAGGAAGCTAGTGGAGGACAGGGAGGCCTGGCGTGCTGTGGTCCATGGGGTCGCGAAGAGTCGGACACGACTTAGCGACTGAACAACAACAACAACATCCAAATTTACTTATAAATTGTTCTTGGATTTAGTGGTTGGGAAATTTAGTTGAGATTGGAGCACTGGTGGCCACCAAAATCAGTAAGCGTTAATACCCAACAACCAAATGTAGATAATGTATCTGGCCCAATAGCTGTCTGGGTGACAGTGCTTCACACTGCAGTTCCCACCCATACCTCACAAATAGGTGGGTGTATAAAACCTACTACACCTCACTTTTACAGTGTTTATGGCACAATCCTATGGGATCTTGACAATGGCAGGAATTTTCCACCATCACAAATGGAGCGCTACTGCTGAGCATATCAGACTCTGTCATAAATGACTGGCAGCAATGTGCACCCACCTTCAATGAAACTAGCACACAACAGCACAGATAAGATGGTGGCAGGGGTGGGCTAAGAGCCATTTGGGGGAGCTTCAGGGTGGATCAGGGCAGAAGGGATGGATCCTGGTGATGTGCATGCCAGATGTATCCCCTTTCCCAGCCTGGACCTGTCCCCTTCCTCTCCTTGGACTGATATGATGCCAGTGAAAGAGCTGCCATGGGTCAAAGGAGACCCATATGTAATCAGGTGGCCAACTGGGAGACCACCACAACTAAAAATGTGGGGGATAGGATTCAGCTGTTAACTCTGTAGCCCTCACACTGCAAAATGGGGTAGTTAGATCTGAGTTCACAAGTACCTTCTACTATTCCAGGCCAGTTTCTGCTTTTGGTCCATAAGGAGCAGCATGAAGTGTAGAAAGACGGATGACTTGCAGTGAAGGTTTGACGGGCACTTCTAAATCTAAATGTGAAGCAGTGCTATAAGGAAGGGGAAAAATCATGCACAGACAGGAGCTACACAAACTGAAGGTGTCCATCTCTAGACACCTATGTGTCTCTAGACACCATAGAAGGCCTCTGTGCAAGAAAATTAATAATCGTTCACTTTGCCTGCAGCTTTGTGTTCTGTTGTCTTCCCCCCAACAACTCCCAACTTTGAAGTTCTACGTTACTTCCAGTCACGGGAATTTTATAACCCAATAATCATTCATAGAGAACAATCAGCTTTCTTAAGACTGCCTAATGCCATCCTGCCAAGACTGCATCCACCCCAGCTGAGGATACATGGGTTTCCAGGCCTCCAATACTCTTGGAGCCAAACTTCGAGCCCTTTCCATGACCCAAGTGACTACACAGAAGAACCAGTTCAGTTCCTTCATCAGCTGCTGTTGGTTGCCACTTCATACATCCACTGCAACCTATGTGGCTTAGGGCCAGACCCAATCATGGGCCAGCCTGTGTGATGAAGGGCCTCTGGTACTTCCTACACTGCATCTCATGAGATGGCTGGGGACCAGGCCAGTGGGGAGACACGTCAAGATAGGTCTCAATTAGTTTCTCCACTGCTCCCTGATCCCCAATGAGCCTACTTGGAGCTACATCCATTATTTTGTTGGGATAAATATGGCAAGTGAAGGCTGGGGGCTCTGGATCTCATTAACTGCTGCTGCCGCCACCCATCCTCTCTGCCCCAGCCTAGACTGATCTCCACCCCAATCTGCCCCTGATCTGCCCCTGCTGCCATCTTATCTGCTTCAGCTGCCTGTCTGCAGCTCACAGCTGCTGGTATGGGGCTTATCAGCTTTCATTCTGTCAGCAGCAAGCGGCCTGCCATTGGAATGGCTCATGTGATGGCAGCCAGTGTGAAGCAATGGCAGATTGTGAAATCCACCATTGTTTCGTGAGGATAGGATTGGGCCATTAAACTTGGAATATTTTCTGAAGGTTCAGGAGAACATTTCTCATCTTCAGGGATTTGCACAATACTGTGAGCCCTTTGAAAGTTCAGAGTGCTATATATTTTTTAAAAAAATAAATGTTACATTTGATAAAGATTAAAAATGAAAATTAATTTATTATTAGTTGTTTGCTCCTGCCTATACACCAGAAAAGCCTAGGCATAGAGTAATTAATTTACAAAATCATGCAGTGATGCATACAAATTACCAGAGGGCAAAATTATTCCCTTAAGACATATAAGAATTAGATAGAGTTGTGTGATCATAAGCAGTAAACCATTGGGAACTGCATCCAAAACAATTATCCTATTTGTAAAAGATTGCTTTCTTGGTTACTCTGATCTGCTTTATAGAGAAGAAAAAAAACCCATTGCATCTATTTGTGGATTCTAGTGATCACAGAAAAATCAATGATCACTAGAAGATTCAGTTTTGAACAGCTACATCTTGTCAATCCAGGTTCCTCTTACCCAGGTTTTTCTTAGAAAAAGATCACTGAGAGCCCAATCCTACCCAACTTTCCAGTGCTGATGCAGCTGCAGTTCAACTCCAAGATAAGGGAACAAATGTTCCCATACCATGATTAAGCCTCCATGACTGATCCCCCCTTACTGCAGGATGCAGCACACACCATATTGGCACAGCTGCATCAATGCTGGACAGTTGGATAGAGTTGGGCCCTAACCGTCCTGTTCCACTGCCCATGACTAAGGACACAATCCTAACCAACTTTCCAGCACTGACAGAGCTGTGCCAATGGGGCATGTGCTGCATCCTGCAGTGGAGTAGGAGTCATCCTCAAGGTAATGTTTGTATCCTTACCTCAAGGCTGCATTGCCCTTACCCCGGTGCTGGAAAGTTGGTTAGGATTGTGCCTTGAGTACTGCACAAAAGTTTGCCATAATAATTTGGTGCATGAGGGGGTTGGGGGGGGAGGTGTTTCTTGTCCTGCTCTGCCATAACATGTGGGAGAATTCTAGCACTCTATTTCATACTATGTCAAGGCAAGCATGGCATTTGAGTCATGAGCATGTCTTGCCTTCATCTAAGCATCGTGCCCACCCCACCCGCTCACCTGTTGTGCAGTCTGAGGTAGTTATGTTTGGAGCCACGGAGGAATTTTTTTGCTGTGCACCTGACTGGTCTTAATTTTTTTTTTCCCCAACCCCAGCCTATTTCTTTGTGTTGGGTTGTTTTTCAGCCAAGGTGGTCACATCTGGCAGGTATTGTGCAGGCCAGGGAGTAGGAGTAGGGATTTTGGTGTGTACCCTGAGGTCAACCAAAGTAAGCTAATGAAGCAGTACTGGAGCCTAGAGGCTGACTGGCTCAGGGAGGGTTTCTGATGATCAGTGTTCCCCGGCATCATCACCAAGCATCAGAGACACCCTTCAGAAAGGCTCTATGCAACAGCAAGAAAAGTAAAGGGGCACTGCTGGTGAGTGGCGTGCAACCTCAGCTTGGATTGCAATTATGATTGCAAAGGTTTTCCACCTTGGGGAGGCAGTGTAAGTTTGCTATGACCTCTAGGTTAGATGCCTGCATTAAAAGGAGGAGGAATTTTTGTGGCTGGGCCCACTGAAAGGTTGTGTACTGTGTAAGTCTGTGATGATTACATTTACTCTTCAAATGCCCTGTCTCATGCATTTTATAAGCAACTCCAGGGCCATATTATCCATTAGGCGGAGTAGGCTGAAACCTAGGGGCCCTACAGGGACTAGGGCCCATCAAACTGGCATCAGCCTAATGCATGGGTCTCCAGATCTGGCCCCCAGGGACTTCCTTGCAAAGGTGAGGCTTACAGAACTCTTCAGGAACCACGTGGGGCAAGCCCTGCCTCCAAGGAATGAGCTGGGCTGCAGGTAGAGGCTGCATTGCTGGGGAGCTTCCATGTGAGTCTGTGTCCATTTGTTTTTTCCCTCCTTTTGAGAACAAAGTGCCTGGCTTTTCCGTTTTTTGCCCCTCAGATTTCTGCCTGTGTTTCTGCTGTTTTAGGAGTGTGGGTGGTGAAGGGGAGCTGATAATTTATAATATTGCTTTCCTGAAGAGTTTTGGAGGGGCCCCAAAATACCTGAAAGCCTAGGGGCCCGGCCATGGGTTAATACGGCCCTGCAAATCTCTTTTCCCTTGAAACTCATGTTGGAAATGCAAAAAATTAAAGTTATAGGCAAGCGACAGCAAATATGGGCAATGTTCTTGTCCTGCTGAACCAATTGGTAGAAGGGAACAAGGAGTGCTCCCCCCCAACATTAGGGAAAACCCACAATGGCATCAGGCAAGAAGTCACTGGGGTAGGTTGCTGAAAGTTCTTCTGTGTGAAATGTCAATATCAGCCCTGACACAGAAAATGTTGTCTGAAACCCCTTGCCTTTTTTTTTTTTTTTTTGGCAAAAGACTCAAACATAAATGCAGAGAGACCATGCATGGTAAGTCAACAATTGCAATTTGGGAACATTGGCTTTACCTAATGTCAGATGGGCCCTAGTGTAATTCCATGTTTTTGCTTCTTTAATCTTGACAGCTGGTTGAAATGCAGCTTTCTTTTGATGAAGTGATTCAGAGCGCAATCTTATACTGCATTGGAACAGGCAGGCTGGAGGGCATGCGCTGTATCCAGAGCAGTATACGGGGGGCTGGAGCCCCCCCCCCCAGTGCAAGGGCACATTTGTGCCCTTCATGCAGGGAGGTGCCAGCCTCCCTATGAACTCCTCTGATCTGAGCAGGTGCAGATCCAATGAGACTGCGTGGCCTAAATTGGGACCGCGTGGCCTGGGGAACGGCCTTATGGCCTAATCCTGGGCCCGCCCCCATGCTGGGCCGGCACACCTGCCAGCCTGCCCACCATCCACCCAAGAACGCCCTCCCCCTACCCATTCCCGCCCGCCCACCTGCCTTGGCACGCCTCTGCACCAGCCAGCTTTGGCCGGTGCAGAGGATGCGCAGCACAGGTGCAGCGAGGCCAGTGCTGGTGCATTAGCGCCAATGCGGGGTGCCGCTTGGCGCTCCCGCGTTGGCACTAACAACATAGTGTCGACGCAACAATGTTGCATTGGCACTGCGCCCTTCTTAGGATGGCACTGCCTGTTCTCTCTGCATTTGGTGCAATTTTCACTTACCATTAATTTCTCAGAACTTAAATCCTTAGCCCTTATTCTAACCTTTAGCTGAGCAGAAATGTGTCTTTTAGGTTTATAGTTTCCACGGGCCTGATCAAGTCTTGTCAAATTGAAAGGCTACAGTATGAAGTAACAATGTCACAACAGGTTACCAAATGGTCTACTCTCTTTTCGGTACAAATGCAGTGCAAAGAGGTACTGTCAATTCTATTTTTGCTTGTCGGACTCAAATGAAAAAGTCCAATACATACAAATCAAAGAAACCTTTTTTCCTCGTTTTACTTGAAGGCACAGCATCAAAGTGGTGCTAAAGGATAATGCACTTGCAGAATACGTCAAGACAGAAAACAAAGCAGAAATCATGTCTTCTTGCAAAATGATTTTTGATACAGGGGAGGGGACATTTTAGTTGCCCAGGCTTTCTAGAAAATGTTCGTTTCTCAAGGCAGTTTATATTATAAGAATAGCCATGGCCCCAAAAGGAATCTATTCTAGCCTGTGGCCCAAGAGAAGGTTTTCTTCACAAGAATCCCTCAACCAATCAGAATATACTGTCACCTGAGTATCAATCAAGATGAGCCAAAATGGAGCTTTGTGGACAGGGAAAAGGAATACAAAAGGTTCCACCTCAGCAGAGGTCCCCACTGCCATAGAACAATTTCGTAAACTAGCAGTGGTTATTCCAATAGATAAGTGAACAGCTACGTATGGCCTGCGCTGCATCCAATGCAGGGTAGGCAGCAGCTGGAGCTCATCTTGGGGTAAGGGGATATTTTCCCCTTACTCTGGGGTAAGCCCCAGTCAGTCTTGCTCGGATCTGTGCCAGTGAAATCGCTGGTGCAAATCCAAGGAACTGGATCAGGCCTGACCAACCGGAGCACAATTATTAGGAACTGGTCTAAAGGCCAGATCCACATTCCACCCCCCTTCCCAGGCCGGCCCGCCCAAGGGTCCACACTCCCTCTACCCCATTCCATCCCCTCCCACATTCCCCAAGCCCCTATGCCAGCTGAACCCATATAGTGAAAGGCCGACTTACCAGGCATCCTTAGCTGTGTCCATGGGTCAGCATGACTCCCTGTGCTGGCCCAGTGCCTGCTTTTGTGGCTCTGGTGTGCCTTGCGTCATGTTTGCAACACCCTCAGTCTGGCGCTACTGAGAAGCGCCAGCCAAACAGGCGCTCTGGCTTATTCCCTTGGACCCAGGAATTCAAGTCGCCTCCTACATATTGCACCCTACAAAGAGAAGTTACTAGCAGGCCTGGGAACATTGCTGACTATGAGAATCGTAATCATTAGGAACATGGTTTATGTGTAATGCATTGCGTCTCAAAACTAGATGTCTGTTACTTTTGGTGCAAGTAGCACAATGTGCTCAGGAGCATTCCGCTCCATTCTGCTCAGCATTCTAGTCATAATTTCCGCCTTACATTGTAATCTTATAGCACGACCTATCTTTTGGACCTCTGTTCTAGCACCTAAAATGCAAGTAGATAAATAGGGACCACTTCGATGGGAAGGTAATGGCATTCTGTGTGCTACGGCGTAGAGTCATGCCGGCCACATGACCACGGAAGCTTGTCCTCAGACAAAAACGCCGGCTCTACAGGCTTTGAAACGGAGATGAGTACCACCCCCTACAGTCGGTCATGACTAGACCATTCAGTCGTGGGGAAACCTTTACCTTTTACTATTTAAATCACTATGGATAATGCTATTCTTTCTGCTCTTCATTTGTTATGAAACCCAGTCCCATGTGAACAGTGACTGGTTGCTGTCCCGAAACACAATCCTGTTTCCATTTTTTTTTTGTCTTTCTAAAAGACAGGAAAACATCCAGCCAGATCTCTTTTGTTCTTTATACATTTCCAACAAATCACTTCAGAAGGGAAAGGAACAAAGATCAATATCAACAATAACACAGCCATGTATCACGATCTGCACAAACCATTGTGGCAAAGAACTCCATGGAGTCATAAAACAGTGTTCCTTGGCCATGGTATTGGCAGAAGAAAGAAACAGATTTGATAAGAAGTCCAATTAAACTGACAGCCTGTCTGATCACTTGAACACAATTCAACAAAATATATCTAGGACAAAAAACAAACTAAACTAAAAAAAAAAAACACCTTAAGATCATGCTACTCAATAGCTGATTGTAGCTTCTATATACAGTATTTATTGTTTATGATCACAAATCAGTGAAATGGAAACATATTTCAAGGGAGACAACATTGGAATCATCGTACCTGAAGAAAAATGTATTCCAAGGGCACTTTCATCTATAGTGTGGTAAAAAAAATGCATACACACATAAAAAAGCCCTGCAGTAAACATGATGGCCTGGAACATACATAGCTCAGCACATGCCTTTGACATGCATTATATTGCATCATACAAAGAATAATAGCCACAAGTAAAATGGAATGGCTGTTCTCCCATCCAGTTTGTGACTTGAAGGAATAGTTCCCATTCAAACTGGTCTCAAAAAAGCTCCCAGATTGCAACATATGGTGGACTCCACTTGCTTGTGCAGCTGAGGCCTCACCATCACAGAACTGTTTACTCCGTTTCCACTCGCGCCCAAATCTGATGGCATCTGTGCACAGAAACCTCTGTAACCCAGAAGTCTTTGCCTGCAGAACAGCTTCGTGTGTACATCAAAGCTACTGTGGCATTTTGAAGTGGGAAAGGACTGGCAGCAACATCAGTTGATTTTGATTAGATAAACACCAACGTCAAATAACTGTGGGGGGATGGGACACAGAGGTATCATCTCTCTGAGAGACACTGGCCATAAGCCAACATTGTGATCCAGCAGTAGAAAACTATGCACTGCTGAAACTTCAAGTGGTCTTTCCACTGGAACAGTCCCCACCTGCAAAGAGGGAACACCCGCTGCTCATTTTTGAAAGCTTATCTTCAATTATCATCCTCAATTATCTTCAGTTATCTTCCATTGTTTCCCACTCTCCAAAAGACCTGATGAGCAGAGTCGCACCTTGTTTTTGAACTTTCTCTGTTCTTGCTAAATGTTTAATGTCTTTATGTATTTTAAAATGTGTTTTACTTATTGTGGTTTCATTGTACATTTATGTTCTCTGTAAGCCGCCTTGGGCATTTGCTTCAGCATGGGAATGGTGGGGTATATACATTCTTCAAATAAATAAATAAATAAAGCTCTTCAGGTGCGGGCGTTGTTGCAGCAGATACAGATAAGGAACAAGGCAGTGAAAAATGTTTTCAATTTTGTCCCTTGTGTTAGAAACATTTCCTTTAAAAAAAACCCACACGTTTTCATTAAAAAGAAAACTCATTGGCCGTTTTCAATTATTTATCCTGTGTTGGAAATCTTCACCTCCTATAGCAAGCTAGAGCTGCATATCTACGATGCCAGTTAACATTTTTCGGTACTCCGCAGTGCATGTTTAAAGACATAACTACATGTAATGATGATCTATAATTCAGGAGTCCCCAGTCTAAACATACAACCTGCTTCATTTAACTGTCTGAAACTGTCCCTTCCATCAGGGCACTCCCAGGAGTCTCAAATCCTCAAGTCACCCCTGCCCTGCCTGGTGTTCCCTGTGTCTCTATTCGCAGGGAGGGACACCCTTCTTCTTCAGAGGTTTGCCAGAGCCATCTTCTCACTCCTGTTCTTTCCCTTCTCCCTGGGCTGTCCCCAAGACTCCCGCTGTCTGCTTCACCCTCCTGGGTTCCAGACACCCCTTCTTTTTGGCTGGGGCGCTCAGCTTGCAGCCTCCAGGCCCTTGCAGTACACCTCGCCCAGCTCCTCCCCCTTCTTTCTGGTTTTTTACCTTCCACTGTCTCTTGTGGCCTTTTTCTTCTCCTCTCTCTGATCTACTTAAACTCTGTCTTCCTCTTCCAGCCTCTGGCATTATCTCCCTTTCTCTCTGTCCTGCAGCTCCACCCATTCTAATTCCACTCTCTGCTTATTCCTTCCCACTTTCTCAAGCCTCAGGTCTCCTTCCCACAGTATCTCCCAGTGTTTGGGCTCCAGCTTTTTCCTTCCACTGCTTTACCTGTTGTCTCCATATTCCAGTGTTTGTCCCAGGTCTTTCCTCGCTCCCTCTCATTTTATTCCCTTTCTTCACTCTGCCATTCTCATCCTGCCTGGTTTCTCAGACTCTGTTCTTCCTACTGTGCCAGTCTCCCTCTCCCTGGCTTGCTCTGCCCTTCTCCTTTCATTTCCCCCCCAACCTTCTGACTGCCAGGGAGGTGCAGCTGCAGGCCAGGTGAAAAGGCCCCTTTCGCCCTGGGTCTTTGTGCAGCAGCCTGCCAAACAGAAAATGCCCAGCCCTGCGCCAGCTCTTCCAGTCGCAGCAGGTGACTAGAGGGCATTTCTCCATCTCCCCAGCCATTCCTAGTGGCCGGCAGGGTAGGGTGTTCCCAGCAATGGGCACTCATTGGCCCTGCCTCCTGTTCGGTTAACCTGGTAGAGCCTTTCTGGCCGTTAGTGTTGGGGCTGATTGGACATCTCACCAATGACACACAGATGTTAGTGGGAGGGCTGCCACACCAATAGTATTGTCATTTGCACCAGCATATGTGGAGAAACACCAACATGTCTTAAGGAGAGGATTGGGCCTGTAGGGTTCTGAAGGAGCTTTCCTCTCCCCCCCTCAACTTTGTGCATTGAATCCTACAGGGGTTTGGCATCTTGTTCATGGTGGATTATAGGCTCACCAACAATCCTCTCAGTCAAACCTGCAAATATATCTTCTTTGAGTATTTTGGCTTCCCTACCTGGAGAAATGTGACTCATGGGGTTTTGTTGGAGGAGCTGAAGAGCATAACAGCTATCAGTTAACCACTACAAATGTGCATATTTAACTTCATCCTTCAAAGGAGGACTCAGCTCACAGAAGTACTCCTTTCCTAACCCGATGGGAAGTACTGGTAAGTAGGTTTGTACAGCAAACTATATTTGAAAAGTGCATTATTCTTGAACACTGCACTTGAAAACAGAAGTATGATTATGTTTCAAGTGTCCAATTCATTAGGCTGACTTCCATACAAATAATGCTGGGGAATTATTTGTCTCATCATTGATAAGAGTTCCTGGTAAGTAAGGAACAAACACCCTTGTTGCTATGAATAAACACCCGCCATGCATCAACAAAAAAGGAGACGCCAATCTGTTGATTAAAGACTAAAATGCTACAGGTTGTATATTACCAGTGGTGGGATTCAGGGGGTTCGCCCAGGTTCTATAGAACCGGTTATTAAATGGCCGGGCCCCGCCCACTCGCTTACCTTGGCTGGCTTCGGGGTTTTTTGGCTCCGGCTATGATGTCATAGAACCGGTTGTTAATTCATTTGAATCCCACTACTGTGTATTACTAATGTCCCATACACGAGGCATCTTCTTTTGCCTAATCTAACAAGATGGCTGGTTAAAGGAAGAAAAGTCTTTTTTAAAAAGTCCAAGAATAGTAAGCCTGTTAAATAATTTAAAAGTTGTTTCATAAATTCAAATTTTATGGCGTTTTCAAAAACCAGGAGAAAGAAAACAAGTAAGAGGTGCTGCTGCGTTACAATCCAACATGATAAACAAGTCATTTTGATACACTAATGTGTCTCCATGTAGTTTAAGCTTTTCTAGTTTAGATGCCGGCCTGCAGTCATATACACCATGGACACCGACATCACACTGGAAAAACACTGTGCCAGCATAGGTCAAACATAGCTCGGAAGTGAGGACAACTGCAGGAGGAGAGGCCAAAACAAGGAGGAAATTAGAGTGTGACACAGGAGAGATGTGGAACATAAGGAGTTGACATTCATCTTGGACACCTCACAGATGACACATGGGTGACATCATGGCAATGACGCACAGGCATCACATCAATGACATGCCAATGTCATGATGCGTGATGTCCTGATGATATGCTGATGGCACACTGATGATGTGTTGGGGTTAGAATGCCACACCATGAATAACTGGCTGCACGAGTGTTTCCATAGATGCTGGGGTGTTACTGGGAAGGGCTGCATCAGTATTGCTTTGCCAGGACAGTCATGACCTTTGGCCCTTGTTGTGCCGCCATCCATGCGCCTTTGGAATGGCAGTGCCAGGATGGACTGAGAATATGATGGACGTTGCACTGACATCTGTGCACTGCATCCAGATAGGCCATATGAGCCATGCAGCAAAAACAATCCAGGAACCTGTGGCACCTTCACAATTACTAGATTTATTGCAGCATAAGCTTTTGTAGAGTAGAGCACATTTCATCAGGTGCCATTGATGGGCTCTGGTCTACAAAATCTTATACTGCAATAAACTTGCCAGTCTTTAAGGTGCCTCAAGTTTCTTGGTTGTGCTTGAGAACAAGCCACAGCCAGTGCCGTCCTATCACCCCACCTCTTCCTCTGTATTCAGTTCTCAACTTACCGACTTTACTAGGAAGGCACACCAGAATCTCACAGATTGATTTTTGCAGTCCTCGAATAAACAAAAATTAAATGCCATTACCATAGCTACAGTATATCACTGTGAATTCGACATACTAGATTTACAAGTAACCAGCACCCTCCAGCACTGTCAGGTCCTTAATAAGAGGTTCAGTTTGAGGCCCAAAGTTGTATGAGTGATTCAAGTAGGCATATTAGTGTCTGCATATTAAGGTTAGGAGGAAAAACAACATTGTACCACTATAATCCCCGAAAATCCCATTCGTCTTAAAATCCAAAGCCTCCAATCTTCTTCACATTTGGCACAGAGGACCTAAGTAACAATCATAAGAAACTGCTGGATCAGGCCAAGGGCCCATCTAGTCCAGTATCCTCACAGTGGCCCACCAGATGCCTCAGGGAACACTCCAGACAACAAGATATTTGCGACCAGTCCCACCCCCCTCCTGGGCCTGCTCCACCTCCCAGTCCACCCTCCCCTTGCCCCAAAATGCCCTTTGCCCAAAACTCCCCCTGCCTGCCTCCATTACTTCCCACCACCACCCTTGTCCACCCTCTGCCAGGCCAGCACAAACTCAGCAAGGGCTGGATCCAGCAAGGGCTGGATCTGGCCTCCACAAGCTGGTGCAGGTCTCCACACCGGCCCAGACCATTCTCGAGCTGGCGCAAATGTGTTTTACAGCACAGACATTTGTGAAACGCAAGCGCCGGCACAGGACCTGCACTGTCTCAACTCCCGCTCAGGACTGTGGTCCAAGATGGGCTCATAATCTAACAAGAAGAAAATGAAAGGACAACAGAAGGAAAGTATGAGAAGACTGTAGGCCTCTTTGCAGGTGGTTCCTGAAATTTGTCAGTACAATATTACTGAGTTGGAGAGTAATTGTTTTATGCTGAGTGCATGTTTGGGTAGGGGACAAGAGTCAGTGATGTATTAGTCGTATAATTAGAGATAGGGATGAGTGCAAAACACAGAAAGCAGCAGTTTCCCCAACTCCATTAATCAACCAGATGCACCTGATGCATTCCAGAACTGTTCGTGCCAGAAGAAAGTGTAGTTGCCTGACCAGTTTTCCCCCATATTCTCTTTTACGCCATCCTATTTCCTAAGTTCATAGGCATATTTCCTATGCCTCAATAAAAAAGGCAAGAGCCAACCGAGGCTGCTCTGAAAAGGCGTATTGGGCACTGAGTACTTCTACGTACAGCTGCTCCTCTACTCCTCAAAACTACCACTGCCCAGAGTATCACATCTCTGACACAGCTAAAAAGCACAATCTGACTCAAAGAAACAACAAGGTTGGCCTTACATTTCTTTTACTACATTTATATCCAAGACAGAACTCAAGGCAGCGCATGCTGAGTTCCCAAGCAGTCTCCCACGCAGGCACTGACCAGCCCCAGAAATTAGTTTCAGTAAGGTTGCCGCACCAAACAACAAACCTCAGCACACGACATTGCTGAGAAACAAGGAAAGAAATTTCACAGTGCTGTTGTAATAGAAAGACAGTCCTGATCAGGGACGTTCCTCGGGGGGGGGGCTGCACCCCCATCTGCTGCCCTTCCCCTGCCTGTTCTCCAGCACCCTTGCCTGACCCGATCCGCCTCCACCTTCGCAGCTCCTCCAGTAGTCGGAGGAATGTTGCACTGCGGCAGCCTTGCAGCGGCAGGTCATCCCCCCCCCCATGTATCAGAGGGACAGAGCGCCAGGAAGCTACTTGGCTTCTCCACACTCCGCTCTCCCAGTACACGGAGGAATGCCACAGCAGCACAACATTCCTCCCCATATTGGGGGGGGGGGGCGGAGTGCCAGGAAGCCACTTGGTTTTGCAGTGCTCTGCTCTTCCAACAGACAGAGGAAGAGAGCGCAGCGAAGCCAACTGGCTTCCAGGTGTCCTGCCCCTCTGATATGAGGAGGGGCAGCTGGGTGAGGGCGTGCATCACACTGCTACTGCCCCCAAGTCCAGCATCTGAGGCATCCGCCCCCTTTGCCCCCCCGCAGGTTCACCACTGCTCCTGATCCATATTAGAGGATACAGTTGCAGGCTGCTGCGTTTCAGCCCCTTCCTAATCGGGCATTTAAGACAGTGAGAGAAATGGAGCAGAGATTGGGGAGAAGGGCAGATCGAGGCAAGGAAGGGGGTGCCCCACCTATATAATACTGTATCTCCCTTCCTGGCCTCAATGCTCCTTCCTGGGCCCACTAGGACTTGCACCAGCCAGGTCTAGTAGACACAGCAGGGCAGCGAGGGCTTACCTCCAGGAAAAGGAACCAATGCTCATTACCCAGAGAAGACCTCTGGGACTGCCCCCTTGCAGGATGTCTGAATTAGGTAGATTTAGGTAGGACCAGACTGTTAGTAGGTGTGAGGGCATCCTAAATGCAATATGATATTCAGGTCTTCAAAGCATATAATCACATTACAGTGCGAAGTACAGTGTATTTTCTCTTTTTCTCACTTTTTAAAAGAATGCATTCAAGGATCAAGCAGAGAAAATTCTGCGATTAAGTGCACATATATCAATCTGACCAGTTTGTCATTATGATCTAGCTTGGTATATATTACTGCTGTTCTGTGGAGGACTGAAGAATCTCAGTGGCCCTTGGTTGTTCCCAAACTGTGAGCCATGGCTCACCACAGAGCCAGAGGAACAGCCAGAGGAGCCAAGGAATAGATAAAAAAGGAAGCACTGCTCAATGCAATGTTCAGGATTTTAGTCCTAATGGGAAGCAGCACCCAATGGTCCAGTAAGTCAAGGGAACTTCTAGTCGAAAAAGTTTGGGAACCACTTCCGTATAGGTAGGAATTATTCAGGGGAGGACAATGCTGATGAACGGTAGGAAACAGTAGTTTCCCACATGCATAGCATGAATATCATTGTCATGATAAAGGAGTGCTTATATATTTGTGGATTGGGGAGGGATATTTTATTTAAATCTAATGTCTAAATTCTTTTATCCAAAGACCATTTTGTAAACCATGATGGTTTACAAAATCAACATTGTAAACTACTAGAATAAAGTACCGCCTCTCATACATATTTTTCATTCATTCGTATTCATAAATGGAATACATGGATCCAATCACAAGAATAGTACTCTAGTCAAATATTGTGCTACGCTTAGGTAATATGCTGAGAAGATTTTGTTCTAACTTCATGTGTACTTATTGGTCCATCCGACATCTCTGGTCCCTTAGCTGATGGCCAAGTCACCTGCTGCCCAAACTGACCTTAATTGCTGACCTCTCACAGCTGCCCACAAGGTAAAATAGCAGCCAGATTACTTTTGACTTGTAGATATGTAGTGGGAGGTAGTTAAAAAATATATGTTTCTCAAGCTGGGCTCCTGAGGTTCTACTTATAAGACGTACATTTCGGAGGTAAGGGGGAAGAGAGCCGAAACCACATATTAATTCTCCCCCTCCTCTCAGTAGTGTATGTACAAATGTAATATTAAAAATATATATCAAACTTATTTGCTTGCTAGCACAAAAACTTTAAATCAAAGACAACGCAGTTCACATTGTAACATTTTCTCATCCATTATATGCAGCAGATGGTTCTCCAAAAGCTCAGGGATTTTTGCATGCGTGGATATGTTTTAAGATAAAGAGCTTGGCTACTTCCATATATATATTTTTCTTTTTGCAAAAAAAAAAAATTGGCTTCTGTTTTCTCTCTAAAAAAGAAACATAACATTTGGAGAATGAATACTGCAGATTCAAAACTCAGCAAAACCAAAACAAAATGAACACCACAGCATTCTCTTTTTAAAAAAAAAGAAAAGGTCTTTTTCAAAATATTCTCCAGTACAGAACTAATTGAAAATATGGACAATCACATTAGTACCCAGTTTTGTTAGTCTAAGCCCCAACCCAGAAACCTCACTACACAAATTATGTTTTGTTCTTCTTCCATCTCCCACTGTAATAATTACCCTGATATATGTATTTGTAGAGTGGATTTTTTTTCAAAACTGAAAAAAATACGTGTGAGTATAAAACTATTAAGCAGGTCCAACTGTATAGCAGAATTTATCTACACTGGCCATAATCAGACTCTTCTGCTGCGCTCCAGCTAATAACAACACTTAACTTTTGTGTAATGCTAACTTATTGTGCAAAGCATTTTCTATCTTGATGCAGTTCTTGTAACAATGCTGGACTGCAATGAACAGCACAATCCTATGCACTCTTCTCAGAAGCGTATGCAAGGACTGTGGTGCCCAGAGCAGCAACACTGTGATGTCACATAATGTCATGATGTCATACAATGTCACTTCCAGCCTGGATGAGAAAGCAGTTGGAGATTGTGGACACTCACAGCGACTGCTGTTAAGTGCCCAGGCAGCAGGCGCTCCAGTCGCTGCCTGACTTGGGGCACAATCCTGAACTGAGTTAGGCCGGCATAAGCTAAGCCAGCAAAGTTTGGCTGACACAAGGGACACTGTAAAGTATGCTTGGACCATTCTCAGAGTCAGAGAGGCCACCACACAGACATGCACCAACCTCCCTGACTCCAAGAGTAGACCAAACACGCTTTACAGTGGCCCTTGCGCTGGCCAAATTTTGCTGGTTTAGCTTATGCTGGCCTAACTCCAGTTTAGGATTGCACTATCTGTGAAATTGCCCCAGTTGCTGCAGAGAGAATGAATGCACTCCAGTCACTTCCCGAGTCAGGAAGCGACTGGAGCATGTGCACTGGTACCCCCTCCAAGTGGTGCCCAGGGCATGTGGCACACTCTAGATCTGCTCCTGCTTTTGCTTAGAAGTCAGCCCTGCTGTGTTCAATGTGGCTTACCTCAAGGATTGCATACTTTCTCATTCCCATAGCGCAATAGAGGAGCAGAGGTGTGTGATTGCATGGCTTAAAAGAAAGGAGCAGAGGCCATGAGGGAGCTACAGAGGCGTTTCTACAGGGATGGCAAAGCTCTAAGTTTTGCAAGGAGCCTTACCCTGTCCTGTAAATCCCTCCTCTCCCTTGCTGCTGTAGCCAGTAAGCAACGCCAAGATTGGCTAAAATGGTGCAGGAGAGGGGTAATCTCCACTGCAAGGTAAGGCTTCTTGCAAAACTTAGAGCTTTGCCATCCCTGTAGAAACGCCACTGGGGAGCTACTACCATGTACTGTATGCATCCACGTGTAAGTGATGAGAGTGCTTTGCAAAGCTATGCAACTGAACAGCCACATGGGTTGTCCACACAACTGGGCAGTTGCAGGAATGTCTCTTTTCTTTTAAGTAAAGGCTCCCAATACAAGAATGAGATAAATTTTGATGAGTTTTAAAGTTGCAACGTTCCTGGAGGGCGCATGCGACTTTTCATTACTGAGAGGCAAGTTATAGGGGAAACTGCTATTTTTAGAGGCTTAGGGCAGTTTTCAAATCATGGCATCTCCAACTGTTTATAACCTCTCTTTATATATATTCTCTCTCCTCTCCCACATGTTCATTGCCACTGCCAGGGCTGCTGACTGCTTAGAGATGGGAATAATTAGTGCAAAGTCCTAGCAGGCCGCTACAACAACAGAACTGGCATTCTGGCGTTGCAGCAAAATGAGGCACACTGAAACGGTGAATAATAGCAGCTGCACAAGAGCAGTCTTCGAAGTTGCCACCATGTGATGGGTGAGCAGGGGTGGCGGAACCTGGTGGAGAGCGGGAAGAATGTTGTAGGAACCATCATGGAGAGGGTTGTGCGTTGGGGGAGGGAAGGGGGGCAGTTCTTGGTGGCAGCAGCTCCACCAATATCCTTTCCCCCTTCCAAGCCTTGATCCACCTCTCCAAGTCCACACAAAGTTATGCCAGCCAAAGAGCTGGCCCTGGTCCAGTCGACCTGTCAGGGAAGTGGATGCTTACTCCAAGAAGGCCTCTGAGATTAGCCCGGAATGGATACCGCATTTGGTTTGGTTATATAGAGGCTCAGTCACGAACATTGGTTATGAGTATATATCCCTTTGTGGCTCGTTCTGGATCGGTGCAGCTCCTTCCCTTTCCAGGCGAATGAAAATCCCTAAGCATGGCCCTTTGGGGCTAATTACAGGACCATACAACTCCTTTGTCCAGAAACGTACTGTGTAAAGATCCAGGAGAGTAAGATCCAGAATGCTGAATGCCCTATCCTGGGCATTTTTATTTGTGTCGATTGATTCTTTCCCCCTCGTGTTAGTTCAAGAACCTAAACTTTCCATTTATTTGTATGCGAGGTATCCGTATCTTGCTGCCCAAGAGACCTCCTTAACTACTAATTCTAATCACTCTGACTTTTTCCATTTCATTCTCTTTATCGGACCCAGACGTCCCCTCCTGTCAGTCTGTCTGACTCCTTTGCAAATGTGCTCTGTGAGTGTCAGGCTCTTCACACAGTGCTCATCAACCTCTGTGCTCTAAGTAAACAAACCCTGGCAAAGAGGCAAAATCCATACAAGCCGAAGCTACACAGCAACTGAATTAAACATACTCAGTTTGGGAAGGGATAGTTTGGGGACTTTGTTCCCCTCACTACGTCCGTCCAGCTCGCTGTTTTGAACATGAGGCTCAGAAACTTGGCAACTGCTCCTCATAAATTGTTTTCTTCATTGGTAAGCTCTCCCATTCCTGCTTTTCTGACCTTTCCTTTTCTGGGCCCTCTGTCTGAGATTCCAAGAGGGTTGCTAAAATCCTTGATAACACTATGGAACTTATATTCAGCCAGTTCATGTACTGATTTTGAGAAAATTCAGAGCTGGTAGAATAATTCAGAACTTTGAACATCTACCCAGCCAATCTTGCAATGATAGCGCCTTCAAAATAGTCCTTAAGGGCTCTTCATCTACCTAAATTACAGCTTTTGGCCCTGAACTAGAGACAATTATTTGCTCTTAAGCCCTGCTGATGTTAATGTAAAGGTGAAGGTTTCCCCATGACTGAATGGTCTAGCCGTGACTGACTGTAGGGGGTGGTGCTCATCTCCATTTCAAAGCCTATAGAGCTGGGGTTTTGTCCAAGGACAAGCTTCCGTGGTCATGTGGCCGGCATGACTATACGCCATAGTGCACACAGGGGCAGACCTAGTCAAAATGGCGCCCAGGGCACCTAATAGAAGTGCGCCCCCAAGGGAGCACAGGTCTACCCACCAGAAGCAGCCATGGGCAGACCTGGGCTACACGGAGCCCAGATGTACCCATTAGAAATGGCCGCGGGTAGACCTGGGCTCCCTACAGGGAGCCCAGATCTACCCATTAGAAACAACAGCAGAGCCTAGATCTATCCATTAGGACCAGCCACGGGTAGACCAGTGCTCCACAGGTCAGGAAGGCATCCATAGTGCAGACCTTCTCCCACCCATTCAAAACATCTTTCCAGTGCATGGGAGATTAGCATGCGCCTGCCCCCCCCCCAGTTATATAGGCAAATTGGAAGCATTGCATGATGCTCACATGTTCACATGTGGCTTTTTCAGACACTTTTTCAGACGCTTTTTCAGACAGATTTTTGAAAGTGGAGACACAGGGATTTCAAACTGAAGTCAGCAAACGTTAGGAACCAACTACAAAAAAAACCTAAGGCTAAGCTCACCGTGACTTTAAAAGTTATGATTAAAGATGCCTTGGCACTGGAAAGATGTTTTGAATGGGTGGGGGAAGATCTGCACTATGGATGCCTTCCTGACCTGTGGAGCACTGGTCTACCTGTGGCTGGTCCTAATGGGTAGATCTGGACTCTGCTGTTGTTTCTAATGCTGTTGTTTCCCTACAGGGAGCCCAGGTCTGCCCGCGGCCGTTTCTAATGGGTAGATCTGGGCTGCGGAGCCCAGGTCTACCCACGCAATGTTGTGGGGGCCACTGGTGCCCCCCTAGACAGCCCCAAGACGGCGCCTAGGGCTCATGCCCCCTGCCCCCCCCTAGATCCGCCACTGAGCGCACAGAACGTTACCTTCCCACCGAAGTGGTCCCTATTTATCTACTTGCATTTTTAGGTGCTTTTGAACTGCTAGGTTGGCAGGAGCTGGGACAAGCAACAGGAGCTCACTCCATCAAGCAGTCTTGAAAGCCCAACCTTCCGGTCAGAAAGCCCAGCCGCAGCGGTTTAACCCGCTGCACCACCACATCCCTCATGGTGCACTTAATGTACTTAAGTGCAATTAACTTTCTCTGGATTGGAACATTCGTATAGAGCAGTGGTTCTCAAACCTTTTAGACCGAACCCACTTTTTAGAATGGCACTCGTGTGGGGACCCACCAGAAGTGATGTCATTAACCTGGGAGTGATGTCATAGCAGGAAGTGATCTCATCGAGCAGGAAGTGCTGTCAGGTGACGTAATCAAATGACACTTTTGGAATACAAACTGGCATTCTTGGACTGCAGCAACTGCACAAGCATGAAACATCCCTGACAGAAAGCAAGGTTAGGACAAAATATTATTTAAAAGCACTGAACTGAAAACAATTTTAAAAACCCTCACTTGAAAATTCAAACTGTTAACACTCACAAAACGAATATAGCAAGGTCTATAGCTATCAAGATGCTTGCTCCCAGCTTTCCGTGACCCACCTGATATCATGTTGTGACCCACCAAGTGGGTCCCAACCAGTGGTGGGATTCAAATAAATTAACAACCGGTTCTATGTCCTTCAGGGCGGCCGCTGCCTTTCTTCCCTCTCCCAACCTAAAATTAGCAACCAGTCCTGCAGAATAGGTGAGAACTGGCTGAATCCTATCACTGGTCCCAACCCCATAGCTTGAATAAGATTGATATAGAGAAATCTATATTTTGATGTACTATACATTCCAACCATTTCCTCCTTCTTCCTCTCCACCATTCCATTCCACAACTCATTGGTTGAGGGCCAGGAAACAGAGAGTGGGGGTCAATGGGCAATTTTCACAATGGAGAGAGGTGAAAAGTGGAGTGCCCCAGGGGGCCGGTGCTTTTCAACTTGTTCATAAATGACCTGGAGACAGGGATAAGCAGTGAGGTGGCCAAGTTTGCAGATGACACTAAACTTTTCCAGGTGGTGAAGACAGAAGGGATTGTGAAGAGCTCCAGAAGGATCTCTCCAAGTTGGGGGAATGGGCAGCCAAATGGCAGATGCGTTTCAACATAAACAAGTGTAAAGTAATGCACACTGGGGCAAAAAATCAAAACTTCACCTATAAGCTAATGGGTTCTGAGCTGTCTGTGACAGCTCAGGAGAGAGATCTTGGGGTGCTGGTGGACAATTCAATGAAGGTATCGACCCAGTGTGAAGCAGCAATTAAGAAGGCCAATTGCATGCTTGGGGTAATTAAAAAAGGGGTTGAGAATAAAACAGCCAATGTTATCCTGCCATTGTACAAATCGATGGTAAGGCCACATCTGGTGCAAGGGAGTGGCAACAGGATCCAAGCATCTTGTTGTCTCGTGCCTCCCTGGGGCACCTGGTGGGCTGCTGTGAGATACAGGAAGCTGGACTAGATGGGCCTTTGGCCTGATCCAGCAGGGCTCTTATGTTCTTATGTTCTTATTCCATCCCCATCCAGCTGGTTACAGAGCTAGCAAATTCTGTTCTCGTGTTTTAATTGTGACTCATGATGCAAAGACATCAAGACCCATTGACCCATTCAAAGGCACAAAACATTTGCATCACCAGAGGGCTACAGACTGGTCCGCTGACAGCAGAATTCAAGAACTTTTAATAGCTTCCATATCAATTAGTGATGTCAGGTTCCCCATGGAATGCCTTGTAATTAATTCATTTTTCTGAGTTTCTTAGAGAACTCTTGTGAATGTCTCAGGTCTTTTGGAGCTTTCTTGGAGAATGCTTGGGAAAAAATAAGCCTTGAGAAGATTGCCTCCCACCTGTCTTATAAGTCCACCACCTCCCAACATATCTTTGTGAAACTTGCGGCAGAGAAGTATCATTGCATATAGGAGAAGCCTTATGGATCCCAACTGTGTAAGTAAAGCCTTGATGCTCCTGAACCTTCCTTGCTGGGGTGCATGAAATTTGTTGTTTCCAGTGCCTCCCAATTCACAGAACTGGACTGAGAGCCAGAGCACCCTGTCAGATAATGACACTTCACACCCAGGCCTTCAGGATAGAAGTTTTAAGTTTTAAGAAAAAGTAAAATTTTAAGTTTTAAGAAAAAGTAAAATTTTAAGAAAAAGTAAAATTTGTTTTTAGAAAAAGTTTTAAGAAAAAGTAAAATTTGCAGATAATTTCATGGATCCTTCCAAGGAGAAACATCTGAGAATTTTCAAGAAAAGTCAGAACCAAGTGAAATTTCAATCAGGCAAGTAATTTTCTCAAAGGATTTCTGCACATCCCAAGTATATGATATATGAGACCTATCCTATCACCAGCAAGCCCTCCCTGGGAGGGGGGTCAGACTACTCCCTTTTGCAGGGGTACACCATGCGGTGGGATCTAACTAATCCAGGAACCGGAACGGTGACCGGGACTCACCTTTGATTGGCAGCCCGTCCCGTCGGTTCCGCCGCTTTCCCGCCCGCCGCATGGGCTGCCCCGGTGGACACGCCCCACCGCCGCTCGCTCGGACACCCATCCCCCCCCCGGCGAGCAGGTGCCCTCTCCGAGGCCAGGGGTGCGTCGCAGCACCGCGTCCATCATGGAGGCAGTGATGAATGGTGGCGGGTGGGTGGAGCTATCCCTAATTAGGTTCAGGAACGGCCATTCTGGCGTGTTCCCCCTGGATGACACCACTGGGTACACTTGTTTTGCAACGGAAGAAGGGGAGGAACAGCATTCTGGTAGTGAACTCCATGTGGATTGAGCCTGAACTTCATATGGGGGTTGGGCTCATATTAGATTTCAGAAGTTGAGGAAGTTCCACTTCCAGATGCTCTCAGTTCAGAACTGACTGATATGAAAAAGGCAATGCCAACTGCAAGGAGGAAGAGAAGCAACCAGTGAGCACAATCCTTCCTCCTTTTTTTAAAGTATTGTTGTATGTTATATGAGCTGCTCTGGGAGTCTTGCCAGCTGAAGAGCAGGGTACAAGTGTTTTAGATAGGTCAGTCCTACCCTGCAACATAATGCCTTAACAGAAATAAATATCTCATAAAGCATGAGGTGGATCCAGAATTAATTGCCCAGTCCTATCCCCTGCAACTCCATGGCAGGAAGCCACACTGCCAGAGAGTGTGCTGCATGCTGGGGGTGGGGTGGGGGCGATCCGCTGGCTGCCTGAACTTCTTTATCTCCAGGGAAGCTGCCTGATTGCCTATGGGTCTCCTTGGACCACCCCCTCCAGCCCACTCCCCAGCCGAATCCTAATCTGAACCATTCATAACGTGTCCATCTCACTGCCTGACCTCCTTCAGCACAGCCCAGGTGGGCTATTGGTGCTTATGGGGAGCTACCAGCTGCTTCTGCTTCCATTTCCAGCAGGAAAACCTGGGTTCCACTGTTGTCAAGAGAGGATAGGATTGGGCTGTGACACACACATAAATAAAACCATAGGTGCAGTCTTTCCAGCCATTCTACTCAGCTATTTTGAAATGACTTCAGTGCAAAATTGCAGCCTATCACATTTCCCTGCACAGAAAAACTGACAAATGCAATGATTATTCCGAAATGAGTCCCACTGAGTCCAATGGGATTTTCTTCTTGGTTACTGCCCACAAAATTGCAGCCCATATATTGGTTCCTTATACTTCCTCATGTGGCTGTTGAGAGAGGCGCTCTGAAAGCTATTGTTGCAGAATTATTGTTGTCTGGTCAAATGATCTTCTCAGGATACATTGTGGGCGCAATCCTAAAATGAGTTAGGCCAGCATAAGCTAAGCCAGCAAAGTTTGGCCAGCACAAGGGACACGGTAAAGTATATTTGGACCACTCTCGGAGTCAGGGAGGCCAGCACACAGTCATGAGCCATCCTCCCTGACTCCAAAAGTGGTCCAAACACGCTTTATGGTGGCCCTTGTGCTGGCCAGACTTTGCTGGCTTAGCTTCTGCCGGCCTAACTCCAGTTTAGGATTGCGCTCTGTGGACAGTAAGAAAAACATAGAAGATTTCTCTTCCCCGATGCCCAGAGAGCTCCTCCTGATCCAACAACTTCGCCTTGCCGCCTTCCTGATGTGACGCTACTCCTCTCTGGCTCCAAATACCTATTATGAGAGGGTAACAATCCCATTCAGTGGCAGATCTTTGAGCACGATTATTCTCCTTCCTTGGGTCTCATTGATTTTAGTCAGACTGCCTGCACCATTATTGTTTGCTCACCTCATACTATTATAAAATTGGGCTTTTTTCCCCTCTTCCCTCCTATTCTCAAACACAGCCTTTCCCACAAGTGATAATGTGATAACAACAGCAAATTGATCCAATTTGATAATACAGTGTCCCAATGAATTTTTATCGTGAAGCAGACTTAGAAAAGGCACAAGAGGAGCCAAAGTTCACATTATGTAACTTGCTGAGCACAAGCAAAAAAGCAACCGGGAATCATACAAATACATGGCAGGAGATGACAATGTACGGAGATCTATATAAAAGAACAATGAAATGTGTCAGGTCTTTGGTAAACTCAGCAACAATCGAACGTGTGCATCGGTCAACAATGCGGGAATTCATGACTACCTTTAAAAAAAACAAAAAAACTTTCTGCTTTTATATCTGAGGTTGAATTGCCTAGCATGGCACAAATATTTTTTTAAAAAATTAAATATAAAATCTTTGGATAGTTGTGCCATACTAGTCATCTTTTCTATTTTCCATTAGAATATCAGTAGGTGGTAGCCTAGTGATGATATAATGCCACTGCCAAGAAACAAAACTTCAGATAAATATGCTGAGTTAATTTCCTTTAAGGGAAATGCAATGTGATCTTCAATATTGCAACACGTTTAAGCACAGCTTCACTTTGGGGACGTACTTTGGATCAAATCATAGCTTTCCACCCCATGCTGTTCACTGACGGGGATGTTTTTCTGGTCGAATTTATGGCATTCCACCTTTATTCTAAACTCCATCATTGCAAAACAGACGGTGAGTGGGAGCTTAGCTTCCAGCCTCCCGCTCACAGAAACATCCTTTTCATGTTGGAGGATTTGGTGGCTTTGAAAGAAAACAAAGCACCTGTCTGAATTAATGAACATTCTGTGGTTGCTAAGCCACTGCCATGCCAACCATTATCACTGCTGGCAGTTAGAAGGAAAGCCCAGAGTCAGGTATCTATGCTATTTTCTTGCTAAAAGAATATATTAGCCAGAGACAAAAGGTTATGTCTTTGCCCTTCGTCTCTCGAAGCTCTTACAAGGTGAACCTATGCTCTGCCAAGAAGCAGAAGACAGGATGAGTTGCAAAGGTCACGACCATTATGCAGCTTCTGCCTTTGCCCTGACACTGCAGCCCAAAGTTTCCCGGCCACCAGCAGTCCCTGTTCAATAGACATGTGTAGTACCTGATACAGATGGCAAGGAGACGGAGGAGGGGCCTGTTACTTGACAAGCCTCTTTGCGTCTTTTCCATTAGACATGAGATGAATGACATGTGTCTGCATGTGTAAGTGGCGGGGGGTGCCGGCAAGGACAGCACAACCCAGGCCAGCGCTGTGACTTGAAGCGGGACAGACAACAAGAGGCCTCAGATTCCACAGGACCAGAGTATGTTCTTTAACCTCAAGGTTTCTTAAGCTCAAAATACAAGGAACCTTGGGTCTGCTTTGCCAGGTCTGCCATTGGAATCACCTGCTCCTTCGCAGAATGTGCACCCACTTACTTCCTGGTAAGAGTTGAAGGTGAGCATTCAAAGTAGCTAGCAATAGGGGCTATATACAGTACTATAGCGAGATGTTTTTGAGGGGAATTAATTTTGTTTTGCTTGCTCTTTCTCAGTCAAGTCAGCCTGGAAACTTTATCAGCCTTGTGATGTTGGGGTTCTGTCCATATTGGTGGTAAGTAGCTACCTGGCTCCCCCTTGTTGGATATTACTAGTTACTGCATCCAGTTTTGTCACAGGGTCTCTTTGTAGCCATCCGGCAGCTTCAGGCATTTTTCAGCCTGCTTATTGTGCTTCGGTCTTTCCCTTCCTCATTTTGTTTAATTTAGTTTCCTTTTGGGTTTTTAATAAACTGGTGATTTTTTTAAAAAAATTATTTGCCTGCCTAGTTCACGTTAATAGGTAATTCAAGAGGGGAGTCGCATCTGTTCATTTGTGGACACTACTGTGGTTTGGTTTTAAATCAAATCACAGTTGTTTTCTCTGACAGACCCCCCTCTACTTGGTGTCTTTACCTGAGATAGTGACAACACATATATCTACCCAGTTGTGGACCCAGCCAATGGGCTGCCCAAAGGCAGAGGTCCTCCCCTGCTATGTCTTTGCCCGGTGGGCTGCTCCGCTCCACCCCCACACTATGCCAGGCTACATTTCAGAGCCGTACAATGGCAGGCGCAGGCAGGCAGGCGGGCCAAAACCACTAGCCTCTCTGAGGGGGGAGCCTCTTGTTGCCGCTCTCCTCCTGCCTCAGTAGAGCTGCGCCCAGGGCTTTTGCCCTTCCAACAAAATGGTAGTAGGATTATGACTGTTTCTACCATTTCTCCTCCTGCCGTTCTACTGCTGACTCAGCAAATCAGTGAAGCAGAGGGCAACAATGGGTGCGCGGAACACTAACCTGTACGTGCGACTCCTCTTGGTCCCTTTATCTATTTTTTGCTCTATCCATTTTCTTAACCGAATACGCATGACTATTCGGAAAGTATTCCAAGACTCAAGCCAAATGTCCATCATTGTAAGCGCTAAAATAGCATCTACACAGGTTTTCTGCTTTACTGCCATTCATGCTCTAAAAGAAAAATTACTGCATTTGCACTTTGCCCTTCCCTGACCTGAAAAACACAAATAGCATGCCCCTTTGATTTTCACATCACAGCACTGTACATAACATTCAACAGCTGCTAAATGGCCTTTGGATCTTTGTCGCAGGCAGCAAGTTTATATTAATAAGTTTCCTGTTCTGTCTGGCAGAAGCCAAGAAGTCATGAATTGACTCAAACTGTTACCATACAGAAAGTCAAAACTGGCTCTAATTTAGAGACATTCTTGGCTATAATTGGAGGGTGAAACTTACTATTACTTGTATAATGATGAGACATAAATTGTTTGTCCCCTAGTTCCTAGATGAGGGCGGCTATTAGATTCAAATATCGAAGCAACAGTAGTTAACTGAATATACACGATAGGTTTATGACTAATGAAGCTGTACTGTACGAGGTCACTATTCACAAAATATATGAAAACACATCATTTCTTAGACATTTTGTAGTGGTCTTTAATGAAGGTCAGTATGGAAACACCTTTCAACTGCCTGATGTTTTCATGTGCTAATTTGCTCTGTAGTACCTTGTTAAAATGGTCTCTTCTTGCAATATGATCTTTCTGAAGTATTTTTTCTCTGCTTTTTTCAGGGTGTCTACATACTGCAGGAAACTCATACTATACCATGAGATGCAACGTGGATGAAGTGAACGGAAAGCTACTTTGGTGATGACTATATGAAAGATCTGCAGCCTCTCCAATGACTCTTGCAATAAGGGTAGGAAATTAAAATGAATAAATATTAGCAATGTTATGGCATTATACTCTTTTACCACGAATGCAGATGGATGATGATGATGATGATTGTGCTTGATGCTGGCATAGTAGCTCCTTTTAAAGCTTTGACTATAATAATAAGAGTACAATCCTAACCTGGAGTTAGGAGTTTGGACCACTTTTGTGTGCCAGCTTCCCTGAGCATGTTGCAAAAGTGCTTTTTGGCATGTTGGTCTGGCCTGTCTAACTACAGGTTAGGATTTCACCCTGAGTGTAATAAGAGCTTAAAGGTAAAGGTAAAGGTTTCCCCACGACCGAATGGTCTAGTCGTGACTGACTGTAGGGGGCAGTGCTCATCTCCGTTGCCTGTAGAGCCGGCATTTGTCTGAGGACAAGCTTCTGTGGTCATGTGGCCAGCATGACTATATGCTGTAGCGCATGGAACGCCATTACCTTCCTACCAAAGTGGTACCTATTTCTCTATTTGCATTTTTTACGTGCATTTTTACTGCTAGGTTGGCAGGAACTGGGACATGCAACAGGAGCTCACTCCGTCGTATGGTCCCAAACTCCCAAACTTGTGGGAGAAATTTGTTCTCCCACTAGAGAGTGGAGAGTGGTAGAGAGAGTATTGTGCCAACCCTATATTTTGCAGGTACTGTGAACATATAGATGAGATCGTAGTGATGGAAAGATCCTAATTATGCTAAACAGCACAAGTTACGCCTTAGGCCAGTGTAAGGCAGCAAAGGAAAGCACCCCACCTTGAGAAAGTGAAGGGCTCCTCCTTGGATAAGTGATGCAGGGGGCACCTTTTTTTTCACCATTTCCCCAAATGGAAATGACAAGCCACAATCAGTTGCAATAAATGAGAGCACTTGCAAGCCTTCCTTCTCAGCAATAAATGGCACATTGAATATGATTTCCTGTCAGGGACAATGGGCTTTGTAGAGAAGGGCCCCATCCACTAGATAAGGCTCCCCGCCTGTCGCGGACGCCTCCATGGGCGTCTCCCCAGGGCCCCGTAGCATACCTTTTCTCTGGCGGGCGTGGAGCTGTTGACGATGATCACGTTGGACAGAGAAGCGGGAGACAAGCGATAGGGTCTTGAGACACTTTAATGGGAAGCCCCTTTTTACACTCATCGGGGTGGTCCCCTGAATACAGATGGGAGGGGTCGCGTTCCTTCACGGACCCCCCAACAACCTCTGACGTACGTCCTGGCTGTTCCACTCCGCGGTGCTGGCCAGGTCTAGGTCAGTGAGAATGATGCCTTCCTCTTGGCCCCGGGCGGGGAACCCTGTTGGTGGCAGGCTGGTGGGGCTCGCTGGTACCCGAGGTCCCTGGTTGCCCGACGGCAGTGGGTCCCGCGCTGCCTCCCCCGGAGGGGCCCGGCCAGTAGGGGGGAGCAGTGGCGAGTGCGCCTGGGCCCGCGGATCGGGATCCCAGCCAGGTGGGGCTCGTGCCCACTGCCCTCTTCCCAGGGGCAGAGGAGGCAGGCGTCGTTGTAGGCGCACGGCGCCCCCTCGAGCTGTCCCCCCGTTGGCCTCTTCGACCCCTGCAGGGGTCCTCTGTGGAGGGTTCCGGGGAGGAGGGTGGCCAGCCCCCACGGTCTCCTCCTGCGCCCGACCTTTGCCCAGCAAGGAGGAGCGACCGCCCAGCTCCCCGGCCAGGCTCCTTATGAGGCCTGGCCCAGGACCCAGAAGTCCCTCCCCCTTGCCCGAGATCTCGCGATCGACCTCTCGCGAGGTCTCGGGCTTTTCCGGCAGTCTCACGGACCCCGAGATCTCGGGGTCTCGCGAGATTTCGAGCCGACCAGGCCTCGGGCCTTGCCGGCTCTCTCGGCGCATTGCGCCACGCGCTGGGGAAGCGTGCCGCCCGGAGGCGGCCAGGAGGGGCTCGCCGGCGCCGCCCTGGCTCTCCTGCCCGGCCCTCCATTGCCCAGCTGCCGGCTCTGCTCCCGGCGGTCGAGACCCCGGGACGTCGTCGCGGCCGGCGGCGCTCGCCCCCCCGCCGTTCTCCACCCGAAGGTAAGGGGGTTTGTGCGGGGGTACTCGGGCCGCCGCAACCTCCGTGACACCGCCCCAACCAGGAGAAAATGGAGTAATTGGTAGAAGCAGCAAAAGCAGGATGCAGTCTCCAATTTGAATCAAGCTGGTTGAAACTGAGACCATTTTGATAGGCTGGGGGGGGGCACTTGCATTTTCATGCCCCTATTTCACATTCTAACCAAGTCGCTATCCAGTTTCTTATGCCACCCAGGGTGCAATCCCACGTTGGGTGCAGTGCTGATGCAACATTATTACATTGACGCTACATCACTAGCACCGACTGGCACCCCGTGTCCAGTGGTGAAATTCAGCCAGTTCTCACCAGTTCTGCAGAACCGGTTGTTAATTTTAGGTTGGGAGAGGGAAGAAAGGCAGCGGATGGCCCTGAAGGCTGCCCTGAAGGACACAAAACCGGTTGTTAATTTATTTGATTCCCACCACTGCCCGTATCGGTGCTAGAGCTCTCAGGCTGATGCTAGCAATAGCGTCGGCCTGAGAACACAGGCGGAGAGCTGCCCTTGCACCAGCCAAACTCAGCTGGCGCAAGGGCGGTTCTGGGAGGAGGGAGGGTGGGCGGGAAGGTGGAACTTGGCAGGGGGTGGATGGACCAGTGGGTGGGGCTGGGATGTGGCTGCTGGCCACATCCAAGGCTCCATCCCTGGACCACGCAGCGTCCTCGAAGCAGTGCCTGGTATTTAGCAGGTGCAGATCCAAGGAACCCAGCAGAGAGACTGGAGCCTCCTCTGGAGCCCTTGCCCCAGGGAGGCGCCTGTGGTCTCCTACGTTGGCTGGATACAGCGCAAGTCGGCCGGCCGGCCTGTTCCAGCGCAACTTAGGATTGCGTCCCTGGTCTGTCTATACCAGAAGCGTCAAACTGATTTCATGTTTGGGTCGAATAGGATTCATAGCTCCTGCAGAGAAGACCATGCAGAGGGCTGGAAGTGACATCATTAAGCAGGAAGTGACATTAAGCAGACGATTGGAAGAAATAAGCACTTGGTTCTCACATAGAAACCCCTTAGCTGCAAACGACAGAAGAGAAAATATGCAAATCTCATTTTTTAGCATCACTGCATTACTAAAATATGTGCTTCGTAATACACAGGACATGAATTTTGCCTCCCCTGTATCTGCCTCTCTGTCACAAGATCCCTGTTTGTAATTGTCGTCCGTCGTCCCCCCGCCGCCATATGTGCATGTTACATGTATTTTGAGAAAGCGCTATGCTTTGGATCAATGACAAAGTAATTCAAGATTATATATAAATAAGCACTACTTTGAGTGAGTTTCAGAGGATCATAGACGCTATTTTTTTTAAGTGGGTGATGCATGTGCAGTGAATAACATTAGACTTGGATGATTGCTTTTTTTATGGAATCTTTGTTTTTTTTACTCCAAGTTGCAAATGCGGATCTTAGAACCAAAAGCAATTTGCAGTGTATGATGCTCCTTCCCCCACTCAGTTACCCGTCATTGCTGCCATGGTTGGTCCGGCACATGGGATTCCAAATCACTTTAAAAGCCTCTTTTCAATAACTCCATCCATAAAGCCTCACTACCTTGTTCCTGTTCTTCCCTTGCCTCCTTCAAAGCCTCAAACAAATAGAAATTATACTCCTACCTTCCTTGTCATCAAACAAAGAAAGCTGTTGCATTGTCCTGGGGTGGGGGGGGGGGGGCCCAGGAGCCAAGGCCCCCTTTTTTATATCTACTTTACAGGCTTTACCTGTAAGGGATTTTAAATCATTTTTTTTTGGGGGGGGTGCCCAATAGTGTTCCTAGGGGGGTATCCCACCTGGCGGTATCAAACCCCACCTGGCGGTATCACCCCTCCACGCCTGCTGCCTTCCCCTCAGTGGCGGTCTGAAGGCTGAAAACGAGAAGTGATGGTTTTCAGCCCCCCAGTAGTCCAAAAGGTCTTCTGAGGACCAGGAATGCCATGCACCACTTCCCCAGCTCTCAGAAGACCCCCCCCCCAGGGTCCACTGCTCTCCTACTCCACTCTTTAAAAAAACGGAGTAGGATGGCCCCAGAGCAAAGTGGTGATGGGGGGATGTATCTTGGGCCCAATCTTTCTTCACCAGTCAATGCGGACTTACACCAATTATATTACTGAGGCAGGTCCAAGTTGACCCATAGGCACAGCAGAAGCTAACCCTGGGAGAAGGGGTCATCTGGGGCCACCCCATCTGCCCTCCCCCTGCTCTTTTCTGCCCCCTTCCGCCTTCCCCCCACCCAGAAAAGCCCCCGCACTGACCAAACTCAGCCAGCGCAGGGGCAGCTTACCTGCGCCAGTCTTCAGTCCAGTGCAACTCACACTTGCGCTGAAGTGCCTTAGAGCCTTTCACGACAACATTGGGCCTCTTGGATTGCACTGTAAATTTGATAGCCTCTAACATTTGAATTGGATTTTGACAATCTACATTTAGCGCCTTGAAGAGCAAGTGACAGTGACAGGCACGACATTCCTTAGATAAATGGAATACATTCATAACATGTCTTGATTGTTACAGCAGAAAGCTTTAATGGTTACAAAACAGGGGGTTATCTCTCTGCACAACCAACATGCATCCAGACATCCTAAACTGAAGGTTCCAAAGCCTTGAAGGCAAACGCATATTTCCAAGTGTAGATGTGCATCTGGAAAGCAACTTGTGGGGGGGGGGGGAGTGCTGGATTTTGAACAGAAAAAGATGTCATGAGGAAAGAGTTAAATGTGCTTTCTGCTCTCTGTAACGTTTCCTCTCCATAAAACTGCTTTTCCTTAAAGAAATGCAGAACTAGGACTTTGTGACGTGCATGTGTGTGCAACATGTATTTTGCCCCTGAGACTTCAGAGACTTCTCTTATGATATCCCTTACACGCAGGCCAGTCTTCTCTGCAATAAGGTTAACATAACACAACCGTAAAGGAGGAACACTATCTTTGTGTTGTCTTTGTAATCTGTTGCCACACTTAATTATATGGTCATCAGGCTATCAGACTACTGCGATATTGCAAACCCCTGCTCTTAAACATAAAATGGATAGATTAGACTAGGGCTTTATCTGCCCTAAAAGAAGGCTTTATCTGCCTTCTTAAATATTCTCTTTTCACATCACAACAGAAAATAGCTTAGTGTGTGTTCTACGTGCACTCTCTGATCACAGCAACAAGGGCATTTGATAGGGTTGAGTGGCAATAGACTTTATGATCAGAATAATCTGTCACTTCACAGAAGAGAATGCATTCATTACCAAGGTTAATTGGGTTCTTAATTGCTACCAGTCCAGACATCTGTGATCAGTTAGTTCTGCTGTTGTTTTTTTCTTTTCTTTTTTAGGAAGGCAATCACAAGTTTTCCGGTAGGTTGATGAAGAGAAACCACAGGAAGGGGAGGGAATATTCCTGGAAAAAAAATTCTGAAAGGTAATACTTTGGGAGACGGAGAGCAAGTAAAATCTCCTACAAAGCCAACTGGTGTTTTTTGTTTTCCTTTTTAAAGGCACATATTTATCTCTGACAGTATGCAACTAGCTTATTTTTCTCACAGCACAAATGTATTGACGATTGTGCTCTCACACACAGCCTTATGTGACAGTGGAAATTAATTCCACCATTGCAAAATGGCTGCCACATGAGGCAGACGCACTTCCAGTCTGCCAGTGGATTGCCGGCCACCTGGCATAGCTGGTAAGTCAACAGTGGGGGGGGTGAAACTGTTTGGGGATGGAGGACGAACAGGTGTCTGGGAGGATATGGGAGGGGTGAATCCAGCAGTGATGGCACACACTGGATCCTATCCCCCTTTTCTGCAGCCTCCCCACCCCCTTTTTCTCCTTGGATTTGTGCCAGAAATTTCACTTGCACAGGTCTGAAGATACCTATTGCTGAGCAAGAGGCTTACAGTGGTATAAGTGGATTTTAATCTCCTTTTTTGGCTTCGAAGCATCCCAATGCCCCCTCCCTGGATTTATTTAATCAATTTTCTCTGTAAATCACATTGTGAACTATTTTATTGAAAAGCAGTATATAAATATTCTTAATAATAATTGCCATGGCAAAGCTGGACCCATTTCATGATTAAGGCCCAATCCTAACCTGGAGTTAGGCCGGCACAGTTGGTCCAGCAAAGTTTGGCTGGCACCAGGGACACTGTAAAGTATGTTTGGACCACACTCAGAATCAGAGAGGCCAGCACACAGACATACACCATCCTTCCTGACTCCGAGAGTGATCCAAACACACTTTACAGTGTCCTTGGTGCGGCCAAACTTTGTTGGCCTAATTGTGTTGGCCTAACTCCAGGTTAGGATTGTGCTCTAAGGAACATACTGCAAGCTCTCTTCATATAGCATATCTGTCTTTAACACTGCATGCTTTTTTTCCCTCATAGAGATTTGACTGTGCTAGATCCTTAACATTTTGGAAAAGCTAGCATAAAACCATATTTTGTAAAACTACATACACAATATCACCCATCCTGACCAACCTTTATTTTAGAAAAAAAAGTATCATGGTTGCCAGAAATCTTTTCAGGTATGTTTATACTATCACTTATATTGAAATTGCCCCTTCACTCACACCAGTTTGTTTACAGAAATTAAATTTTAAAAAGCTGGTCAAATGCAAAAGAAGCAACTCAAAGTTCTTGTGTGCTCGCTTGCTCTCAGCATAACCAATTACTGTTCCCAAAGAGTTCCAAATCCATGGCAAGCACACGGTGGTTTGAGAGTGACCAAAAATAATGTAACAAACACATCTTGCATTGGTATTTTCTTCCAGCTTTCATGCCTCCATAGCCTTGCGCTGCCAGAGTGTGAGCACTAACAGGACAAGGCCCAGATAGGATTGGGCCATAAAACTGGTTAATGAGTGAATCCATATTTTCTTGATGTCAGTTAGAACAAACAAATTTATGATCATTTGGCAGTATCCTATTTTTTTCACAAAATGATTGACATTTGAATATTTGGTTATAAACACTTTGCAAAAGCCTTCTTATGTGCAACTATTGTATATGAGCTTCTGTTTCTGGGAGAGTGATCAGGGAAAGTGGTTCTACAAACAGCTGAATTCAGTCCTCTTTCTTGTAAAAAGTTCCCAAAGAGGCACCGAGTTCCCTATAAAGGAGGGACATTTGAGCAGGACCATTAATTATGACAGTGCTTTCATTGTAGGGTGGCATTTAAATATGTGACACATATGGGTGCAAGCTGCTGAAATCTAATTTGAAAGTCTAAGTTATGGGACACAGCTGTTGGATGGATGCTAATGTCATAAAGAATAGCTTTATCATCTTATAAATGTGTTTACTTCGCTGTGTCCACAACAAAATATCCCACAAACTCCTATCAAATATGTATGTGATGATGTTTGTGTTTGACATCAGACAGAAACTTCTATTCACTGTTTCCTCTAGTTGAACACTCACAGCAAGCAAATAAATGGGGGGAAAAACCCTAAGAGCTTGTTTAAAAATGCTAGCAAGAAAGTAGAATTCATCTCTGTGGGCTTATCTATAGCTGGTGCCTAGCTTGGGAACCCTTCTGCTGCTCTGTGGTGTGCTGGAGGAAGATGTAGAACTGTGAAGGTGAACCCTCAGCGGGGCCAGTTTCCTCAATCCAGACAGAGCGAGCTTTGCCATGAAGCATCACACAGAGCAACAGACTAGAAGGGGGGGGGCAAACAAGGCCAGCTCTAGGAGCAGTGGGGCCCAATACGGGGCATTCCCTTGAGGCCCCTCCCCCTCCCCAAGGGCCCCCACTCACCAAGAAATGAACTTGCGGTGCTGCACATGACACCTGGAAGTAGTTGGTAATGATAAGACCACCTCACTGCCAACTACTTCCAGGAGGCCCATTTTAGGCAATTTGGAGGCGGGGCAGGTGGCCTACAGCCAGTGTTGTCATTCAGCCGGAATGCTGGGCGGGAGGAACGGGTGAGCGGCAGCCCGCCCGTTGCGTTCCGGGCAGCCCGCCCGTTGCGTTCGCGGGGGCGGGGAAGACGCCGAAACGGACCGGAACGCAACAGGCGGGCTGCCGCTCACCCGTTCCTCCCGCCCAGCGTTCCGGCTGCATGACAATGCTGCCTACAGCCTATAGAAATCCCGTCTGCTGCAGCAGGCAATCCGCTTGCCGCACTGGTGTGGGGACCCCCAAAGTGTGGGGCCCGATGTGGCAACATTGATCACATTGACTTCAGGCCAGCCCTGGTGGCAAACACACAAGCCCCAGCCCACCTTTCCAACTTGCTGCTCCACTAGGAGGCTCTGATCCTCTTTGGGCTTGCTGGGAGCAAGTCAAAGAAAGGATCACAGCAGTAATAGCCCCCCTTCCAGTGCTCCAGCAAAGAAGGTGGAAAAAGTCTCCGAAGGAGGTGGAAAATAAGTTCACCCAGCCCATCTGGTGCTTAGGAAGCACCAAGGAAGCACAGAGAAGCAATCTGGAGCTTCTGCTGGAAAAAGCAGGGGTAAAAAAATGATTATGAAACACTAAGTAGGTAAGAAGAGGCAGCTTGGAGCCCACTCCCTTTACTTACAAAGAGTGCAGCACGCAGACTCCCTGCTCTGCACAACTTCTATTTCAAATGAATGGGAGCTGGGAACGCAGCAAACACAGGTCCTGTTCACTTCCCATAGACAGTGCGGGATGAGGAAGTAACTAAAGTAAAGGAGGTGGGATGTGCCAATCCTCCCTTCTCAAGCATATGGGATACATGAGCAAGAGACAGCATTTGGTGGAATTCAGACCATGTGGGTAGGGCACCCTCCCTAATTGCAGTGCATCAACAATAATAATATTGGGAGCTCCATTCTATGTGTGTCTGCTCAGAAGTAAGTCCCTTTATAAGTCCATGAGGCTTACTCTCAGGTAAGTGTGGATAGGACTGCAGCCTGGGAGTTGTGCCTCTATTCTGTAGATTGTTCTAATTGTTCTCATTTGTTTGGATTGGATTTACGCACTGAAGTAGTGGTAATGATGGCACATTTGTGTGCATGTGTGTGCCAGGTATGTATTACTTGGTTAGGTGTCAGATTTGGATTTCAAAACATCCCAAATTCTCTGAGATGGCTGAAAACTTTTAGCATCATGGTTGGCATTTTCATAAAGGTTGGAGGGATTCGGATACCACAGACCTTCTGGGATTCTTCCGAACATCTGATCTTCTTCAGCACTTCGGAAAATCCCAAGACTAAATGGAACACACATTCCAACTGTTGGCGTTTCAGACATCACAAATAAAAGTGAGTCCAATAATGTAAAGTTATAGCTAGCAACATGTTAGTATGCTGATAAAGCAAGCCTTTCATTTGAGGCCCGTGAGCTGCTACACTTCTTACCTACCCAAAATCTATAGTCTGTACATTTCCTCCGAAGGATGAAACAAGCACACAACAGAATTCAGCAGCAAAAGGCTTTTTTCATGTAAAATGTAAGAGGATATAATGGAAGTTCCACAATACCCCTTTCAAAGCATCTTAATACACATTAGGTAGCCGTTTTCTGCTTCAAATTTCTTTTGACTATTGGTTATAACTGGTGAAATGTGGCTTTTTTATGATTAGAGCACTGTCATTCGTAGGCTCAACTAAGGCCATTCATTTGGCAAGGACATCTTTGTCAGGCAGAAGAGGGTAATTTAGTTTCAGGAACAGTTCAGCCTTATGTATTTCTGGAATTTATAAATCATTCCTGTGCTCTCAACCAATCAAAATACATTCTACTAGCGACCTGATCTCTTACTTTCAACATATGCCTCGCATCCCTGAAAATTAAATGTTTTAAGGAAAGTACCCAGTCTGCAAAGTCTTTCACCAGAAAGTGCTGGAAAAGAATTTCTCTTTTGAGGCAAAAGATTTAATTCTGGGAGTCAAAAATGACAAAGCCGAGCCTCTCACCTGTATGCACAAACATCAGTTATCTGTTAAGTGCACTATTCTGAGCCCAGGTTTGAAATACGAGGAAATACTCAGGACACAATTAATGCTATATATTACTTTTTCAGTTTCACAGGCTAGAAGTCCAAATCCAATAAGTATCAATAAAGGGGAGTGATGATTCAGCACAGAATGAATTCATGAGTCTGGGTCCAATCCTTACAAAGCAACTTTTTATTAGTACAAAAATTATTTTCTAAAAATTCTCAGCAATTCTCAGCAGTCAATCAAATTCTCTGATTAAAAAAGAACAGCTTGAACCTAACATTTATTTGTAGACAACAAACCTTCCAATTTATTTCCACAAGTATTTCCATTGCAAGTATTTCTTTTACTTAACTGAGTGAATCCACCAAAGTCGTCCTATCTTTGTTCAAAAGCCACCTGTTGCGCCAACATCCAGAGCTCAACTAGATGTTCAAGTAGATGTGTGGCTGCTACCAAAAACAGCCGGAATCTCATTCTAATATTTTCCATGATTACATCTCACGTTATACAATGTAAACACATGACGCTGCATTATTCCACTGGTCCGTCTAGCCCAGCAACAACTCTCAAAGGATTTGGGCAAACATATTTTCAGCCCAACTACTAGTGAAGTGGAGAATCAATCCAGGGCCTTCTACGCATTAAGCAGGCACCCTGTCATTGATCTAAGGCCACCCGTCCCCAATGGGAAAGACCCTCTCCTATGAGTTTTATGAGCAGCAGCCAATGAAATTAGGCAATGAAAGAAGCAAAGAAACTTGCTGTGCTGTGATTTCACAATGTATTAGAAAATGGTAGAGTGAGGTATGGGACTATTTCTTGAGTGCCAGTTATGCATCAGCCAGGACATATAGTTTTTAAACCTTAGAAGCTGTTATCTTTGCACCTCCATCATCCCTAATTGAGGGGACTGCCAAGAAGTAGATAAAAGCTAAAGCAATCGATTTTCCTTTTCGTCTTTATATTCAGGAATCCAACGGATAGTCTGGAAGCACCTAAGCTTGTGGTGGAGGCACAGACCTGTTACACATCTCACATGCATGAAAGAATAGCTATCCAAGTACGTTCTGGTCCTCAATGCACTTGGGGCAGTGTTTCTCAGACCGGGTTAGGACCCACTTGGTGGGTCATGACCTGATGTCAGGTGGGTGACAGAAATTTAGGAGCAGCCAGTTCTAGTTTCTAGTTCAAGTTCTAGTTTCTGGTTATTTTAGAGGGTGCAGGCCTTAATCTTGCTATATTCCTTTTGTGAATGTTAACATTGAATTTTCAAGTGAGTTTTTTTTTTAAAAAATTGTTTTTAGTTCAGTGCTTTTACATAATATTTAGTCCTGCTCTTGCTTTCTGTCAGGGATGTTTCATGGTTGTGCAATTGCTGCAGTCCAAGAACGTCCGTTTGCATTCCAGGAGTGCCATTTGCTTACGTTATAATGATGGCCCTTCCTGCTTGATGATGTTACTTCTAGCTGTGACATCACTTCCAGGTTAATGACATTGCTTCCTGTGGGTCCTGGCATGAGTGCCATTCTAAGAAGTAGGTACCTGTCTAAAACGTTTGAGGACTTAGGGAATGGGATGCAGCCAAGTGTACTGGAGAATCTGAGCATGCCCCGGATCTCTATTCCTCCATTGATGTAAGTATGATACATGCATGTGCTGGAATTATTCATACCATATTTACCCTTGTAAACAATTATTTAACATCACAACCTTTTGTGGTAGGCCATGCTTGCTTTGACACACTAGCTCTTTTCTTTGGAATTACCATTTGTTCACTCAGGTTTTCCAGAGAAGCTTTCCCTGTTGTCCTCCATTTTAAAAAAAAATGTTTTTGGTTATTTTTCTTTTACCAAAGCTTATTGGTTTTTCCATACAATCATTCAATAGTTTCAAGACCATAGCCATTTGTCTGAGTGTCAGTGCTATAGCAGCACCAGCCTTTCCTGTGGGCTTGGCACAGTGCTGTTGTTTCAGGTGGGGTTCTGCCTTAATATATACTGGTGGCTGTGAGTGCATCTGCTGTTACGGTTCCAGCTAATGTCATGTCAAACGGCAGCCTTCCATCTTGACCCTCAAGGCTCTTGCAGCCCATTGGTAGATGCTGATCCTAGGCAATTGGTATCACTGCACAGCTTCCTGCATGAGACCCTTCCACAGGCTTCTCAAAAGGAGGAAAATGCACTGCTTTTTCCGCACACAGTGGCCTAGCTGCAGAACTTGTGCTCCTGTTGCACCACCCTTTGATTAATACACCAAACCACACTTCTGGGGGTTAGCTTTTTGTATTCATCACAGGACTTTCAATTTTTCATCAGCTACCAACAGGAAGCTTGTTTTGTCCACAGAGTCATTCTTATCTATGCTTTATAGTGAGAAGAAATCTCTGCATAGCTTTATTTTAAAGTGTCTTGTACTATATCATTTTGTACGCTTGTTAGGGATGAATTTTTCACTTATTTCATTGTGAAATATGTATTCAGCGCTGCCAGTGATAGCATGCCATGAAACCGGATGATTACATCTCAAGAGGGTTTTTAAAACCTTCCCTGCATATGCATGGCTTCACACAGCGATGGTAAAATACTGTTTCAAGACAAAGGCGACAGGAAAAAATGGATTAATAATTCCGGCCTAGTCATTATACCATATTTTCTCCTTGGAGAGGATAGAATAAAATCCCACAAAAGGGAGAGAATTAGATGGAAAAGTCAGATTTGGACCCAGTGAAATGGGGAAGACTATGTGAGGAAAGTGATTTCATGACAGTTGCTATAGCAATCAGAGCTGTTTGGCAAAACTAATGAAAAGATTGTGAAAGAATTAAGAGTGTTGTAAGCAGTGACAGGAGCCATAGGAACTGAAACCTTGTGCATTTCTGAGTAGAACCGATCTGCAAGTGCACAGATTTCTCTGGAAGATACTGTCCTGTACCTGTTATTCACTATGCTGCAGTTTCTAGATCAGTAACTTCTCAGTTATATGAAGGCAGAAATCCTAAACCTTCTTTCTAAGGAATAAGCCACATAATCTCAGCGGGACATACTTCTCAGTAAACATGAATGTGTGCTCCAGTATCCACTGATTTGGTATCCACGGTTTCAATTATCCATTGATACTGGGAAGCCGATTAAAAAGATTGGGGAACAGTAAACAAATCTCTTTTTTTAACATTGTTGCAGCAAAACCACTGATGTTCCCAGTGGTGTCATCCTACCGGTACACTGGGCGGGACATCCGGATGATCGGCAGCCCGCCCTTCACGTACCGCAGCATTACGCCGTTTGTGTAACCAGTTATGCCGCTTGCGTACGTTATGCAAACGGCGTAACGCTGCGGTACGCAACGGGCGGGCTGCCAATCACCCGGATGTCCTGCCCAGCATACCGGTAGGATGACACCACTGGATGTTCCCCTATCTTTAAAAAGGCATCCACAATATCCACAGTTTCAGGTATCAACTGTGGGGTCTGGAACAGAACCCCAGAGTATATCAGGGCATGCTGGTACTTATATTCACTCTGAAAGAAACACAAAGCTAGGTATTCTACTTTAGCAAATTGACTGTTCTGAGCTATAAACTTCCCCATCTGGATCTTACCCAGAGAGATCACTGTATAGATTAACGTAGTTAGGGCTCCAGATCCATTGCTGCAGTAGTTAGACGTTCAGGTGGTGACGGTAACTAAGAAAGCTTTTTACAAGTTTAGACTGGTTCACTAACTTCAACCTTTCCTGGAGAAGACAGGCCCGAGCACTGTCATTCATGCCTCAGTAACATCAAGAGTGGATTACTGTCATGCTCCTTATGTCAGGTTGTCGTTCAAAAGTGCTCAGATGCTTTGGCTTGTCCAGAAAGCAGACACCAGAGGATTTGCTACACGTACCAAACATATTTCCCTGGTATTTTAGTGTCTTCACTTATTACCCATCCATTTCTAAGCCAAATTCAAAGTGCTGGTCTTGACCTTTAATGTCTTAAATGGTCTGGAAGAGGCTATCTTAAGAAACATCTGCACCCATACATACTTTTCAGATAAGTAAAATAGACATTAGAGGTCCTTCCCAGTGATCATCTGCCACTGGAGTTGTGATGGGTGTGGATACAGGCCTCATGTATCCATTTGTGGGACCATAGTTATGGAACATTCTCCAAACATCTCCTCCCATTCTCCCAAAGGAGCATATGATTGATATGCCTCTGCTATGACCAGTGGCGTTCTCTGACCCAAGCCTCTGAGCCAGCACACCATGCAATGAATCACTCTGGAGGTGAGAGGAGGGGGTACATTACACAGGAGCTCAGGCTCCTGCAACACTTAGTGTTTCCCCCTCCCCCAGGTAGGAATGCCACTGGCTATGTCAGTCAGTCACCTTTATTGGCATAAGTAACAAAGAGAAAATCCATCCATCACCCAAACATAACAAAACAAACGATACTAAACATAATACATGTTTCAACACTAAAAATAAATACACAAGGCTATGTCATCTTTTGATCCTATTCAAGGGACAATCAAGGTAGCTTACAGATTGAAATCTATATATATAAAGAAGAGCGTATGTATGTATGTGTGTATGTATGTTTGTTCCACATAGGCTCCGCAACGCCTGGACCGATTCGCGCCAAACTCGGCACGCGGGTGCCTTGGCCCCCCGAAACCATCGCTGCGTGGTTTTGGAACGGATCGCGCCCCCACGGGCGCAGGTACAAGCGAATTTGTGGTTCTCTATGGACGGCTATGGGCTGAGCCGCAGCATTCTGAGGCTCTGATGATGTCATGATGAGATGCAAATGACATGCGGAATCTTCAGGCACCAACTGAACTCTTGACAGTTGAAGACAAACAGCAGCCAATTGGATACAGGGCCAGAGAAATGTGTTCTGTGGACATGTGGGCGGTCCCTGCTTGGCAGTGGACAGTTGGCACAAGGTGCTGTGGCTGTTGCTCTCACTCTGAAAATTTACTTTCAGTGTATAACGTAAGGCAATTGGGCAGGTGCAACCAAAGGCTACAAAGATGAAACAACAGTGTACACAGGAAACACCTGAGGAAAAAACAACAACAACTTGCAACGCTACGTCACAGAGCTGCTACATCTAGAGCAACAGAAACAGTACAGCAGCGTGACAAAAGACTCCACGATAAGAGAGACAGAGCTGCTACATCTAGAGCAACACAAACAGTACAGCAGCGTCACAAACAACTACAGGATATGAAACAGAGGGCTACTACACCTACAGCAACAGAAACAGTACAGCAGCAGGGATGGGACATATCAACCCCCGGGCACACATGTGAGTGGGGGTGGGGTCAGGGATGGGACATATCAACCCCCGGGCACACATGTGAGTGGGGGTGGGGTCAGGGATGGGACATATCAACACCCGGGCACACATGTGAGTGGGGGGTCAGGGATGGGACATATCAACACCTGGGCACACATGTGAGTGGGGGTAGGGTCAGGGATGGGACATATAAACACCCGGGCACACATGAGAGTGGGGGGGGGTCAGGGATAGGACATATAAACAGGCCATCTGTATGCCTGGTGAGTGGGGGGGGGTCAGTGAGGGGACATATAAACATCCGGGCGAAGCCGGGTACATAAAAGCTAGTTCACAATAAAACAATCAAATACAATTTCAGCAATGTAAATATACTGGTAATGAATCAATATAACACAAGGCAAAAAAAACCAGTTGTAAAGAGGAAAAAAAGGCTAGGCCATTGTCTGCTCCATTTTGTCAAAATGCTTCCATTTTATAAAAAAGAGATGAAGCTGCTAACGTACCAGCTGGTGGTAATCAGCTCACTTAGGGTGTTATTTCCTATTTGCCTTGTTTCTTGCAGATAAGTATGAGGTCATAGCTGGGGTCAGGGACACTGCAACATCAGCTTGCAAGAAAATACCTAATCAGGAAGGTTCCATCCAGGTAGTGCTGCAATCAAGAAGATTCCGCACAGCTGAGACCCATCACTTAGGTTCAGAGTTGTGTGTACATAACCTTTTCTGACCTGGATATAACCTCCGAACGTTCCATCACACCATCAGGAGATGTCTGACCTTTATCCTGATAGATTGATTGATCGTTCTAAAGGGGGTTTAAAGATATCCAGTTTGGGGGTACAGATCATCACACACCATCAGATCTTCAAGACACCATCAGACCATCAGAGAAGATCATCAGACCATCAGGGACCTTCAGATCGCCTTCTCCATGTCTGTCCAAGATGCCCAGCATGGAACTGCTGCCTGGTTGGACTGAGAGGAAGATGAATCAGCAAGTCTAACTACCTTGCAGGTATTAGGGCCTAGACAAGTGTTAGGAATATAGTTTTTTCTGTTATTTTGATGTGTATCTTGGTTAAATCTCTGTTGGTTCTTTTAAGCTTTTCTTAGTTATGTAACTAACTATGTTATGTAACTAACTTAGTTATGTAACTAACTATGTAACTAACATAACTTAGTTATGTAACTAACTATTCTTCGGAGCGCCGAAGAATAGATGCTTTTGAATTATGGTGTTGGAGAAGACTCTTGCGAGTCCCCTGGTCTGCAAGGAGATCCAATTGGTCAGTCCTACAGGAAGTTAAGCCTGATTGCTCCCTGGAAGGACAAATACTGAAGCTAAAGCTCAAATACTTTGGCCACCTCATGAGAAGAGAGGACTCTTTAGAAAAGACCCTCATGCTGGGGAAGATTGAAGGCAAAAGGTAAAAGGGGGCGGCAGAGGATGAGATCGTTAGATAGTGTCACCGAAGCGATGAACATGAAATTGGGTGAACTCGGGAAGCTAGTGGAGGACAGGGAGACCTGGCGTGCTGTGGTCCATGGGGTCACGAAGAGTCGGACATGACTTAGCGACTGAACAACAACATCCCTCTTGGGAGGCTGTTACTCTTAGCTGTGGTCCCAGGCTGGTGGCAGAAGATGTATGCCTTGTTGCCTTGAATTGCAAGTGCTAAAGGACACACTCTGTTGAACATTTGCAACTCATGTGGGCCCTGGGCTGGTTATAGGACATATGAGCCTCTGAATTACACCAGTGACTGATAAAAATAAATGGCTAGCAAAGGAGCTCAGGGGAAAGCTGAAACAGATTAAAACAAATGTTTTCATTGCCTGCATAACAGCAAAACGTATTTGGCCCAGTAGGGTCTCACAGGAGAGTGAGTTCCCAACCTAGGGTAGGGGACCTGCACCTGCAAAGACTCTACCCCACATTCATGTCAAGCCAACTTCCAATGGCAGGATGCAGTGGTAGCCATTTTGTACCACTGCTCCTTCTGGAGCTGGGCTGCTCAGGTTTGGTCTGTTACTGTGTATATGCTATTTTTTTCCAACTGTTCTTATGGTAAACTATTTTGATTTTTGTTTTAATGAAAATCTGTTTAGAATTATTGTAAGTAAATAAATTAGAATTACTTACATTAGTCTCAGGACATGGTCTGAGAACACGTGATATGCCTTTCTTGCTGAAGGTAAGCAGATCTTGGTCTGGTCAGTGCCTCAAAAGAAGACTGCAGGGGAACTCTCATATACACCACTGTGATTTCCAGCATGAAAAAAGGCAGAACATAAGTGTAATTAGTAACAATGGCAATAATAAACCTCGGGTCAATAATGCTATGTATAGCAGAATAGGCCCACAACGAGGTAAAAGAGACAAAGGCCTTCTTGCATTAACCCATGCCCATATTACACAGAGACTCCTGATTAGCGTCCTTGCAGACAAAGCACAAATATGAATAAGATATGTAGTGTCAGGATTTCCTTGGACACATCATAACATGGGTTAGTACGGAGGCATTCAAATTGTATTCTGAGGAACCCTGAAGTTCCTCATAGATGTATCCGGCATTCCTCAGTAATAAGATCTCTAAGGGCAGACAGAAATCTGTCTTAAACTCAGCTTGCTGTGCACAATTACGGATTCTCCTTGTGCAGTGCTGTGTTTAAGGGAGCTGTCTCAGTTCATGTGGAACAATGACTCAGCATGATCTGAGAATAAATTAATATATTTATAAACTAAAGTGTATCTACCCTGCCTTCCCCCCCCCCCAAAGATTACAAATTCTTTGAAAACAATAAAATGACAATAAATATTTCAAAGCAAACAACACAATCACAGAAAAAAAACAAGAATACAACAGATACAGGTTAAAATGGTCAGAGTTAGATTTTATTAAAAGCACAAGTGACAAGAACAGACTTGACATCAAAAGGATAATAACCAAGATGCCAGGCCAGCTTTCCACTCCTAAAGCTGCCAGAAATGTTCTGCTAGGGAGAAAAATTCCACAGCTGAGGAGCCACCACAGGAAAGGCCGACCATTAATCACCCACCAGCCTCCAAAGGTTGGAGCACTTGGAGAAGGTCCTTGGAGTAGCTGCCCTAGAATACTCAGCAGATAAGGTATTCCAGAGAAGTCTCATTCGGAAACTGCAACAACATTTGGCTTAGGGTGCAATCCAGGGGATTGCGTAGTGCTGACGCAAAAGTGCCGACCAGGGGTGCTGACCAGATTCCCCGTGTCAGCGCTAGAGCTCCCAGGCCGACGCTAGCAGTAGCATTGACCTGGGAGTGCGGGCGCCGAGCTGCCTCTGCACCAGCCAAACTTGGCAGGTGCAGGGGCGGTTCTGGAAAGGCTGAAGGGTGGAACTGGGTAGGGGCGGACAGACCGCCCTAGGGAGGGGGCGGGCCCAGCATGCGGCCATTAGGCCACATCCAAGGCCTCATCCCTGGGCTGTGGGGCTTCCTCAGTTCTGTGCCCGCAAAATTGAGGAACCCATAGGGAGGCTGGCACGTCCTTTCACCGGGGAGGCTCCAGTGGCCTTCCAAGCCTCACTGGATGCAGTGCAGGCCCACAGGCCTGCCTGCTCCAGCACACTTTAGGATTGGGCTGTTAGTCCAAACAATCCAGATAGGCGATGGTGACCATGAAGCCATCGGCAGAGACTAGTAGCTTAGGGCCCAATCCTATCCAACTTTCTGATGCTGATGCAGCCCCGAGGTAAGCGAATAAATATTCCCTTACCTTGAGAGGCCTCTAAGACTTCCTCCGCATCCCACAGAATGCAGCACACACCAGGACGGCAAATCAGGGCAGGAAAATTGGATCGGATTTGGCCCTTATTATTCTCCAACATTTTGCTGTTTGGGCTCCATTGGCTTGCCTTGAAGCCATCCTTCCTTGCAAGTTCCTTTCAAGCTTTAGGATCAGTCAACGAAGAGGAAAATGGATTGATTCAAATGTGACCTCTGTTTTCAAGCCTCAGCGCTTGACTCATGGGCTCTCTGCCATTCCTCACTACAATTTTGCATTCTTGATCTGGCTCTCTCCCAGTGACTTCACTTCCTAGTCTTACTGATTTGTGAACTTAATTGCAGTCACGCAGAATATGAAAATGCTGTGTGTGTGTGTTTATGTGCGTGTTTATATGCATGCATTAGTCAAGGGTTTGGACAAGCTCTTTTATGTACCTGAGCGCTCACAAAATCAAAGGAGAATCCATTTCAGAAGCTGTACCAAAATGTCAAGCAGGGTGCAAAATCCACCAACAGCACAGCTTTCACCCCCACTGCAAAAGATAAAGCCATTGTAATTGGGTGCCATTGATTAGTCCATTGGATTGGGTGCCATTACAAATTACTGCTAACTTTCAAGGTTCTTGGATAGCCTAGAATGCCACAATGCTGCCTAGTTTCAAAATTGATACTCCTGACAGTGATTTGTATTGGTGGGAAATTTGTGGCAAACTGCAGGGGAAAGACAAGTGGAGGGGTGTGTGGAAACATTGCGGTAGGTGCCAAAACAAGGGTTAGAAAGGAAAGCCCACTTCTGCTTCACATGGCTTGCAATCCTAAATAATGAAGAAGTAAACCTCAGGAAACACTGTGTGACTTACTTCTGAGTAAACATGCCTAGAATTCAGGTCTGGCCCCAAATCCACTGATGCCTCAGGCAGCATGCCAAAAGCTGCATCCCTTACCTGATAACATGCTAGTCTCTGCTCCTCCCAGCCTTATGCAAGCCTTAGCTCATGTTCGTTTCCAACATTCCTCATCTGGGGGTTCCATGGCAATTGCCTGGTTAAAAAAATTTGTATCTCCCCCACCCCGAATGATTTGTGATAGCCAGTTGTTATTCCTCACATTTCAACCCCTTGAAAATCTGGATAATTGATTCTACTGAGTGGTAATAGTTACAAAGCACAGATAACTGCATGCACATTTCCATAACCTCTGTATCTTCTCCAACCTGATCCTCTTGCTTAGCTTTTATGAGATCTATTGGCTTTTATGGGATCAATAACCCCAAGGATTCCATATAAAGGTGTTACTATCAACTAATGGTTCCTGCTACTGTCATGCTTGAATTAGGATCCATTTTTCACATTTGTGTAATCCTGCAAATTGTGATGTTGTACAGACAAAAGTACCAGACCACCTTGTCTGTCTTCTGAGAAACCTGTATGCGGGTCAGGAAGCAACAGTTAGAACTGGACTTGGAACAACTGACTGGTTTCAAATTGGAAAAGGAGTACGACAAGGCTGTATACTGTCAACCTGCTTATTTAACTTATATGCAGAGAGAGTACATCATGAGAAAGCCTGGGCTGAATGATTCACAAGCTGGTATCAAGATTGCTGGGAGAAATATCAACAACCTCAGATATGCAGACAATACCACTCTAATGGCAGCAAGTGAGGAAGACCTAAAGAACCTTCTGATGAGGGAGAAAGAGGAAAGTGCCAAAATTGGCTTGAAACTCAATATTAAAAAAACTAACATCATGGCAATCACCCCATCACTTCCTGGCAAATAGAAGGGGAAGAAATGGAAGCAGTGACAGCGTTTATTTTCCTGGGCTCCAAGATCACCGCAGATGGTGATTCAGCCATGAAATTAAAAGTACTTCTTAGGAGGAAAGCTATGGCAAACCTAGACAACTTAATAAAAAGCTGAGACATCACCCTGCCAACAAAGATTCGCATAGTCAAAGCTATGGTTTTCCCAGTAGTAAAGTATGGCTGGACTATAAGGAAGGCAGAGCACCGAAGAATAGATGCTTTCGGTGTTGGAGAAGACTCTTAAGAGTCCCTGGAGTACAAGGAGATCCAATTGGTCAATCCTCCAGGAAGTCAAGCCTGATTGCTCCCTGGAAGGACAAATCCTGAAGCTGAAGCTCCAATACTTTGGCCACCTCATGAGAAGAGAGGACTCTTGAGAAAAGGCCCTCATGCTTGGAAAGATTGAAGGCAAAAGGAGAAGGGGGCAGCAGAGGATGAGATGGTTAGATAGTGCCACCAAAGCAATGAACATGAAATTGGGCGAACTCCGGAAGCTAGAGGAGGTCAGGGAGGCCTGGCGTGCTGTGGTCCATGGGGTCGCGATGAGTCGGACATGACAGCGACTGAACAACAACAGACAGAAGGCTGGAATCCTAGCTACTTTATGTTTGTACTAGTCCTGGTAGCTGTATGTTGAGGGGAAGTTTATAAATTGCTTGAATTTAAAAATAAAATAGTGACTGTTTAGTGGGATGAGAAGGAGCGCATAAGAAAGAAAATCCACATTTAGTGAAATTCATTATAAGAACAAATTGGGGAGTTTATTTATCCACTTCCTCTTAAAAGAGAAAGGTGCAGTCAATCATATTGATTGTATTACCCAACTGAGAGAAAGAAATAATCCTGAATACAGAAACCCAATCACTACTTTGTAATTTACTAAACCAAACTAATACCAAAAGAATAGTTTCTTCTGGTATATTTATAGCAATATTCAACATTATAGTGACTGCAACTGCAATTCATAATATGGAACAAATAACTGGAAGTCAAGGGAGCTTGTGCAATACAGAAGGAATGATAATAGTTTATACTGTTTTGGAAGGAGCTAAAATACTAGGACTTAAATACAGCAGTGAATAATACACAACTGTTTGCTTCCACACAGAAGCCAGTGCCAGGATGACAGGATTTCTGATTTGCTTATCAGAAATCTTAGGTAATGATCACTTACCATTGTATGTTGTACAGTGACGTATAGCTATGTACATAGCTGTATGTACTATAGGTCAGGCCTGAACTATCTGCGATCAACCCTGCTGAATACATTCTGCCAGTCATTTATGGTACCCTACAAGTGCTCAATAAATCTTTGTTTTTTCTTTGTCTTTGTTTTTTCTCCCCATATTGGTCTACATAATGGGGAATGGTTATTAAGCACCTGGCAGGTCACAAAACATGGCTGGTGGGACATATTTCGTCTTAGTGGACCACAGGTTGCAGTGCTATAACATGGGTGGAGCCTGAGGGGCAGCCGCCCCAGGCGCAGTTCAAGGGGGGGGCGCAATTTTTGCAACAACAAAAAGCAAATAATGTATGGTATTTTGAAAATTGTGCCCCTTGTCCCCTCCGTATGACTACTTTCGACCTGGTTTTCCTGTTGTTTCCACCCTCGTTTCCACTCAAATGCCTCCTTGCTACACCTGGAGGAACCGAAAGTGAGGGTGAATTGAAATGCCTTGTTCATTACACCTTTGGAAAGCCTCCAAATCAGGAAGTGGGCGGTGACGTGACATCATCGCAACTCCCGGTTTGTGAAGAGAAGCCTGAGAGAATGCAGCCACGTGCTGGTGGTGAGTTTGGGAAAAAGCGGGAGTGTGCAAAATTCTTTCCCTAGGCGCATTTTTCATTTGTTATGGTTCTGTCAGGGTGCATAGAGTGTGTATTTCTAACATGATTCTTACAAAAGCTTATACGCATGTCAACTACCCTCCAGTTTAAAACTTTTGCTTTTAATATTGTTTTGTTCAATTCCAGTAGCATTGTGGAATCAAGTTGCACACTTGGAACATGTTTTAACGTATTTCAAATCATCATGGTGGTGGAAATAAGTGTATTTGCTCCAAACAGATTTGTGATTATTTATTGTGCCATCTATGTACACAGCACTTTACAACAAATGAGAGATAAGAGGACAGATGCCTTCTCAGAAGGGCCCACAGTCTACATATAGTGTTATGGAATTAGGAAATTGATTCAGACTTAAGATGACCAACAGTAGATCAACTACTTTTACATGGAAGCTACTGCAATGGCAGGAGAACCCAAGAGCCTCTGTACCTTTCCTTTTTGGTGCATGCTAGGAGAGAAAGGGGACGAGAGAAACTTTGAAAAACCCACCCCGTGTGTTGCTTTCCCCGTCATTTTTTAAAATGTTGCCCACAAAAACCCTTTCTCCGGCCCACTCTCACTTGCTGGTGCAACTCCAGCTCCTCACCACTGGAACTTGTAGGTAAAGGAAGGGGAAAGGTATTGAAAAATTGGAAGGGGCTGCCAGGGAAGGTGTTTGGGGGGGGGACATGGAACAAGATTCATCCAACTTCTCTTATCTGAACAGAAAATAATTCTGAAGTGTTTCAAGAGTTCATCTTTTCTTTGTATTGAGGTTAAATGTTCTGAAGCCACATCATTCATTTCCAAGCTTGCAGAATTTCATTTGGCAACTCTGATTTCAGTGTGGTATAAGAGTCCTTATAAGGGCCCAATCCTATTGAGCCCAACATGGGCAATACGTTCACAGTGCCCGCGTTTCTGTTGCAAATGGCGCAGTAAAGTGCCTCCAACATAGGCGGTAATCCGTTAGCACCGATGCTGGGGAGACAGCGGCCGTGGGCACCTAGGGGGAGCCCTACTCACCAGCGAGTCCACCACTTGCCAGTGATGAGGCTGTTCTGGATGGAATGGGAGGGCATTCCAGGGCAGGGGGAGGGTTGGAGTGGAAATGGGACTGGCAGTGACCAGCGGCGACTTCCTGACCTTACTCAGAGGCCCTCACTTCTACGCCAGCCCAATAGCTAGTGCAGAAGTGAGTAGACCTGTCGCCAGTGATGTCATGCACCCACTACACACCACTACGTGAGTACCGGTTCCTAGAAGTTGAGCTGGCCCCGCCCACTAGAAGCTGGCCCCGGCTATTTAACCAGGGAACAGTTGAAGCAAAATATGTATATACACATCTCTAGAAAGCAAAGCAATAGAAGTTAAATCAACACTAACCACAAGCTGAAATTATTACAAACATGATCACACCCATGGCAACAATCATGACATCACTTCCGGCTTATGATGTCACTTCCAGTGGGCGGACCCCGACAAGTGCCGATCAAAAGTGAGTACCTGTTCCTAAATCATTTGGATGACACCACTGCCTGTCGCCCACCCTGCACCCTTACCGCAAGAAAAGGGACAAACATCCCCTTTTCCCAGGGAGGCTCCTGCAGCTGCCTGGCTGCTACAAGATGCCGCAGTCGCTGCCTGGCTACCCCTGGTCTCCCGGGCAGACAGGCAACATAGGATTGAGCCCTTATGGTAAAATGAGTTTTAATGAGAGATTTGAAGTAACAGCCACCAAGTATGCACTAGTTGAATGAACAGTCTTGAAACAAGCTGCTGTGCCTGCCTTTATTAAGGCACTGTGGACTCGAACACTATGACTATGTAATGAGGCATTTTCCTCTTGTGACTCAAATAAAAAATGAATTTCAGCAAACGCACAACCAAGATGATGCATGCTGTTCATCACTCAAAATGCCAGTGTGGGGAAGCTGCTCCACATGCGAGCCATTCATGTACAGCGAAGTTCAGCAGAAAAAAATGATGATTTTGTTCACATCACTTCCAAACTAGCCAAAGGAAAAAAACGGGATGGGGGAATTGAGATAAGGACTGGAGAAAAATCACAAGCTCAGAATCAAGTACCATAATGAAGATAGACTGCTTCAATCTTGCTATAAAATTTCTAGGATATAATATGTGTTTTGTGCAATTTTTTTTTGTAATGTGTAGTAATTTTTAAATAAATAAAATAAAGATCTAAATCAAGAAGCTTTTCCATGTTGTTGCTTCTTGTTGTGATTGGGGGGGGGGTTAGACCACTCAAGCAGAGTTTCTTCAGCGTAGTGGCCAAGGCTCACCCAAGAACGACAGACACAGCAAATGTCCTTCACTAAGCTTCTATTTATAAATATACAGCGGTTCAGCAAAGCAAACCTTCTCCAGCACAGTACACAGATACAGTATGCATGCGTGCATGCATGCATGCGCACACTCACTCACTCACTCTCTCTCTCTCTCTCTCTGACCAATCCACACTCCAACAACAACCCACCCAGTGCATAGGACTTGGTCTGCTTAGGTGCTACTATGTACCACTCAGATTGCTCTGATTACCATAATGAGGTGATTGCGTCCACCTGAGTGCATGACTGTGCACTTTGCAAGCACAGCTGTGACTGATTGCACTCCATCTTGGCCTGGCTTTCTCCAGGCTGCAAATTCCAGGGTTGTATTATTTCCAAACCCTGACAGAGCAGTCTCTGATAGTTTAAGCAGCTGCTGACAAAGATTTGCTCTAGCACAGTGGTTCCCAAATATTTTAGCACTGGGATCCACTTTTTAAAATAATACCTTTATCCCAATTGAAAACCAGAAGTGCACGCTGATAGCAAATTAGGGCTTTTTGCAGCACCAGGGAGTGCCCATGGAGGAGGCTGCAGACCTCCCAGAACCTTCAGGACACCAGCACAACCCCCAGGTAAGCACTAAAGCCTCGGGTGCCCATGGCACCGTGATTGTTGCAGTGCCATTGGGACATCCCCGCAGCCCCAGACCTCACCCCTGCAATGACTAAGCACAGTCCCAAAGTCTGAGTAGGACTTTGGGAACAATTGGGAACAATGGATCTAGACCATTTGTTGAGCTCCCCATTTATTGGATTGGGTCCATTCAGGTGGCTTTGCATTCCCCTTTATATGGCGTTTGATTAGAGCTGAGGCATGTTTGTCTATGTGCAAGTAAACGTTCATGTGTGCTCAGTTTTGCTTTCCATAGCACTCACTACATTGTCCTTGTCAGCTGCAGGGTGGTGGTGGTGGAACTTCCTTCTTGAGAGTTTGTTGGGTCTGCATTCATCAGATCAGGGCATTCTGGTGGTGTTGCATTCCCCTTCACATTCCCTTTAAAGCAGGCTCTAGCATACTGGGCCTCAGTTTATTCCCTGAGTCCTGATCCAGTTTGGGAGCCACTGCTCTAGCATACTGGGCCTCAGTTTATTCCCTGAGTTAATGCATGAGATGTCAACAGTCCTACCCTGTTTTACACATTGCATATACACACACGAGGCAGGGGCATTCCACTTGAAACCCTCTTCCAGGCTGAGCCATTGACTATCACTGTTTGTGTACGGTTATCCAACCAGTTGCAAATCCATCTAACAATGATTTCATTCAGTCCATATTTTGCCAACTTGCTGATTAAAATGTCATGTGGTACCTTGTCAAATGCTTTACTGAAGTCAAGACCAATCACATCTACAGCATTCCCACCATCCAGTACCTGTTTGGAGCACATGTTAAAGTCTTCTTTTAAAAAAAATCCTTCAGGGAAGTATTGCTACAGAGCCCCTTGGAAGTGCCTTGCTCCTATAGCTCATTCAGTGCGCAATTCTAACCTGGCGTTTTGCTGGCATAGCACTCTTGTGCTGCACTGGTGCTGCTGCAAATGAGCAGATTCTGTCATAGGGCCAGCGCGAGGCAGCAGCGCTGGCTCACAGTTGCCACCAAGAGCGCTGAGAGCGTGCCAGAGGCAGGTGGGAGGCATAATGGGGTGACACCGTGGCCGGAGAGGGGCAGAGACTGGCCACGGCCATCCCCATGCAGGGTGGGCCTGATTCGGGCCACTCCTGGCCATATGGACCTGAGCCTGCCATTTTGCTGGCACAGATCCGAGCAGCCCCATAGGGCTGGCTAGGGTTTACCCCAGGGCAAGGGGAACATATCCTCTTGCCGTGAGCTGAGCTGCTGCTGCCTCCTAACATTGTTAGGAAGCAGCACAGGTGAGCCAGTTTGTCTCTTCCAGCGCAGGTTAGGATTGCACCCTCAGTGGTACAATATCAACTCCTTGTTTGCTTTCATATAAACATATTTCCTCCTCTTGGACAGACAACAGCTGTCTTGGGCAGTGATGTTATCCAGGAGGAACGGCCGTTCCTGAACCTAATTAGGGCTGGCTCTACCCACTCGCTGCCATTCGCCACTGGCTCCATGATGGATGTGGTGCTGTGAGACGCTCCTGGCCTTGGAGGGGGCACCTGCTTGCCGGGGGGGACGGGTGGGGGTGGTGGGGTGCCTGAGCCAGCGGCGGTGGGGCGCGTCCACCGCGGAACCGAAGGGACAGGCTGCGGGGTGCGGCCGGACCGCTTTGAACTGTCCCAACACGTGCCAAACAACGGTGAGTCCCAGTCATCGTTCCGGTTCCTAGCTCGTTCAGATCCCACCACTGGTCTTAGGGCTCAATCTTATCCAACTTCCCACTGTTGGTGCAGTCGCAATGCAGCCCCGAAGTAAAGGAACAAATGTTTCTTTACCTGGAGGAGAGCTTTGTGAGTGCCCCTCCACTACAAGATGCAGCACATGACCTGTTTGCACAGCTGCACCAGTGCTGGAAAGTTGGGTAGGATTCCAAAAGTGCGCCATTTGCGTCAAGTGCACCCTCCTATCCAAAAGTGCACCATTTGCGTCAATCAATTCATGGTAGAAACTCTATGCATATGGCCAAAATCTGGGTCAAAGTGCAAGGCTATTTTTGGTTTATTTGTAACTCGATCCAAACAAGCCATTCAGCTCCAGCTTCTGTTACAATGTAAAGGTGAAGAGAAAGAAAAAGGGGGGAACCTGAAAAGGAAAACCTGGTTTTACGGAAGCATGTGTGAGCTATGAAACATCAGTCACAAAGGACATATGAAGTTCAGAGATGGTAATAAAAGGTAAGAAAAGCAAAAGTGGAAACTATAAATAAGGCTCCCAAAAACATTAAGATAAATAATAAGCAGTATTTCTCACAAATAAGGAACAAGAAATCATGTGAAAGGATGGGGGCACCTGAACAGCTGACAATGAGTGGAATAATTTATAGAGAGAAGAGGTAGAAGAAACATTTATCAGACCTTCCTGCGTGTCTCCCTTGATGATAATCTTATTTATCCCATGCCGATAGACCGTAACCTTGGAGTTCTATTTGATTCTAAGTTTTCCCTTAGGAACCATATTTATCTGGCAGTAAAATTGTCATAGCAGCATTTTAGGACTGCTCCAGATTGTGACCTGTGCTTTCTTACCACAAGGCTGAGATTGTTTGGAATGCTGGCCTTCATAATGTCTTCTTCAGTTTATTGGAGCACATTGTTTGCAGACTTCTTGGATGTTAACTTGGCTGTCAAACGCAGCTGCCACAAAGAGTAAACTCTCCAAGCACTGGAAAAAAAAATACATGACATAAACAACCCTTCCAATAACCAGTGGTGGTATCCAAAGCGGGAGGAACCAGAACACTGGGCAGGACGTACGGTTGATTGGCAGCCTGTCCGTTCTGTTCCACTGCCTGCCCATCCGCCGCATGGGCTGCCCCCGGTTGGCGTGTCCCACCGCTGCTCGCCCAGGCACCCGGCGTGCCCCCCACCCGTCCTCCCTGGCGAGCAGATGCCCCCTCCGAGGCCAGGGCAGCCCGCGCGGTGGGCGAGCAGGTGGCGGAACCGAACGGACAGGCAGCCAATCACATGTAAGTCCCGCCCAGCGTACCAGTTCCTCCTGCTTTAGATACCACCACTGCCGATAACCCTCTAACAACTGCAGGTCAAGGGGACCTAGAGCATAGGAAGGGTTAATTTCCTGGGTAAATTTCAAAATGTCCTACATTTCAAGTCGGGGGGGGGGCTCTGTGTGTGTAAATGGGTTGGTGGGAGGGAAACAGAGTGGGGAGTGTGGGTTGCTTGGGTAACCATAAAGGAGGACAAAACACCTCAAAATCTAGCTACAGTATATCTATGAATGTGTGTTTTTAGCTTTTATTTTGTAACATCCTACATTTTTCTGGAATGTCCTACATTTTTGGGTGCTGTGTCTTCCTTTGTGATTATGACATCCAGTGCTGGATCATGCACTTGCTGGAAACATGCTGGATCACTCAAGATTATGATGCATATAGATCTGGACAGCGATGGTAAAAGAAGTCATTTTGAAGAAAATAGTCTGATTACGCAATCCGTAGGAATTGTGCACATTTTTAAAGTGCTTTAAAGTGGGTACTTACAAAAAGAAAGAAATCATAGTACACATATTGTTTTGTAACAATTTCGTTTTCATTTATCTCTGGTAAATGTTGATACTTCCAATTTTTAAAGAGACAAAACACATTTACTAAAGTGAGATGTTTGGAGCTATAAAAATAAGTTCTGAGATGCTTGTTTTTACTGGTGAAGGGTGAAAAAATCTATAAAAGGTTGAGCAAACTAATAGCCTAATTTCTGCTTTGCTCAGCAAGGTCGTTCTGCCAACTTTATTCTGTTAAATATATAGTAACCTCTAGGCCAGGCTGGCATCAATTTGTGTAGCAGCTACATCTTCTGCACATTTTTTAAAAAACGATTTAAAAATAAAAAAGCTGATGTCAAGATATTAAAATGATCCATTCAGGCATCTGAGAATTTGCCCTGTATCCCAAGCAGTTGCCCTTATCTTATACTGACACGCATGAAAACATCCACCATGCACTGAAAGGGTTGTCGTGTTCAGGGGATGCAAGTACTGCTGGGTATTTCTCTTTTGTTAGGATTGTGTTTTACATAAACCACCTTCACTATGCCAGCGGTTGACAGGCTCAGGTACTGACAGGGTCCACCTGGACAGGCTGACCCCTGCACCTTCAATCCTAGTGGGCAGAACCAGATCCATTCGGAGCAGGGACACCAAGGGAAGGCAAATGCAGGGCTTTGCTGCGGGACTCTCAGCAAACTGGTAGTTTATTCACGGCCCTTGACATGATTGCAAGATGCTGAACCAGCACTACTGGGAATAAGTTATTTCCCAGCCACAAACAAAACTGACCTTTCATGTGGGAAGTGTCCTTGTCACACAGAAATGGTCAAGGCAGAGGTTACAGGAGGCGCTGGAGCGGTATCTAAACCTGGAGTGCTTGCAAAAAAAAATGGATGCATAGAATCTTATTTTGATCACACTTTGCCTCTCAAGTAGTCAAATTAGCACCAGGATTTTATGCATTCATCATATAGATTTTCTTCTAGGCCACTTTTTTCCACTTCGAGAATAAAAGTACCAGTAATGTATAAATTGGGATAAATGTATCTAATTCCCCATTTCTTATTCTTCAAATTAGCTTGCCTCCTAGATTGCCATAAAATAGTTTGGATAAAATATTTGTGCAGTAATCTGTGATTCACCTGCCCATTTGTTCAATAAATGGATAGGACTGCTAAATGTTCCTGTTGTAGGAGTGTTCCTGAAGAGGTAATGTAGGAGTATACATACTCTATGCTGCGTGCATGCATGCGTGCGTGTGTGTGTGTGCGCACGCGCGCGCGCACACGCGCACAGACGGGAAGCCCAATCCTGAGCCACCTGGCCACCATGGATGCAGCAGTGGCCAAACGGCTACCACTGCATCCCACAGCAGCCAGACAGCCACAGGAGTCTCTGCTGGGAAAGGGCACCCTGCGGTAAGCGTGCAGAGCAGGTAATGGGTCTTTGTGCCAGCCATCTTCAGGGGGTGAGGCGGGGAAGAGAGAGTGGATTTTGGTGGCACCAGCCTGTGGCCAATCTTATCCCCTCTTTTCCAAGCCATCCGACCCTTTTACTGTCCCCATAAGCCTACAAAATGGCAATCAGGCAGCCAACCAGGAAGTAAGTTAAAAAAAACTTTTATTTACCTCCTGCAGGCAGTCCGATCCCGCACACATAACATAGCATGTGGCACAGCCTCTACAATTTCTTGTTACAATTTCTGGATCCACTTGTTCTTGTTTGCACTCCATTAGTGCTACATCCTTGCTAGAACGCTAAGACAACAGGAAATCATCAATGCTGTTGATACGAAGCATAGACACAAAACATACTCTAGAACGGACTTTCTTTTTACAACATCAGACTTGCTAGGGAAAAGTAATGAGGCTTCTGTTGCACCAATGATTTATGCAGATCATGGTCCAATGAGCAGTAGCCTTGTTGGATGTGGAATAGGGGGGATAAGCAGATGGAGATTTAATGAACTGCTCCATAATAAGGAACCTGTGCTGAAACAGGACCAGAAATTAGGTGCTTTTTTTCCTTTTCTTTTTAATAAAACCTGATGGAGAAAAAATTACCAATGGTCTCTCACTCACAGAGAACTAAACATGTCAGCTCTGCTGCTGAAACTTCCCTTCTCTCATGGAAGTGGGGAATGCATAACAATATTCTCTTTTTTTTCAATCAGACAATGTTTTGTGGTGCAGTATTGTGAAAATGGTTGTTCATACTGATTCTGAAATCACTGCTTCCACAACAGTGAACAAACCTATAATCTTTATTCTCTCTCTCTCTCTCTCTCTCTCTCTCGCTCTCTCTCTCTCTCTCTCTCTCACACACACACACACACACACACACCCCACATCACATATTTTCTTTAAACCATAGGAATTATCTTGATCTATGACCAAATACACCAGATTTTTATCATTCACAAACAGAAAACAAAAGGACAGTGAGCAAGAGGTCAACATGTTAAAAAAGAAATCATGATATACCAGCTTTCCCCTCACATTCTCATTATGTCTGTTTGGATTATATTATCCATAAAATGTTAATACCATTTTTGAGACCATACAAATTCTTAGACCTGTAAGATGCTGCTAAAAATCATCAATGACAAAGTGCTAATAACCATATTCTATATTAAATTCCAATAATAATAATAATAATAATAATAATAATAATAATAATAATGCACAAGACACTGTATGAACTTAAAAACATTTATCATAAAGAGAGAGAGAGAGAGAGAGAGAGAGGCCAAATTTCATCAAGCTTTTTAAAACTTTTTAATTAAGATTTTTATCATTCACAAACAGAAAACAAAAGGACAGTCAGCAAGAGGTCAACATATCAAAAAAGAAAAACATACAATCAAAGGTCACAGCACAGGAGGATCAAGTCCATGTGGGGGGGGGAGGTGAATGTGCCTAATCATTCATGTGTTAGCGCTGCTGGTAGAACGGTGGTTGTGAAGTGGAGTCTGTACTGTACTTATGAAGTGATACCACCCAGAAGCCTGTAGCGGGGATGGGTAGCAAGAGAAAGAGCATTTGACTATGTATCCCCTTCACCCTATTGCAATGGTAATAATAAGCTTCTATCAGACTTCTTTAATGGAAGCTAACCAAGCCCTTAAAGTTGCAATCCTGTACACATGTACCTGGGAACAAGTCCCATTGAACTCAGTGGGGCTTACTTCTGAATAGACATACAGTATATAAGAGTGCACTGCAGAATGCCTTTTCCCAGGTTTGACCCTGCCTGAGAGTTATGCCAGCCTGTTAACTGGGTCTGCTTTCTAACAGCAGAAGCTTTCCCTGCTGAGCTTGCTGTTCTTTGATCCAAGCAGACCAAAGCTGGGCTAAAGTCTACTTGATTTGGGGGTACCATTAAAGAGCAGCAAACAGTCAATATTTTTGCTATCCTGAAGGATTCCATGTGGACGTTCTGCCTCAGGGACCAATCCTAAAGCCCTCAGCACTGGCGGTATATTTGTACCACTGGTGTCGGTGTCGCAAAAGTGCCGTAAGGCGCTTTTAACACCAGCGATATGGTCATGATGCTTGGCCCTAGTGCCAGGAGGACCTGGCATGGAGCTGCCTGGCAGTAAGTGGTGTGCTTTTTTGAGGCAGGAACAGCAGAACTGGGTGGGAGAGGGGCAGGTGCATGCAGGGGGCTGGCAGTGGCCTCCACCATTGTATCCTATCCTCCATGTCACGCCACACTGACTGACATAGAGGTTCTCAGGTTTGCACCAACAAAATAGCCAGGACAGACTTGAGGAGGCCTGTTGCAGGGGCAGCACCCTTACCCGGAGGAAGGGGATGAACGTCCCCTTCCTCCGAGGTACCTCCAACAGTTGCCACAGCTCCCATTACAGCGGTAGCCATTTTGGCACCATTGCTCCTATGGAATGGAGCATCTTTGAATTGGGCTGCCCGGCATTAAGATGTCACAGATTGTCACACTTAAAATACATTCTGTAACACTAGTTGATCCTGGCTTGAAAACATGAAAGCCTTGCAGAAATGGAACAGGAAACATTTGTAATTTTCCCTTAGGATTAATAAAACTTTTTGTCTTTGAAGTGTTTTTGTAACTTGAATGTCATGCAATTTTAGAAGTTTTAGTGCAACCTCAGTGCTGAATATTTTCCGTTTCCCATAGTGAAAAAAAGATATAATAGTCTGACGATTATCCTAGACCTTAAGTGTTCAACCAAATCGGAAACTTTCTGCAGAATTGTTCATAAATAAAGGTGCTATTTTCAGTAAGAAAACATTGTTGCAGAATATTTGATATTGAAATGTAGCCTGAATATCTACAGTAGAACAGCGGTCTCCAAACTGGAGACTACTGTGTCCCCAAAAGTCCTGTCCTTAGTGGCACTTACAATACCCCTGTTAACACAGCTCCATTTTCAAGTCGATCTAGTGCCAGGGACACTCTGGGCAGTTGCATCTATTGTCCGGTATCCCAGAAGGCTGTGCAGCAGGATGTCTGGCAGATGTGACTGCCTGGAGTATCCTTGCCACAAGATTGGCTTGAAAATGGAGTGGTACTACAGCAGAACAGTAAGCGCCACACACAGGTAAGAGGGAATTCCCCCAACGCCAGATCCAGCCCATGGGCTGGCGTTTGGAGAACTAGAACAAACCAAGAAAACAGTTACAGTGCAATCATGTACAAACATGTTTACTCAGAAGTAAGTCCAACTATGTTCAATGTGATTTATCCTCCAGTATGTGTGTGTACGATTGCAGCTTCAGTGAATGTAATATTAATTTTCAGGTTACCTTTGAATAGCTGGATAACTAGTGTTTATTGAATGACTGGATGGAAACATTTTCTCTTAACCTGAAAATTAGCGAATGAGGACATGGAATCTTCTTAATTTTAAGGGTTATCAATTGGTAGGCAGGCAGGGAAATTTCATCAAAACTAAACAAATGAAGGACACAGCATAATGGGCTCTGGTGGCACAAGGCATTGAAGTGCGCATTTGTCAGCAAACTCCAACATGCAGGAACCCAAACTCACCTTTCATTTCAAGGGCTCTTGAAAGGAGGTCATGGCCCGGAGAAAGCTTGGGTTCCCTGTGGTGCCAAGTTAACTTTTGCTGTCCTAATTGAATTTTTGTGCTGAAAATAAATTCTGAAGAACAAGAAAAGGATAGAACAAAACCTGGCTACCTTCCAGGTAGCTCTAGCCATTTCAACATCATCCTGAGATTTAGAGCCTAAAATGAATTATAAATGGGCCAATTTTGTTCTGCTTAATGGAGAACCATGTACAAGGTCGGCTTGGGGATTCCACATCTTGGGCCAGTTGGGAAAATAGGCTGGTAACATAATGGGCATGTTTTATAACAGAGAAATAGACTAAGTTCAGGATGACTTTATACAAGAACAATGTTCTAAAATCTATAGTAACTAGTACAAAACAAAGCATTTCCATTCCAGTCTCTGGAATACATAGAAAACATAGAAAAGATCAAATTACTATATGAAAAGAAGGAAAAAGTTATTCTTTAATTTCTAATTTTGAAATTCAAATCTTTCTCAATTTAGAAATCTCTCAAATCTTGGGCCACACTAGTTGAAAATGTAATGTTTGGGGCCGGCTTGAAAATGTCCTCCAAAATACAATAAAAAAACATTGCAGTTAAGTTTGAAGGAATAACCAGGAAATTGATAGTTCTGTGTTTAGTTATTTTTGTAGAAATTGAAATTTAACAGCCCAATCCTATGCTGCCCTAGGAGCCCGGGAGCCCAGCAGTAGCCAGGCGGCTACCGCTGCATCCCAAGGCAGCCAGGCAGCCATAGGAGCCCCCAGAGAAAGGGGAGGTTTGTCTCCCAGCAGTAAGGGCACGGGGGGGCAATGGGTCCCCTTGCTCTGCACAGCCTTCCTCAGAGGTCGAGAACCAGTGGTATGAGTCTACGTCGGTCCCACCCCTGCTCCACCCCCCTTCCCGCCCTCAGGAGGCCATTCTGGGGCAGGAAGGGGGTGGAGCAGGGGTGGGACCAACGGCAACTCCTACTGCTGGTTCTTACCGCCTGCCCAGAAACAACGTATCACCAGCTAATGGCAATCTCACCATTCACCAACTATACATTGCTGCCATCACCTGCACACAGATGGTGTCGCCATGGCGCCCCCCCCCCGGCAGTACAGGCTTACTGCTGGTGCAACTCTGAGTGGCCCATGCAAGACCAACTGGGCTAGGAATGGGGGTCAGGATCCAGCCAGAGTGCCAGATCCTGTCTCCAATCCCCTCCCTGGGCCGGCCCACCCACTGGCCCACCCTCTCTTCACCCTTCCCACACCCTGAAATGCAGGGCTTCCCTGGCCTTGGAATGTCTCATAAGGCATAATTCTTGCTTTCCTCAGAAACCAAAATGACCAAAAAGAGGCCTGCAGAGGCCGTGGGCAGTCATGACAGCCTCTGCAGGCCTCAGAAAACCCTCTGGAGGTGACTGGAGCACAGCTTCAGTCATCTTTGGAGGGTCCAGCTCAGTCTTTCCCCGTGGCTTCGGGAGGGACCCTTGGATTCTGAAATTCATGGGTCTCAAATCCACAGATATAGCTGGCCCACCTAAAGTGACTTTTCCCAGGCATTTCTCTTGTGCTTCATAATGCCAGGTGCAAGGGAGTGGCAACAGGATGCAAGCATCTTGTTGTCTCATGTGCTCCCTGAGGCACCTGGTGGGCCACTGTGAGATACAGGAAGCTGGACTAGATGGGCCCTTGGCCTGATCCAGAAGGGCTCTTCTTATGTTCTTGTGTTCTTATGTTATTATGTGCTTTAGGGCAAGTTTCAAAACAATAAGTGGAGGAACAGAATGTACAGTGACCTTTACATGAAAGGTAAACATTTACATTGGAAACAACATTAATTTGGTTTCATATTTAGTTTTGTAAACCTTTCCTTATATGAAGTTAGTTTTCACTGAATTGTCAATATTTTCAAAAATTGCTACTTTCAGAATATGGTGAACAGGAAGTCTAAGCTGTGTCCTTGTTAAGAAAGTCTAACTTTAGCCAGCAAATCTTTCTCCAGTCTTGTTTGTGTTCTTGGGTTTGTAGAGCAAAGAGGACTGAAGGAGCGTATTGGCACAGCCCTGATGATAAGGATGATAAGCTCAATTGCATAAAGAAGGTAGAATCCTCTAAATTTGATCTGCTACATTTTTCTGGACAACCACACACACGCGCGCACACGCACACACACACACACCACATTCATCAATGGGAAATGAGCACTATTTTACAATACACCTTTAAAAAAAAGAAAACTATCAGGCTCTTCTGCACATGTTGCTTCCAGTGCAATTTTACTTGCACCTTGGTCTCCACAGCATATGGTCTGATGCTGCTATTCCATTTTCTGTCCCTGCGAGAGCCATTTGGAATAGTATGGTACATTTGAGTTTATGGCATATTAGAGGGCTACAACTGAAAGGTGGCCTTGTACTTGGCAATGAGGTGACTTTTTAATTATCCCATTGCACTCTATTCTGGGCTGTCCTCAGGTAGGTCAGGTCTTGGACACAATCCATTTAAGGTCAAAGATGGATTAGATAATGCAGATACTTAAGATACATTCTGAGCAGCCAAACTGCTTAATAGCTATAAATGGGCCGTGTGTGAACAGGTTACTGCCACATCAAACGCTACAGCAGTCATCTGAGCCAGAAAAATAAATGTGATACGGCTAGTTGTATGGGCAGCCCAATCCTGAGCTGCCTGGCCACCAAGGGCGCAGCAGCAACCAGGCATCTGCTGGGGGATCCTTGGAGAAAGGATCCTCTTTTCCTCACGGTAAGGGCGCAGGGCACCTGGTGGGTCTCCTTGAGTTTGTGCTATTTTGCTGGGGCGGACGAGAAGGTTTCTGTGTTGGGCCCACGGTCCGACATGGAGGTCGCCGCTAGTCCCACCCCACACTCGGCCCTTCCCCTCGCCAGGTACACCCTCCCCACCCACCTGGACAATGCGCAACACTAGGGACCGGTGAATTCACCGCCCACCGGTTCCCCGTTGCCACCCGCGCAGGATGTGCCTTGCGGCACGTTTGCAACAACAGTGCCCGTCGTATGCCCATACTGTAGGCGCTAGGTGGTTCAGGATTGGGCCCTTAGTGTTTTAAACATTTAGTTTTTTTTAAGTATCCTACCTTTCAATTTTTAGAAAATTTCTAAGGTAGTTCTCAACATGGTAAGCATAACTATCAAAACAGAAAGAGCAGAAAAATGTCAATCAACAGCAAGTCAGTACAGTTGAAAACCAGTGTGCTAAAAACGTTTTTGAAACCCCCTTGAGGGCCTAATCCTATTTAACTTTCCAGGGGCCAATGCAGCTATGATGCAGCCCCGAGGCAAGGGAACAAATGAGCTCTGTGACTCCCCACCACCAGCACAGGACTATTTGTTGGACTTCTGATCCTTCGTACACACATTCAGGTCTTTCTCAACCGTTCTCCCAATGCATTTCAATGACAATGTGGAAGGGTCCCTGTTTAAGTATTTAGGGATGGTCCTTAAAAACCATTGGGTAAGCAACCAGTCACACTGTGCATCATGTATTCCACTGGCCATGTGGAAACTTGGTGCATTCCCATGATAATTCAAGGAACCAATGCATTACCAATGGCCAGTTGGTGTTGGGTTTTTGAGACCTTATTTTAGATAAGGACTATTAGTTCTGATCCCCTGTCTGTCCACAATATCTTTCATTATTTTTTCAGACTTTTCTGAAGCCTTATTACACATCCCTGCCTTAGAAATTTTACAACAGTCAAAAGGACAAAAGGAATATGATGAGCAAAGCACCTGAAGCAGCCTTTGAAATTAACAAAAAGGCCACGCATCCCTCTGTAATTCAAGGCTATATCACTTCACTGTGCAGTGCCTGGTTTCATGCACTGCTGAAAATTCTGGGTCAAGTTCTTAGTGCGGAGCAAATAGAATGAACTGCAAGCTGCACTTTTGCCCATAATTCTGCAACAATACTGCCCATAGTTCCTCTCCTATCATGTCTTCTCCTGCCATGACTATTAGGCTGCACACAAGCGAAGCAGAAGTACTGTCTCAGCAGTAAGCTGGCGATTGCATATTTTTATGAGACTGGATGGCACATTAATTGATTTTACTGAAAATTATTGCATTTGCATAATGATGTGAATCAGAATTAAAATCATGATGCAGAAAGTTGTAAAGTTGGTGTTCAGGATAGAAAAAGTCTGAAGAAATCAAGCTCAATCGGGCTTTTCTTTTTCTCACATTTTCACTTCCGTTCCGCCAGAATAGTCGCATCATTTGTAGGGGTGTAGCCAATTAAAGTGTAGCCCAGTGCAGACCATCAAAATGTTGTCCCGGAAGTGATGTCACAGCAGGACATGATGTCACAGTTGTATTTTTGTTTTTAGGCATGGAGTTATAATAAACAGGAGAAGGCATGACGTCATTTTCTTGAAGCCACATGGGTATACCAATATGGTTGACTCTGATCATTGCCGTGAAGGAGGATTGCCGCGAATTCAGGAATGAAAATCTCCCTGCACGTGTGTAAAAGTTAATATCAACCTTTTTAATCATGCCTGCGTGTTCTGCATATGGGTGTGCGAATCGCTGTACGAAAAATGGGATTTAATTTCCATGGAAAGATTCATGTATTCACATTACATCGGTTCAATAAAACTACAGTTCACTGAAACAGTGAGTGCATTATTTTTGAAGCTGTGTAATTTCTTGTTGTTCCTAGCAGTCTTATTCACCATTTCCAGACACCCACTGTTAATGGTCTAGAAGGAAAAAAAAATATTTCCCCCCTCCTTTTTTCACCCTTCCCGTTTACACTTTTTTCCCACCTTCCATTTTCTACTGTAATATTCTCAAAATTCTGAACATTAACAGAATTTGTTTTATGGGGGGGGGGGGTTGAGTGTAGAAGTTTTAAAAAAATACTCTTAATAGTCTAGAAGTAAAAAAGAATTACTCTCATATTGATAGCTACTTGTGTTATGAAGAGATTTTAATGTAATTTTCCTATATATTTATCTAATTTTTGCCCACCCTCCCCTTTTTTTTTCTTTCCTTCCCGTTCACACTTTATTTTTCCGCCTTTCATTTTCTACTGTAATATTTATGAAATTCTGAACATTATCAGAATTTTTTTTATGGGGCATGACCATTTTATTTTTGCTTGTGTAGATTTCAAAAACTAAGTCTGTCAAAATAGTGCAATCTGAGTTTAAATAGACAGCAAGTAGCATTTCGTCAGGTATGTTCAGTAATATAATTATGAGGAATTTAACCTTGTAATCGCATATTAAATCATAATAAGGTTACCAATAATGTGTCTACACGATCACATGTTTTTATTTTTGTAAGTTTTTATTTAAGGAATAAACTATTCAATCCTAAACAGTACGAGCAAAGCAATCTGAAATGCTTGGAATGAGGATTGTTTTGAGTATATCAACATGGCTGCTAAGCCCGCCCCCTGGCTTCACTTCAGCATTACTTCTTAAGGCCGGGCTCCTCCTGTTTATTATAACTCCATGTTTTCAGGTACTTTGGCCATAACTTTTGATAGAGTAAATATTTTACACTCTGGTTTGTGTCCTTGCAATCTGCATTAAATTACCTTTCCAATGATATAGAACATGATGGTATTATTCATACTTACCAAGGTTTTCACCATTTTGGCCACTAGTGTCAAGCTCAGCTTGTTGCCCCCCTAAACCTTGTAGCCCGGTGCAATTGCACCCCCTGCACTTATTTAGCTATGCCCCTGATCATTCGCATCATTCCCCAAGCAAGTTAGTAACAAACAATACAAACATAGCATACCTGTGGACTAACAGTTTACACAGCCGTTTGAGAAGGCTGGTGACAGACTTTAAACTGAAATTTCAGCATTTGGCTTCTTTGGATGGGGTGGGAAACTTTCCCTCCTCCACTGTGAAACATTGCATTCATTGCTATGAACGGCAAAAGTAAAAGCAACCTTCCTTTCCTTGTAACAATATCACTGTCTTACTATTTCCCATACTTTTGTTTGCATACAATGCAGTAGCTGTGTTGAAGGATGTGCTAAGCCTAGGAAAAGTTGTAAAAATATGTTGTTCTTACCTCCCTGTAAGCCATCTGTCCATCAACAGATCTCCTTAGACCTACACCAGCTATTGAGTTGATTGATAGCTATTGAGCTGAATTAAGGGCACAATCTTAACCTGGAGTTAGGCCGGCACAGTTAGGGCCACCAAATTGGCTGGGACAAGGGCCACCATAAAAGCACGTTTGGACCACTCTTGGAGTCAGAGAGGATGGCGCACATCTATGTGCTGGCCTCTGACTCAGAATGGTCCAAACATACTTTACAGTGTCCCTTGCGCCAGCCAAACTTTGCTGGCCTAACTATGCCAGCCTAACTCCAGGTTAGGACTGCGCTTCTAGTCTGATGAACTTCAGGGGGCAAGTAGGGCTGGGAAAAGGGGATAGGATCCCAACATGCATAACTGCCACTGAGATCCACCCCTTCCCACTCACAAACCATCCCTGGCCCACCCTACTCCATGCCCTGACACTCCCCTGAACTGCCCACAACAACCCACATCACCTCTTTATCCATTCTGGCATGGCCGGGAGGAGCACAAGCTATTCATGTTGCCCTCTCCCAGCATAGGATGCAGTGCTTGGTCCACTGGTGCTGCTGCATTGCACAGGCTGGTGGAAGATAGGATTGGGGCATAAGAGTCCATTCCATATTAGGCCAGAAGCTGAACATGACCCAGCAGTGTGATGCAGCTACCCAAAAAAGCTACTCCAGTGCTGGGCTGTATTTATGCTTTTCATGCAGCTTTGGACTGCTGCTTTTACACAAACATTTTAGGCAAGAAAAGGTGTATAGCTCTTAATCTGGTTGTAGGCATTGGGGTGGGTATGACTACAGTGAGAGAAGGGATGATTTACAGTGGGAGCAGCCATTCATCCTGGAGGAAAGTGGTGAATGTGATTTATAAACTATTGCTACTTCCAGCTTTGAAGAGTACTGGAGACTCTAAAACATTTACAAGCAGCCCCTAGTTTTACAGCTTAAACCTGATCTTCAACATTGCTTGACAGTCACTACTGAAAGAACTGTTGCAAAGGAAGGTATCTCCTCACAATACTCCTTGCTAAACTCATACCCCCTCCAGCCATGGCACCTGACACCCAAAAGAAGGAAGATGAAGACTCCAGCCTGACCGTCTCCAACCCACATAATGTTACCATCCAGGATACCATTTTTTCCAGGATACCAGGCTAGGCAGTCCTCCTTAAAGGCATGTAGAGAAGTTGCAAGTGTTTTACCAAGATTGCTCAAAATATTCAATCAGGACAAGCAAAATGCACCTGTAGTCCGGTCAATTTAGCCAAAAAAAAACCACTGAATCCGGGAATAAATACCTCAAAAGCCATTTCAACTGTTTTTGTCAGAGCTAGGTGTGCTTAGTGCCAGGGAAAAAATGCACACAATTCCAGCCACAGGAAGTGGGTCATTTCCAAGATGGAAGCCTGGAAATGGGCCAAAATCATGCAAAATCAAGCAGCTGTGCCCTTCCTGAGCTCAGAACGTTTTTCTTTCATCAAACTAAAGGTTTTTTTTTTTAGGGTCAGGAAATTCATTCTAACCACTTAATTGGTCCATGGGTTGAAGACTGGATTCCAATGCAATGAGCAGTGCAGGCGTAACACCAGTCATAACAATACAAATATTATGTTAAGTTGTATGTTTTTATTATCATAATATAATACATTTGAACCGAACAGTTTCCTTCTAATGTAAACTAAATGAAGGTTTGTGCCAGTCGGGGAAGAATGGCACAGGGGGTGGAAGAGAGTTGCAGGAGGATGTTCTGGGGGTGGGTAGAGGCATTTTGGGGCCAGGGGAGGGCTTAATGGCAGACCTAGTTCAACAAAGAACCCTTTTTATTCAACTAGGTAAAGGGAACTGCAGCAATTCTCCTGTGTCTCTATTCATCCTCATCACTGCTCTCTTGCTCTGACTCCTGGTTGTCACAACTCATCTCTTGACACGGCCCACATACAGAGCTGCATCGAAGTCCATGCTTTCTGCAACCGCAGCGGTTACTACTGCAACGAGAAGCACAACTGCAGTGTATGACTGTCAGTAGACTGTCAGGTGCAGCCTTCAGATTACACAACACTGGCACCAGTTCATCGCCTTCGAGTTGAAATGTCCCTTGACCATCTAGAGTGACAGCATTGTGGTCGACGTTATCAGCTGCAAACAACCATGAAGAATGGAGTGACTCCTCACCTTCAACAGGAAGCACTGGTGTTGGAAATGACCCACTTCCGGTGGCTGGAATTGTGTGCATTTTTTCCCTGGCACTAAGCACACCTAGTACTGTCAAAAACAGGTGTCAGACCTGCTTTGAGATTTGTGCAGAGCTCAGGAAGGGCACGGCTGCTTGATTTTGCATGGTTTTGGCCCATTTCTAGGCTTCCATCTTGGAAATGACCCACTTCCTGTGGCTGGAATTGTGTGCATTTTTTCCCTGGCACTTAGCACACCTAGCTAAGACAAAAACAGTTGAAATGGCTTTTGAGGTATTTATTCCCGGGTCTGATGCTATTTTGACTGGACTACTGCAAAAGTTTGAACCTTTGTGAGCAAACTGACACATCACAAGGGTTGGTTTTCATTTTAGCTACAGTCGTGCTCACAAAAGGTTTGAGCATATTCAAACCTTTGCAAGCAACTGCATTAATGGTTCGTTTGTGGATATTCTCTTGGAACACGAACAAAAGCTCAGCTCTGTTTCAGGCTGAATACTGAGGTGCATGTTCAGGGCCAGCTCCAGTAGTGGTGGGGCCCAATGCAGGGCATTCCCACGGGGGCCCCCACTCACCAAGAAAAGCACTTGTGGTGCTGTGCACAAAGTATGGCACCCGGAAATAGTTGGTTGTGACATGATGTTGTCACTGCCAGCTCCTTCCAGGAAGTCCGTTTTGGGCTGTTTGGCAGGTAGGGGCAGACCTGCAGGGGCAGGTGGGAGGGAGGCAAGGGCAGGAGGGAGGGCACAGTGCAAAGCTGCTCTACTCACCCCACTGACCTACAGCCCACAGAGATCCCAGCTGCAGAAGCAGGCGACATGCTCACGGTGCTGGTGCAGGGCCCACTGTGGTGACATTGTTCACATTGGCTTAAGGCTGGCCCTATGTGTGCACATGCACAGGAGCATTCATTGGTTCTTTCAGAGATTTTGATACCATGATTAGAAGGGCTTTAAGTAGGGGGAGGAAAGGTAGGGTAGCCAAAATTCCCATTGACTTGCTCCCAGTTTCAGACAACCTGTAATATAAGGCAAAAAAACATGGCTGAAATGCAAGACACAAGCAGCTTGGAGCTAACATGAGAACCAAGTAACATGAGAGAACCAGAACATCTATGAGAACCAAATAAGCTTCCACTGACCCCAGCAGTTCCCACACCAATCTAGTTGTTAATGGATAGTAAGTGGGCCTGAAGAATTCAGAAAACCTAAAGGGAAGGGTGTAGATAAGGATGAACGGGTGGGAATGTACTGGGACCACCATATAATGAGCTCAGCCCCCAAGGGAGCAGAGACTTGCTTGTTTGTGTAAATAATCATGGCCCTACCCCCTGGAGAGACCTGCCTGCTTGCCTGCCCATTGTGCAGCTTTGTCTCTCTTCTGCAGAATAAACTTAGAGGTGTTCCAAGATTTAAACCTGCTGCATTTTTTATTCTTTCTGCACCAGGGACGAACCAAGCCCCTTATGTGCTTTAGCAGTGGTTCTCAAACTTTTTAGCACCAGGACCCACTTCTTAGAATGACAATCTGTCTGGGACCCACCAGAAGTGAGGTAATGGATGGAAATGTCATTGTGATGATAGAGACTGCTGCTTTCCTGACAATGCAGCAATAAGTTGGGTCACTTCTCAGCCAACAGCAAAGTGAACCAGAAAGAAGAAAGCCTATTTACAACCTTGACACAAGCAAAACCACCACCCAGCCCTCCCGCTTTTCAACATCCCATCTTCCCATATTTTCAATATGGCTGCTCTAGGTGCTTCACAACCCACCTGAAACTGGCTCGCAACCCACATTGCTAGAGCAGTTTGGAAGCCACGGGGCTAGAGCAATGTAGCTAACAAAGTCATACTGACACAAAAACTAAAAGGGCCAGCTTCCTCTGCCCTCATTCCTGTAATCTGAGCGCTGTTGGCATGACAACTCCTTGGATAGTTCTGACAGTACTGACCTCTATGCAGCCACCTCCAGAGGAATCATTTCAAGTTTTGATAGAGAGGGCAAGTTTTATGTCTCTTGTGGCCCAGTCCGATCAGGGCCTTACGCGGACAGTTCTCGCATCAGGCCGGGCCCACCATGGCTTAAACAGCACCAGCAATTGGTGCCTCACTACCTACAGAGCAGGAGCCTAGAAGCCCCGCACTGGCGGCAGCAGGCCATCAAAGCTCCGCCAGAACAGAGTAGTCTGAAGAGGGGGGGGATCCAGGACTGGCCGAGGTGGGTCTTGGCAGCTTCGGCACCCAAGAGATCCTTTGCTCCCGGCCCAGGCCAACATGGATTTACACCAGCAAAGTAGCTGGTAAGGATCTGAGTAAGCTCACTGGGGCCAAGAGAATGGCAGAATAGGCAAGTAAAAAATTCTACCCTGCAGGATACAGCAGAGGCTGTGTCCTGCAGGCCAACCCTGATTAGGATTGGGACACTGGGTATCATCAAGATTCAATGAAGTGGGGGGGGGAAGCACAATCCATTTTAAGAAAAAATTGTTTTAGCTACTTTTTGTACCCCACAATAGCAAAAGGTTTAGGTACTCATCATTAGGGGTGTGTATTTTAGGTGATTTTTTCCCCTAAAATTTATTGATTAAAATAGCCAATTGCGGTGTTATGTGTTTTTATTCTACATTCTCATTCCAAGTTCTCATTTTTATTAATTTTAAATGCTTTGAAAGTGTACTAGGTAGATGATATAGGTGATACGGTGTCAGCAGAGGCAGCCATACTATTATTTCCAATTTCCAGAAACTAAAAAAGATTAAACACCCAAATGCGGTGTTTTGTGTTTTTATGCGGTAACCAAAAACCCCTCCCCTACTCATCATGTATCTAATAATGTATCTATTAGTCGGAAGGACTAGTAATTACATGTGGACTAATTACATGGGGGAGAGATTATTGCTTCCCCTTCCAATGGTGCCACCGCCTACTTCTCTTCCACGGAATTGCACTTTAACTGCAAAAATACCTGTCTCTTGTGACCCTGTAACTACAGCGTGGAACCAGACGCCTTTGTGTTGTTGCTGTGCTGATTGTTCCCCTTATTATTCCTGCGTAAAGGTTTTTATGCAGTATAAAGACTTGCTGCTTTGCCCTCTTCATATCAGAATGGTGCATCTGAACTATTTGGAATTGTACCTCTATAGCTAGTTATTAATAGTCCCATATTCTGGCACCTGCAATTAATTTAGAGTACAAAAACACAAGCAGAACAATCAGCATCCTTAAATAATTTAAAACATTAATGGAGCAAGATAATTTTAGGAGTGAATCATTACAGCTTTCTGGTCTTTGGGAACTCATTATCACTGCAGCTGATTAACATAAGAGCACTGAAATCTCATTCTACAGGTTTCAGGTGTTAATAATAATTATATTTTTTTTCAAAAAAACATTTGTAGGAACCATTGGCTTAATTTTAGCCAGAGAAATTGGTTACACTCTTGAAAACACTTGCTTTGAAGTAAATTCCATTGAAGTTAATGAGATCTATTTGGGACTTGAGGTTTATTATATGATACGAACAGTTTCACATTTCCTGTCACAGAAAAACAAAACACAGACTGGAACCTTAGCTAGCAAATAGGCATGTCATCATTAAAACAGGGTTTCCATTGAAATATCAGTGTTTTAAAATAAGTAAATATCAAAACTGGGAGCTCATCCGATTTCCCAATCCTAACTAAATTCCCATGAGGCAATGCAGTGGTGTTACTACTGCTAAGGTGGCCACAGGCTAAGCTTTATCAGGGCAATTTTGGCTGCTGGTGGCCTCCTCAGGGCAAGGGGTCATTTGCCCTTGGGTATGCTCCAGCAGCCACTATGGCTCCTTCCGCACAGACAGGATAGCAGATTTTATTTATCTCAGAACTTTATTTCAGATTGCCAGATGCAGGGGAGTGGCAATGAGACGCAAGTATCTGTTGTCTTGCGTGCTCCCTGAGGCATCAGGTGGGCCACTGTGAGGAATAGGAAGCTGGACTAAATGGGCCTTTGGCCTGATCCAGCAAGGCTTTTCTTATTTTCTTAAAATCCATGCCTGAGAGTCAGAAGACCTTCTGGAAAAATATGAACTCTGGAAGAGGAGACTACTAACAGTCACACACTCCTTGCACTGATGGAAGAACCTGCTTTTTGCAGAAATTGAGGCGAGGCTACAACTCAATATCCATTACATATAGTTTATAACCATTAACACAGTAGATAGTAGTGCCATTGTAGTTTCACAATGCTTATTATCTGGTCACATTCAAATTGATGTCCAGTGACCCAGCTGTTAGCATTTATGAATTATCTACACCCTGTTATCAATGAAGGAGACAAAGCTGAGCAGCTTATTAAAAACTCAGATAAACACAGTTACATACTGCTAGAGTAATGAAGTTAATGTGCTGAGACTAGCTCACAAGGGGCTATATCTCAGTGACAGAACACATTCCTTGCATTTTAAATGTCTGAATTTCAATCAGTGGTATCTCTAGGTAGAGCTGGGAGGAAAGCCTGTCAAGCAGCCTAATCCAACTGAACTCCTCATGTGGCAATGCCAGATGAATCTTTTGGGTAAGGAAACATTTGTTTCCTTGTCCCAGGGTAAGCCAGCATTAGCCCATCGGGCCAATTTGGACCTGGGTCAGGGGATCAAGGCCAGGAGGTGGGTTAGGATATTGACATATGCCATTACTGCTGCTGCTATCAACCCCTTCATGGTCTTAATCTGCCCTCTTCCCTACCCCACCCACCCCCTCCCCATTCCTCTCCCTCCCTGCTCTGGTCCACCCCCTGCACTAACTTATTGCCAGCAGCAGGAGTCCCCAGTCTGCTGGCTTGTGGATCCAGCCGCACCACATGGCTTGTCACCTTCCGCAACAGCCATAAAGGGCCTTACAGCACCAGAACAAGCATTCTGGTGGCATAAAGCCCAATTAGGACTAGCCTGCAACTCTGTGAACAGCCACTACCAGTCAGAAGAGACATTACTGAACTAGATGGACAAACGTTCCTATAGATTAATACCTATACTTATAATGTTGGTAAGTAATTTACGCCCCGGACAGCAGTTCTAGGAAAGAAAGCCACTTCATAAAGTCGCTGTGCCATTATGGCTGAGGGTGCATTCCAGCTACTACAAGCAAACTCATAAAGGTATAAGACAAGAAACAGGAAACTGCAAAATTAAAAACAATGTTGTAATTGGACCTTTAATCATAAAGGTGGATAAAAGGACAAGTGAATCTTCCCATAGAGCAGAAAACCAAATCACCAAATCACCAAAAAGTGCTGTGGAAGGATTCTGTAAGAGGCAGTGACTTATACACTGTACCTCATAAACCACATGTTGGGTGCCAGTGCGGGAATGTTGTGAGAAGGCCAGCCGGCAAAAGAACGGAGTCCAAACCTGAGGACCTGTCCAGGCTGGACTTATGATCACCTGCTGAAGCTTGATGTCACACAGTCAGAGGAGAGAACCACACTGTGAAGGCTACATCTGGGACTGAGGATTCGGTGAATTGCAGAATACGGTATGTTTGTAAAAACTCCATTGAAAAATGGTGGTTTAGACTAGCCTGCCCATGTAAGCCACCTTGTATTGGGAATTTGCTTCGGCGTGGGAAAGGCAGGGTATAAATTCTTCCAAAAAAAAATGTTGGGGTTACAAATCACTTCAGTGCCCTACATTGTATAAAATCCAATTCCCTTTGTTTGCAAAGGTTCAGAGTATGGAAAAGGGGGGTGAGGAAGAAGAGAGATAGGCAGCCTGTGGCAGGAAATCCTTAAACACATATAGTGAGTCCAGGGCACACACAGTGAGTCCATGGCTCATTATAAATCCCCATTAACAGGAGTTGAATGAAAAGTTATACGATTGTAGGCAAATAGCTGCTGTGCTGTATGCCAGGATTTCACCTGGTAACAAGTTTAGGAGCAACTGGTTTGGCAAAAAGAGTTCTACAGTAAATCTCGCTGTCTATCTCTTTTGCCATGTCCCCCAGATACAATTTGGTATGAAATGACAATTTGGAAGCAATTGCTGGCAGTTTCGCTAACGGGCATAGAAATAATTAAGGCCTGTTTGATGCCTCCATGACCCATCAAAACAATAACTGAGCAAAAATAATTTCCGATGCGTCGTCTTCAAAGATTAGAAATCAAAGGGAGTCTTTCCATGACAAAGGCAGAACTGGAAGATGAGTCGAGGAGTTGGTACATCATATTGTTGCACGAACAGAGGTCTGATTTGCCTTGACAGTTTGGGGAGCAAAGGATAATTGTCATGCCGTATTAATACTGAAGTTGCAAATAATGGTTTGCTAGTTTATTGAAAAGAAGACGACGTATAATCTTTTGGAAAAGCAGAGCAAGGTGGTTACTGATAAGCTGTTTTTTACATAGTGATCACGCTAATACTACTTCAGTGTCTACACATTTGGATAATAAGGTGCTTCCACTGGAGAAGGTAGTTGGAGGAGGGCTTTAAACTAGTGCCCACAAAGCATCTCTCCTTTTGAGGAGAGAAAATTAAAGGGGGTAAAATTAAAGGGGGTATTTCTGAGGTCACTGATTTCAGGGAAATTGGCTGCATTGTACAGCTTTGTCTGGAGTGACACATACATAAGGGAAGAAGCTCTTCTTGGATCAGATTGCACCCCATTAGGGCTTTTGAGAAACAGCAGTTTTTCACTACTGCTTTGGGATGTGTGTATTTGCCACGATATAGTCCTATCCTGTAAATTCTGTGTGATAATCTGGCAGCCTCTCTGCTGAGGATACTCCCCAAACTGTAAATACATCAAACAACATAGCCAATGATGCTTGACCTCAGTCTATGACTTAATAAGAAATCAATTACTGAAATTAATTTTTTTGCCCTGTCTGTCTCATATAGAAACATAGGAAATTACTCACAAACTGAAGGCATCAAAAAGATGATAACCAAAATCCAAGCCTGTATTGTACCATATTTTTATTTATTTGAAATATTTTTACCTTGCCTTTTTCCCCAGTAAAGGGGACTCCAGGCTGCTTACAAAGATAAAAAACAATATTAAAGCAATATCTAAAAGCAAACATTTGTGAGAATATATAATGATTCATGATTTTGAACAACAACCCTGTGAGATATAAATCGATAGTCACACAGACCCATGGGAATTTTGAACTCTAACACTAGACCGTGGGGCCTGCTGTTTCTCTCTACAGAGAGAGGGGGGGTTGATGGTGTTTTGGGCCCAGGCGGAGCCTGGCTGATAAAAAGGGAGGGCTGTGCGTATTCCTAAACTGATACATGGACAAAAGTTCCCAGAACCGAGACGCAGCTGTAACCTTGAGTGAAACTTGTATTGAGTCAGCCATCCCTATGCATCCTGGGTAAAAGCATGTGCAAAGGAGGAGGAAGGGAAGGGGGAAAGTAAATTATTCTGCATGAGTGCTACCAGGTGGGTGGGAATAACCAATGAAGATACAGGAAGAAACTCCGCCTCAGTAGTATAAATTGTTGTACCCATTTTGTGCAAAGTGTGGTTTTGCAGGCTGTTTCATTTGATTCTTGCTTACCACCCATATTTGCAAATATGTAAATAAACCTTTTTATTGAACCATGAATTGGGAGCCAAATTTTATACCTAACACATTAAAACAACAAACAGCACAAAAGCCCAGAGCACAAAACAAACAAAACATATTTATACTATGTTCTTATTAGAATCATACGAATTCTTACTGATAAACAGGTTCAACAGAAAAAAATTGGTACTACTGTATGGACAGGATCCAAACAAAATTAAGCACTTACCTCATTGACCTCAGTGAGAAAGTTAATCATACAATTATCTTTTTTTTATTGAAACTGATAGGCCTGAAAGTGCTTCAATTTGACTGAGAGGTGACCCATTAATTCACATTCATATTTGTATTACATGTTTCCTCCAAGGAGCTCAGGGTGACATGCATGAGGATTATCCCATTTATCCTCCTCTGCCCTGAGAGTTAAGGCTAAACCAGACACGACTTAATGCATTAAGTGCTACTGTGTTGGCATGTTGGGGTTTTATTTATGTCCTGCCTTTCCTTTCCAATGAAGGCATCCAAAGTAGCTCACAACCAACAATTAAAACAATAAAATAAAATAAAGTACAAATCGGCTAAGTAATACATTTTTTTAAAAGGAAAAATAGTAACTGCAAAATAAGCAAACAAACCCTCCAAAAAGTAGGAGGGTGGTGGACAGACTCAGAAAAAGCTGGAACAAAAAGGGTTTTAGGTGATGCCAGAACACAAACAGAGAAGGGCCAATCTAAGAGCAAGGGAAAACATGTTGGGGTGCCACAGAGAAGGCACTCCCATACACTGCCATCAGTCAAACTTTAGATCCACAGCTGATCTTAAGGGACAAGTCATTTTATATGCGCTGTCTTCAGGTATCCTGGCTATAGGTCATATAGGGTTCAAAGGTGATCACCACCACATTGACTTGCACCTGGAACTGGACTGATAGCCAGATAGTATCAGGACTGATACTTCCATGACCATGAATCCAACCCCACCCCACCCCCTCTTCCGCCATGCAGCTGTACTGCTGGAGACCACACAACATATTATGGGGGTTGATCAGATCTCCAAGAGATAAGTAAAAAGACTTTTTCAGTTCTCCTGGTAGGCTGTCTGATTCCTCATGAGTCTCTCCTCACCAGCTATTTTGATAGAGAAAGTTTGAGGAGAGGAAGGCAGGGCTGGTTGAAAAACTGGGGACAAGATCTGGTGTGTACTTTTGCTACCCCTCAAAGCCTGTTCCCACCCCCTGCCCTCCCCATCCCCAAACTTTCCCCTCTCTACCCCAACCCACCCTTCCTCCATCTGAGTGGCCCATTGGTATCTGCAGGGAGTCGATGGCTCCTTCTGCTGGCAGATCTCTTGTGCTTGGCAGCAGCATGAGTTCTGCTATTGTAACTGAAGGGTAAGATTGGGCCTAATGGCAGAAAGTGAGGAAGACCTAAAGATCCTTCTGATGAGGGTGAAAGAGGAAAGTGCCAAAATTGGCTTGAAGCTCAACATTAACAAAAATTAAGATCATGGCAACCACTCCCATCACTTCTTGGCAAATAGAAGGGGAAGAAATGGAAGCAGTGACAGACTTTATTTTCCTGGGCTCCAAGATCACCGCAGATGGTAACTGCAGCCATGAAATTAAAAGACGTTTACTTCTTGGGAGGAAAGCGATGGCGAACCTAGACAACTTAATCAAAAGCCGAGACATCACCCTGCCAACAAAGGTTCGCATAGTCAAAGCAATGGTTTTCCCAGTAGCAATGTATGGCTGTGAGAGCTGGACCATAAGAAAGGCAGAGCGCCGAAGAATAGATGCTTTTGAATTATGGTGTTGGAGAAGACTCTTGAGAGTCCCCTGGACTGCAAGGAGATCCAATCGGTCAATCCTCCAGGAAGTCAAGCCTGATTGCTCCCTGGAAGGACAAATCCTGAAGCTGAAGTACTTTGGCCACCTCATGAGAAGAGAGGACTCTTTAGAAAAGACCCTCATGCTGGGAAAGATCGAAGGCAAAAGGAGAAGGGGGTGATAGAGGATGAGATGGTTAGATAGTGTCACCGAAGCAATGAACATGAAATTGGGCGAACTCAGGAAGCTAGTGGAGAACAGGGAGGCCTGGCGTGCTGTGGTCCATGGGGTCGCGAAGAGTCGGACATGACTTAGCGACTGAACAACAACAACAAGATTGGGCCAGGAGTCAACCTAATCAATCTGGTCCCAATCACCGATGCGCAGCTGCATCTTGCTCCAACTGACTTTTCTAGATGGTACCACCCACACACACCATGTTCTAGTACAGTGGTTCTCAACCCTTTTAGCACTGGGATCCACTTTTCAGAATGACAATCTGTTCTGAACCCTCGGAAGTGAGGTCATAGCGTCACTGTGATGCCAGAGCCTGCTGCTTTCCTGTGAAAGGGTTATTTCTCAGCCATTTTCCATTAGCAAAGTGAATCAGAAAGAAAAACAGCCTATTAACAGCCTTGACACAGCAAAACAACCACACAGCCCTCCCCATTTCCAGCATCCCATCTTTCCATATTTCCAAATGGGTGTCTAGGTCCTGTGCAACCCACCTGAAATGGGCTCGTGACCCACCTGTGGGTCCCAACCCACATTTTGGGAACCACTGTTCCAGTAAATCAATCTCAATGTAGCCAATGCATGGATCACCATGATCTGAGCCTGACGGACTCAGATTTGAATTCAGCTGGTACCACAAATGAAGCTGGACAAAGCCTGCCCGCTCCTCGGCCGTCACTGCCACCTGGAGATGCAAAACAATGCTGGATTCAGGGGAATCTCAGACCTGCAAACCAGGTCTTTCAAGAGGAGTATTACCCCATACAGGTTAATAATCACCTGCATTGTAAATCTCTTGACCAAGAGCACCTTTGTTTTACAGGAATTTAATTTCAGCTTGTTTGTCCTCATCCAGCTCCTAACTTACTTTAGGCAGCAATTTGCGTTCAAAGCCTTCCCTGTGGCAGATGGAATAAATGGCATTCACATTGCTAACAACCAGCCCCAAACATCCTGATGACCTCACCCAACATTTTCACATAGGTGTTCAATATGGAGGCAGACTAGAACACTGCAAAATGCCGTAGGCCAAGGCTGAGAGCAGGAATCCCCCCTTACCATCTTCTGGACTCTACCCAGCAGAAAGGACTGGAACCACTGCCATGCACTGCCCATCGACCAGGCAAGCTTTGAAAGCCACAGCAGAAGCCACAGGAATGCACGTCCTCAGGTCAAGCACCGGTGCAACCAAGGCTATTCCTGTCCCAAGCCTCAGACAAAAGCCACACTGAAAAGGGTCACGATAATCAATTTGAGCTAAGCCCTATGCAATCTCTGATCTTGGTCTATTTGAGGAAACAGAAATACAAAAGCTCTCTTCACAGCTTTTCTTTTCATGAAGGATCCTTAACTAATTCAGGCTTACCGTCCACCACAGAACACATCGTTATTAATTTCACATTTGTCTACCTTTCCTTCTGCAAGAACCTCAGGGTGAGGTACTGAGTTCTTTCCTGGTCCCAGTCCTACACTCTAATCTCTAATGGCACTCATTTCAGTTCGAGGGCCAGATGGTATATTTTGCTTATTTTCACAGGCCAACAATATCAGTTTAATGAATGAATGAATGAATGAATGAATGAATGAATTTTACTTGGATCTTTTTTGTAATTAGCATGATATGATTCAGAACAAAAGAGAAATGTGACATTTACAAAGAAACAATGCCATGCTTAAACTGAGAAATGATAGATAATGAGTAAAAATGCCCAATATTTTAAGTTGCTGCTGGCCAGATAAAATCTTGTGGCAGGCCAGATTTGGCCCCAGGGCCTTAATTTGGAGACACCTGCTCTAACCACTCACATACTGGCTTTATTTTGGTCATTAATTACTCTATCCCTATATTTATCAAGTCCTTGTTCCAACAGGATCGTAGCTATTATAACAGTACTGTCCTTAAAGAAGATGGAGATTCTGGTGTACTCCTTGAACTTTTCCTATCAGCAAGGTTCAGAATGTTTAGAAATTATCCAAATGGGGCCACAACAAAAAAGCATGCTTTACTTCCTGGAGAGTTAAAAGGAGAAAGATGAGATTCCCAAATAGGCACCAATATCACATGGAGCCTTTACTTCCTGTGTATGGGTAGAGAAGAAAAAACACTTAGTTTTAACCTGTCAACAAGATTTTGAACTGCAGTTTCAAGAAAAAGGAGAAAGGAGAAACAGAGCTGGAAAAATGTGAAGAAGAGTGAAAGACAGGGCTGGCTGTTCAATGCCACAAGTTTCCACCTGCCCCATGTTCCAGGGCATGCTAACTGCGAAGTAAGCCACATTGACTTCAGTCAGACTTCCTCCCAGACAGTTGCGAATATTGTAGTGCAACATTTTTTTGTGAAATACTTCTTGATGAGATAAAATTTGCTTTGGTCTCTAATTACTATGTTTCTTTGTGCTTCCCTCTTAAGCACACTACCAAAACATTAAGCCTCTGCAGTGATGGAACAAGAGCAGGCTTTGAGTACAGATTTGAGCTCTCTAACTTATTTCTGGTGTATTAATTTTTTTAAAGCGTCGCTGCCTCTGCCCCCGCTGCATTCTCCCACCTAAGAATGTTGGTTTAGTAATTCGATGGTAAGTGTACACAAGCTGGGAATTAAATCAGTTTATTTTAGTGAGCGTGATATGCCTTCTGCAAACATTTTCTAAACACTGTGCTACTCTACATGAAAGCAAAACTGGGAGATTCATAATGACTGCAGCAATGCAATTTTGAGTCTTGGGTAATGGCTTCTTGATTGCAAAGCACAGAGCTTACAACAGTCTACATTAGCCCATTTAAAGCACACACAAACAAGCTGTACATGTAAACATCTCCAAACGGCATTATCTTAAGATAAAAACAAAACAAAGCATTAGATAGTGCCTGCAATGAGCAGCAAAGCATGGTTCCAATGTACACAACGCAAAATAAAACATCCCTTTATCTTGAACCACTCTTTCTGGGTTTAATTTTTTTTATTATGGGGATGCAGTCCACTTTACATTCCAGATCATCCAAACAGAGCAAGATGTCGAAGAATTTAGGGCTCAATCCTGAGCCTGTTATCGCCGATGATACATGTATACTGCCAGCTAAAAGTGTCATGGACTTGCCCTACAACACCTCCCCCTCTGGGCTCAGTTAGTGCCAGGCCCTAATGTGGGCAGGTGGGAAGGCCAGCGCTCCAGCAGTACTGGCCCCCGGTAAGCCCGTTTGGGGTGGGGGGAGGCAGGGAGGGGGCATAACCGGGCGGAGGGAGAGGAGCCAGCCTGTGAGGGGGTTGGACCCAGTTGTGGCTTCTGCCTCTGGATATTATCCCTAGCCTGGGCCCAGGTAGCCTGACACAGGCCTGCTTGATTCACCATCAGCAAAATAGCCAGCAGTGAGACAAACGGGCCCAACTGCAAGTAGTGAGGCTTTCCCCAGGGTAGGGGATGAACCAGGAAGAGCCTCCAGTGGCTACCTGGCTACCACAGGATGCAGCAGGAGCCATTTTGGTGCTGCTGCTCCTATGGGTTAGGATTAGAACAAGATGAAAGTTTTTAGAAAATGCCAAGTAAACGTTATTTTCTTAGCTCTTTATGTTCTCCAAGTTGCAATAAGATACGTATTCTCTTGTTCCAATGAAACACTTGGAAACTAGAACTGAAGAGACTTTCAAAATTTGGCCTACATTTATAGTAGAGCTCAGGGTGATACCTGGTTTTCTTCCTTCCTTATCTGTACAATAATCCTGCAAGATAAGAGATGCTGGCTAGCCCAAAGACAGCAAGGGAGCTTCATGGGTGTGGATCAGTTGGAACCCAGGTCTCCCCAGTTCTTGTCCAACTAATCATGCCCTAGTCCTTGTCCAACTCTAATCATGACAAAATGCTGGCACTTCACATAAAGGGGTGTACTTTTTTTAACTTATGAAAAAATTAGAGGCCCAAGAAACTGAACACAAATTTCAAGAGAAATCAAGATTACAACTCATACCTCCTAATTTCATATCAGATTCCTGGAGCATGCACCTGTTGTTGATGTCTTAGTTTGCTCCACCTATTATATGGGTAGTGATCCAAAAGTTGGTTCAGACTTGGAAAGCAGCACTTGAATTATATAAATGAAAATTATATAAATGAAAATTAAATTACTAGTTTCTTTCACAAGGCAAAAATCTGCAAATGACAGACAGACTCAGAGAAACACAATAATGGAATGAAAAGGCAGAACAGAACTGAAGAGATAAATGTATATTTTGCAGAAAGTAAAACACCAAACACCATAACAAGCCTTTTCCCTGATCTCCCAGTTTCTATCAACCACTATGATGGAATGAAGAGTGAATGTCTTGTCCTTGCATTTCGTTTTTCGGTGTACAAGTCATGTGTATGTAAGGTAATATGTGGCATGCAAAAGACCACCTAGTTGTGCAATTAGAATCTGAAGTTCATTAATAAAAAACAGCAGCAGCAGAAGCAAAATAGAGACAATTACTAAAGTTGACTTGTTCCAATTCCTTTCCCCAGCCCCAGAAAATAATGATTCCATTCATTCACATTTGAGAACTATAAAATCTCCAACTGGTTTTACAGAGCAGGTGCTGCGTACTGATTTAAAGTTTTACACACTTGTCTGTACTTTCTAGTTTTGTATTTTGGCTCCTTGGTGCTCAATAGGGTCTGAATCAACATCTGATTTTGAAATACTATCTTCCTATTATTACAATGTGACTAAATCAAGCTGATTGTGAATAATCTGAAGAAATACTGACAATATGGTCTGCATAACATGACTAAGCTATTTTATGGTTCTAATTAGCTACCTTCTTACCATGTATCACTGTTGAGCTTGTTAAACAGGCTTCATGTTTTCTCCTGTGCAGGAAAATATCCCTACATGGAGTACTTGAAACTATCCTTTTCTCAAGGGGAGACAGATATGAGGCCCTGATCTTACCAGGAGACCTGGGCTCTATCTCAGGTTGAAATGGAAAACAAATCAAAGAATAAATTTAGTTCCAGGGTTCAAGTTCCAAAATAACAAACTGCGGGGGGGGGACACTTCCTAGATATGGTTTTAAACTATCAGCATGACCACACTTGCACAGGTTTATTTATTCCTTTTTTTCCTGTCAGTCAGGCGTTTGTGGGCATGTTAACATATAAGGATGAATTCCAATGTAATACTGCATATTTTTCCTACATAAAAGTCTCGTACAAAAATAATAAGAAAAATGTAAAAACATAAGAAGAGTCCTGCTGGATCAGGCCAAGGGCCCACAGCGGCCTACCAGAAGCCTCAGGGAACACACAAGACAACATCTTGTTAAAGTAGTATTAAAGTAGTAATATCTTAAAGTAGTACTGGAATGAAAACGGGAATTTCTTGTAAAGACATATCTGCTGGTGATCTAAACAAATTTTCTTGCTTAATATGGAGTCATCTGCATTTTGGATTTTGAAATAAGGTTGCTCATAGAATTTCCTTCATGCTTCCACGGAGAAAAGACTTTTTAGAATTAGCCATAGAGTTGTAATTTTATGCACACACTGTTATTGTTTCTATTATGTATGAGCAATGGTGTCATCCAGGCGGAACGGCCCGGTACGCCGTTCCGCCAGTTCTGTGGACGGGCCCGGGCCACGCCGCCACTCCAGACGACGGGCGAGCTGCTCCTGGGCCTGCCCACCCTCCCTCGCATCCCAAATCGCTCTGAAATGGAGCGATTCGGGCGCTGTGAGGCTCAGGGAGGCGTGGCAGCCCTCCGCCATAGGGGCGGAGGGCTGTCAATCATCTGGGCATTCTGGTTCCTGGCGCATCACTGTGTATGAGGTTTTACTAAAAAGTGACATCACTGTGTATGAGGTTTTACTAAAAAGACAAGTTCCTGCTGAAGAAGCTTACAGTTTGCAGTGAAGAACACAAGCAAGAGGTAATGGTAAAATGGGAAGTGTAAATGTATCCATCTGCATGTACTAAGACATAATTTCAGTTGGGGTGAAGACAGAGGTAGCAATCCAGTGCACAGTTACATGGAAGCAAGCCCCATTGACTTTACAAGTAAGTTTATACATATAATTTGGGTTTGCCCTATGTATAAATTATACTCAGGGATGATTATACTGGCCATTCCCAGTTCTTCGGCATACCTGATGCCAATGCATTGATTGAAATGACTGCACAGAGACCTATGCACATAGTCCGCAAGGTGTGTGGCATGGAATCGCATGGTCTGATATCATTAAGGTCAGGATATCGTTAAGGTCAGGATGTCATGGAAATTTGGTCTGATATCGTTAAGGTATGATATCGTTAAGGTCGGGATGTCATGGAAATTTTCAAAACAGTTAAATCTGAAGGAAGTTTCAGGGTTCCTCCCAAGGAGAAATAGCTGGTAGTTTTCATAGAAACTAAACAAATTTCTCTAAGACCAGCGAAATGTCTCCAAGAAAGGATGGGTTCTGCACATCCCTAGGTTCAATATGCAGATTGCACAATTCCAGTCTGTGCACATAGACCAGTACAGTGGCATACCTGGGTTTGACACCCAGGGCTGAGTTACTCAAAGCCATGGGTAGACGTGGCATCTGCCTCAAGATCCTGGCTGCTTAGTGGTGTATCTGACATCCTAGGCTTATTTGATACCTAGGGTGGACTGTTACCCCCCCTGCCCTTGGTATGCCACTGACACAGGCGCTTATGCAGCAGTTGTGATCAGCAGGTTGACATCATAAGAAAAACCCTGCTGAATCAGTCCAACTACTTACTGCCCTGTTCCCCACAGTAGCCCAGCTTCTCTTTCTGGGAAGACTCCAAACACAAGAGAAGGGCATATCTCTGCAGCTGGTAATCACAGGCATACTGCCATAGAACCTGGAAGTAGTGCATACGGGGTATGAGAAACAGGGTGCTTGACTACACGAGCCTTTGGGCTAAACCAGAAGGACTTTTCTTATCTTTTTAAGATGTCAACATGGTTCAGCATCAAGACCTATGCACTTAGACTCAAACTGTGCAATCTGTATATTGCAGCAAGGGATATACAAGAAATTTTACATGTATGCTGAGGAGACAGAACCAGCAGTTCCAGTCACTCTCTACCCCACCCAGACATCAATCATCATATCTCCTAGGGCTATTATTTCATGCTCATAGGCATTTTACAGTTCTCTCTCAATACAAATCTTTTTTTCCCTAAATTTCAATAAAAATCACATCAAAATAAATAAGTCATTTATATGCAGAATTGCATAAACCCTCTCCACTTCATCTCTGTCGAGGGAGGCTTTCTTCCTCAGATACAATTGCCTTTATGTAAGTGAGCAGCAGATTACCACTCAAACCAGTACAGGGAGTCATATTCCTAAAGTATGCCTTTTGATAAGTAAAAGAGAATCTCTGACCCACAGAATTCCCAGCACCCTTCACATAACACTCCGCAAACAAATCTCTTCGGGTTCTCAAAAAACAAAATGCAACTGTGTACAATAGCAAATCTATGGCAATTGTTTGTCCCCTTCAGTCTTAAGGTGTCAGACACAAACATTCCACACATTTGGTTCTCTGATATGATCCTCTGTGCCTTATTATATAGTATAGTAAACCTTATATAGTAAACCTTAATGGCCGGCTGCTCCTGAGCCAATCACACTGAGCAGCAGGGTCCAGAGCTCCTTGTCTCCCGCCATCTGTTCTATCATGGTCCCAACAAACAAAAAAACAGCCCAGTTTTCTTCAAACACGGTCTATATCAAATTTACAGTGACTATTGGCTTAGTGCAAGAAATGATAAGGTAGTAGATGTGGTTCAGTTTGTGCGTTGATCACGTGGACTATGACTTGCAAGTGCAGCGTCCGACAGGATTTCATTGTTCTGTATGAGAAATCAAGACTCAGTATAACATTGACAGATGTGGAGGCCAAAACGCAGGACACATTGGCATGCAAAACCAACTGCATAACTATTTGGAATGTAGCCAAATAGCTGCCAGTGTCCATTCAGCAGACACCACCCTGAATGCCACCCTCTCCAATCTGTGCCTGTCAGTTAAACTTGAAGGATGGCAGCTGTTGTGGTTGCCAGTCACACCCACAGACTACACAACTGGTCCACAGGGCACTGGCTCTTTGCCTCTCTCCAGAGGTTCTTCCTTCCTTGCTTATTATATTCACCATTACTTTAAATAGCACTGTTAATGTACATAGTGCTTTCCAGAGTAGCAGAGACAAGCAAGCAAGAAATCTAATTCAGATTGCATCATAGATGTTAGGACAGTGGTATTCAAACTTTTTAGACTGGGAGCCACTTTTCAGAATGGCACTTTTATCGGGACCTACCGGAAGTGATGTAATTAACCTGGAAGTGAAGTTGTGGCACAAAGTGACATCATCACGCAGGAAGTGCTGTCATTGTAACATAATCAAATGACACTCCTGAAACGCAAATTGGCATTCTTGGATTGCAGCAATTGTACAACCATGAAACATCCCTGACGGAAAGCAAGATTAGGACAAAATATGATGTAAAAGCACTGAACTAAAAACAAAATTAAAAAACAAGCCTCACTTGAAAATTCCAACTGTTAACACTCACAATAAGAATATAATAAGAGTAAGGTCTGCAGTTTCCAAGATGGCTGCTCCCAGCTTTCTGCGACCCACCTGACATCAGGTCACAACTCACCAAGTGGGCCCCGACCCACAGTTTGAATAATACTGTGCTAGGACATGTAAAAGGGATGCAGCAGTTCGGATTAAGATTCCAACGGGAGAAAAACTTTCCAGATAAATGGTGCTTGCAAGCCAAATAGGCTGGGCCGGTTCATATTCCAGTCCAAGGGAGTAGTACAAACTTTGGCAGCGGCACTTTTACTGTTTGGCAACAGCACTAAAAGTGCGTACGTTTATCTGGGCATAGGATCATAGCTAGGGAATATTTAATCTTGAATCAAACCCAGTATTTCATGGCTAAATTCTCAGCCTGTACCAATCCACTCAAAACATGCTGTGACCAGCTGGAAATTCTAAGATAGCTTTCAGATCATTATTTCTGACACTTAACATTTCCATTTTATCTGTTGTTCAGAGTGTGCGTGTCACGATTGGCAGGCAGAAGCCAAGAACTAACTGGCTGCTGAGAACTCTGGTGTTCTAATCAAAGGATTGACACAGAGTATGTGTAGAGAATTCCGAGGATGGATACGACAAATGCTAAATGTGATTAGTTTTCTATTTCCGTAGCGTGCAGTCCCTGTTGAGGCAGATTTCTACATGCTTAATTTTCATTAATAAAATCAATATGTATGCACACTTGTAAGTGATGCACAAAGAACCATTACAAATTAGAGCTTTTTTTTTTTAAACACCTTTATCAGTCATTCTCTCAGCAGCAGTATATGCCTGGGAGGTTGTGAGTTTTTTTTTTTAAATCTTGCTTGGTCCTTTTATTACTATGAAGAAATTTTGACAAAATTCCAGAATATTCCTGCAGGAAATGTATTGTCTATTGTTGCATTTCCTACATTTAAAAATTAGAGTGCATTCAGCTTTAGTGTTCAAGAGGTTTTTTTTTAAATTAGGGAAACTGTCTTGTCATTGTCTTAATTCAACCAGCTGCTTTTGACCAAGATTCAGACATAGCAGTTGATTTGATGATCAGCAGGGTCCTGACATCTGCACAACAAGGCCATAAACTGTGATACTTATGCCTCTGGCACAGCCCTAGACATTGCTTTGCCCACCCCCACCCCCTAGTTGTGGTAGAAAAATGCTACACCACATCACTCCTATGACTTTGGTCGTACTGCACAGCAAAGAGACACAGATGGTACTGGATTCCCTTCAGTACATTATATAGCCTAACCAAGGCCCATGAAACCTATAGACACCAGCACAATTCTTTAAGTTGTCAGGGACAGAGTGTCCACATGATGAGGCAGTGCTGCATCCTGTGGTGAGGGGTCATGGAGGCCTCCTCAGGGTACAGGAATATTTGTTCCCTTCTCTAAGGGCTGCATTGTAGCTGGAAAATTGGATAGGATTGGGGCCTTAGTCTTAAAGTATTGCAGTGCTGAAGCCACATAATCTTCCTGGGGTTTGACACATATTTTGATGTTGAAAGATCCACTCTGGTTTCCTGGATTACCTATTTCATTATAGGTGTGAAAAAGGGGACTTGACAGTAGCTCCTATAACAAGATGCAAACGGGGACCAAGTGCCTATAGCTTTAACCATTGCACAGAAGAGGGAATTTTGGTAGGTGCACCTCAACATGGAAGGGTTTCAAAAACTGCACCTGCTAAAACTCCCTCTTCTATACAATAGTTAAAGATATAGGCATTGAGTCCCCATTTGTATCTCGTAACCCTACTGAAACTCCTTCTGTTTCAACGTTTGGCAGGTGTGATAGATACAGGAAGGATTGTTGTGGCCTTCCTCTTTAAAAGATAAGCCCAGAAAGCCTCAGGATAAGACAGGCCATGTGAGTGAAATTGAGAGACAGTTTCAGTTTTGCAGTGGCCACCTTTTTGAATGGCCTGTTTGATCTCCTCAGTGTGCACCAAAACAAGTAAGTTTTTTTGTTTTAATATAGGCTTGACTATTGCTTAAGCCTATCCAGCAAGCTTACTACAAAATAGTAAATAATTTTACCAGATCCAAACATCCTCCATTATCACCTTCAATTAAGCAATCAAGCTAAATGAATTCACCAGGGGAGATGGATCACTTGGTCTGCCTTTTAAAACTTCCTATTGCTTTAAATTTTCCTTTCTTAAGAACCCCAGAGGCAGTAGCACTCACAGACATTATATCGAGACTAAAATATTGCCATCCGTTATCTCATTGACTTTCCAGGAGACATAATGGAAAGACCAGCCTAGAGTTGTAGCAGCTGGTTGCAAAACAGCCACACTAGTTCCTGATTTTAGCCAAATGACTGAACTCTCATATTCTTTTGCAAAAGCTGCAATATTTTGTATTAGCACTGCTGAGGATAGACTGTAGATTCAGTGCCAGAATGCACCACTGTTTAACCTTCTAATTGCCAGAATTGTGGGCCATAATGAAAATCAGATGGATTATCCCAACACACAGGGCTGTAAAAAAAACAGAGACCCGTTGTAGCATAGTGGCTAAGAAACTAGGCCAGTGATGGCGAACCTATGAGGTGACACACCAGCATTCACCAAATGCATGACTAAACCTATGTTTGTTTTACTCATTTTTCATTTTTGTAATTGTTTCTGTATGTAATACATAGTACCACACATGATTGGACTGTATTTTTTTTGTTTAAATAAATGAATATAAATAATTGTTTCTGTTTGGGAGCGGGGTTGACACACCAGCCAAGCCAAGTTAAGCATTTTCCTCAGTTTTGACACACCAAGCCCAAAAAGTTCACCATCACTGGGCAGTGAAGCATAAAATACTTACAAAATAGATATTTATATAGGCAAGGCCAGTCTGATTGTACAAACAACTCAGGGAGTCCTTGTGACAGGACACAGTGGAAACTGCACCAGTGACACTATCACCACATGGGGATTAAGGTCGGATTGGTCATGAGCCTGATTCTGCTTGCTGTATATTGTATTAATATCACACACTAGGGAATCAATCCAGATGGGGACAATAGTGGAGATAGGAGATTCTTATGCCTCCACCCTCCCACCACCAGTGCAGAAGGCAAAATGATGCCCTGGAAATGATGTCGTAACAGGAAGTGACATCACAGCTGTATTTTCATTTTTTGGCCATAACCTTTGATAGAACGAAAATATTACACTCCAATTTGCTTCACTGCATTCTTCATGAAATTCCACATTGAATTATATATAATATGACAGTATTATTCCTATACGTGATTTTAACAAAGCACAATTTTTACATGTTGTATTTTTGGTTTTTGGCCATAACGTTTGATAGAGTAAAGATATTACACTCTGGTTTATTTCATTTCATTCTGCATTAAATTACCTTTCCAATGATTTAGAACATGAGGGTATTATTCATACATACCAAGGTTTTCACCATTTTGGCCACTAGTGCCAAGCTGAACTGGTTGCCCCCACTAACGCTTGTTGCCCAGTGCAATTGCACCCCTCTGCACTTCTTTAGCTATGCCCCTGTCTCCCTGACACGTATCCTGGCATTGTACTATTTAAATGGGAAAAAGTCAGCACACTAACCCCAATGATGCAATTAAAGTTACAGACAAGCTTTAAAAACAAAGCATGAAAATCAGGACTCCTACCACTTCATGACCAAACCACGCCATTCCTGAGCTCGAAGAGCTTTTTGTAGCCCTGAAAGGCTGACTTCTGGGTTGTGCGGGTCTTTCAGGGCTAAAAAAAGCTCCTCAGGCTTGGAAACTGCATTGTTTGGTCATGAAGCAGAAGGAGCCCCAATTTTAGTGCTTTTTTGTTTGTTTGTTTTTAAAGCCATTTAAACTTGGAGCCTGATATCCACTACCATCTGCAGTGAGTCAAATCCATGGATGCTGGATCTGCAGGTACTGGATACCACGGCTGTCTGTATATCTAATTGGATCCTTGGAAGACAGACAGTCCAATCCAAACTAAAACCTCTGCTAGCGGATTCAGAATGCACATTCTGCCAGGATCGCTGGCAGGGTCCAAGTGGAAGTGTCTGGATTCTGGGGGAAGTTGTGAGGTATCACATGCTTTGGCAGTCATTGCAGTGAGGCCGCCAACACAATCACTGGTGACTGCACATGTGTGCTGGTGATCAGGCCACCATCCGCCAGCATGAGGTAAGATGGCAGTGGGGGCTAGCAGTGGGTAGAATGGGGTAGTGAGAGAGGAATGGGGGAGCTTCTGAGTGGGGAAGGAAGCAGAATGAAAGAGTAGAGCAAGGGAGGAAGAGGGTGGGTTCAGCAGCATGAGCCTATGGCTGAATTGTATCCCTCTCCTTTCATCGCACAATTGCTGGTGCAAAACCAAGGAGTCCCACAGGGGCAGTTCACTTAAAAGTTCACTTAGCCCAAGGAGACTTCTCCAACTGCCTATGACCACCATAGGATGCAGCACGTATCTCCCTGGGAAGGCTGCATTGGAAGAGGACAAGTGAGGTAGGATTTGGACTGTTAGATGCTGCCAGTAGACACTGGCTAAGCCAGTGATGGCTATCCTTGTGATGGTTTGCCATGTCAAAAATGCCCAACTTAACTCTGCTGGCACGTCACTCCCACCCCAACAAAAGAGAAACAATTATTTACTAATAAATAATAATAATACCAGTATTTATATGCCGCCTTTCTGGTCATTGGATTTCTCCTCTGACTTTAATCCAGGCGGTTTACATGGGCAGGTTTTTCTCAGCCCCATACAGGGGTTGTTACAATCACAAGTTCTGTCTTTCAAGAACACTACAGTCCAGGTGGTCTCCTTCACAGTCCAGCATCTCTCTGGCTGCTCACACTCCCACGCATGGCTTGACAGGCACTCCTCCACTCTCGGAGGAGGGGTTGTCATCTCCGCTCCTCTCACCAGCTGGAGAGACTCATCTCTGTCAGCAGCGTTTGTTGGCAGTTCACGGTGACTTCTGGTTGGCTTGAACTGCCATCCAAGATGAACTTCAGGCTTCAGAGTTGGCAACTCTTCTACTCTGCCAGACCTTCCTGGCTGGAGGAGAATTAACTATATTCTTTAGTTTAAAAAAATATAGTCCAGTTCATGTGTGGAGCTATCCATCATGTAAAGAACATCAAGTTATCAGTTGTTACTGGTGAATGCTGGCGTGTCATCCAAATCGTTGTGGCTTGTCACCTTTAATATGCGCGTCATAGGTTCACCATCACTGAACTAAACCTTTGCTGCTGTGTCAATTTAACCAAGGTTTCCATTTTACAAGAGTGGGATGTGTTTCAAACACATGTGTTATTTCCTCAATAGCCTCTAGGTATGTTTCTGGCCATCTCACTGTTCCTGCAATGAGTATCTCTAGCCAATAGCTTTTTTCCCCTGACTGAAAGGAGCAGGAGCAAAATGTTAAAGGGTCTCACCCATTCCACCATGTTTCTAACCCATTTGGCAGTGCCATTCCAAAGTGCTATTTTGAAAAACAAATATAAAAACAGCAGGGCACATTATACATTGTACATGACATGTCAATTGACCCTAAGAGAATATCTGTAAAGGGGTTGTGGTAAAACCGACTTATACAGGGTCTCTTGCATTGACAATACTGCTGTATTTGATAGTAAAAAGTAACAACAAATACATTTACAAATACTGTGTGCCTCTTTTTCCTAATTTTAATGTAAAACAAACAAAAATGCAAATAAAATTAATCTATCCTCACTGAAGCAAAGACTTGACCAACACCTGCTGGAGATGCTGTAGGAGACAGCAGGCAAGGGTTGGACTAGATGGCCTTATGGGTACCCTGCAACACTATGATTCTTCGATGAAATGTGCAGAGAGAAAAGGTACTGGTACAGGCTTGGACTGGGAAAATAGCAAAGAATGAGGGATATTTTATTTTATTAATAAGTTTTTAAATCTATATGTATATATTTGCTCTTTTTCTGGTAAACTTTATAGTACACTAGCTTTCGGCAGTCTGAAGCTGCTTTTCTCTATCAACTAATGATAACATGCCTCAAACACTAGCCATTAATTACTGCGAATAGTTCCTCCCTCACATTATTTTTCAATAATACAATGTTATTTTATAGCTATATTTTGTTTTGCTCATTGGAAGGGGTACAGAAGCTGTAATTTGGTCTTGGCAAATAATGGGGTTTACTTCATGCAAAGCCTTGAGAAAACAACAAATTGAGAGAGGAGCTCAATGGTGAATGAAAGGGGATTTGTGAGATCTCTCACCTTCACAGAGAAGTGGAAGAACAGTGCCATCTTTTGGGCTGACAAGAGGCTTTAAAGCTGTATATAGCTGAGTGTGAATAACCATTTCTTCTCTTCCCGTGGACAAACTGAACTTAAACAGTGCGTGCGATGGTATGGTATAATCCCATAACCTAGTGGAGTGATGGCGTACCTATGACAAGTGTGTCAAAGGTGACACACCACAATATTTGGGGTGACCAACCAACATTCACCAATACTTGACAGAAACTGAGTTTATATTTACTCATTTTTCATTTTTGTAATTATCGTATTTCCCCAAGTATAAGACGCACCCTTTTTCAAAAAATTTGGGCTCTAAAAACTGGGTGCGTCTTATACAAGGGGTGCGCATCAGGGTATGCAAATGAAATCCCATTCTCAGCCACCGCGGTACTTCCTAGTCAAGCCGCAGTCCCGCGATCAGAGAAGAGAGCCTGTAAGGTAAGAAGACTGTAGATGGGTGGAGGCATATGATGGGACTACTGAGGAGGGTGGAAGCATATGATGGGAGTACTGAGGGGGGCCTCAGATGGAACAGATGATGAGGCAATATATGAAGACAGCGATTCGTCATCAACCACAGATGAGGACAAGCTAATGGATGGGAGTTTTGACAGTGATGAGTAGTTTTATGAATAAAACTTGAGTTCAGTAACTTTATGTGTGGTAGTACAATTTTTTTCAAATTTCTGGCCCCAAAATTAAGGTGCATCTTATACACAGGTGCGTCTTATACATGGGGAAATTGATATTCCTTTATATAATACATGGACTATATTTTTTTGTGTTAACAAATGAATATCAAGAATTGTTTCTCTTTTGTTTGGGAGGGGAGTTTGACACATCAGCAGAGTCAAGTTAAGCATTTTCCTGTTTTGACACACCGAGCCCAAAAGATTTACCATCACTGACCTAGTGGCACCAGCACCCCCTCTACCAAATGCTAAAAACCACTCATATCAGCACAAAGGGGGAGCAAACAATGCTATGGCAGCACACCTTTCCCTGTCAATCCACCAGCCACTCCCCTTGTAGCCATGGAAACACCAACAGCACTCACCAATCACAGATGGTCAGATGTGCAAGGAGCCAATCAACGCAACGCAATCATTCCCAAGATGTCTACACACCAGATGTCCTCTATTTCCAGGACATGTTCTACAATTCAACCTTCTGTCCTGGGTAAACTTCAAAATGTCCTACATTTCGAGACAGACAGGGGGTGCCAGCATCAAGAGGCGCTGCCCGTCTAACTTGTTTTCGCGTCTGTCTTTGTTCCTTCATTCATTGGGTTCCATTAAACACCCCAATATCAATATATGTGTTTTTAACTTTCGTTTTCTAACGTCCTACATGTTTCTTGTGTGTCCTACATTTTGGAATGCTGTGTCCTCCTTTGTGGTTGTGACATCTGGTCACCCTGGCAGGGTGGGATGGGAAGAGGATTGTGCTGCATCATCAGGTTGCCCCCTTGGCCCCCTCCTAACTGGGTGGAGAGGCAGAAGCAGTGGTGGTGCGGTAGAACTTGCACATCTAGGATGAACATGCCCCCACACTGGGCCTGGCTTCTGTAGCAGCCTGGTGGCTCAAGCCATGAAAAAAAAAATCCAAGTGTATCCAGTCCAAATTTCCTTATACCACTCACTAAAACTCATACTGCCAAGAACTGGCAGTATTCTGATGAGAAGAGGTAACAGGAAGCAAGATACCATTATTTCCCTGGTAAGAGGCAGATTTGTGTAACCAACACACATGGCCTCCCAGAACAAGGCTTCACATCTGGCAGTAGGAAGCACCCTCTGTTGGAAAGCTCCTCCTTGCCAGGGGAGGAACCGGGTGAGCAAAAAGGGAGCCCCAATTGAACTCAGGTAAGCCAGAACTCCAATAGCAAACCACACAGGGCCCTAGGCTGTCAAAGCCTGCAAGACAGACTCAAGGCTAGCAGGAATCTTCCTCTCGAATGAGGATCATGCTCACCTTCTGCATGACTAGCCAGAAATATCCATGGCAGAGATCAAAGAGGTGGTACATCTCAAAACCCACCCTGACCAGTCCACAAGACTGCTTTCTAACCACTCAGCCACAGCAAGAGACAGGCCAAAAACACTTTGTGGAGCATTTAATATCCTGCTGCATCCCCCTGCCTTAGGCACCAGCAACACATTCCATATCCCACTCAGGGGCAGCTCCAGGGATGCGCTCATCCAATCCAGAACATAAGAAGAGCCCTGCTGGATCAGGCCAAAGGCCCATCTAGTCCAGCTTCCTGTATCTCACAGCGGCCCACCAGGTGCCACAGGGAGGCATGAGACAACAAGATGCTTGCATCCTGTTGCCACTCCCTTGCACCCGGTACTCTGAAGTAGCCCACCACCAATGTCAGGAGGTTGCACAATCCATCATTGCCTATAGCCCACTATGGACTTTTCTTCCAGAATTCTTAAAAGTACCTAGACCAGATGCCATCACCACCTCCTGTGGCAAAGAGTTCCACAGATTAACTACCTGCTGGGTAAAAAAGTACTTCCTTTTATCTATTTTAACTCTCCCAACCCTCAGTTTTAGCGGATGCCCCCTGGTTCTGGTGTTTTGAGAGAGGGAAAAGAACATCCCTCTATCGACTCTATCCCTTCCATGCATAATTTTGTATGTCTCAATCATGTCCCCTCTCAGGTGCCTTTTTTCTAGGCTGAAGAGCCCCAAACGCTGCAGTCTTTCTTCATAAGGGAGGTGCCCCAGCCCCGTAATCATTTTTGTCGCTGTCTTCTGCTTTTCCAGCTCCACGATGTCCTTTTTGAGGTGCGGCGACCAGAACTAGACACAATATTTCAGGTGTGGCCTTACCATCGATTTATACAATGGCATGATAATATTGGCTGTTTTATTCTCAACCCCTTTTTTAATTACCCCAAGCATGGAATTGGCCTTTATAATTGCTGCCGCACACTGGCAGGCAAGCTAGTCTGATTAGGTGGAAGGCAGCTCCATATGTTCAAATCCCATCCTGCTTCCCTCAGGGGAATATATAACTTTTGAGGCTGAAGGATAATCTCTCTGCTGGACTGGATCAGCAGAGAATTGGGGTTGGCACTGAAATGTCAAAAAATTGCAGGATTCCTTCCAAGACAAGTGAAATTTCTCAGGGGTGGGTGGGTCCTCATATCCTCAACAGATAAATTAGCTGTATTCAATGAGAGGTTGTCCAAAATGTCACCATATGGCAGCCAAATGTCCACCATAAGAATACAGGGCATACACGTGTGAGCAATAAAAATCTACCAAGATTAAAAATAAGATAAAGATAAAAAGATAAAAAAGATTTTAAAAAGTTGGGAGAGTGGGATTTGAAAGAGAAAACTGCAGGTAGAGGAAAAGGTAAGCAAGCCATTTCACCTGGACGCTTTTCTGCTTCGAATTTCTATTTCAAATTTCTATTTCTAGTTTTCCTTTGGAAATATGAGCCATCTGGCTTTTGTTACATGTGTTTGCATTGAGTCTGCTGCCACCTTCTTATGCGCAGGCACGTCACGTTTCTGCTGCTTGGATGGGTAGAAACAAGGAAGAAACTCAGTCCTCACCAGTTTTGCTAGTACTCTCCTTTGAACACTGGGCTTCTTATATGCCCAGACAGATCTTGAAATCTAAGCAGCTTTCACCAAGGCAAAAACAAAACTGGAAAAAAGGTTACTGCCCTGTCAGCAAGATGTTTGTGGCTTTATTTCTTTTTTATTATTATTTAGGCCAAGTCCCTTACTTCTTTAATATTAAGATCAATAAGGTGTCATCCTACCACTCTAAATGCATTCCTGTGTCTATGCTTTATTCTCCTATGTGTTTTGGATCAATTCTGGCTTTGTCTTTTCACTTTTTTTTTATTTTGTAACCTTGCTGTGCCACTGAAGAAAACAGATTGAACATCCTAAAAAAAAACCCTTGTCTTGAAATTAGTCTCAAAGCATCAGTGAACATAAAACTCAATGAAACTATCCTAGCTAGAATGTATTATTAACATTTTACAGGTTGACCAACTCATTAATCATAGGAGGGAAATACTAGAAGTAGGAAATATCATAAACTAAATTCACTGTCATTAATATAAGAACCACCTTACTGGATCAGGCCAAAGGCCTATCCAGTCCAACTTCCTGTATTGCCCAGTGGCTCACCAGATTGCATACAACACAACAAAATGAGCTGCATCCTGTTGCCATTCCCTTGCACCTGGTATTCTGAGGTTGCCTATTTCTAAAACCAGGAGGTTGCGCATACTCATCACAGCTTGTAATCTGTGATGGACGTTTCTTCTAGAAATCTGTCCAATCTCCTTTTAAAGATATCTAGGCTTGTTGGATTATCTGGACCCATTCCAATCTGGCTTCAGGCCGGGGTTTGGGACGGAGACTGCCTTGGTCGCCTTGGTGGATGACCTACGCCGAGGAATGGATGGGGGGAGTGCGACCCTGTTAGTCCTGCTGGACATCTCAGCAGCCTTCGACACCATCGACCATGGTGTCCTTCTGGGTCGGTTGGCTGCGTTGGGGCTTGGAGACACTGTTTTGCAGTGGTTCCGCTCCTTCCTGGCTGACAGATTCCAGAAGGTGGTGCTGGGGGACGCTTGTTTGGCACCCCGACCTCTTAAGTTTGGGGTGCCGCAAGGGTCCATCTTGTCCCCCATGCTATTTAACATCTACATGAAGCCGCTGGGAGAGGTCATCCGGGGGTTTGGGGTGGGGTGCCATCAATATGCTGATGACACCCAACTTTTTCTCTCCTTTCCCCCTGATTCTGAGGAGGCGGTTGAGGTCCTGAATCGTTGTCTGGAGGCAGTTGGGGGCTGGATGCGGGCGAACAAGCTGAAATTAAATCCGGATAAGACAGAGGTGCTCTTGGTCCGGAAATCCACAGCTCGGGTATTGGACTATCGCCCTGCTCTGAATGGGGTCGCACTTCCTCTGAAGGAGCAGGTTCGCAGCTTGGGGGTTCTCCTGGATCCACAGCTACACCTGGACTCCCAGGTGGCGGCGGTGGCCAGAGGAGCCTTTGCTCAGCTTCGGCTGATTTGCCAGCTGCGACCGTACCTGAGCTGCGCGGACCTGGCCACAGTGACCCACGCCCTAGTGACATCTAGATTAGATTATTGCAATGCGCTCTACATGGGGCTGCCTTTGAAGACAGTCCGGAAATTACAACTAGTACAGAACGCGGCGGCTCAGGTGGTTGCTGGGGCACGTCGGTTTGACTCAGTCGAGCCGCTGCTTCGGCGACTACACTGGCTGCCGGTTCTGTTCCGGGCCAGATTCAAAGTGCTGGTTTTGACCTTTAAAGCCCTATACGGCTCGGGCCCAGGTTATTTGAGGGACCGCCTCCTCCCATATAATCCCACCCGTACTCTGAGGTCATCTGGGGGGGGGCCCTTTTGACTGTGCCGCCACTAGGAGAGGTGAGAGGGGTGGCGGCCAGAAATAGGGCCTTCTCGGTGGTGGCACCCCAACTTTGGAATACCCTCCTCTTAGAGCTAAGAACTGCTCCCTCTTTGGCGGTATTTCGGCGGGGGCTGAAGACCTTTTTATTTCAGCAGGCTTTTACTTGCTGACAGGCTGGCTGGTCTTTGTATTCTTTTTAGATTTCTATACTTTTTATGTCCATGGGATGATTATTGTACTTTTATATTGTATTTTATATTGTTTTTAATTACTGTTTTTAATTCTGTTGTATTTTATTTGTTTTAACTTGTTTTTTGTAATGCCGCCTTGAGTGCCTTCGGGCGGAAAGGCGGGGTATAAATTCAATAAATAATAATAATAATAATAATAATAATTGGAATGATCACATCCTGTGGCAAGGAGTTCCACAGACTAATTACATGCTTGGTAAACACATATTTTCTTTGGTCTGTTCTAACTCTTCAACATTCAATTTTAGTGGATGTCCTCTGGTTCTGGTGTTGTGCAAGAGGGAAAAGAACATCCTTTTATCCACTCTATCCATCTCTGATATAATTTTGTATGTTTTAAACGTATCCACCCACAGGTACCTTTTTCCTAAAAAGCCCCAAACGTTATAGCCTGTCCTCATAAAGGAGGCACCCCAGCCCAGTAATCATTTTGGTCACATTGAATCAGTTGCATATAACCTCCCACCCACCCCCTAGTTAAGTCCCTTCGCTGGCTTCCTGGCCATTCTCAGATCCAGCTTAAGCTCCTCATCTTTACATTTAAAACCCTTTACAGCCTTACCCCTCCCCATCTCTCATCTGTCCTATCCCACTATGGTCCTGCCTGTGAGCTTCTGTCTGACAGATCAACCTATCTCACAGTCATCCAAAGGTTTCCTGCTCCCTCAAACAAATCCAGCATCAAGGACTTGTAATGCTAAAGATTTAGAGAAACAGGAGCAGTCAGGTGTTCAAAGTCCAGCCTTAATGTTTAAAATACTTGGGTTCAAGGGCAGGCTCCAAGATTTATGTAATGACATCGCCTATAATATGAACCCTAACTGAACTCTGCATATAAACTTGTATGACTACCCCAGATGAGGGAATGTTTGTTCCTTTACCTCAGAGCTGCATTGCCCTCCCCTTGGTGCTGGAAAGTTGGTTAGGATTGTGCCCTTAGCCAATAAGCCGAAATAGGAGCAGGAGTGATTGAACATCTTTATTTATGCTGAATTTACTGACTTGTACTCCCCATTCCAGTGTCCATTTCATATTCCAGAAAATTCCTGTGGCGCACAATCCAATACTTTGAACTATGTGCCTCAAATAACTGGAAATAGTATGAGTCTATCATGGCACATCAGTTTCAACATGCATGGAGTACACATTAAATTTGCACCTCAAGGACTCACAGGACAGAGGAGTAGTCTTCTCTTTATGGTGGACACTCAAGATGGATGATGGAATCATCTATTATTGGCCCAAGCACCGTCAGAAGTGATAGAACGTTCATCTTGATGGACTGCTTTAAGCCTCTGGGTCTGAACATTACGTTTTAACATTTAACAGCCCTGATGATCTGAGGTCAGCCCCAATTCTGTACACAATTCTATGTGCATTTAACATCACTTCTAGGAATATTTCTTTTTAGTTCAACAGGATGATTCAGCTTGTAGCTCTTCAGATAATGCAAGCAATTGCTCATCATGACTGCCTCACAGAGCCTTTCTAAAGCTTGGCTCCAAGAATCCCAATAAATTTTCACCTAGAACAAATCATAGGTGATAGAGCATCCCAGACAATTAAGAACCTGAATTATTGACTTTAGATTGACATCAGGAAGTCTATTAACTGCTGCTGTAGGCAATATGTATTTGACATTGTACTGGTACATTGCATCTCAGCAAAGCATCTGAGTGAATGACAAAGTACAAAGGTACAGTCCCTGCAGTGCTGCAGAGATACCCTCCAGCTACAGGAAGGAGACAAAGCCACTTCTTGATTATTCAGCACAGACTGCTTTGTGTAAGGGATGCAGGAAGTTTCTATAGGAAGAGAAAGGATGCAGCAAGCTCTGCGATTTCAAAGCTGCAGGGAGCAGGCCATAAAAAGAAGACAGATACAGACACAATGAAGAACTAAACCTTGTTTCATAGACATATACAATTCTGTGTTGACTTTCAGCCAGGGAATTGAGTGAATTTGCTTTTGTCTATTAGTAACTACTACAACTCCTATGTGACAAGGACTTCACAGAGAAAGCTACCCTAAGGTGATAATACAATAATCATTCTGACAACTGGATGCAGTACTCCAAAAAAGGCAGAGGGGCCAATTCATTTCTGGAAAGCCTAATCTTGGTAGGGTAATGGTCCTCAAATGGAAAGTTGTGGGTAAGCAGATAAGATTGATTGTTATAACCTTTTATTATCCTGCATAATTCCTTTTTTTATGTTCAAAAATCTATTTGCTTCAGAATGCGTCTGCAATCACTGAGCTCCTAGTCCATCCTTGCGGGTACAACTATCAGCACAAGGTCTGTGTAGGTGCCAAATGATTCTGTAACACCTGCAACGATATACACCTTTTTTTTTTTCCTTAAGAAAGACTTTTCCCAGAATGTTCATTGCAAGCTCTAGTTGCATATGCTGGTACTCACAAATGCCTGGCCAAGTTGGCACACAATTTTGATGAGCACAAACAACAGAGGAAATGGTGTGTGCAAATAGCAAAGTGAATGCTGCTTAGCAGTCTGTTTATGGCGGGATGTGATCAATGTTATTTAGTCATAGCAACTGTTCAATCATACTTTTGGTATTCCCAGGGTTTCCTGTGTGTGTTACAGGGGCTTGCATGTATTTTAAAAAGGAAGTCAAAATATACACACTTTTTCCTCTCTTCCTTTCTGTTTTAACTTGCCTTTTTTCCCCTCATACATATAATTTGAACTTAAGTATGGGTACAAATTGTAACTATTATCAAAATGTGGATCTGGGGTGTAGCCAGTGATGTCATGCACCCACTATGCACCACTACGCAAGTACCGGTTCCTAGAAGTTGAGCTGGCCCCGCCCACTCGAACCTGGCCCCGTCGGCTGGTTGGCTCAGCAGCTGCGCATGCGTACTGCACGCCCGCAGCCGTTGCCTGCACTTTCTGTAAAGAGGCAGGCAGGCAGGCAGGCAGGCAGCGTGGTGGTGGCAGCAGCAGCAGTGGCAGCAGCGAAGCGAGAGGACCGGAGGTGGCAGCGGCAGCGGCGGCAGCAGCAGCAGCGAGGGAGACCCGGGAATAAGGCAGCAAGCGTGAGAAGGTAGGCTGCCTGGGGCTCCCGCTCCCTCCAGCCACGCAGATCCAGCGTCCCGGTTCCTCCTGCAGCCTCCCCCCAGCCCCAGCCCCCACGCGGTCTTTTTTGGGTCACCCGTTCCCCCTCCTGCTCCTTGCCGGCCAGCCTGGCGCTCAGTCGGGCACCCACGTGGTCGTGCAGCCTGGTAGGTGCCCGTTCTCCCTCCTGCTCCTTGCCGGCTCCTTGCATTTAACATTAAAGTTAAATGGTCCCCTGTCCCAAAAGGGCTCCCAATCTAGTACAGTCTAGCTTGCTATTTAACCAGGGAACAGTTGAAGCAAAATATGTCTATACACATCTCTAGAAAGCAAAGCAATAGAAGTTAAATCAACACTAACCACAAGCTGAAGATCACATCCATGGCAACAATCATGACCTCACTTCCGGCTATGACCTCACTTCCTGCCACAATATCACTTCCGGCTATGACCTCACTTCCTGCCACTACATCACTTCCAGCTTATGATGTCACTTCTGGTGGGCAGACCCCGACAAGTGCCAATCAAAAGTGAGTACCTGTTCCTAAATAATTTGGATGACACCACTGAGTATAGCTAAAGAAGTACAGGGTCATGGAACTGCACCAGGTAACAAGCTTTAGGGGGGTAACAAGCTGAGCTTGACCCTAGTGGCCAAAATTCTGAAAACCTTGATATGTGTGAATAATACCATCATGTTATATATATTTGGTTTGTTTCCTTGCGTTCTTCATTAAATTATATTTCCGGAGTGTAATTTCTTTACTCTAGCAGAAGTTATGGCCAAAAAAAACAGAAAACGGAAATACAACTGTGATATCACTTCCAGTTGTGATGTCACTTCCAGGGCAACATTTTGCCCTCTGCACTGGGCTATACTTTTATTAGCTACGCCCCTGATATAGATCTGTGTGTTTGAACAGGAGCCCTTTTTTTTTTAATTGAACCCCATTTTTCAACCAAGTCCCCTAATGGTGAACAGCATAATGGGCTGTACCTAAAGAACTTCATGTCTTGTTCCGTGTCCTCAAGGGACGCTGCCACAGGGGGCTGAACATGGGAACTTTGCAGTGAACATGAACATGGGACTGAACATGGGAATTCCACTGCAGTCCTCCCCTGAGAGATGGGAAATGTTCCAAGTCAGTCACCATGCTCTTACACCCTAAAGGGCACAGTTGCAAGTACACTCTGGTGGCACCATCATTCTTCCTTACAAACTGTGAGCATGAATCTTAAGCCAGAGGTGAGGTTGCTGCTGTTATAAGTCCCTGTTACTCTCACCTTGATCACACAGCCCACAGGCAGCTGCCCCATAGTGAGGGCACTATGCAGATCCCATGGGAGGCTCACAGCCTTCCACAGTGACCAGTATGAGCTCAGCTGCTGCTTGGTGTGGTTGCTGACCTGCTTTTTCCAGTCAGACTCCTGTGTGTGTGTGTGGGGGGGGGGGGTCCTTGGAGTATTGCTCCATTATTGAGGTGGTGTCTGTTATTCATTCCTAATGGCTGGAAGGGAGCAACACCAACATTGGACACTCATTGGCCTTACACTTTTCCCCACCCCTTACTCAGTTCATCCTGACAGTGCTTCTCTGGCCTCTGGCTGATTGAATCACAGCCATGTCACATGAATGACATGCCAATTTCACAGTGATGAACATGGATTTCACAGCAATGTCATAGTTATGACATCATGTGGATGTCATTGTGTTGACATGCTGCCATCAGGCTGCCACTCCATGGGTAACAGGGTTGTGTTGGGTGTTTCCATGGATGCTGGAGATGCTACTGGGAAGGGTTTTGCCTGCATTGCTTTGCCTGGACAGGTTTGGCATTGCCCCTTGTTGCACTGATGTTAGTGGCCAACAAGGTGGTGTTGCCAAGATAGGCTTTAGCTATGATGAACATCATGACATTGACATGGAGTCTGAATAAGACTGGGCCCCAATTAATCCACAATACTGGTACTGAAGCCTGGAAATGCTGTATGTGTACGTAACTGTGTTTTTGGAGCATTTCAGAGTGGATTTTTTTTCTGAGATGAAACCTGTTTCTCTTAATCATAGTATATAAGATTGCATAGTGCCATTTCTGCACCAAGAGAATTTTATTAGGCCAAGCAGCAGATCCAGAATGCATTTTTCAGGGCTGAGAGGTATTGTAACAAAAAGGAAAGTGGCAGCATTTACATGCTGCAACCCTATACACTCTTAGCTCGGAGTAAGTCCTATCAAACTCAGGGCACAACCCTAACCTGAAGTTAGGCTGGCACAGTTAGGCCAGCAAAGTTTAGCCAGCCCAGGGACACTGTAAGGTATGTTCGGACCACTCTCAGAGTCAGTGAGGCCAGCACACAAATGTGAGCCATCCTTCCTGACTCTGAGAGTGATCCAAACGTGCTTTACAGTGGCCATTGTGCCAGCCAAACTTTTGCTGACCTAACTGTGCTGGCCCAACTCCAGGGTAGGATTGTATCCTCAGTGAGGCTTACATCTGGGTAGACAGGTATAGGATAGCATTGCCAATCATTTTTATTTGCTTATTTCTGACTCATCAACTTCTCTAGCTACCCAAAGCATGGGATAAAAAAATTCTGGTTTTCAGCTTTAATCTCTATTAAACAATGTTATAAGACAATTTTTTGCGTTTTGTTAAAAACCACACATAGAGTTCAGTCCTTATGAACGTTTCAGAGTAGCCCAGTAGCAACCAAATATCCCTTTTGCAGCAACCCAATTAACAATTGGTTTTCCAATTGCAGGAAACTGGAGAGGAAGAACAAAAAGACCCCTCCACTTCTCAGCTTCAGTCCTGCCACTGTCTTCACCATAACAATTTATGCTAATATCCATTGATTTTCCTACCTTGACAACATATTACCATTCTCCTCCCCCCATTCAATTGAAAGCATCCTGCAATGACAAACAGAAAACACAAATAAAAGAATGTAAAATAATGCCTTTCATTCCCATCACTATCTTTTTTATGTTCTTGGTTAATTGTTTGTGCCCTCCTACATCAGAAATGCTGCTTGAAAGCCATGCCTCCTTGTTGAGAAGCTGCTGCTTCAATTACGTATAATTACTTTTTGTGGCTGCTGTAAATTGCTGGTGGGTGTAGCTAAATTTAATTAGTTGTTTCCATTGATTCCAAAAGGTGAAGGGCAAAAGAATGGTTAAAAAAAACATGGGGCAAGGGATTGGGAGGAAGAGTGAAGTCAAGGAGGAAAGAACATTGTGGAAAATAAGAAGACGAACGGCAAAGGAACAGCAAGAGAATAGAGGTGAAGGTGTATGTTGTGGCAAAGAATGAGAGCGGGTCAGTTAAGCTAGAGTGGTAGACTGCCCAATCATCATTGGATCTCCGTGGTTGTACACCTATTTTGGTGGCTTGTGTCCAATGAGAGAAAGGGGCAGGGTTTTTTAAAGAGGGGATAAGATCTGGAGTGCCAACAAATCCACTCCCTTCTGCCTCCTTCCTCCTCTCCAGAAATGCTCCTGTTCCACCCGCTCCCCACCCACAGCCCACCCTTACCACTGACTTTCCAGCACTGTTTATGGTGATAGTCAGGTTACACTTTATAGCACATCATATTTTGCAACTGCTATAAAGTGTTCTGAGCTGTTGGAGCATGCGTTCCGGTGGGTGCGCCCAGTCCATAGGATTGGGCCACAACACCTGGACTGTGTGTTGGTGACACAAGTTCAAACAACTTGAGAAGCACCTTGGCTTAATGGGGACATAGGAAAAATATGTGATATCCATGTGTTAGTTTTGTAGAGGGCCCATGTTCTCGGAACAACAACTTGTAGGGCACAATGCTATGCTTGTCTACTCAGAAGTCCCATTGCCTTCAGTGGAGCTTACACTCAAGGAAGCGTGCACAAGATTGCAGCCTTACTCACCATTTATTTCAATCAACCATGTTTATTCTAGGGAAGAACATAACTAAGCTAGAAACTAAGCTAAGGGTGGAGTCTAGCTTTAGAAGAAGGTTCTAATTTTAGAATAGAAGATTCTAACTTTTGCATGGGATTGCAGTAAGCTAATATCCCATGCAAGGGCTCTTGAAGAGTGTAATTTAAAATAAGCTGACACTAAAATAAGCTTACTAACAGATCTAGTGAGTGAAAATACACTCACTAATAGTGGTGGCAGGCAAACTGGCTTTGTAGCCTAAAAGCTCATGGACATATGCTTGTTTCTTCCGCTTTTTGTATTCCACCCTCCTATTTTTTTTCTCCTGCCTATATAAAAATTTAGTTCCCCCTCTTGGCTCCAGGTTACAAATATGCCAGTGTAGCCATGAATTGAATGCCTTGATCTAAATGTCGTACACAATTTCCAAGACTGCCAGGCAGCACCATTGCTCAACACAAGCACCACTTTCTAATAAATGAGCTTGAATTTATAATAAACTTGATGAAGCCTAACTGATAAGTCAATTATCTCACACGCTCGACAAGGATCCAAAGACAGATGTTTGAGTATGTAAAAGTATGTCCTGTGGTTGCAAACTGCACATCCAGTTACAGCCCTCACTTTTATTGCTGCTCATAAATGTTAAATGCATCTCCGTCTACATTTGAAATTCATTTATTCCCATTTATCCTCATATTGCTGAAGCCAAAATGGACTTACGAAGTTGTCATCCTGTAATTACTCCCTTGATGAATATACAGATAGGAACAGAAACATTTGTTAAATCTGATTAATATTCCTCGTAGACCAAAAAAATCCCTACCACTCATATCACAGAATGTGGCAGCCCAGCAAAGAGAAATATCTGTATTTACAGTCATAGGAAAGAGAAATATATATGTTCTTGCCATTATTTTCAAAATGTGAAGAAAATACAGGCATGCCCCAGTATCCATTGATTCAGTATCTACTGTTTCAGTTATCCATGGATACCGGGACACCTATCAAAAAGATTTTTTTAAAAGGTAAAGGTTTCCCCACGACCGAATGGTCTAGTCGTGACCAACTGTAGGGGGCGGTGCTCATCTCCATTTCTAAGCCTGTAGAGCCGGCGTTTGTCGGAGGACAAGCTTCCGTGGCCTTGTGGCCGGCGTGACTATATGCTGTAGTGCACGGAATGCCGTTCCCTTCCCACTGAAGTGGTACTTATTTATCTACTCGCATTTTTAGGTGCTTTCGAACTGCTAGGTTGGCAGGAGCTGGGACAAGCAACGGGAGCTCACTCCGTCATGTGGTCTCGAACTCCCAACCTTCCAGTCAGAAAGCCCAGCAGCAGTGGTTTAACCCGCAGCACCACCACATCCCTATTAAAAAGATAGGGGAACATTAAATAAATCTCTTTTTTTTAACCTTGTTGCAGCAAAACCACTGACATTCCCCTATCTTTAAAAAGACATCCCCAGTATCCACGGTTTCAGGTATCCATAGTGGGGATACTGGGGCATGCATAAATTTTTTTAACATGTTGCTGTGGCACATGTCACTTTTATGACCCAGTCCTAATCCATGGGAAATGCTTGCTGGCGCAAATCAAAAAACCCCATTGCAAAGAGAGCACTGCCAGCAGAACACAATGGATGCAAACCCGACGCTGGGACAATGCATCTGAAACCCAAGTATTCTGTGGGAGGTTCTCAGGCATGTTGTGGGTGCAATGCAGGTGGATTGCCACAGGTGCAGCAGTGCCAAATCCTATCCCCATTACAGGGCAGACTTGCTGCAAAAACCCACCATGTCTTCCACAGACCAGGTGCAGGGCTAAGGATGTATGGATAGGATTCAGCTGTGTGTTCATACTACCAAACCAGACCTCTACCTCCCTCATTCTGCCTCCCTCCCCACTCAGAAACTTCCCAGTTCCTCCTCCTCCACCCCATCCTGTTCCAGACAGTGGCCTGGCAGCCAGCCCATGCACACTGCTTGGCGCCAAGCATTAGTTTCATTCATATTTTGCTCTTTCTCCAAGGAGCTCAGGTTAGCATACATAGTTCTCCCACCCTTTTAGCCTCACAATAATCCTGTGATGAAGGTTAGTCAGAGAGCATTAGTGACTGGCCCAGGGTCATGGCTAAGAAGGGATTTGGACTTAAGCCAACCGATAACAGCCCAACACTCTTAATCGCTCTTTGAAGCGAGTTGCCACTTCTTCCAGAGGAAAATTCTAAACATTTCATCAGAATGCACGCACATTTATAAATGCATACTTTCTGCCACTGTGGTAGAATGTTAAATATCTACACATCTAGGGGGGAAAAAATCAGTTTATTACAGCAACCAAATGGCAAGCTAATACTCAACTTTTCACTTTAAAATCTGGGAAGCCAAGAAGTGACACAAATTTCAACTGCAACGTTTGGCTTTGTTTTACAAACGTCTAGAAATGAAAGCCTGTTTCTCACTCAGACATAATCTACACAGAGAAATGGCTTCATTTTTTAATAGCAATCTTCATTCTTTTGCCATTTCTTTTCAGTGTCTGGGAAATGTAGATGTGGTCATTCAGTTGCTGACCACATCAGTGAATGGACACCTATTCAGCATCACTGAATGGAAAACTATTCACATGAACCTTATCATTTGACATATGAAAATAATTGTGCTTCTTTGACATCATGTAAGAGAATCCCTCTTCCATGGCTGTAGAGAAAACTGGTTCTGTGAAGTCCTCTAGTTGGGAATTGTCACCTCTCACTGCACCATTGTGGTACCCCTAGAAAACAAGGAGACTCCATATATCCTTTTAGTGGGGTGTTGTGAACTGCCCTGTCACAGTAGGAACGCCCCCATGGTGCCAAGTATGCAGCTGGCACGGTTCCCAGGGAGCGAACCAGCAGATAGTTTGAGCCAAGACAGACGAGGCAGAGACAGCAATGGCTCCTTCACCAAGTCTATTTACAGTTCAGCGGGCTTATGGTTCAGCAGAAGACACAGCATAATACAGCTCCTCACAGCTCCTCACGGCAGACATCAAATGGCACTCTGACGTAAGGTCCCCCAGCACCTGTGCAACAACCCCACACGGAGAAGCCGTTCCTGCCTGTACTCTTATACCCAGGCTGGCCAGTCAGAGAATTGTCGCTTGGCAGTCTCATGCCTGATCAGCCACACCCAATTGCGCCTGGGTCTGTCTCTCTGTGCCTGCAATCACTGTGACTCAGCACTTTTCTCCCTGCCACAGGCCTTGCTGCTGACATGGTCAGGCCACACACAGACAGGCCTGAGCGTTACGGCTTCCCTTGTGCCAGCCAACCTGTACCTCCATGCAGGTCCGGGGCTCATACCGTGACATGCCCGCATTAATTGACAGGGTCAGCTAAGTGATGGTCATTTAAAAGATAGCTGCCCGATTTCATTGTAAAATAGTCAGGAATGATGATTCTTGAGCAACACAATTATGGTGTCAGACCTCAGCAGAGGCTTGTTCTTAGGTATCTGTTGCCGAGGCAAAGGTGTAGTCCAAACAGGCAAGGCTGGGACCAGAGCAAGCAGATCAGGATCCAGCGGCGGGACATAGTTCAGGTGGACTGAAGCTTAATTTTGAAAAGAAACAGAAGCAAGGGCATCACTCAGGCCGAGGTACAAAACCAACCACGACAATGCCAATAACCAAGGCAGTTCTCCAGCTCACCTGGTCTGGCTGGGTAATCAATCAATCAACAGGTACTTATATACCGCTTTTCAACACGAAGTTCACAAAGCGGTTTACAGGCAAATAGTAATAATAACGTTAAATGGCTCCCTGTCCCCAAAGGGCTCACAATCTAAAAAAAGGCAGACCGCCAGCAACAGCCACTAGAAAGACTGCGCAGGGGTGAAGAGGGACAGTTACTCTCCCCCTGCTAAATATAAGAGGAACACCACTGGAAAAAGTGCCTCTTGTCCAGTTAGCAGGGGTAACAGTACCCATTCTGGCCATAAGATGAATGGTGTTGCAGCATGACAAGGACAGATAACTGCCAACTGAGCGCTGACATGCTAGAACTAAAAAAAAAAATTAAACAAAATAATGATCACATAAGACAGTGGTTCTCAAATGGTTTATCACCAAGACCCACCAAGAATGACAATCTGTCTGGGACCCTCTGGAAGTGACATCATGGCCAGAAGTGCTGTCATTGTGATGCACTCTGTGACATCAGAGCCTGCTGCTTTCTTTAGAATGCAGCAATAAGTTGGGTTATTTCTCAGCCATTTTCCAATAGCAAAGTGAGACAGAAAGGAAAACAAGCCCATTTGCAACCTTGACACAAGCAAAACAACCACACACAGCCCTCCCACTTTTCAGCATCCCATCTTCCCATTTTTTCCAATGATGGCTGGTCTAGATGCTTCACAACCTACCTGAAATTGGCTTGTGACCCACTGGTGGGTACCGACCCACAGTTTGGGAAGCACGGACATAGAATGTCCTTTGCCAACCCCACTGTAGTTTTTGTTAACATTTCAACATACCAAGTAAGAAAGAAGCTACTCCTTCAGAGGGTTGCCAGATACAAATGGGGACAGAGTGCCTGCATCTTTACCATTGTATAGAAGAGGGAATTTTTGACAGGTGCAGCTTTTGAAACCCTTCCATTTTGAGCTGCGCCTGCCAAAATTCCCTCTTCTATACAATGGTAAAGGTGCAGGCACTCTGTCCCCATTTGTATCTGGTAATTTGCTCCTTCAACCATCAATATCTGCTAGATTACTGTTATTTCTTCTGTGATTTAAAAATGGGTTGATCGCTCTTTGCAGATTTACTTTGTAAAGGCAATTTTCAACTTTTCTGGGATCCCAGAAAACCACAATATTTTTCCAGTGCAATGAACAGTTACTAATTCTGCCTAGTTAAAACACACACGCATACACTCACAACTGATCGGGGCTTGCTTTCCTGAAGAAAATTAGAAAGCATTTTGCTTGAATGGTTCCAGTGAATGAAACTCAGGCTTAGGCTAACAGCCCTTTTGTATAGAGAGTGTTTGTCAGGAGATCAGGAGGGGGAAAAATTATGCCAAGAGAAACAGCAGTCATGCAATTAACAAAGCGCCTCCCCCCGCCCCCCCCCAAAAAAAAACAGCCACGAAAACAAAGGCAATCACTTCCAAGTTCAGAAATAGATAGCTCCTGGCCTGAATGTCTCCAGATTTATACTGGGAAAATGAAATTGTTTGTTGCAACAGTTTGGGAAAAGGAAGCAGTAAGAGCAGGAAGGGAGGGCCGCAGTTGAGAATAGTCATTACCAGGCAAACTTGCAGTGTGTTCAGGAGTAGCAAATATCCCTTGGAAAACAACTGTGTGACAATGTCCTATTTTCCCCATGTTCTCACCGTGGAGAAGGGACTGTTCAGCACAGAGACTGTTCGGGGACTGAGCTTGCAGTGCTCAGTTAAAGACATTTGCATCTCACACTTCCATTCTCAAAAGGGACTATCAGGACATCCTGCGCTATTTTTAAAAAACCACATGTTGTTGTGGTTGTTGTTCAGTCGCTAAGTCGTGTCCGACTCTTCGCGACCCCATGGACCACAGCACACCAGGCCTCCCTGTCCTCCACTAGCTTCTGGAGTTCGCCCAATTTCAAGTTCATCACTTTGGTGACACTATCTAACCATTTCATCCTCTGCCGCCCCCTTCTCCTTTTGCCTTCAATCTTCCCCAGCATGAGAGTCTTTTCTAAAGAGTCCTCTCTTCTCATGAGGTGGCCAAAGTATTGGAGCTTCAGCTTCAGGATTTGTCCTTCCAGGGAGCAATCAGACTTGACTTCCTGTAGGATTGACCGATTGGATCTCCCTGCAGTCCAGGGGACTCTCAAGAGTCTTCTCCAACACCATAATTCAAAAGCATCTATTCTTCGGCACTCTGCCTTTCTTATGGTCCAGCTCTCACAGCCATACATTGCTACTGGGAAAACCATCGCTTTGACTATGCAAACCTTTGTTGGCAGGGTGATGTCTCGGCTTTTGATTAAGTTGTCTAGGTTCGCCATAGCTTTCTCCCCAAGAAGTAAACGTCTTTTAATTTCATGGCTGCAGTCACCATCTGTGGTGATCTTGGAGCCCAGGAAAATAAAGTCTGTCACTGCTTCCATTTCTTCTCTTCTATTTGCCAGGAAGTGATGGGAGTGGTTGCCATGATCTTAGTTTTTTTAATGTTGAGCTTCAAGCCAATTTTGGCACTTTCCTCTTTCACCCTCATCAGAAGGTTCTTTAGGTCTTCCTCACTTTCTGCCAGTAGAGTGGTATCTTCTGCATGTCTGAGGTTGTTGATATTTCTCCCAGCAATCTTGATTTAAAAAACCACATAGCAAACCACAATTTAAAAAGCAACTGAAGAACAACCAAAAACATGGAGGAGGAAGCGAGTGAGGGGGGGCAGCTGCCATTACTTTCCATCATTGTCACTTTTGCTCCTAGCGTGCAGGAGGCAGGGCCGGCCTTTTTGCAATTTGGTCAATGTGGCAAAAATCAGGCCCTGGAGGGGCCCCAAGCTGTCACTGCCACCATCTGAATGAACAGCAAGGGAGCACTGTGTTCACCACCTGCTCAGTCCTGCATCCATTTGGCTCAAAACAGGCCTCCCAAAGCCAGTTGGTGATGATGTTATCGTGTAAGTGCCAATTATTTCTGGGTGCTACGCTTTACGCGCAACACCACCAACAGAGGCCGCTGTGACTGAATGGAGAGTGGGGGGGGCACAGGGAGGGGGTCCCCAAGCAAATGCTCTGCATCCCACAGCTCCTGGTGCAAGAGGTGGGGGTTCATGTGCATGTCCCCTCCTGAGCCATGTGGGAGCAGAATCAGAGGCATTAGTTGGTCAGTTCCATCCAGGTGTCATTTTCTCTTGGGCCAGGCCTCCCAATTATAGCACATTAGTATTTTAATACTATAACAGTGAGGTCTGTACACAAGCTCTGCGTCCTGGCTCTGGGCTAACTACTGAAGTCTGCCACGAAACTTTATATGTAAAAAGCTGTCCTTCCTCCTAGGTCGAATTGGCTTTGATCTAGTGGTGCCCTTTTACTAGTGGAAAGCCCCTTTGCTCATGGAAGGGCACTAGGAGCAGGACAAGGAGAAGGTGAAGCAGAGTTGAGAGAGGCTCTCCTAAGGAACTATTTACAAAGCATTCAGGCAGCACTCCAGATCCCAGAAAGCCCTGGTGGTTTGGCCATCTTCCCATTCTTCTCCCATTTCAGACGATAATTATACAGTACTGTAAAACTTTGAGATCTTCAATTGACAGTTATCCGGCACTGAGAAGGGAAACAGTGGCTACATACTGTTCATAGAACTTCATAGATTTTAACCTTATGCCAATAAAGAATTTAATTGATCCTAATACTTTTGCAGTTCTGAAAAGGGAGATTTGACAATGATCTTTGTGGGCTAGGTTAAGCTGGAAAAGAGTGACTGATCCATTTCATCCAGTGATCTTTAAGGCTAGGCAGGGATTCGAACCTGGGTCTTCCCAGTTCTATACTACACTGGCCACATGGTAAGGATTATCATGCACTGTAGAGATGTACACCTAGACCGGGATGATACCTGCAATCTATCATGACTATAATGTTAATCTTGTTGCATACAGGTTGACCTTAATTATCAGTGGATTTTACATCTGCAGATTTAACCCAATGCAAGTCCCCCAGACCCAGGTTGAGCAAGAATAGACTAAACCTGAAGCATTTATGCCTCCAAAAGCACTTCTGAAGCCCTCTGAGGCCATGAGGCTTCGGTGTGGCCAGGAATGGCACACCTTGACCTCTGGACATGACAGAGCATACAGCTCTGTTATGTCTGGAGGGTAGAGTGCGGGGGAATAGCCCCCATTCTCAGACTCACCAATGCTGCCTTCCAACACAGCTTCTCAAGCACTGAAATGGGGGATTTCCACCCCCTTCCAGGGATCAGTCCAGAAGGTGGTGGTGGTGAAAACTTATTGGTTGCCTTTTTTTTTTTTTACTCACCCTTGGCCCACTACCATCACTCAAGAGACAAGCCTACAATTTCCCAAGTAGTTCCTACCATTCTTGGCTATCTCGGAACAGGTAATAAATCAGAGACAACAAGGCACAATTTTTAGTATAAACTGTACTTGTTTTCTGACTCAGGTCTAACTGATTAGTTAGAATGATGGCTAACAGGAGGGCCTGCACTTCCTCAAGGATCAAACCCTTACTGGTAGATTTGCCGTCAGCACTCTGATACAGCCAGACCTCTCAGCCTCAGAGAAAACTGTTGTGCCTGCCACTGGCCCAACTCACTCTACAGGAATTTGTTTGAGTCCAGAATTTTAAGCCTTGCTCAAAATTCTGGTCTCAAACAAACCTTCGTAGCAAGTTGAATAGTACATCCTCTCCCCACCCCAGTACTTAATAAAACACAGATAGAAATACATTTGGTTTAATTTAGATAAATAAGGTTACACATGTAAAAAAGACAAGCACTTAGGTAGCATAGAATACATACAGAGCACAGATTGACTGAAAATAATAAAAAGCTGAACTTCCTAAGAACTTACTAAACCTAAACACTCACCTAAATATGAACTTCTGGGCATAGTCTAGGACAGCTCTTCATCCTCTCTCCCCAAGTCTGGCAAGGTAGGTCCATGGTGGAATCGTGAAGAAGTCCCATGCCTCCCTATCCGAGTACTTTTTTATATCCAGGTCCCAGCCCATAACCAATTAAAAGCTAGAACCTGCTGAAGCTTCTGGAAGTTTACCTAGCTACCTTGCCCATCCAGAAGACACACCTGAGCCCCTTCTCCAATCAAAGTTTTCTTGGGCTAATTAAAGCAAGTTGTGCAAAGTCAGTCTCTTCGTTACCCTGATCATGACCAGATAGATGATAGATATAAAGCCTTATTTTATTGTCAGTTGATTCAGAAAGATTAATTTTGTTGATAATAAGCTGCTTTGAGAGCTGCCTGCAATAATGTGGGATATAAATCCTTGTAATAAACCAAGTTAAAAATAGATACATTTCATAGATTCTGCCTTAAAATGCACAATTCAAGGGATACACTTCCTTTGACATTCAACTCAACTACAGAGTACACAACGAGTAGTTAGACTTGTTTCAAAAGAAAGAATGTTTACCAGACATCAAATTTTCCCCTCACAATCCATATATGAAAAACCATTTCACAGTGAAAGAAGTCATCTCCTCAAGACAAGCAAACAAACAAACCCAGAGGTACCTATTATATAAAACACACATCATCCATGTAACTGAATTCCTTTGCTGCCTGTGTCTCAAGCCTTCCAGTCGAAGGGTAACCTAAAGCTATACATGGCAATAAATAAATTACTGGCTGACAGCAAATTGAACTAACTCCCCAAAGAGGTAAAAAAAATAGGGCATATAATCGAAGGGGAAAAAAACCTGCCGCATGTGAAGTGCATAATGGACCATGTTGACTTTCTGTTTTGCTTGACCGCATAGCTCTGGCATGAGGGCAATGATGGATTGTGGGTGAACTCTTTGTTCCCCAGGGTATATGAGGAGTTGCGCCTGAGGGTAGAACTTGTATCAGATATAACTATTCCCCAAATTCCAATGAAAAAGTAACAGTAAGTTTAGAATATTAATAAGCACAGGAAAATAAAACGACTGACCACATAAAGAGAAGCTAATGCACCATAGGACATGCTTCCTCTCCGTTGCAGTTCCTCAGAGGAGCTGAGTGTAAGACTTGAAAGTTCTTTGCATGACATTTTCTTGTGTCACATTTTCTCAGCTCAACAGTATATTTTATTTAAAAGCATCTTTTGGTCTGGCAGTGATCAAATCTTGTCATCATATTTTGTTATTTTACATCAGTGTTTTTTTTTTTTCAGGCTGTTATGCCTGAGCCTCCAAATTGTGTCTTCTTGCCTTCCATCAAAATCATGCCCTCAAACACTTGTTACATTGACGATATTTCGTTTACTGTATATTTGTTTCCTTCAAGGCATGCAGGAGACACGCATCTAAACATGTGAACTTGGTGTGCGCTAGGTGTGTGCCTAGAGAGCAAAGGGCTGGACCAGTAATGCAATACGAGACTGATGGCAAGAGGCCACCGGTCAAAGGCCAGGAGTGTCACAGTTTTGCATTGGAACCATGCAATAACCCCAATTCAATGTTTCAAATTTGAACAGAGACTGTTTCCTATTTAAATGGAGTAAATGGAGTTTCCCCAAATATAGGTGAAGCCTTCCAGAACCAAATCGTGCTGGAACAGTTTGTCTGGTGTCTTGTGACCCTGGACAGTGGCCACATCCCCGAATTACTGACTTTGGAAAAACAACTTTTATAAAACAAAGGTTTCATGCCTCCAATGGTTTACACCAATCCCATGATTGAGCTCCAAGCCAGGAATGATAATCAGGAAGGATAGTTGGTCCTCCAACTAGTTACTACTTTAATTGCCCTGCTCCTTCCAAGCTACTGCCTCATTGCACGCTAAGGCATCAATACTATGCACACTCACCTGGGAGTAAGACCAATTAACTATTATGGGACTTACTTCTGAGTAGACATGCATAGGCTTGGGTTCTAAATGCTTGCTTCATAGTCCTCTTAGGATCAGGATGGTTCACATGGCTGGGTGCTCATTGCCACAGCCTGGGGAGGGAACACTCTGAAGCCTCACATAATAAGGACAAGTAACCATGGTCCATTGTGCAGCCTCACCAAAGACCCACCAAGGCTGCAATCCTATACACACTTTCCTTGGAGTAGGCTCCATTGAATATAATGGGACCTACTTCTGAGTAGACATGCATAGGATTGCGCTCCAAGTTTCCACTATTTCTCCTTGTCTTTTCCTTGTGTAAGTCACATTGTGTGCTTAATGCCTGTTGCATACCTCTCTGTCTGTGAGTGCTGTGTGGAGGTGGTGGAGGAGAGAGAGCGAGACTCGCTTTTTTGTTGGTGATCTGTTTTGTTGAAGACTCAAGATCAGCCTTGCGCCTCCTCTTTCCTGAACAAATCCCTATAACTGAACCACTGGGAATTCTGAACAGTGACTAATAGCCACATGACAGATGGATAGCCCAGAAACTTTCCATAATAGTCTAGCACACTTTTCAACTGTTTAGATCAGACAATGACATCTGGCAGGTCGCGTTTTATACTGATCTGTTGTCTTGTCGATTGACTGTGTATCACATTTGCCAGAGCAAAGGAAATTAAATAACGCAGTCTTTATTTAATTTGCCACTTCCAATCTAAACAAAGCCATGTCATCAAATAGTATGCCTTTGAAAGCTCTCTTGAAATTAATAGATTAGGATGAAAAAGCACTATTAATTTGAGCTAGTTGCCTCCCATGCAAATGAATGAAGGGCTGAGCTAAGCCTTTGTTCTTGTGCTCAGATCAAGGTCCTCTACCAAACAGGCAGCCCAATCCTAACCAAATCCCTGGGCGGCAAAGCAGGGAGTGGTGTTCCCGAGTGCACCCACCTCCTCAACCCCCTTCCCAGCATGCTCTGCTTCTGTTCATTTGAAACAGAAGCAGCATAGCGAATGGAGGCTGTGTGCTGGAAGCAACTTGAGGTAAGGGAATCAAAGTGATGGGTGTACTTCTTGTGAAGAACGTGCATTTTCTCTTACATCGAGGGCCCAAATGAATCTGACCATCTAGTCCAATACCCTGTTTCCTACCATTGCCCATCAGGTGCTGCAGGAAACCCACATGCATGCCATAAAGGCAACAGCTCTTCCCAACGCCAACCTTAAGCCAATGTGACCAATGTGATCACATTGGGCCCCACACTTTGGGGGGCTCCACCAGCAATGGGATCTACAAATGACCTGGGGAAACGCTGGGCGGGACTTAGGCAGGACATCTGGGTGATTGGCAGCCCGTCCGCGGCGATCCGCAGCTGCCCTGGCCTCGGGGGGCTCCTGCTTGCTGCGGAGGATGGGTGAGGGTCGCGCGGGGTGCCTGGGCAAGCAGCGGTGGGGCACGCTAACCGGGGGCAGCCCCCCCAGGCCAGGTCAGCTGCAGAACGCTGCGGATGGGCAGCCAATCGCACGGAAGCCCTGCAGAAGTCCCGCCCAGCGTTCCCCCAGGTCGTTTGTAGATCCCATCGCTGGGCCCCACACCAGTGCCATGAGCATATTGCCTGCTGCTGCAGCCAGGACTTCTATGAACTGTAAGTCAGTGGGGCGAGCAGAGCAGCTTTACCTTGGGCCCTCCCACCTGCCCCTGCCTCTGAATGGCCCAAAATGGGCATCCTCAAAGCAGTTAGCAGTGATGTCATCATGTCACTGTAAAAGACAGGCAAATCAAATACAGGCCTAACGCCATCTTGGAAGGCCCAATTCCATCTCTAAGGCATTTGTTTGTCTGAAGTGAGCAGTGAGTTAAAACAGGCTACGGTCAGAAATCACAATGACAGAGGAAAAACAACATTGAAACCTCAACGCTTATCAGTTGGCCTAGGGAACTTTTTGGGAGGCTCTGGGGGGGTGGGCAATAGATTCAAGGACATCATGGTGCCAGCTGCGTCCTCCTAAAAATTCATCTGCAGCTGTAACTCATAACCTATGCTTGCCTCAGTGTTACCAGGCAAAGGCAATTAGCCCCGATTGAAAAGCAAGAAGCTAAGGGCTATAAAAATCGCCCCTCATTCTGTGTTGGGTGTTCAGCGTTTTCTGGCTGTTCCAGAAAGGGCGTGATTGCTACTGAGAGAGGCTCACTTGACTCCAACAATGCAACATGTGTAACATCAGTTTGGGAACTTAGTGTGTTAAGCAATGTTAGTCTCAGTAAGAGAAGAAGCTCAGGTTTTTTTTTTAATTAATTGTGTTATATTTATGTTTGCTTTTGGGCCGTGTAACCAACCGAGTTGTTTTTTAAATCAAGTTTTGTCAAGCTTATTTGCTTGAGTGTGAGTACGTTACGTTTGGGGGAAGTTATTCAGGGTGCTGGCTAAATCCAGGCCACTCTTTGCCCGTTGCCCTTGCAACAGGAACTGCTAAAGTTTCTTTTTTCGTCAAAGGCTTTTGCCAAACTACCGCCTTTGGGTTAAGTGAGGCTGGGGGTATTGGAATTGCCTTGAATGCTGGTTAACTCATGACTGGCCATGGAAAGATCAGAAGTTGGGTACTTAGCAAGAGTTTTGTTAAGTGCACAGACTTCCAAGTACCTTGCACCCTGGCGCATAGTGTTTTGCTCACTTTACTACAGCCGTGCAAAAGGAATTCCTATCCTTCCCGTGGCTGGTACTTTACAGTCACCACCAACTATTTTCAGGTGCCACGTGCAGCACCACAAATGCTTTTCTTGGTGAATGGGGGGCCCCACTGAAATGCCCCACGTTAGGCCCCGCCACTCGTAGAGCCAGCCTTGGCGCCTCCCTACTGTATTGCTGGGGTGAACTAAATGCTGGGGTTTTAGGAATGCAACATTTTATACCAGAGTGTACATACCATGTTGGGTTGATACTTCTTTATTGCATATAAATAAAATGCCAAGATTCTAGAATGTAATATTCCACTCAAGAATACATATCCTTTGGAGGCAAGGGAATATACAATGCCTGAGTATAAGCTACCAACTCCTCTTTTTGGCTGGCTATGCATTGATTGGGAGATTGTAGGATCTCTGGACAAAGAAGGTGAGGAAGCAAAATGAATCTTTAAAATGTTTTGCAGTACGTAAAGATGAAAAGACTCTCACACAACTTTTGCTGATTAGACTTTCTAGATCACAAGAAATTCAGTGAATTAGTTCACCATTAGCTAAAATCAGGACATGAAAGATGCAGCCCGAGCAATTAGTTGACAAAGGAATCCCAATGAGCCATTAAATTGGTCCTTTCCAATGTACTGCAGTGAAGAAGAAAAAATTACTATTCAACACTCAAGGTTATTGACTGAACGACAGCTACTTGAGCAATATTCCCTCTACGTATTATGGAATCACTTGGAAAGAGCATTCAGGAGGACTTGAGCAATTGCCAAATACAAAACCAACTTCATTCCCCTACACCACTGGAAACAGAAATCTGCTTCCTTCCTGAATTATGAAAGCATGGCTCAGCTACCTAACCCGCCTACAATTATGACAATTGGCTACAATTATATCAGGCTCACTGCATATGTACTGGTTAGGGTTTGGGGCTGAAAGCGGGTGCTTTTGGCAAAATGGTTTCTGACAACCCCTAAATTGTGTCAATGTCCATCTTTTCTTCCTTTGTGTTTGTTCTGCCAAATTCCCTGCAGGGCCTCCCCAAGGGCCCCAATGCCCACACTAGACTAACTAGTTTCCCCTCCAGAGCGGCCTCAGAGATAGGCAAAGGGGAAGGGGTTCATTCACCCACTGGGCTGCCTCTCTTCCAGCAGCTTTGCTTGGGATCACCGGCTGGCCAGCCTCCTCCAGACTGCCCTCATCACTAGCTTAGCTCCAAGCTACCCTAGCACCAACAAGCCCCACCACCAAACAATAGGCAGTCAGCTTGCCTAAGCCACAACTGCCTTCTCCACTTGGTGGCTCCAGGGGCGTGGCAGCCATGCAACAATTCCCAATGGCTACTCCCCACAATAACCGTACCTTCTTCAGTCCTTTAACAGTCCTTCAGGAAGGCAGTCCAGCCAGCATTCCATCAGTCCATCCACCCAGCACCTACCCAGGTCCTAATCACCCTTCCTTTCTTAAGCCATCCAGCACCTACCTGGTGCCATCCTCCAGCACCTACCAAGGTCCTTTTCTCCAGCTCCTGCCTCCAGCTTTATACTGATGCCAGCCAATCGGTGTCTGTTGCTAGGCAGGCTTTACCATCAGCCACACCCATCTGCACCTGTGCTGGACTCACTTCATTGCCAGGAGCCTCATCAGCCTACAGCTGTGCTCCTAAGGCTTGCAAAGACCTTGGAGGTTAACCCTTGAATCCCTGGCTAATCTGGGACAAGGGGCTATTGCTGATACCATTCCCTATCTTCTTGGGGTATCTCCTGCCTTTTCCAATACAGTGTTCACTTGCCAGTTCTTTTCCTGTCTGCTGCATATTCAGGGCGCAATCCTAACCTGGAGTTAGGCTGGCACAGTTAGGCCAGCAAAGTTTGGCTGGCACAAGGGACACAGTAAAGTGTGTTTGAACCACTCTCGGAGTCAGGGAGGCTGACTCCAAGCAGTGGCATAGCTAGGCCATTTTGCACTCGGGGCTACTTAATTTTTTTACACACCCCATGGCAAAATTATTTATTAATTCACATGTTATACCTCCAGGGAGCTTCCTCCAAGGAGCTAATGGTGGGGTGCACATCTTTGGTCATCACAACAACCCTGCACAGGAGGTAAGGCTGACATAGTAATAGTCATGACAGGAAATGAATAATAATAACAATGGCCAGAAAATAAATGCAGTGAATATCCCCCCACAAGCAATGGATGAACGTCTGAATCCTCCCCTGCTATTGCTCCTCTGCGCATAGTAGTCAATGACACACAGCCCCTGCATCTGGCGGTTCAATGTAGCCAACATGGTTAATAACCACTGATAGACTACAGTCCACCATATTTAGAATCCACCTTAAAAGTTGTCTAAGCCAGTGACCACCCAAACTTCCCACCAGTGACATCAACTAGGGTTGATGTCACCCAGGGCACAATCCTAACCTGGAGTTAGGTTGGCAGTTAGGCCAGCAAAGTTTGGCTGCCACAAGGACCACCTTAAAGCGCTTTTGGACCACTCTCTGAGTCAGGGAGGATGGTGCACATCTGTGTCCTGACCTCTCTGACTCCAAGAGTGATCCAAACATACTTTACGGTGGCCCTTGTGCCAGCCAAACTTTGCCAGCCTAACTCCAGTCGAGGATTGTGCCCGCGGTGGCATTGGTATTCTGGGTTTTCTTACTAGATATACAGCCCAATCCTATGCATGTTTACTCAGCAGGAAGCACCACTGAATTAAAAGGGACTTAGCCCTAGGTAAGAGTGCATAGGATTGCAGCCATAGTCACATAGGCAATATGTGACACCATAAATGGAGACAAAGTGAATTCAGAGTGATGATGCTTCCTTGATAAGGTTTGCCATTAATCCTAATGAATAACTTATTTTTCAGGATGTTCCAACAGAGGATTAATCACAAAAAGGAACAGATGCTTTTTGTAGCTGTTGAAATTTTTTTGGGAAAAGCTGTTCCAAAAGTCAACTGTTATAATATAAAGTTCATTCCCCAGTTTACATGCTTAATGAATGATTTATTCTGCTTTTAAAAAGGCTCTTATACTGGCTTCTATGTGCAACTGATATAGCCAAATTAAATCTTACTGGGTGAGGTAAGGTTACAAATACTGTAACAAATTTTGATGAACAGTTCTGATACGATAGACTGCAACAGAAAACTGCACTGCATTGCATTTTTGAAGCCTGTCCAGGAGAAAAAAATTATTATATATCATCTGAACTCCTGCTTGTGTGCCTGAGTAAAGACTGATTACTATGGGTACAAAGAACTGCAATTTCAAGTAAAGTGATAATAATTTTGAGATTTGCATTGCCCTTTGTCTTCTAATAGAAACACATTGATCCAAAGAATGCCACTGCTCTGAGTTACAACTGAATTCAAGCTACAAGAAGAAACTGTGGGCACTACTGCACTCTGGTGGAGGTTTTTAAAATTGCATTGCTGCTGTGTTTGTTTCTGCTTCTCAATGTTCTAAGCCACATATGCATGGTTTTTGGGTTGAGATTGCTCTAGTCTATAGGTTTCCAGCAATAATAATCAGCATCATAAGGAAGCAACATGCAGTCTTGTGTTCTGAACCTCTTGACAGTAAATGTGAGCCTAAGTGGGTGCACCACAGGGGCAGTGGTAAAAAGAGCTCATGCAAGGATTCAATGGCCACTTTGAGAGTAACTTCAGTGACGAAAACAAAGTTTTGACATATGCAGAGAGATTGATTAATAGATAATAAAACTAGGAGTCGTGTGGTGAAGGACAGGAACAATGATAAAGTTTTTTTGCATTCTTTTTATATATTTTATGATCCTAGGGATTAATTTGTTGTATGTTGTATTTTTAATATTGTTTTTATTGTCTTTTAATACTGTTTTTAATTGTTTTTTACTGTGTTTTAACCTTGTAAATGCCGCCTTGAGGGCCTTTGTGGCGGAAAGGCGGGGTACAAATCAAATAAATAAATAAATAAAGGTAAACGTTTCCTCACGACCGAATCGTCTAGTCATGACCGACTGCAGGGGGCGGTCGTCATCTCAGTTTCTAAGCCGAAGAGCCAGCGTTTGTCCAAGGACAAGCTTCCGTGGTCATGTGGCCGGCATGACTATATGCCGTGGCACACAGAATGCCATGAACGCATGGAACCTATTTATCTACTCGTGTTTGACATGCTTTTGAACTGCTAGGATGGTAGGAGCTGGGACAAGCAAGGGGAGCTCACTCCATCACGTGGTCTCAAACTCCCAACCTTCCTGCAAGAAAGCCCAGCAGCAGCGGTTTAACCCACAGCGCCACCACGTCCCTAGGAAGAATATATACATGTGTGCTAAAGTGTACAGCAATAGTTTTGCCAGGGGGCAAAATGGACTAGAAGTAAACTTTGCTTTACTCTGTGGTCAGATCGTTTTAAATACCAAGTACTACTGAAATGGAATCTGTGTGGTATATACATTGGTTCTAGTAACATTCCTTTATTAAGCAAAGTGCCCTCTCAAAAGCAAGAGTCATTTTCTTTCCATATATTTCTGGAAGGGAGGAGGGACACATTTTTCTTAGTTTGTCTCTGTTCTCCCCATTTCTGCCAGCTGCTCGCTGCCCCCTTTGTAGGTATCCACTGTATCAACTTAAAGCAGTGATGGGGAAGCTTTTGGGGTCAGTGTGTCAAAAATTTGAAAAATGCCTAACTTGACTGTGCTGGTGTGTCACACATACACACCCCGCCCCAAACACAACTTTTTAAAAAAAACTTTATTTATTTATTTAAAAAAACCACAGCCTAATCATGTGTGGTGTTATACGAAGAAATGTTAAATAATTACACAAATGAAATAAGAGTTTAAAAAAAATTGGTTGTTTTCAGGTGTTTGTGAATGCTGGCATGTCCCCCAAAACGTTGTGGCGTGTCACAGGTTTGCTATCACTGACTTAATGCAACTGCCTCTACTTTCTTTAGAAAACTCTGTGTCTCGGCATAAAGGTCACTTCAAACACAAAACAGAAAAACTCCAACCCAACCCAAATTAGCTCAGCCTTGCTAGGAAAAAAAGCAACACAGCCGTATGCAGGCTGAAGGATAACAGTACTGCTTGCAAAGTCATGAAGGCATTTGACCGGCACCTGCTTCTGCTGTGCCCCTGAACACTTTGCAGCAACACAGTCACACTAATATAGTCACACAAGGTAACTACAAGGGCTTCATAAGCACCTGCGGTGTTCCAGCTCCTTGTGGATAAGAACAACCGGCAACTTCTTTGATAGAAGAGTAGAGCTCTTGTACACAATATGTAGCTGTTAAAAGTTTTTATCTAACTGTGGAGGGGAAAAGTATCATGCAGAGTCCAGCAGCACACCCAGGATGATCAAAACACATCAAGATAGCAGGGTGCTGCCCCCTGGGGTGCCCTAGATCAAACCGACAGCACGCTGGCAGTGTCAAGGCTCTGAAGTTGAAAACCATGGGAAACTGGTAGAATGGGCAGTCTTATTTCGCCAGTTCTAAAGCCCGCTTCTAGATTTTTCCCCCTTCAGCTACATATTGTTTCAAGTAAATTTTGTTCTACATAGATTGGAGTAGCCAAACTTGCTTAACATCAGAACCACATTCATTAAGCTTCAGATGCTTGAGAGCTGCAATATTTAAGAAGCATTTACATACAAAAAATATATTTACTCATTGTGAATATTAAATTTGTTTTAATCCACTGGACTCTCAGTACATAATTACAGAGCTTGAACGTATATTTATAGAGGCGCTTGTCTCTGGTGAGTAAGCTGGTTGCTGGTGCCATGGTACAATGGCACAGCCATGGCCGCCACTGTATCCCGTGGGGCCAACAAATCAGCTGGAGGCTCCCTCACGGTAACATCGATTCCCTATTGGTCTACCAGCTTAATTGCTGGGGCAGCTTCAAGTAGCCAGTGTAGGGCTTTCATGTGCAGGATAGGATATGGCAGCAGCTGCTGCCTCCATCCCCTCCGCCCTCCCTAGCTTGAACCACTCCAGCGGCCCCCTCCCTGCCTTTCCCCCAGCCAGAAATTCCTTCCCACCACTTGGTGGGCTACTTACCGCTGCAGGCTTCTACTGGGCCACTGACCAGAGGCACAGCATTGACTGGCACTGGCCTCCTTGGCAGCACCTCTCCCCTCCTGACCACCACTTGTTTGGGACAGCTGGAACACTGAGCAGGCCTTGGTATAAGAGCATGCCCCAAGTCTTACTGAACACAATGGACATACTTCTGAGTAAAAAAACACCACCGCTTTCAAGCACCTCTATTTATTTACTTTTTACATTAATTGCTATGCAAAAAGGAACTCGGCCAACATCTCCGAGAGCTGCTATTATACGTCAAAGAGCCACACGTAACTCTCAAGCCATAGTTTGGCCACCCCTGCCGTAGATGAAGTGGAAGTTTGCAGAACAGAGGGGTTTTGATCTTTTTGCATTTCAAACTAGGCCACATTAAGGTCACTTAGCGAAGATCTGAAACTGCTTCTCTGGTTTGATGAAGAGTTGCTACATTACATGGTCAATATTTATTTACATGGTCAATATAATTCATGGGCAGAATTTATTTTTATTAATTCTGTTTAATTCCAGGGATGTAGAAGTGGTATCATGTTCAATCCACTGCAGTTGTCCTGGCTATCAACCCTCATACAGAGATTCCAAAGTCACGCTCCCAGTGTCTGGCTTAATCTGGAAGACCTTCCTGGAAATCTCTAGTCAACGTAGTGAGTCCACAAGAGGACTAGAGATGTGAAGATCTTCCAGATAGAAGTCAGACGCTAACATGCACCACTTTAGGGGAAAATCTTTGAGACCTATTACAGTTCAGAAGCCTTACATGGTTGTAACACATTCTCAAAAGCTCTTTCTTTTGTTGGTTTCAAAGGGCTGCCAGGAGGAAAGTTTCCCACAATGTTCAGCGTTTATACAAGGTACTTCTACAAGGCACTTTAACATTCTGGAGTTTCAACAGTTCTTTTTAGTAATAGACTTCTGCAGAATAGACTATACAGGTGTACCCCAATATCCAGTTATCCATGGATACTGGGATGCCTATTAAAATTATCTTTAAAAAGGCATCCCCAGTAACCACGGTTTCAGGTATACACAGTGGGCCCCAGAACAGAACAGGGACATGCCTGTATAGGCGTTTCTCAAACTGTGGACCAGGACTCATTTGGTGAGTTGCAGAAAGCTGAGCCGCCATCTTGAAAGCTGCAGACCTTACTCTTGTTATATTCGTTTTGTGAGCCTTAATTGACTTCTCAAATGAGGTTTTTCTTAAAAAAAATTTTTAACTTCAGTGTTTTAACATATTTTGTCCTAATCTTGCTTTCCGTCAAGGATGTTTCATGGCTGTGCAATTCCTGCAGTCCAAGAATGCCAGTTTGCATTTCAGGAGTGTCATTTGCTTAGGTCACAATGATGGCACTTCCTGCCACAACATCACTTCCAGTGGGTCCAGACATGAGTACCATTCTAAAAAGGGGGTCCTAGGGCTGAGGTTTGAGAACCACTGGAGTTTATTAAAGTCTAAAATGATTCATGCTGTTGTGAAGGTTCTGCAAACTGTTCCACTCGTCCTTATGAAGCACAAAAAGATCATTAACAACTTGTATTTTTCCTTTCCTGAATGCAAGCTTTGAAAACTTTGGTTCTAGTCATTTATTACTCTTACTGCAGTAATTAACGCACAAACAAGCAAATGCTCTTGCAAAGCAGTACTTTCTGATGGGTACTGTGACCTCAAAGGTTATGTGGGGGAAAATATCTGGTAGAAAGGCCACAGTAATCCATGTTAAGTAGGTTGTTTATTGGTTCTGACAACATTAGTAGATTGGATATTAAACAGTACTTTTAAACATTCTCTTAACCAAAAATATAACAAATATTTACAATCACTCAGTAAAAGTACAAAAAAGCATACAGAGGCACTGTCTTTCTAAAAGACATAAGTGTAAGAGGTATCAAAAAATAGAAGACAAACATTGCTCATTACAGAATACTTTACAATCACCGACTTGTGCAGTTACAATTGCTATCGGAATACCATTACAACTGTGCAGTTTTTGCCCATATGCTCACAGATGCAAACTGTCATTAATACCAAGCTATACTGCATTCCATGTGTGTACTGTATATATATATATTTGTTTAAAAAAATTAAAGACGAGACAATGACAAGCACAACAGGAAAAAGGTAGATATGTGAGCTGGGAGTCGATTCGCCCTCCCATATTTAAGCAGTTGGCATTAATAGCATTACCCAAAGAGAGAGTACCCCTCTTTTCTTTTCAGCTTTTGAAGGCATTTGGAAAGTAATTTTCTTTAAACCCAACATTTAAGGAAATATTCATTATAATGTGACTGGTAGCTGTGCAGTTGCCTACAAATAAATTACCTGAATGGAAAAGCTTGTATGGATCATGTTACTGTGTTTCCAGTTTTACCTCTCCAGAGGAACTCAAATAGAGAATTCCTTCTACAGATGAAGGCTGCATTTGAATTTTCCCATTGCTCAGAGTCATCTAACTCCATGGCATGATTGTGTCCTGCAACATACAGAAGGCCTACATGAAAACCTTCTGGAAACACTGCCTGTGCAAAAGTGTCCAACTTTAGCACAGAAAGGATGTTGTACCCTTCAAGTGAGAACATTTTAGTTTATATTAGATGACAACAAGCATCAGGCTAAAAAAAATCTACATGTGAGAAAATGCACACTTTAAAATTATTTCTTTGGAAACAGTGTGCGGCATGTAACATTTTTTCCCCCTACTCCAATATTATGCACATTTTCACAACACAGTTCACCAACACTTTAAGCCTAGCAGCATCAAAAAAGGGCTCAGCTAGAAAGTCTAAATGATGTACAGGTCATAGCTCTAGATTTGAGAGAAGATAATCTCTAGCAGTAAGAGTTGGCTTTTTTCTATTTCTTACAATTACATGGAGGTATAAACTGACATTAATGCTTGAGATTTCCAAACATTCCTCTTGTGTGTAAGAATATATCTTGTTTGTATCTGAGACAAAGCAGGTATGAGCTGTATCTTGTCTGTATCAGATATATCTGAGAAAATAGCCTCAAAATATACTTGGAGGAAAGAAGTGTACAGGAGGGTTGATCTGTACAAAGTGGCCATTTCAAACACAAGATGGGAGTAAATTATACAATACGGAAATTATACAATGTGAGCCAAAAGCACAGAACAAGCTGGTAACACTATCATTTCTGAATAAAAATCACGTAAACAAGATTAAGCAACGTTTAATATAAACTTTTTTTTTTTAAATGGAGGGGATTCTGTCTTTTTGTACCCACCCAAACATTTCATTTTGGCCAATGTCCCTGATCAATGTGATCAACTGATTGAAGTAAAAACAAGCAAGCAAATCAAGATTGGGAGCAAGGGCAGATTGAGGCAACTCACGGTGCAAATCTGAAGCCGTCAAAACAAGAGCTCACTTATCCAGAGCATATTTACACTATATATTAGCTCTACACCGGTAAAAGCACAATTAGCAACATGTGCACTGACTTGAAAACCAAGGTACTTAAAAACCGAATATTACTGATGCTGTTGATCAGAAACTCCAACTTTAAAGGGGGGTATGGATGTCAACTGGCTGGTTCAAATGGATGAGGTGCTCAGACCTTGAGGTTGTCATCAATGACATGGAATATCAGGCTTATAAAATGGAAAAAGTGATACCCACAAGGTAGAAGGCTTTTCATCCTTTATTCCTATGAGGTGAAACAAGTATTTGAGGTTTCTGAGAAGTTGCATTATTGGCCCCAAGCACCGTATTTTCTGTTATGTTTGCAGTCACGGTCAATTTAGTGCCCAGCAAGGTGTTTTATCAGCTGGTCCGCAACTGCTAAAGCTCGAGGTTTACAAGCTGTTTTTGGCAACTATGGCTGCATTCTTGAAACAAACAGCACATCTAGGGAGAAATGCGTGCACCACCAGAAGTGCTAATTCCTTCCTTCCTTCCCTGCAGCCAGTCAGGATGGCTGAAAAGGGAACCCACACTTGTAAACAGGAAAGCAGCTTGTCCATTCTGCTGGGCAGTTAGCTGCAGTACATACTTATACAGTACATACTTATACTCTGGCTATGTATTGAGTTCTGCCTCTGTTATAGCCACTTAGGATTGCAGCCTACAGAATAACCTACCAGAAACGTATCCTACACAAGCCTGTTGAAATGTGTAGGAGCTGCACTACTATAGTATCCTAGTGGGGCTTGTACAGGATTATTCATAGAGGATTACACCGATATCAATGGTTAGATATACTTAAAATCATGGGTGCCAATTATAATTGAATATTATATCATTAAGGCCCATATAAGCGGATTGTTTTAATGTACACCTTGAAGGGAAAAAAGGGGCAGACTGATTTTTCAGCCACTTAGTTCCCAGACACAAATAAGGCTCAAGTATTTTAAACAAATGGTTTGCCAATTAAGTTATGGATTAGGTAGCCCCTCCACTTCCTCAAGCTAATCACTGGTTTGCTATGCATCTAAGTATTCCCCCTGGCACAAAGAAATCCAGAAGAGGACAAAAGTTTGTTCAATGCTCTGGTTGGCTGGCACTGTCCTATGTTAAAATGCATATAGAAAGCTTCAGGATTTCAATTTTATTTTTGGCATTTGTGTTTGGATTCTGCCAGAATGTTGCTTCTGCCTCTCATGCACAAGAAAATGCAAACGCTCTTTATAACTTGCAGTGTAAAAATACGATACTATGAGGCACCTACAACACTGATGAACACCTTTCTTCTAGCGTAGACTGAAAACATTTAAGATACCAAAGATTTACAAGTAAACTTCCATTATACATTGACACACACATTCATGTCTGTTCTTATGTGCTAGAGGAATAAAAATAATGCTGTTAACTCAAGTTCTTCTCCATGCTCTCTGTACTCTAGTTTGGCTCAACTGAGTTTGCTTCTTTTATGTAGCAAACTGTAAACAAATGACAACAGAGCCTTGTCCCTTAGCTATGCAGAATGTGCCGATGTTGCACATGTACATAGCTATGCACATTTTATTTTCCATCTATGACCAGAGGATCACAAATTTTGGTTAACCTTGCCTACTACCCCAAATTTTAGATCACCGCCAATGCTGTTCCTCTTAGTTTTTAGGGAAAGTCTCATCTAAAATGGTGCACTGAGCTTCAGAGAACCTCTGAAGTTCAACAACTTGAGATGAACACACTGCCTTTCTTCTAGGATTGGGAGGAAAGAAATTGGTTTGTATTCACATTGGATTTCAGGAATCACTCCCTCCACACACTGCTAAGCACAGTGCAATCTAGGGATAAGTTTCCACGGCCTTCCCCCAAGCCTGGAGAAAGGAAGGGGCTTGCTTCTGCTGTAACCCTGGGCTTCTAAGGCACTTGAGAGCAGCAATAAGTCCTACTCTTCCAAGTGACTCAAAGCCCAGTGCAATTGTAGGCACAAGACCCTGCCTATCTTCCATTTTGCATTTGCCCCCTGGAAAGTCAGTGACTTGTGGCCCTTACAGCAAAATGCTTAATTTCACAGGTGATGGTTTCTAAGGGTGCGTTTTCAGATCTGTAAAGGCTGTATACCTCAAGTATGCTCGGGAGATTTCAGAGCTGAAATACTCTAGCTGCGAGGTGTGCACTCCAGAAAGGCAAACACACAGTACTGTGCAGTGCAAATATGCAAAATCACCAAGGGTCACAAACCTTGCAATGAGCTACAGTTCATGAAGACTAAAGTCATAAACATATCCGCTTTTATTATAATTTGCCATAGTTGTGGAGAAGCCTAACAAGTTTGCTGCAGGTCAGAGCTTAAGCGGAGCCAAGGCTCACAGGGATGTAGCCCTGGTTACCAAATACCAAGGCTCAGGCATCTGAATGATATGGAGCAATCAACCAGCAAGGACCTGCGATCAGCCTTCCTATTCCAGGTCAGTTCAGACTAACTGGAGACCTGACTTTCTCATTTTGGACATCAAGCATTGCAGTGTATGAACACAATCAAGTGGGTTTTTTTTCCCCATTTTATTTTTTTCTGAATGCAAATCTAACCATCTTCCTGATTCCGGTGGTTCTGCTCCAGCATTGTGAACACCTCAGGCCGGCTACTCTCAGAGAGCATCACTTCATGGGCACTTCCTTCAGTGCGACCCTTGCTGGATAGTTTACAAATTCAGGGCACAATTCACACAGGGCGGCATTCTCCTTGTGCTTCTTCCATTCTTGAGAGTGGGACTTGCACTGGAGAGGCTTTCCAGGGGATTGTGCTGTAAATACCACACCCATCATGATTCACTTTGACTGGAGGGCTGGGTACTGCCCCTTAGCCACCGGATAATAAAAAAAGACAGTCACATGTACTTCACTGGTTCTAAAACATAGGACCAACAGATGGCAGCATTCTCCTACTGTATGTACAGAAAAGCACACTGGATATACATCTCGGGGGCTTGGCATTTCACAAAGGAGTTTTAGGCTACTTTGTGTGTAAACCTTTAGCTGCACTCATGAACATCCAGTTCCTCCAAAGTTCAAAGTGTTTTGCTAGCATAAGATATTTTCATTAACACCAAGATAATTTGTTACCCTATTCTCTTTGTAAAAGCATTCACATTAGCCAACCAGAGCATTCTCAAATACACCTATAAACAAAACAAAACCCTTTATATAAAACTCCAAATTAATAAATTACTCTTCAAATTGCCGCAGAAGTTTCCTTGGTTTTGCTGAAATTTTGCAGTTTCCATAAGTACATAAAACAACATTCTTCGACAGAGCTGCAATGGTGATATAGAAAATATTTGAGCAACGTCTAACAAAAGATTTGATAGATTTTTCTACAAGAAGAACGCTTCCAAGTTTCAGGTGGCCCCAATGCATCAGAAGTTAATGTCATTCTGGATACTTGTTTCTGCAATTACAGGGTCACAGTATTTCTTGGAAATAGTCTCTCTTTCGGACATAAATAGTTTTCTTAGGCTGTGGACGCTGATTACAGTGGACTGAAGCAAATTTAACACGATGATCTGAGAGACTCCATTATATTGTTCAGAGCCAAATGCAACACTTGAAGTCAATAGCAGCAAGCTGTCAGCGAAAGCTGACAGTATTGTATGATTCCTTCTCCTGATGTTACTGCGACTTGACACCATTTTCTCAGGAAGTAGGGCTAGACTGCGGATACTTGTTCATCTTCTGTGAAACAAGAAACACACTGTAAATGGTCTGTTCCAAAGAATGTCCCAAACATACAATGTCTATAGTCACTATGCTGATCCAACCCTGCTTGCATCCTACAGCAATTATATGTCAACTGGGTTTCTTTTTTTCCCCGGAATCCAATTTAAATTAACAGAAAAATGTTTCAATATTCAAAATCCTCCTTGACCAGTACCCTTTATGCTCTTGACCATGTAAATGAAGCTGAAACTCTAAAAATTGGACTCCATCTTGAACACAATGGTATCTGCTCTGTCATAAAGCGACTGAAAATGGTATACGGTTCATTGAGATGAGAACAGCAGACCAACCGCCACATCACAGCTTAGCAAGATAGTTTGCTAATGCAGCTCTTGGTGCCAACCTCTACTCCCGCTGATTTTTCTAAAGCATATTTCTTAGATAAGAAACAATGCATATATGCATTTGGATCAGATCCAAAGAATGGAATTATTTTCCCCTCCAAGCTGAAGAGATTTGACTTGTGAAAACTGAAGAACTATTCAATTGTTTAGGTGGTTATCATGTTTCAATCAAAACTAGGGTTAAAGGACACCTGAAGTGTAGGAATTCATAGGGTTGGAATTATGGCCCAGAAAGTAACAATATCAAACAGAGGGTTGCCTAATCCTAAGACAACGGGGGTGGCATTCCTCATGATACACTGCCAACTTGGGTACTCAAATCTGTTATCATGACATGGGGTAAGAGTTTTTTGTTTGTTTTTCAAAAAAGAAAAGAATTCAAAGTCTTGCTGGCCATATACAACTCCTGTGGGACATCCAAAAAGCTACTTTCGGTCCTAGTCTTGACTCAGTCTTCAGTGGACCGTTCACTGGGATTAAACTATATATAAAATGAGCCAGCATAATGTATTGAAGTAGCAGATCAGGACTGCTGAGATGCAGGTCCAAATCCCTATCGCCTCACTGGGTGCCCTTCGGCCAGTCACTCATCTCTAACCTACCTACCATGGTTGTTGCAGGGATAAACTAGGTGTGTGGGAAAAGAGTGTGCTGCCCTGAGCTCCTTGGAGGAAGAGTTGGCTACAAATGCAACTTTAAAAATACGTAAACTATACTGAAGGCCAAAGTAGAATGACTTCACAGTAGGGCTCGGGAAATTATCTAATGTGCTAAACTAAAAGTTCTTCTACATCCAGGTCAGCAAGAGCGACTTACAATAAAATAAATATGATAGTCCTTATCATAGACACTTCAGGGGGTCATGAAAAATTGGAACCAGCCTGGATGCAAGATGAGCAACAGGATCACGCACAATTCTGTACATACTCTATTCTTCTACCTCCCTCCCCCTTTTGAACACAGAGCACAACAATGTCAGTGTACTACGACAAACAGATTCAAACAAGACTTCAGAATGCTTTTAAAGGCAAGAGAGCATGTCAGGTCCAATGTGACTTGGAATTCAGACAGAAATATACATGGGTGTTGGAGAAAATCTCCATTCATGCACTCTATTAAAAATTGGAACCATTATTTTATATTCTAATCAGCCAGGAGGGGTGGACTGCAAATGGAATGAAGCACATAAACCAGATTGCCCATTTTTATTTTACGTTAACAGAGAAGGAGAAAAAAGTAACACATCCACACATAATTCCTTTTAAATTGTTACCATTTCATGCATTAAGCCCTTTTAAAAGGAGACTGTTGAGGCATAAAGGGTTTGTGACAGGGGTCAAGTATGATATACTAGCCTGGCCCAATTAGCTGGCCCCTGCGGACTTGATTTTGCCCACCAAGCAATTTCAGGAGTTGCAGGCAGCCTTAGCTTATAAATAATTGAAGCCGCAATTTAAAATCCCCCGTTTTCATTCTCCTCCAAATGCTGAAGGTAGAAACTAATGGCCACTTATTGTGCGGCTGTTACTTAGAGTTGCAACAGGGTGCAGTTTTAACTGTACGGAGAGAGCCCTTAGCTGGAGGTTCTGGGCACACAGCATGCTGGGCCTTGCCCTCCTGCCAATTTCAGGTACTGAGCAAAGAAGTGCCAAGATTGCCATGCACCTGAATTTCTCCATTTGGTTCAAGCTACCTTGAGATGCCACCAGGTGGATACCTACTTCGACCCTGGCTGAGATACTCTCGGATAAAAAGCCAATGAAATGTCCTTAATTCAATTTATGCTGTCAGTTTGAATTACATGCCCGCCACACAAAAATAGTATTTTTTAATTTTCCGGGATAATTTTTTCTATCTTCTAGGGACAAACAGCATGGACCACACTACTCCACAAATTGGCGGCATCTGCTTGGCGCTTGCATGTGACACAAACATATGGTTAATAATTAGTGCAGCAACACATTTAATGGATTTTGAGAATTAGTCATTCTTCACAGGAAGCATTTATAACAAATGATTTGAAAGAAACAAAGAAATCACTGATTCATACGCATGGTGATTTTTGTAAGGCAAGACGACAGGTGGTGCATTTCCAAGAATCATATACGATCACACCAGTTTAACTGAATAGCTATCAAATTAGATCTCAACATACCATCCTCTTCACTATTTGCGTCAGTCATATCTGCTAGTTTAGGATGGGACGGCTGCCGACTATGCCACTGAGGCATCTTCTTTGGAAAGCACGCCACGGGTTCGCTACTCAGAGGAGCGGATGAGAGCCTAGCGAGCTTGCTATGCAGCATCTTGGATCTCTGCACCGCCACACTATAGTCTGGAGGTTTGAAGTGTGGGTGGTGAGGTGATCCTTCCTTTATGTCCGCTAAAGAAATCCCCATATATCCTGGTGGAGTGGGCGGTGGCTCCCTATACCTATTGTCCTCCTTAGGTGAAGTGACACAGTACACTGGCACAAGAAATAAGCAATGGAAATGTTAATGAAAGAAACAAATGGAAAAAAAGAGCATTTTTTTAAAAAAAAACAGTGAAATGTTACAATGGCTAAACCAAAAACTGATATAATAACAAAAGGTAAATGTAGAATTGCTGGTTATAAATGCCACTGGCAGGATTTTAAAGATTGACTACTGGGAAAAGTCAGTGTAGCAGCAAGATTACTAGATTCCAAGAAACTGAGGCAATGCTTAGAGGGTCTTCTGATTCTAAGTGCTTGCAAATATGCAGATAGAAACAGAAATTGGGGTACACTGGTGCATCTACAACATGTTCTATCACAGTTCCACAGAGCCTCTGTGAAGTCAAGACAGATTATCAAGTGAAGTCGGGGCGGGGAAGGAGCTTTACTTTGATAACAGAAAGAAAGGAAGAAGGAAGAAAAAAACCAAAACAAAAAAAGTTTAGTAAAGCTAGCAATGCATGTCCATAGGGTGCCCTTAACAAAAAAATTTGCCCATATCTATGCACAAGGTATTTTGGCAACTACTTGTACCAATTCATAACAGCCATGTTTATCTAGCCAGGGGCTAGATACATACTTTGACTAGTGTTTTGAAGTCCCTTTTCTTAAGACTATTTGATACCAGCTTGATTGAACCTGCAGTTTAAAAATAAATAAATTTTCACCTCTGAAGAATCGCTGCTGTAGATGATAAGCTACAGCTACCAATTCAGGGTGCAATCCTAAACTGAGTTAGACCGGCATAAACTAAGCCAGCAAAGTTTGGCCAGCCCAAGGACCACTGTAAAGTATGTTTGGACCACTCTCGGACTCAGAGAGGCCAGCACACAGACATGCACCATCCTCCCTGACTCCGAGAGTAGTTCAGAAATGCTTTATGGTGGCCCTTGTGCTGGCCAAACTTTGCTGGTTTAGCTTATGCCGGCCTAACTCCAGTTTAGGATTGCGCTCCCAGTGTCCTTTCCGTTAGCATTTGTCATAGTAACATCCCTGGAAGCGATATACCCGTGGCTATTACACAGAACAACCACCTTTCCAAAGTGTATTCAAACATTATACCAGTGCCAACTCATCCTGGGCTCTCGCTCTCACGCACGCACGCACGCACGCCTCCTTTGCTGGCTGCTGCAAAGCACAGGTAAGATGGCGTGGGAGGTGGGAAGGGGTACAGCAAAACATGGAGATGATTGGGCAGAGGAGAGGGTAGATCAAGCTCAGGGCAGGTTTGGCGACAGTGGTGCTTGCTGAATCCTGACATCTTTCTGAGCCTGATCCACCTTCATGAACCTATGTGGCAAGAAATCTGGTAAAATGTCAAAACAGATGAAAAGGGCAAGAAGTGTTTGGAACCAGGAAAGAGGCTATTTGACCGTTGAAAAATACAGGATTCACACATATAGGGAGTGCTTCCCTTACCTAAGCAGTCATTCAATATTTTTGCTTTTCCCCTTAGAGCTGGGGTCTCCAAAATTTTCAGTACAAGAGCCACATTGTATATTTAACACATTTTCATGGGCCAAAAAAAAAATCGGTTTTATAAATGAATATAATTTAAATGAATAAGTTTTAGTTGGATCTTTTTTGTACTTCATATATGATTCAGAACAAAAGAAAAAAGTCACAACTGCAAAGAAACAATGCTGTTCTTAAACTGAGAAATTATCTATAATGAGTAAAAATGTCAACCTTTAGCAAATGCTCTGACCACAAAAACAAGTTGTGCAGGCTGGATAAAATCTTGTGGCAGACTGGATGTGCCCCCTGGGCTGTAGTTTGGAGACCCCTGCCTTAGAGCAAAGCAGAAAAGGAATGCACTGCAAGGCCCCCACCCCACAGGGTGCCAAGAGGAAAATTACTCTTGAATGAGCAAATCATTCATAAATTTGATTTTCCCTGTATTGTGCCCCTTGGCAATTACTTTCTTAGACAGTGTGTAAAGGAAGAACAATCTTGTTTGCTTAATTGCAAATTTTGGCAATCGTATTCTTCTAGTGCAGTGTATTCTCCACAAGCTGACAAGTTCGCTTTCTTTGCCTCTCAGGTAATCTGCTGTGCCCTTTTTGCTGCCTCCTCTGATATACACCTTGCTGTACCCATTTCACAGATGGTACCGAACTTAAAAATGCTATGGGAATTATCAGAATAGCTAAAAGATGCACACAGTTTAACGAGTTCCATCAGTGAAATATGTTTTGAATGCACTTAGAAAAAAAGGACACTCATTTCAGGATGCCCCCTGTCTTATCCATAAACAGTGGCACAAGGATCAATACAGAAACCCCAATCCTGAGCCCCCTTATCTCACCAGAAAACCACAACAATTCTTCACGAAGAGCTTTCAAACACTTCATCTACCTGCTATGGATTCCAAAAAGCATCATCCAGGAAGATGTGCAACAATCAATGCCATGCCTAAAAGCCCCAAACAAAACACACCTCTCTTTTCCCATCTGCCGATATTTTATACAGGGCTCAAGACATTATCAAGAAGCTGCTAATAACAAAGCACAAAGGCCCTCAACACAAATGTTGGGAAAAGTCATATTGAGTGGATGGGAAGTAGGGCATCTAAGGAAATCTATAAGGGCAGCATCTTGTACAGAATGGCCCAAGAGGTCATTGGTGGAGGGGTGAGATAGAAATCAACAAGTTGTTTAGTGAGGAGGAGAAACACAGAACTGACGAAAGAGGAAGCAAATACAGAATTTAGAAGTTGAGAACATCATGCACCAGAAAGGGTAAGCAAGAGGCAGAAGGCATCTGGGAACTTGGATGCATCAGTTCCTTATTTCCAGTGCTAGAGGTGAGCCTTTTCAGAGGCTCTCTGACCTGGTTTTTCAAGTGCCTTAGGAGAATTCCTTTTCTGGAAACTGACCATCCCAACACAGGAGAGCTGGTTTAACTTTACTGACAAGAGGACACTTGCCTCCTGAGAAAAGCTATGTTGTACTGAGGAGCTTAAAGAAGCAATCTTGACTCATGGTAACAAGGCTATTACTCTCCCCCAAGGAACGGGTTGAAGGGAAATTCATGGCTGGCAGACTCCTGATCCTTAACACATCATGCGGTACTGGATTGGCGTATCTTCAAGGGAAAGCGTACTTGTGGTGTGGAATTGGACACAGAATCCTACCAATGTTTCCTAGGATACAGGGCATTTGGATGATGGCCAATCTAATGACAGTGCAAAATGACACCAAGAAAACAATTTCCTTCCTGTCCTGGAGGCAAGGGCTTTCCTCTTGATTGGCTACAGAAAAAGATAGATTGGCCTGGATTCACTCAGCAAACACTTTCTGCCGCAGCTTGGCGATAGGCAGAATAAGGGACATGAGTGCTCAAGAAACAAGAGCCGAAATTCTTATCGGGAAAGGATTTGAAAAAGTCTCACAGAAAGTTAGAGAGTTCACATGGAAATCTCCTTTGCTTGTTCCATAAACCTCTTTCCCTCCCTGTTAGGCAGTAAAAAAGTATGCTGCTCTATTACTTTAAATCCCACCCGCTACTCCCACAGAGGTTTGGAAGCACTTCATCTGAGGATTTATTTGATGAAAAACATGTGCACCAGCTAGATTTTAGCATGCAATCTGGCCCCCAGATCTGCTGATGTCATTCCTTAATAACATAACGCATAACAGCTGTGGGAGTTTCATGGGCTTTGAACTCGGCTTACCTATGAGGCCCCTCTCTGTACTCGAAGTGACAGTTTTGTAAGTGGCATCACTGCTTGCTTTGGAGTCCAAAACCTCAGTCTGCTCAGCTGTTAAGCTGTCAAGTCCTCTTCGCTTTACCGTTCCGTAGTTTGTTTCAAAGGTGTCTGACAGAGAGCTTGAGGAAGCCCAGCTCTGTCGGGATTGGTCAAGGTCCATGCCAGCTTTGGACTGTCTGCTATTTGAGTGGGCACTGGGCTGCAAATGCGTCTCCTCAGGACAGCAACTCGAAGGTTCTACCTCTGCAATGGCCCTTTCTAAATGAGTGTGGCGGTAAGAGTTTAAGAGGTCCCATCCTTTCTGGTTTTGGATATTTTGGAAGTTATCGTGAGAGCTACTTGAGCAAGAGGTCCAGCTTCCACGACCACTGTCTGCGGCTTCTATTGTAACGTGCTCATGGGAAATCTCCTCCGTACTCATGGAAGATGAGACAGGCAGTCCTCGGATCACCGGAGGTCTAGGCAATGGCCAACTGTATGCAAAGAGAATGCAAATTAGAAAGAAAACAAATGTTAAGAGGATATGCAAGTCTCAACTCAACAACTCAACTGCTCAGTCTCAACAACTTCAGGTTTGGGGGGGGGGGTTTGTACGTAAATGTTCATTTTTTCCCCCAGTCCAAGTAACCACCATTGTTTGCAGAATCCTCGGTGTCATTTGGAATGTGAAATTAAGTTTATGATATACCATGACTGAGAATGTGATCACACCATGTCTTCTTATTTTCACTTAACCATTGCTTTTCAGTGGGCTGTGCCTACAACTGAAGTAACACCACCGGAGCAGATTTCTTCTCTTGTCTGATACCATACTGGTTTGCACTGCACTCCACTATATTAAGAGCACTGTTCCTCAGCTACCTGTTCAATGATACAAGTGTTGCTTTCCACAGTCTGTCCTAGCTCTGTGTATTCACCGTCTTTTTAAAAGTTATCCCCTGTGAGAATTGTAATACACGCATTACATTACCTGTTTGTCAATAAGTACTTCATTATTTCATATTTCTAATTCCTCTGCAGTTGGGTGGACCTCAACCACACAATTTGCACATATAAACCATGTCTGAACCAGGAGGAATAGACAAAAAAAAAAGAGACAGGCAAGGAAAATGTCTAGAGGCTCGTCTAGCCAGAAGCAACAAGAGGCCTTTGCATGACTTATTCCTAGCATCTCTGCTGATTCCATGGTTGGAGGGCATGGGATTCTGCAATCTCCTTGAAGTTCAGTGGGAATCGATCTGGCTAAGTCTGGATAAAATACTGCCTGGGAGCCCTGAGTGCACTGCTTTAAGTTCCAGAGATGAAAGATGCATCTCCAATTGTAATAAAGCGGAAATGTGCTCTTTTTAAATGTTAACTGAGGTGACACTGTGGTTATGGAAGTTTCCAGTCAGGCAACACAGCGCAAGTTATGGTACATACCAAGCAGGAATCAAACTGAAAAGAAATATTGAACAGAGAAGGCATCAATGTACCCTGCATTTTTACAGGTACAAAAGATATCTCTGAAATAGTGTGTTGCCCTAGGAATAAAAGGGGGAAAATGTTTGACAACTAACAACGTTTTATTCAAAAGACAAGGGCCAAAGCTCACTGGCATAGCACATGTCTGATCAGTGCCTGAAAAGTGATGGACCCTGAAGATCTGTCTCTTCCTGCCCTATAAAGAGGAAAGTTACGATGAAAAGCAAGCGCAGGTGCTTTGCCTGCAGGCAGACCACCATGTTTGCCAGGCCCGGCCTGCATGCAGGGTGCTGGGAAAAGAACTGTGACAACATGCCTGAAGGAAGCTTCCCCTGCTATGTAAAACAGAGCACTTTGCTGCAGAAGTGGCCTGATCCCTTCTAGCTGCTACTGATGATTCTCCTCGAGGCTGCTCCCCAAGGGGGAAGGAATGGCACATTGCCAATGCCGCCCCCCCCCCCACAATCTGTCTAGTGTGGGGCCTGCTGTCCATATATAAGGTTGGTGGGGGAGGGGAGAAATAAGATGGGCATCTTCTGAATTTCAGAAAAACCCAACTGTTTTATTGGGAAATAAAGGCAGGGCAGGGTGGTCCCCAAGGCTTGGAATAGCCTCGTCTTCACTGGATCCTACACAGTAGAGGGGGGCGTCAGCCTGACCATTCTGGGGTGCCTTCCAGGAGTCTCTGGAGAATAATTTGTTACAAACTCAGTCACTGGCATTACTTATACAGATGTTCCCAATTACTTAGCCCAACAATGTAAATCATAAATACTGAGCACTGTGGCACTCCAATAACAGTGCAACATGAATTGAACATGCTTAAAGTCTGGCTGCAAAAGACATCAAGCCTGGAAAAAGCATCCCAGGCCCAAGAGCGTTTGTGTGTTATAATCAGCACTGTCCAGCCTTTCACTGACAGCAACCATCCTCACTCAGGCAAGCATGTTTCTGACAGTATGCTACAGGCATAAGCTTGTTTTTCACTTGCTAGCATAACCATTAAAATACTGTCATGAAACATGGCAATGCCATACATTAATCAGGGACGCATTACAATAGCAAGTCTTTAGGGTTTCCCAGAAGAATATTCATTGCCTGTGTATATATAGCACTAGGCGTTGAATGTTCAATCTATTGAAATCTTGCCGTCTTAATGCATTTTTCTTGCGTGCGCATTAATACACCAATTTAAGACCTACCAAAGTAGAGAAAAATTGCAGTCTGTTAAGAATTCTAATGTGAGAGTCCCTGAGCAGAGAGTGCACCTTTCTCTCATTCAATGCGCAGAATGCTTTTCAGCAGGCTAATATCTGTAAGAATGATGATAGTTTAAGCAGCAAACGGCCTGAATGTTAAATCTCCTTGCTACTTTACTGCGTAACAGTCAGGTATCCCTTACCTGGTGCAAGGCTGGCTGAATTCAGAGGAAGGTTGAGGGTATTCTTTCCTGTCCGCTGTTCCTCCCGAATCCACAACCACAATGGACTGAGGTAAACACCTCTCATCTTGGAGGGCTGCAGACATGGAGTCCGCAGAGCAGTTACTCACAATGCTGGACCGCGAAGAGATTTCACTGTGGCTGGAATCAGAAAAATTTTCTGATTTGGCCGATGGTATCAGTGCATAGCCTAAACACAGACAGGAAGAAAGAGGTATTTTAAAAGGTTCTTTACAATTGTGTGACGAAATGTGGTATTTCATAATATTTTATAATTTTTATATTATAAAATACCATATTATTTTGTATTATAAATACATTATAAAATATTTTATAATATTTTTAACCACAGTATTCCCCATCAATCTCAACTTTTGCCTCTGAATCCTATTCTAATGGGCTTTAGTGGAACACGCCTTCTATTAATTACTCTGAAGATTCAACAGACATACAAATTGTACACTCTCTTTTGCATAGTGATTTTTCTCCTGATATGATACAAATGAAACAAGAGGCAAAGGATGCCTGAATACAACAGGCACAGAATACTAGGCATAGACAAAATAATACCAGCACCACCCAAAAAAGTGATTAAAAATTTCTAACCATCTCACATTATCAGAACAGGAAATTAAGTACAATGAAAACCCCAGCACTCACTTCAGTTACAGCTCTTTCCCTAAGAGAAGGAAACCAAAACCAAATCCTTCACCCAATCCAGGCGTGAGGGATCTCACATGTCAGAGTAGTATCAGTGTCACAAGATACCCATTAGAAGGGTTCCCCTAAGTGATACCTGAAGAGGTTTCACTCCCCATTACAAGATGAATACCTACACTGTCTTGTTGCATCTGATTTTGTTCGTAATTTTAATATTGTGAGCAGCCTTAGGTGCCCCAATATGGGGCAGAAAAGCAGGGTAGAAATTCAATTAATACAAGGAAGAAACTTGATGTTCACTACTTAAGAAAGCCATAAAAATTTGTGAATCAAGGCATTTTGTATCTGCAAAATACAAAGTATTTCTTAGGACCGAAGCACCTAGCAATATCTAAATATTCTTAATACCACATAGGGCAGGGTGCTTAAGGCTGGTTGATATGTGCAGGACGAAGTGGTCAAACCCATCCTGAACTGATCATTTCAAGCTATTTGTGCATTTGAAGGAGCGCTCCCCCACCCCAGAAAGACAAAAAACATCCCTACACAATTTACATAACTTCTGAAAAAAATTCTTTCTTCTAGACAAATCTGCTCTTGTCCTTTTCCTATCTGCAAACTTGAAGATGTCTGCTAGTATGGGTTGGAACAAATTATAGATATTCGGGCTCCCATGGCCATAGTGTCTTCTATGCATCCCTTCCTGCCATGGATAAAGACATAGCACACATTCAGATTTAACACCAAGCCTTGTTTTCCCATTACAAGAATGAGCCCAGGACTTCTATAGGCTTGCACACTTTCCCCTCCACCATCTATTTTGGGAGTAAGGGAAAGCTTTTATCTTCAGTTTGCATGGAACCACAGTTCCATGTTATAGCTGAACTTGGTGACTATGATTTACTTCAAAGGAACAAACCGGGATCTGAAGCTGGCTTCTAATTCCAGCTTTTTGAATTTTCATTCCTATTTCCACTTCAAACACTTTGCCTCACCTTCAACTGAGCATGACCAATTTGCCCTGCCTCATGGAACTACATGGAAACAGGAGAAGGTCTTTTGGTCTCACTACATGGAAACAGGAGAAGGTCTTTGGGGATTAACTATCAGGTAACCACACGTTACCTGCACAAGTTAGTGGATAGAAGCATTCTGAACAGGCGATGCAGGAGAATCAGGTTGGAATGAGGCTACAGAAGTGGTAGAACAAACTGTCTCTCTTGAGACTGCAGGTAAGGGGGGGAATCACAGTTCATCAAATTAATCTGTTTAAAAAACCATCTTCCTACAAGTAGAAAACTAGACTGGATTGGGATAGAACAGTGTTTCTCAAATTGGGGTTTGGACCCATTGATGTCAAAGTGTGTCACAGAAAACTGGGAGCAGCCATCTTGGAAGCTGCAGATCTGACTTTTGCTATATTCCTTTTGTGAATGTTAACAAGTTTACATTTTCAAGTGAGGGTTCTTAAAATTTTGTTTCCAGTTCAGTGTTTTTTTTCATACTATTTTGTCCTAATCTTGCTTTCCATCAGGCATTTCATGATTGTGCAATTGCTGCAGTCCAAGAATGCCAGTCTGGAGTATCATTTGATTATGTCACAATATGCCAATGATGGCACTTCCTGCTTAATGACATCATTTCCGGCTATGACATAACTTTCAGGTTAATGATATCACTTCTGGTGGGTCCCAACCTGAGTGCCATTCTAAAAAGTAGGTCCCAGTCTAAAACGTTTGAGAACCACTGGGCTAGAATATTCCTTACTAACGTGCTAATTTTACTCACAGGAAGTACATGCTGGATGCATCCACAAATGGCACCTCAAAAGCAGCTTTAAGTAGTGTAGTTCACTCTACCTCCTTGGCATTCAATCTATCTCTTCACTGACAGTATGTTTCAAGTGAGTTTGGATTTTAAGGCTTGTCAGCTTTCTAAGTGAATAAAAAATAGGTAAGCAATTACTGTACTCTTTTTATTCTGCTGCTAATTAAGTTTGTCATATCCAAGCAAGATTTAGAACTCTTGGTAAGGAGGAGGAAACTTAAAAGGTGTTATAAATCAGCATTGCAAGCTGAAGAGATATTTTGTGCTCCGACACTGAAAAATTTCAGAATGCCTGCTGAGTAAACTGGTGAGGATTGATAAAAGTCCAGTTCACAGCAGGTACCTGAGGTAAATGATTTGAAGGAGAGGCTCTTAGTAATTTTCTCCATCTGCCAATCTGAGCTGAGAATGACAAGATAGCGATATAAAATAGAAGCAAGTAAGGAGAGGGGAGGCCATGTTCATATACGGCTGACCATAATTTGTTTCTCAGCATGGTAACTGAAAGTAAGGCAAGAATGAGTCATTGTTGTCACTGAGTCTTAGTGCTTTTACTCTGGCTCATTTGTCGATCAACAGACACTGACAAAAATACTACTAATTAGTTTGTGAAAATGAAATATTGAATAATTTTCCCTATTTCCACTCGCGGTTTGAGAATATGACCTTCAAATAACTTTTGCCAGCATTATTGCTAAGCCTGACTATGATGCAATGGTGTTGGCTCTATTGTACCCACTTACATGTATTATTTCAAACTGATTTGATAATCTAAGGCCTCCAATTTAAACCAAGGAAGAGTTTGAACTTCTATATCTCATTTCTGAAACTTCCCAAGTTGCGGATGGACATGAAGTTTTGTTAAGGCTCATCCTGGAATTGTGCAAAGCTACATTAAGGGCTTAAACTGACCCACACACACTGAAGGTGTTCAAAAAGAGTTCAAAAGGATGAAGAGTTAGTATTTAATCAAAACTTTATCTGAACACTACACAAAAGGACAACATGCTGCTCTTTAAGGGCAAGTAAGTAGCACAGTTCAGGCTGCAGTTAATAAGCAAATGTGGCAAATTTTGGATTAGTTTAAGGAAACCTGGGAGCTCCAAGGTTCAAATTAAGACTTCTACAGATTTTTCCCCTGGTGTTTTATGAAAAATAGTCTAGGAAACTTATGATTAGTAGTGTAAAAGGGGCAGAATTGGCTAAAGGCAATTTAATGCTTTGCTCTCTTGCTGTTTTTCTACTTCTTTTTTCCCCACGAAGCCCTGAGCTTCTTACCTCCAGAACAGGCCATTGCCATTGTAGTGTTGTTGCTCATCAGCTGGGTTTGTGTACTCTATAAGACACCTATTCCTGCTCCTTCCTAACACCTGTGTTGTAGGTTCAGGACATATGGTAATATGCTTCCTCTTCACTGCTACCCCCTGTTGGTTCTTTAAATGCTTTTTGTTGTCAAGGTCTTCCTTCACTGCTCTTCTTACATGAAGGTAAGAAATGATACACAATTGGTGCACAACTGCCACATTTTCTCTTTCTAACAGTGCTTTCTCTCTCTAATTGAATACATTTTAAAAAAACTACCCTACAATTGTTATGAACTCCTACTTAATGGTGAACTATTTCCTGGTTGAAAGAATGAGCTTGGTTTAAAAGTTTTGGGGGATTCAAAGGTTCACTTCTTCCTCTGAAAGAAGGAAATCTTAGGAGCTAACTCATATTTGGTCCAGGTGCAAATACAATCAGCAAATTTCTCAACCCCTGCCCCTGCTCACTCTTAGAAAATGAACACTGCCTCTCAATGAAATTCCGGTGTGCAAATGTACCATTTCTGCCCAATGACCTGGAGCTTCTATAAATGTATGCCAACTTCTCAAACTGTCTTTTAAACTCAGAATTTCAGAAACAGTTTGGGGGTAGAACCATCATGCCCTATATTACTGCAATACATTCAGTGATAATCTTAATTCTGCAATTCAGCAATCTGGAAATGAAATTAGAACGTACAAACTTCGAGGTATGGAGATTTTTTTAAAAAATCTTTCACTAATAGCTGTAAACACTGAAGTAAATACAAGCATACTATTTTAGTAAGTGAGAAAAACTAGTTAAAAGTAATTGCAATTAGAATTATTTTAAATCAAATCCCTCCTCACTTCACTGCATTAACATGGAATATAATATCTCTCTTTATAGTAATTTAGACAATGTATTATATACATGTATTAAAAAATTTTGAAATAAAAATTGGGAAGAACTCTTTTGATTATATTGTTTCAAAGTAAAATTAGTCTGTAAATCTCAAAGCCACTTATTTTACCTTACTTCAGAACAAGGTATTATTAGAAGTAACTGCATACCAACATCTATTTTTCTATAGTGACAACTATAGCAGTGACAATTGCAAATACATCTAATTGTATGCACAGGTTAAAACCCATCTTCATAGGATAATAAACCTGGGAAACATGACCATATATTTTCATATTCATAACTAAGTGAGTACTTTTACACACATGCGCTGCAATCTTATCTGCATTTCCTTCAAAGAAGGTCTCACAGACTATGGTGGGACTCATTTCCAAGAAAACCCCACATAGAATCAAGCAGCAAGGCCCAATTATTAGGCGGAAATGGTGCTTGCCGCTTGAAATGCAGCCAAATCGAGGATGCCTATATGGCAACCCATCTATGGGAAGATCACCAATGTAATTATGCTTATTTCACCATACCATCACAAACTACATAATCATTCTGCATGGAGCAGCTTCAACTGGATGTAGAGCTGCTTCACACAATAGGCTTAACATGTAAAGCCGCCTCCATGTGGCTGCCTATTAAGACCCAGCCCCAGTGCTATCTGCATGGGTGAATTGGATCTTAAGAGAAGAATCAAAAACACTGAGAACAGTTTTTACATTAGACAGTGTGGCCTAGAGAGAATGCACGTTTTTCATTCTCTGCACAGAACCTGTAAAGCATGTACATCGCTGTGGATAAGAGTCTTCTGCTGAAACTGACCTAGGAATTCATCTCTAAAAACAGAAACAAACGGTCCTAAGTCACTGTTCACAGAATGTGCCAAGGATACTAAACCTACTAATAACATGTCCCCGCATAGCCAACCTTACGTAGCACACATAAAAAGGGATTTTTATGCTAGTCCCAATTTTTGTTTTGGGGAGGGAAGCAAAATGGTGCTACCAATATGCATCAACATAGAACATATTTAATATATCTGAATACAGATAACAGTATAGCATCCGACACCGGCTGAACCAAGCAAGTCATATAGTCTTCCTTCTTTTGTGCCTCAACTGTGGACACAACCAGATCCGAGAGCTTCTGTTTCCATGGCTAACAGCTGGCTGCAACACATTACTATCTACGTCCTTTGGTTTTTCACTTCTGTCCCTCTCTGGCATGCATTCTGCCTCCGTGTCAGGTGTGGGAGCTGGTCTTTCCCTGGAGAAACTCCTGTCCCTGATTCTTCCAAAGGGGGACCTCATTCTTTTCCTGGGCTTGTATGAAGTCTCTGTCTCGTCTCTAGCATCCTCACTGTCTTTCTTTTCAGCACTGACTGATCTTTCTGCTGTCCTGCTAGTCATCTGCTGGATTTTCTTTTGCAAATAAGCCCCACCTATTCCGTAACTGCGTTGTCCACTGTTCTTGTTGCTCGTTTCACTAGCAAGCGATGAGGAGGAGCCAGACAGATTAATCTGGTTGCAGTTATCAGATCTCTGAGGGTTACCAACTACAAAGAAAGGAATACACAAAGCAAATAACATCGTGACAGTAAAAGGAGTGCTCTTTTTGTGCTTTTAAAAAAAATCAAGATAATGTTGCATCCGAATGCAACACAATAATAGGTAACTGCAAGATAATATAACTCGCAGTTAAGTAAATAGCAACAGAGATGTAGATGTTCAATTAAGTGGAGAATACATATAATAATCTAATTTTAGATTTGTAATGAAATCTTAACACAGAACAGAGTTAACAGTATCTTTATCAAAACAAAGCTGTACGTAAAAGAAAGAGGAAAAAACCTAAAAGCAAGTCAAACAAATGAAATTAACTAAGAGACAAAGCAATCCTCATGTAGTTACATGGAAGTTAACAAAAATCACATGTTTGTTGCTGGAGAATACGAGCAAGAGAAACTTTTGGCAACCTCAATGGAACAAGAATTTTCAAATACTCAAGGAAAAGGACACACATAGTTGTTTCATTTGAAAAGGAAAAACAAAACTTAAAAAATGAAGGTAAATAAAAAACAGAGTCCTGCTACTCTACCAGAACCTTGCCCTTGGAAAATTCATCTCAGAGGTGCCCAAACTGAGCCGTAGCGATGCCCCAGCCAGGGAAGCCTGATCACTGCCAAGGGGCAGGGCAACAGCAACACCTCCATGATTGAACCACAGTAGCGAGGAAAAACTGCTGGCCTCCTCACATCTCAAAACGGCTTCCTGAAGCTATTCCAACCCACTTCCAATTTTCATCCGGACAAAAACCAAAAGTGGGTTGGAATTGCTGCAGGGACCTCCGGAGGGCTGGCACTGCTCCTGGTAAGTACTTAAACCGCCCTTTTTCCCTTGCTGCAGCACTGCTATAGTGGAGATGTCATCGCCCCTGTCACCCTGCCCCTGCAAGCACTTACAGTGGTCCCAACTCTAGAAGAGATTTTGGGAACTGCTGGTTTACCCCACTGATAAGAAAAAGTTCAACCTCTTGGTTATCCAAGGCATAAACCAGCAGCAATTACGAATTGCCCCAAAGCCCAAGGTTAGACAGCAAATATAAATATTGGGTTGTGTATTATAGAAAGTAAATCCTGACAAACAATGGGAGGTTAGTAATAACTGATTTGTTTTATTTACTTCAATGGCCATCAGAATTAATTTTCTTTGGATATAACCTAAGGTGACTGGAAAAGAACCAACAACATTAAAAGCTGTGCTAAAAAAAAATTCAGAAACAGTGACCTTCTGCATTAAATTTATTTTCCTTTTCTTCATGAAATAAGTATGTCCTTTATACATCTCCGGGTTTATTGAGGAGCAGGAACCAAGAACTCTGAATGCAGTGCTCTGGTGCAGTACAGAGACTGATAGGTGGCCACTCCTACCTTTGCGTGGAGAACCTTGAGGAGAAGCAGGAGGACTTGAATGCAAAGAGGATGCCATGGATACATTGTCTTCTGCTGGTTTTTTGTTATTTCCTTCTTCAGACAAACTCACTGACTTCTGAGGAGAACCTGAACCTATGAAAGTGGCAAATTATATACACAATTCAAGCCGGACATTTCCTACCACAAATATCATTCATTATTCTGAGGTTAAACAGTCTGTAAATAAAGAACAGCAGCATGTTGTGTTGCTCTGGTCATCTGTCTGCTCTTCGCTGCTCCCTCATCTCCCTCCCTACATCCGTTCCGTGTACCTTGAACCTAGGTCCAGCAAGGGGGACAGGGATTGTTCTCACTGAAAGCTTTTACGTCTTGGACAAAAGTGTCCGGATTTTGAAATAATCAAGATTTCAGGTGTCCGGATAAGGGATCATGTATCTGTAATTCCAGCTTACGAATTCCTATCAAGAACGCTAAGCGAAAATCAACCCATTAGCCACTAAAATGCCAAACAATGCGGTGCTTCGTAATTTAAGAAAATAAAATGCTTTCACAGGATTACCTTGAAACTGGAGCAAGTCTGAGGTAAAAGTTAAAAGTTGCTGTCCTATTAACTAGCATTTTAGAATATTTCAATTTAATAAGTGAATGCTGTAACCAAGATACTCACTGAAAGTAACGTGGTCTTTTGCAGGTGCTTTTTTCCTAATAGGGTACAAATTAACAGCCGGAACTTGAAGGACCTGACTCATTCGATTTTGCTGATGAAGATGGGCCTTTGCAGTCTGGCCAGCTGACCTCAATGGCATTGGAGACATTTCTGACGCTTTACCACCTCGTCTCTCGCTTAAATTTTTCGTCACTGATATGGTGAAAAAAGAACCAAATAATTTTGAATTTTAATTGCATTCTAGAATCACAATGAGAATGAAATGGCCTCGCAGATCAGCAAGTGATGGGCCAATGTATTATTTCCTTACAGAGTACAACTTGGGATTCTAAATCAGTGTTATTCCAAGCTTAGTGAACATTTTGGTTGAAAAAAAGTATATAAATATTTTTTTTAAAAGTATTTTTTGATGCTGATCTGGTTACCAAGTGTGGGGAACCTTGAAAACTATATAGCTGTTCCTCGAAAAGATGCCTCTAGCTTTCCACTAGGTGGCAAACTTAACTCATAGCAGAAGTTATATTGCCTCAGTTTTGTTAAATCTGCTGCCACCTGTCCAGTCACAGCAACTACGGAACTAACAAGGTGATTAAATGCAGCTCCCTTATACTTATGCAGTGGAAGTGGAACATGACACAAGTTTGAATTTATGGTCGTCAACATCACACAAAAGCATGACAAAGGCTGCTGTGTGAAATCACCACTGTGCAGATCTTTCAGCAGTCAGTGGACTAGGTGAGCGCTTCTGTTTACAGCAGGCACTTTTTCAAAGACACTTTTTTTTTAATACATGCAAAGATATAAAGCTCCTGAGACAGCAAAAAACAAGTTTCTTTAGGTTGAAGCAAAATGTGTATGGAAGTGGCATAATATACCACTGAAAGTCTCTAGATGTGCATTAAATAAATTCAAAGATCATCTTATAGTGTTTGTCCTACTACCATTTGTGCAAAATTAACTCATCTCTGAAGTTAAAAAACCATACAATTCATTTAAATTTCGTATCTGAACATGTGCCATTTAGGAAACTGCCTTGTAAGGTGTCAGATCATTGATCCGTGTAGCTCAGGGATGGCCTATGAAAGAAGAAAACATTACACTCTTCCCACTTTATCACTATGTTCACGATACAGATTTTCACTTATAAATACTGCATACATTAATCATTCCACAAGTTCATTTTTTGAAACAAAATTGTTTAAAACTTTCTCCAAAGTTTTACTTCTTTTTTTAGAGTAAGAGGAATTAATATTTTAGGCAGTATAATTAATGTATTATATTTTCAGGTTAAAAAACCAATAATTTACCAGACTAAAGCTAAAGAAGCCTGTTTTATACCTGTTGTTCTGCAATAGCCTCTTTAAATAGTCAATGTACTCAAAATGTTTCATAAAACAACAACATGGGCATACCTCCTCTGTTCTCTCACTTTACATGCCCTTCCAACTACTGGATTTTGCAATGGTGATTTGGCCTTTCATGTTTTCGCTATGCAAACTGTATTACTTTTATTATCCCATAATTTTGTGAAGTGCTAACTTAGCAAAAAGATATATCTAATATATCAGTACTTCCCAAGAAGTACCTGCCACTTGGCTGGAGAATATGCCAGCTCTGTCTAGTATAGATGTAATCACGCAAAACAGGTGGATGTGGCACTAAATGAAACATTAAGACTTGTCACAGAATGCCTAAAACCGACTCCGATACAAAAGGTGCATTACCTAGCTGGCTTTCCCCCTCCCAAATTTCATCGGGAGAGCGCAGCGCAGAAGGAGTGGGTTAAAGCGACATCCCTAGAAACACACCCACTGTATGGCCATCAACTCCTACCGTCAAGATTGAGATCGTGGAACAGCTTCCTTAGGACTGTGCCCCCCCCCCAATAACCAGTCGCCACAGACTGCTTTGGAACTGTGGAAAGTGAGCAAGGAGCTGCCGAGTGAATGGGCACAAACATATGTATGCCCGCCACCAGGTCAAGAACAATCATGGCCTATATGGAAATCCTTAAATCAACTGCGTGCTGGGGTAGGAAGATCTAAGGACAATCTGAGGAAATGGGGCTTCCCCATAAAAGACATGCTGTGTGAATGTGGAGAACAAACCATCTCACATATGCTACAGTGTACATGATGCCCCTCTACATGCACAATGGAAGACCTTATGCTGGCAAGGAAGAATACTGTCTAAGTGGCCCAGTATTGGGCAAATTATACCTAGTTTAACATTGTATTTTGTTTTAAAAATATATTTTGATGTTATGTATAAAATTATATTAATGTAGGTGCTTCTGATACAAATAAAGTACTTCCCAAACTCCTGCAAGGGAGCACTGTAAGTGCTTGTGGGGGAGGGGCTAAGAGAACAATGTGTTCCCCAGGATCGCGATGCTATTGGGGACGGGAGGGAGTGCTTGCACTTATCAGCCTCCGGTGCTGGGCTCCTGGGGTGTTCGGGAGCCCTCCGCAGGGCTCTCCACTCATCCAAACATGAGCCCTCCACGCATCCATCCTGCAGAGGGCTCCCCAATACCCCAGGACCCATGCGCTGGTAAGTATAAACACCCCCCTCCCATCCCTGAAAGCAGCGCAATTCTGGGGATTATGTTGCTGCCTTCCCCCCTCCCTGCCCCTTAAAGGGGCAGAAAGTGCTTCCCTGGCTGGTGGGTTGCAACCTGCAGTTTAGAAACCACTGTAATAATTATAAGATGGGCAGCACAATCCTGGAATGGATGTAGCACCGATGCTTGTGTTGACGTTACGCCCTTACTGCCAACGTGAGGCGCCAAGCACCACCGGCGCTTCCAGACTGGCGCTGCCTGCAGTGCCAGCCCAGGAGCACGCACGTTGCCTGGTCTTTGCACCAGCCGAACTTGGCTGGTGCAGAGGCATTCCTGGGTGCGCAGGAGGGCGGGAGTGGGCAGGAGGTGGGCAGGCCAGTAGGCATGCTGGCCCAGGAAGGGGGGTGTTTCCAGATTTTGGTGACGTGGCCTCCTCAGATTTGCACCTGCTATTTAGCAGGCACAGATCCTATAGCCTCCTCTCATATGAAGGTACAAACATGCCCTTGCGCCAGGGAAGCGCCAGTCTCTCTCAATACTGCACTGGATACAGCGCAAGCCAACCTTTCAAATTAATACTACCAGCTATCAGAGCCCATTCCATCATGAGCCCAAATGCTTGTCTTGTCGTACTTACAAGTGCTGTATGCAGGTTCGCACTGAAGTGACATTATCTGGAACTTTTCCTCATCCATTTCCACATTCAGATTGGACAGGTATTGTTTGACTTTCCTGGCCATCTGAGCATCCTCATACAATTTTTTGGCATTTAACAGGGAGCTTCGTCGGGCACGCTTCTTGTGAGCTCCACCTTGAACGTCCAACAGGTTTGAGTTTGTGCTGCCCTGGCTCAGTGATCTGAAAAATAGGATGTCCATGCAATTAAGTCTCCACTTCACTTCATTGGCAAGGAAAAAGCAGCAAATATTGAAGCAGATTAACAAACATGTTTCCATTAAAAGCGCATGCCGATGTCAAGTTAAAGAGATGATAGTGTTAAAAACATATTTTTAAAAGCAAGTTGTAAAACTGGTAACAACGTTAATACGTCTAGAAAAGAATCACCAACAAAAGTGTGTAATGATTAAGAACTCGGCAACGTAAGACGTATGTTCCCCTAACATACCTAATTAAGGTCACTCAGGATTGTAATGAAACCCAGCATTAAGTCTGAGTTCAGTCATGAAATGAATTACCCAGGAGCACCCAATTTAGTTTTAAGTAAAGTGATCTCAGAACTTGTAGCATGGTGTCTGGAACTGCTTGTGAATGTCAATAGTTCTATTCTGGGGCAAGGGGAAAAGAGGTCCTGGGGACCACTAAAAACTCCTACATGGGAGCAGGAAAAATTGCCCCACTACTATAGAACTGCTGGGAGGACCGGGCCATTTTGAAGTGCCAATTACTCACAAGATTGACTGCTGTGCCTTCATAGACTGTCAAGTCTTCTGTGCCTGCATAGACTGTCAAGTCTTACTGGGGCAGTTGGAAGAGGGCAGTGAGAAAGAAAAACGCATTGGCTGAATGGGGAAATATCTTTGAGTTTGTCAAAGGAGGGGAAGAGGAAGCAGGTATTAAGCTTCCCTGTTTGATCCAAGGCATCCCTAAAGGGAGGAGCGGGTCTAAATAAAGCAAGACATGGGCAAGATGACTACTGAGTATCCCCTATTCTTTCACTGAGTTTCCCAAACCTTTGAAAAAATAAGGCAACATACAACATCTGGCATACATGGAGAATCTCACTGTGTTCATTTCATCATCTGGATAAAATAGCTTCTATAAGAACATCTTGCTCATGACACCATGGGAAACTACACTTTCCTGTTTATTTTAGAAGACTGCAGTGTGTTGCATAAAAAAATACGTAGAGGCAAGTCTGCAAAAGAGATTTATCATTCAACAGTATTCATATACTACTTTAACGAAAAGTTCAAAGCAGTAAACAGGAAAAAATGCAAAAAATGTTTTTTAGATCTAAAAATTTCCTGGGAGCTGCTATAATCGGCGACTCAAGCATGTTATCAAGAGATCTGTGTACGAAAGGCCCATCTGCACTGCTGGATGCTTTGGTTTGTTTTATTCCATGGGTCCAAATTTGAGTCATGAGTTTCATTTTAAGCAGCAATGGTTCAGCTGGTGAGAAAGTAACAAAACTACCCACCAACATGCACAAGAGTCACTCTGGGGACTTATGATCAGCGTTTCTAGAATGGGAAAATGATGTTTTGAAAACAAGGGTCACACAAGGGCCTTTTGGTCTTCAACAATTACAAGCTTCCTCTTACCACATAATTATCATACTTGCCACATTTGGAAAAAAAAAAAGAAACCAAGCTCTGCTCTTGTTGGACAAGTTGTTTACAGTGCAATTCAAACCCCAGGCAGGAAGAGGCAGGCCGATATGCCTGCCCCATATCCAGCCCGGGTCTCAGAGGTGCTGCCGTGGTACCTGGGAAAAGGGGAAAAATTCCCATTCCCTGCGTAGTGTGTAGCTACCTGGATGGGGCTCCTTGGAGCTGCACCGCTGAAACCTGTGGCGTAACTCCAAGTGGCTGAATCGATGACTCCCAAAGGCCGTCTCCACTCCACTCCCAGACCAGGCTGCCCATGGGCCTGCCCGTTCCCTGCCTCCCACCACCCTGTTCTGCCTTCTGCTGCCCTCCCAAAGTTCCTGTGCCAGACTCACCTTTGGGCCCAGGCAACAGGATAACGAGGTCAGTATAAGTCCTTGCGCTGGCCTATCTCCTCACAAAATGGCGCAAACAAGCTTTACAGCACTTTTGCAACATCTGGAGGCTGGCACAAACATGTGCTGCCTAGAACGCATTTTGGATTGTGCACTTAAATATTTAAATGGAAGGAAATTTTATTAGCTGAACTTTGAACTTCCAAGTTCCCTTGAAACTTTGCAAGTTCTGTTTCCTTCCTGTTTTATTGAAAGGCTGAAGACAGAATTATTCTTGGTCTATTTAAACTGTATGAACTCTGTACTAAACTCTGAGTAACGGGTCTTCTGATCCTCATTCTGTACCACTTGACAACCCACTCTAAAACCTGGGGTAGCCTGAGAAACACCCACTAAACCCAGCATTTGTTAGGGTGAGTGGGAGAATAAGTAAGGAGAATATCTGATTGTCATCTGATTTGTGCTTTATTGAAAAATTTGAAGATCAAAAAATGCATTAATGGTTCAGGAAAAGCCACACATTCAACACTAGCTGAGGCACTTTTTAGAAAACAGCTAAAAAGGAACACATTACTAAAGCTGATATATACAAAACATGACACCACAAAATCCTTCAAATCTAAAGTTCTTTGGCACTGACATGAGCAAAGGTAGGAGGAATAATTGAGTTTAGTTTCCAGAAATGGCTATACAGAAGAATCAGAGAGGAGAGGTGTTTAATGTACCTGTCCATCAATGCAACAGGGCAGGGAGGGAACAGAAAAAAAACCACCTTCTTATAGGGTTTGAGTCACTGAAGCACAGAGAAGATGAAATAAGCGGGGGAAGGACACTGAGATGGATGTGAATGGAAATAGTGAAATGCCTGGTTTTATCCTAACATGGGGAAAGTCCTTAACAATACCTAGAAGATCAGAACGGAAAAAAGTTGCTGCTGGCCATTTCTCAGATGAGAGAAAGCTGCAAAAATTCCATATATACTCAAAGGCACTTGCCTATACTTTCATTAACTATGATGAACCTTTTATCATCCCTCTCAATTTCAAGGGGGCTAATGTTAGATGCATCAGCTAGCATGCATGTTTGGACTGGAGACTAGTTGTATAATTTTATCAACAGGCTTGAGCATTCGACTTAAAGAAAAAAACTACTACATAACATGGGGAAGAAAGAATTGCTAAAGCATCCCAAGAAAAATATTGTTCTTTAAAAAGGTGATCTACTTATTTAATGAAGCTCATTTCTAAATTCTGGTATAAATAAACTCAATTCTGCACTATATCAATTAGAGGCATAACCAAAGTCCAGGTTGTCATGCTCTGAAGTTTTTACACTTTTCAAGAAATGCAGCAAGATTTCAAAAGGAAGAATTTGAGATGGAAGAAGAAAAAAATGATGAGAGAACAAAGGAACACAAAACACAGAATGGGCTTAGATAATACAAATCCATAACTTTATGAAGACCAATCCCTTTAATTTGCTGAAATCAGAGCGCTAAAAATTGCGTAAAGACAGATGGAACATGGGAATGTTCCAGGACTATTAAGAGCCACAAGCCACAAGACAAAAAGACAAGTTATGTAACTGATAGCATTCAAGTCTATACAGCTTTGGGTTTCTGGAATCTTATAGATCTGGATATTAGCTTTAACTTCTTACCAAATGAAAACTCTTAATACTTTTATTGGCAGCTCCTGTTCCTTTTATTTTTCCAAATAATTTTTTTTTTAATCTAAACTAAGGAAGAAAGAAAGGAGCTTAAGGCTGCAATTCTATACACCCTTTCCTGGAAGAAAATCTCACTGAACACAATGGAATTTACTTCTGAGTAAACCTGTATAGGATTGTGGTGTAAGCCCTTAATTATCTTCCAAATCTGAGAGTCCAGAAAAAACACCGTTCATTCCTTCACCTCCTAATATTACTGTTAGAAATCCAAACTATGCTGTTAAGTAAAACAATTTCAAGTTAACTACTCTGCAAAGCTCCTGTACTTGATATACAAATATTGTGTGGTACAAATATTGCTGACCTCTTAACTAGAGTATGCAACTTGTCCCTTCAAACAGCCACGGTGCCAGAGGATTGGAGGATAGCCAATGTCATGCCAATCTTTAAAAAAGGGAGAAGGGGGGACCCTGGAAACTACAGGCCAGTAAGCCTAAAGAGTGTTCCAGGTAAGATGGTGAAAAGCCTTATCAAAGATAAAATCCTAAAACACGTAGAGGAACAAGTACTGCTGAAGGAAAGTCAGCATGGCTTCTGTAAGGGTAAGTCTTGCCTCATGAACCTTTTGGAATTCTTTGAAAAGGTCAACAGGCACGTGGATATGGGTGAACCTGTGGATATCATATACCTGGATTTTCAGAAGGCGTTTGACACAGTCCCCCACCGAAGGATGCTGAAGAAACTTCAGAGTCAGGGAATAAGAGGGCAGGTCCTCTTATGGATTCAGAATTGGTTGAGGGCCAGGAAACAGGGAGTGGGGGTCAATGGGCAATTTTCACAATGGAGAGAGGTGAAAAGCAGAGTGCCCCAGGGATCTGTCTTGGGGCCGGTGCTTTTCAACTCGTTCATAAATGACCTGGAGACAGGGATAAGCAGCGAGGTGGCCAAATTTGCGGATGACACAAAACTTTTCCGGGTGGTGAAGACCAGAAGGGATTGTGAAGAGCTCCAGAAGTATCTCTCCAAGTTGGGGGAATGGGCAGCAAAATGGCAAATGCGTTTCAATGTAGATAAGTGTAAAGTGATGCACATTGGGGCAAAAAACCAAAACTTCAACTATAGACTAATGGGTTCTGAGCTGTCTGTGACAGCTCAAGAGAGAGATCTTGGGATGCTGGTGGACAATTCAATGAAGGTATTGACCCAGTGTGCGGCAGCAATTAAGAAGGCCAATTCCATGCTTGGGGTCATTAAAAAAGGGGTTGAGAATAAAACAGCCAATAGTATCATGCCATTGTACAAATCGATGGTAAGGCCGCACTTGGAATATTGTGTACAGTTCTGGTCGCTGCACCTCAAAAAGGACATCGTGGAGCTGGAAAAGGTGCAGAAGAGAGCGACGAAAATGATTACGGGGCTGGGGCACCTCCCTTATGGAGAAAGACTGCAGCGTTTGGGGCTCTTCAGTCTAGAAAAAAGGTGCTTGAGGGGGGACATGATTGAGACATACAAAATTATGCACGGAAGGGATAGAGTCAATAAAGGGATGTTCTTTTCCCTCTCTCAAAACACCAGAACCAGGAGGCATCTGCTAAAACTGAGGGTTGGGAGAATTAAAACAGATAAAAGGAAGTACTTTTTTACCCAGCGGGTAGTTAATCTGTGGAACTCTTTGCCACAGGAGGTGGTGATGGCATTGGGTCTAGATGCCTTTAAGAGGAGATTGGACAGATTTCTGGAAGAAAAGTCTATCGTGGGCTATAGGCAATGATGGATTGTGCAACCTCCTTACATTAGTAGCAGGCTACTTCAGAGTACGGGGTGCAAAGGAGTGGCAACAGGATCCAAGCATCTTGTTGTCTCATGCCTCCCTGGGGCACATGGTGGGCCGCTGTGAGATACAGGAAGCTGGACTAGATGGGCCTTTGGACTGAACTAGCAGGGCTCTTCTTATATTCTTATGATATGGTGTAGTGTCACAACAAAAACTGACAAGTTTTTCTCTCTTCAGTATTGCACAAGGCAATGAACAACATGGACAGCATGAATAGCATGAGCCACCCAATTGCCAACAGGAAGAAAAGAACCACTATGTCAACAGCAAAACGACCATAAGACGAGGAGTTTATCTGGAAGATCTCCGCAATTACAAAATACAGGATGCACCAAAGAAATTTTGTTTTTATTCTAAGAACAGGAACGAACTGAAACTCTGCATCTTGACAAATACACACACTCAGGAAGGCGATAGCAAGACGTTTATGCATTCTTTCAATTGCAGCATTTAACAACTTGGTATTTATAAAGCTGTAGCTGAATTACATCAGAATAGGATGGAGGATATCCTCCATCAATTTAAATTTTTGGAGACTTATTCTAGCCACATTCAGTGAGTTATATGAGCGATATCAGCCTGACATTTCCTTTAAACCTGCTCAGGCACGAGTAGCGGGCCCTGGGCTCTCTGGCAGAAGACAGCTCAGCATAGCTATGCCCCTGTTATGCAGGATACACAGAAGCTTCTCACTGCTAACCAACAGAATCAATCAGCCAGTAACAGCAGCTGGCAGGGGCCGCTGTACATGTGCACATCAGGCTTTTTCATCTCTTCTAATCCTAGGTAGCGTATTTCAACCAAGCAGTGGTAGTTCCCAAAGAAATTTACTGTCTGAAATCAAGTTTGCATTCCTCAATTATTGGAGGTGGGTAAACCAGCATACACATCAACTGATGTTGTAAACACAGGTACAATTCAGAAGGAGTTAGCTGGGAATATAAAAATTTGAGTTTAAGTTGTATTAATTTCAAGTTACATTGAAGTTAACAAAATCAGTACCTGTTGCCTGTCATTTTGTTTTAATAAGAACTAATTCCCAAGTTTTTTTTTTCTAATACAAGCGCTATTCAGGTTCCTCGTTTTAAGGTCAGAATGTGACAAGAATCCATGTTACCCTCATGTCCCTATTTTCCCTTAAGTCTAGGAATAGTTTAAAAGCCATTATTGCAGGGTTAATAGAATGCATGCTGTTTATTTCTGATGCATGCACTAATGAAGATGCAGCATGTTAAAAGTTGCATAACCTTTTATTTTTGTAGTCTTAGTTGCATTAATCACTACACTTACCCCAAACTCCTCCACCTCTTCTTCCTGTAAGCAAGAGCCATATACAATGAAGCATGTATTTAAAAAGAAAAGCAAAGGGGGAAAAATCACAGTTGAAAGTCAGAAAGGAAAAGGATGTAGACAGGAAAGAAGAAAAATTAAAAATTTCAATCAGGCAAAAACACTTCTCAAAACACAAATTTTTCAATGGGACACAGACACAGAGCTTGTTACAATACAAAGTGGATACAAAAAGGACACACAACAGGAGGATTGAGATTTAAAACACTGAGGAGGGGGTTCCAGTTAAGTTTACAAGGAGAATATTATCAAAATTGTTCCTTTTGCCTTTTCCAGTCAAATTACAGAGCTTTATAAAGATGGCTGAAATCTGCTTCAGACAATGCAAATTATTTGTTGCAGTCTATCACAAGTGAATTTTTAAAAGACAGATCGAATTTAGAAATATGCTGCATCATATATTCAGTGTAAAAATTATACTTGGGCATCTATAACCTTCATCTTAAATATGCTTTGCTTTTTCCTAGTATGTTATTTTCTATCTCAGATAAAGTTGAGAGTCCTAAAGCTAAGACTTCAGGTACCAAAGTGCAATGTGTTAACTTTCCGGGGGTAGGACCATAAATAGCATTAGTCGAAGAAGCTTGTAGATCTTCATTTAATTATTGACATCAACAGGACATCTACCTTGACTTCACGCTCCCATGATAAAATGTTAACCAACAATGAAATAAAGATGAAAAATATGCATGTAGATGAACATACATTATTGAACCCTCTTATAAAAAACCCAATCCCATTTTTATTTTAAAATGCCATACCTTTGTCTGAACATTACAGCAGGATCCATATTAGCAGAGGTCATTCTGATGACCTGACGAATCTCTTTCGCAATCATTCTGAGTTTCTCAAAATTTACCAAGCCATCCACCTTTGAATCGTTTCCTGTATAATTAGAGTGGATGCAAAAACAAAAACACAACACTTAAGAAGTGGCTCAGAAAATTTAAGGCTGACAGGCTATTTCTCTGATATATCACAACCAGTCATCAGATGTCAAAGGTCTCTAATACAAGCTTCCATCAAAACCACCTTAAGACAAAAGGCAGAGTACAGATGCCAGTCAAAGCACAGTAGAAATGCTAACTTTACCTCACTCGATTGTTTTATAGTGACAGCTGTCAGCAAGAAGGAAATGCAACAATTGGACTGTGCTCACTTTGATTTTAAGACAACAAAAGGGTCATGGAACAACTTCCGTGATAGCAACAAGGTTATTGCCTTTTAAAAATTGGTTCTATTCCTTAAATTCAGGGAGCAAATACTTTAACCTCACCACTGTTTCTAACTCTTTTGAACTCCAGAGCAACAGTAAACTTTACTGTATCCACATTTATTTTAATGAAGGAGCTCAAGGTTTTTTTCACACTTTTCAATTCAGAAGAGAGACTTCTAACTATTTTTAAAGACTCTCTTCTATATTTAAAAATATTTTAAAAATCTATCTTCTAAAGATGAAACCTCTGTTTCAGTGGTAATAACGTGCACAAAACTGTATTTAATCTTAATCACAGGAAACCTACTGTAAAGGTTGCTTCTCTTTTGCAGCAAATCTCAGTCCCTTGGCATAAACCAATGAAGTATTAAAATGCAGTTCAAGAAATAGTCCCATTACTTGTCTATATCTGGAGTTACCTTCATGCAGAAATGTAATATCTTTCTTGACAACAGGAAAGAGTGGAATAATTGGTGGTTGCATGCTCTGACTGCTAAGGATGTTGCGATACTTGGCCATGTTTCTAGATGGGTCAAAGAGATCCTGAAGGTCTCTAAGGTGCTTTTCATACTTGCTTGGCAACTTCTCCCATGTACCTCTGAGTCGTGCTACCGGTGCCAGATTAAGACCACTGAAAAAGACCATTTTTTCCATCACCAGCTATTAAAGCACAGGGCATAAATAAAGCGATACTGACATTTAGATTTATTTTTGGCAAGGCTTACATATTGTAACTACTCTCTTGCTTGTGCAGAAGGAGGGATTACAGATTTTTCCTCCATTTGGAGCCCCTGGTACCCCCCTCACAGCTCTCTGGAGCACTTACACTTGCACAAAGGGAATTTGCTTAAACATTTGGCTGCAGGACTTTGCACTCCCTTCCATTCTAGAGTGCAAATTCACATTACCAACCTTAACCACATAAAGTGTTGCATCACCTACAACATAAGCCAAATTTAAGACTAATCAGGGTCCTGGGTCAAGCAGAAACCCTAGTTAGCTTTAACTGAGGTTAACATCAATGCTGAATACCACCAGACCATCTGCACTAGCCCTGTATGAATAAACTTCCCCTGCCAAATGAATATGAGCTCAAACAAACCCAATCACTATTAATTATTCCCCCATTAACTCCGCAGATATTTTAAACTAGCAATAATATAGTGTAAAATGTTGTTATATGCGTTTATTGTCTAAGAACAAACACACAAACCAAAATATGTACCGCATATAACACTATATAAAAAGGGACATGGTGGCACAGCGGGTTAAACCGCTGCTGCTGGGCTTTCCAACCAGAAGGTTGGGAGTTCAAGATGGAGTGAGCTCCCATCGCTTGTCCCAGCTCCTGCCAACCTAGCACTTCGAAAACACCTAAATGCAAGTAGATAAATAGGGACCACTTTGGTGGGAAGGGAACGGCGTTGCGTGCGCTACGGCATATGGTCATGCTGGCCACATGACCACGGAAGCTGGTCCTTGGACAAAACACCGGCTCTACAGGCTTTGAAACGGAGATGAGCACCACCCCCTACAGTCGGTCATGACTAGACCATTCGGTCGTGGGGAAACCTTTACCTTTTATAACACTATAAGGGTCACAATCACATACAATTTTTAAGGAGAAACTGAGCATTCTTTTCCAAGTTGAATATATGAAATAATATGTTTGCCTATTCTATTTAAAGAGAGAAGATATGTTCCTGTCCATTAATATCCTGATTACTTTGTAACAAGCCAGTTTGCAATCTATAACCCAGGAGCAAAATACTGTTGTTTGAATGACCTGAAACGGTTTTTTTTTCTGAAACAGAATGCTTTTGAATGCTTCCGGTAAAAGGGCGGCTAGCCTTTTTACAGACAAAATAGGTCATCTACTAGCAGGATCCTGGCCTATAAATTCTACTATTATACTTCAGGTATTTTTTTAATTTAAAAAACAGCAAGAACAGCAAATATGGCTGCTTGCTTTTACTTCAAAAAACGTAACTAAGGGCTCAATCCTAAACTGAGTAGGCCAACATAAACTAAGCCAGCAAAGTTGGCCAGCATAAGGGCTACCGTAAAGTATGTTTGGACCACTCTTGGAATCAGAGAGGTCAGCACACAGACGTGAGCCATCCTCCTTGACTCTGAGAGTAGTCCAAAAACACTTTATGGTGGCCCTTGTGCTGGCCAAACTTTGCTGGCTTAGTTTATGCAAGCCTAACTCCAGTTTAGGATTGTTCTCTAAATCAAGTCTTGAAGGTTATCTTTCAATCCGTTGCTTAGAGCAGAAATAACAATACCTATATAGAGACATACTTTCACCTTCATAAATCTAAAGAATTAGACCTATATTGCTAGAGCTTTTCCTAAGCTTCAATCTATGCAGTATTATATGAATTATGCATATATTAAGCCACCAAGCACATTCCAGATATGCCAATAACTACTCTTCATCTTCTGACATTGAGACTCTTCAAGAGATTCAAAAGTACTATTTTAAAACACTAAAACTATTCATTGATACTAATCAACTTCAAATACAACTTTAATCTAGATGAAATAACTCCTATTCTATTGTCTGTCAAAAACAAATGGTCTACCTTATAACCGCAAACATAGAGTTGAAGTTCTTGCACTCTCGACAGTGGAGAGCTATTTTAATGAAATGTTTTATGATCTTCATCCTTTTGAGCTGGTTTGACTCTGACAAAATTTCTGTGGCAACCCAAAATGTCTCTTGGTTTATAACATCTTCAAACTGCTTCAGGTTAGCATTTCCCATTTTAGACTCAAGCTTAAATAGGTCATCAATATATTCAGTAGGCTCAATATTCCGAAATAATTCAAAGTCTCTCATTGATAGCTGAGTAGCCACCTCAATGGTGCTCAGCTGCAGAAGGGAAATCTGGCTCTCTCTAAGCAATTCTTGGGCATCTTCATCTGAGCATAGTGTCTCTGTTTCCATATTATTTTTCAGGTAATACCTAAAGGCATAATTTAAAAAAAAACAAAAAACAATCCAGACATTAGATGTAAAACACACATTCAGAATGTTGGCAACATAGCTGAGAACAGAGTTCTGATTCAATTGCACGTGACAAAAAAAAATAACCGAATACAACAGTACAACCAGTTTTGTATCAAAATATAAGAGATCATTATGAGATCAGATTTTATACAACTTAGCTGGATAAAAGACTTGACAATATACAAATGATTGCCATCTTCTTTATCAGCAGATTCACAGTTCATTACCATCTTTAGTATATATTGGGATTGTGATACATTTCAATTCTTACGTAAATCTTAGAAGCATTATCATATTGCTTCATATAGCAGGCTATAAAGGCCTTTGTTCTCCCATCAAAAATGAGGACCACCTCTTTCTATGGAATTTTTTTAATATTAATATGAAAATAATTATACTGGCCTCCCATTGAGCTGAATTCTGTCCGCTAACTTTGAGAATTGATCAGGAAGCCTTCTTTGCTTAATAACGCCTTCAGGACTGACAGAAACTTCACAGAGAGAGTAGGTGTCTGGTGCTCCTGTCAAATTGAATTCATTCACTGCATGGCTTACGACTTCTTTTGCTGTAGTGTCTTTGCTGATGATAATGTAACAACTCTGTTGGTCAGCTTTGAAGACTCTTATTACCTGATCTGGAATGTCTAAATTTAAAAATACAACATTTGAAAATGTAGGTTATTTCCATTGAAATAGATACAATGTTTTGTGATTTGCTCTTACAAATAATGTTAATTTTCTATCCTATGTAAAAAAACAGATCACAATAAAATGTTTTATATAAGCAGAGGCCTATTACCCTTGTTCAGACAAAGTGACAGGACCCGGGGCCCAATCCTATTTTTTCCCCCTTCTGCCAATGCAGCTGTGTCAAAAACAAATGTGCTGTATCCAGCTTTTTTTTTGGTGGTGGTGGGGAGATCAGGAGGCTTTGGAGGAGAAAGGGAAATTAGGGAAGAAAGTGGAATGTCTTACGTTGTGACAATATGTTCTGCCCATCAGCCCAATCCTGGATAGGATGGGGTTGTTAGTTCACTGTATCCAGCTTTTCTGGAAATATGTAATATAATCCTACAGACGTAACTCTGCATAAGACAAACAAGTAACTCTTTGTTCTCTACTATACTACAAAATTCTACCATAATTTAGGAAATAACTGCCATTGACGACTGATGCATATTTAGACAAGAAATAAGTATTTCATAAATCAAGGAACACTTCAAGTTTGGTTTACCAACTTACTTTTCTCGTGAACAATTTACTCTTTGTTAGGCAGTATTGCTATATACATTTTTCTGGTTTGGAAAATGTCAATTGACAGAGCACAGTGCTCTATACTTCAAGAGACTGCAAGCATTTTCTTCTTGTAAACCACCCGGCACCATATCAAGAGAACCAAATAAATGATCAAATTTATATGTGGCCGGCCTTTTAAGAAGAAATCATTCAGATGTAACTTCATGTTTAAAAAATATGTGGTCAAATCATTCCCAAGCTTAGACTGCACATCATATATTTGAATTTCCCTCCAAGTAAATCATCATCCTACAGGTAGAAAGCTAAGTTAAAATATTTTCCCTTTACTTAGCTTTCCAAGAGTACAACACTTTTATAAACACTGAAATCTGCAATCCCCTTGTATTGCTGCAATCTGAAGTTGTACAAGTCCAAGAAGGACCATCATGTGTTTTGCTTGCATGTCTCAGTCAGCCCTGAGTTAACACAGTCTATTTGTTCCCTAACACTTGGCATCCAAATGCCTGTTATAAAAGCATCAGCCCTAGACATTAATCTTATGCCTCCCCCATCTGTTTGGAAGGAAATAGATCAACAAGAATAAAGGAGAGCAATATATCTCATCACTTCAATTATTTACAGCCTACTGTCTCCCTCTTAGAACTACTTCACTGTAGTATATCCAGTTGTGTAACCTCTCACAAAAGTCAAGGGAGAACCAGGCATCTAAGGCTGGTTTTAACAGCTATGGCTTCTTCATTTCTCAAACCCTAATTTTGATAAGGAGGCAAAGAATATAAAAAAAATTCTCATCACTGTTCCAATACTGTGTTCTAATACACAGTTTTAAGGAATGTCTTAGGTTTAACTGTGGGAAAAATTATTTTAAAGTACTTTATGTTTTTCACATAGATGGTACATGACATGAGGCGGGGACAAACCCATGCCCCCTTCCTTTCCTGAAGAAATATCACACTAACCCCCTGCCCCCAAGAATATCAGGTGCTCAGAAAAGAGGAAGATCATGCATAACATGCACTAACATGCATCTTTTAAGGAGTTTTGAGGATGTGGCCAACAACTTCCTGCCAAGAGTACACACACATCCCAACAGAGATGATTTAGCTGGGCATCAGCAACAAAGATGATGTGAACAAGAACAGAGGATTTTTCCAAAACCAACGGTCACTCTTCTTCCACTTACAGTCAATCTTCATTATCAGCTAGGGTTAGGTTGGAAATCATCAGCTAAATCCTCATGGATAGCAAATTCGCAGATAACGGACCATTGATCCTATGGGATCAATGGGTTAGGTGGAAGGGTTAGGTGGAAGATCTGCCACCAGAAGAATCCAGCAAAGACACCCCCCCCCCCCCGTATATCTGAATGCTGCAGAGACCTTCCAGAGGCTGCAGGGATTTTCAGAATGGCACCTATGACCAGCATGGATCCCTTAAACATGGCCGGTGGATGCTTCTGTTAGTCATTTTAAAGGGATCAGTGCTAAGTTGCAGGTGTCACTCTGAAGGTCCCTGCAGCCTCTGAAAGGTCTCTGCACAGTGGACAATGAGAACAAAGGCACAGATAAGGAGGAAAGTAGAAATTCTGCCCCTTGCAGATAAGTGAGGTCGCAGATAAAGAGGATTGACTGTAATGATAGATACTTCTTTGCATCTCTGTGCTGATCTGAATGAGTCACCAGAAGATACTGTTTCCTGCACCTATCTTTGCACTCTACTGAATCCTATCTTTTCTAGAACTCTTTCCTAAAATGGCCATTTTAAAAAAACCAACGGGATATTGTGACAACGGGATGGTGACAACGGGATATTTTATAGAAATGCTATTTATAAGGAGTTTTAGGAAACAAAGAACGTATCTAGATAAAGGAGTGATAAATCAGAGAATAGACAAGTTAATCCATGCAGAACAAATAAAGAAGTCCAAGTTTTGTGAACACACATTACATGAAAGATAAAGAACATCAGATTGCCAGTGACTGGGATACTTACAGTAAAAACCAACAGCTGCAAGATGAAAAAAAAGAGGGAAGAGAGTCAGGATCCAGATTTTACACAGACACCAAGAGTCATAAGTTATGAATTTGTGGATCTGAGAAAAAGTCACTTTGATATTCCTTTTATTTAAAAAAAATGGTTCACTGATAACATCTGGAACCTTATTATCTATGCCGCAAGGTGGTAGAAGCAATGTACAATTACGTGAAAAATGCATGCACAGATATACACATTATTTTGTTTTTACTGCTTTGGCTTACTGAGAAAGTGTGTAAATACATGATAGCGCACTACAAATAGGGGATGAATATAGTAAAGAGGAAAATGTTGTTTAGGTCAGATGTGCTCAAGGGTCAAGAACAAATGGACATACACTGCTAATCAACAAGTTTCAGCAGGAGCTCACAAGGAGGTTTCAAGAGAATTAAAATTATGGAGCAGTCTCTAGTGCAAAAATTACAAAAGCAAAGGTCCTTATCAGAAAACAATTATGAAGCATGTATTTGATTTTTTTTTTTCAGAAATGTTCTCCTACAACTTGAGAACCACTATTAGATGAAGTAGACTTTTCCCCTAGAAAAATTCAGGCAACAAGTTTTGCATTTTCGATTCCCAGAATCATAATTGTTTGTGTCTTCCTAACAATCTTGTGGGTTTGGGATATTATTACTCTCCACAAAGAACTTGAGATAAGAGAGCAAGGTGTCCCAAGACTACAATTAGTTACATGAAAGGGGCAGAACCGACATTCAGATCTCAGGGCCAAACTCTGTATTACATAAAGCCCATCATTCAGAGATAAGAACATAAGAAAAGCCCCACGGGATCAGGCCAAGGTCCCATCTAGTCCAGCTTCTTGTATCTCACGGTGGCCCGCCAGATGCCTCAGGGAGCACACAAGACAACTAGATACGTGCCTCTCGTTGCCACTCCCCTGCATCTAGCACTCCAAGGTAGCCTACCTCTAAAATAAGGAGGTTGCATCATGGCTTATGGCCTGTGATGGACTTTGTCTCCAGAAATCTGTCCAGTCCCCTTTTAAAGGCAGTTCCTTTTTGAACCCATTTTCGATGGGCGTCAAAGAGGCAGTGCAGCTGCTTCTTTTGTTAAGAAGGAACTACTGGGGAGCGAACATCCTGGATTCGGACTGTAGCATGCAAGAATGAGAATAAATACTTTCTAAACCTAGGAATATATTATTTACCGGGGGCCTGGGTTATCTGCACATTCAACATTCATGGATTTTGGTATCTTTGGGTGCTGAACCCACAACTCCCATAGGGTCCTGAGGCTTTCTAAAGCCCACAGAGGCTGTGAGAATGAAGCCCGGAGCTGTTCCAAAGCAACTTTTAGGAAAATCGGAAATCACTTTTAAAAGGCTCCAGGCATTATTCTGAAGCCCTCAGAAGCCACAGGTGGATGTGTGCATGGCCTCGCCAAGCTTCAGAAAGCCTCTGGACTTGACCAGAGCTGAGCTCCAGAAACTCTCAATCCGACTGTATTGATTTTCCTTCTTCTTAATGGTAGGCCAGCAATAAATATTACTTGCCTGCTAACTTCAGTCTCAGGAAGAAAGTGCATTGCCCTCTGAAAAAGTAGTCCATGCAAGCTTGTGAGTTGAATTTCACACAATGACAGAAAAAAAGGTTCTATTTTTTAAGTCAAAAAACAGATGGGCAGTATCACTCCAGCTAAGATCAGCAGGACCATCTTCTTAGTAAGTGTGCTTAAATTGCAGCCTTCAGCACATCAAAAGTAATAGGTTTGAACATTCTTTCCCAACTATGTGTGGCTATGGTTACCAGATTCAAGTGGGGGGGGGGGCAGAATGGCTATACCTTTAACTATTGTATTGAAGAGGAGATTTTGGCAGGTGCAGTTCAACATGGCAGGGTTGAAAAATCTGCATCTATCAAAAATTTCCCTCTTCTATACAGAGTAGTCCATGCAAGCTTGTGAGGGCAAACTTCACACAATGACCGAAAAAAAGTTCTTATCTATTTTTTTTAAGTCAAGAAACAGATGGGCGATTCTAAGAAACCATTCTATACAATGGTTGTATAGAAGAGGGAAATTTTTGATAGGTGCAGATTTTTCAACCCTGCCATGTTGAACTGCACCTGCCAAAATCTCCTTCTATACAATGGTTAAAAGTAAGATCAGAGCTCAGCTCCAGTCGGGTTTGGGGTGGGGGGGACCCAAAAAACACAGATTTGAATATCCATGGTTTTTCTTATCCACAGGGGTTCCTAGAATGGGACCCCCTCAGATAATGAGGGCCTGCTGTGCTAATAAAGGCAATCATGGTCCCTTTTCCCCATCACTAATTGTAGTCTCCCCCCCCTCCAAAAAAAAAATACAGTATAGTACGGTCCCCGAACTTGCCTGACCCAGAGGACAGCCTACCTGGTGGACACTGGGCTGTGTTCAGGCTGAGAGAGGCTGGAGTAGACAAGGAGCAGCAAGTGGCTGCTGGAGTCTCCTGCCTCCCCAGACTTGAAACACATAGGACAACAAGGCCAGGTGGATGGAGCAAGGAAGGAGGGAGACCCCAGCTAGAGGAATATAAGGAGAGGGGCAGGGATGAGATAGGGCTGGCTGAAGGCTGGAGGCTCTGCTAGAAGCCTCCAGAGCCCCTGGGAGAATAGATTAGGCCCTGAGGCCAAGTAGAGCAATGCAACCCCCCCTCCCTGCCTCAAATCTGATGCCCAAGGAAGTTAAGAAGAAGACTGCCTGTAGTAGAAAAGCCAGGTGGGCATGACTCTGGAAGCCCTACTTAGGCTACTGTTCCTATACAGGCAGGGGCCCCAGTGACAGCCAGGAGCCTAAGACACCCACACACCAAGGGCTATTGTCAAAGATCCAAAATCCTTTCGTAGCTCGAGGTATTACCTCTACAGCAGAACACAATTCACAATTCTCTTTAATTTTCAGCTTCTGGTCCAATAAAAAGTGAGAAGCAGGAAGAGATGAGTGCACACTAACCACTAGGCACTACTTTCCTCGATCAACCTGACTTCCCCAGGAACGTCTCTTTACTAGGCAGCCCTATGCACACTTCTGGTATGTGCTAGAAGTCAGTACAACCACAACTCGGACGATTTGTTGCAGATATTAGTGAACAGAAAGATTAGCCTGACATTTCTTTCAAATGCTACACACTGTATATGCTACATTTTGTAGTATTTATGAAGGCATTAATACTAAATGGAATTTCTTACCCCACTGGCCAAAATTAAAAGATACGTAGCTCTGGTAAGATTACAAAACTCCATGGACAGAGAAGTTTTATTCTCTTATCTAAGAAATGTCCTCAGGTAACCAATGTCCAGTGGTTTGAGAGCTATCAGGAGCATAGACTGTGGAATCTGTACTAAATTTGTTCGCTGAAAACTGTACTAAATTTGTTGGCTTGTTTTGTTAGCATGAGCCATATAGTCACCAATGCCAACTTCTGTAAACATGCAGTGAAATGTAGTGATGTACACATCTTATCAAAATAGCAATGACTCAAGTTATTTTCAGGGTAGGAAAATGGTTATTTTACCTGAGGGATTAGAAAAATCCAACATGCTGGTTGTAGGCTGCAAGAGATCAGGGCTGCTGGATGAAAGTGTACCAGGAATAGGCATAATTGCCAAACTGTGTCTGCACTGTCTTGTTCCCACAATACTGTCATCCTGAGATTGGCTCACACTGCCATCACTGTAAAAGAGTATTAATAGATGACATAGGCAGGCCAGAAATAGTTATTCTACACACCTGAAGTGAAAAGAGACAGATTCTGCAAACTGAAGTATGTGATCCTGAAACAGTATTTATATTTTAAAACATTTATACATTTGTTGTTTCCAGGCCTCTGTCTCTCCATGGATCAGCATAAAAGCCAAGTTGCATATCTTGAACTACGCTCACAGCATGTAGCATGCACTCACATACTTAGAACGGCATATGTGCAGGCCCACATGCAGAAAGGTTCTGGATTTTGTACAGCACCAGAACAGAAATAAGCATCATGTAGCATATTTTATTTCCCAGTGCTATGACTGGAGGAACCAGACAAGACCAGATGAACTTAACCTGCAGTCTGGGTTAAACAGTGCGGCTGTAGGTTTCATTTGTTATCAGAAATAATGCCCATGACCACAGCAGCAGTATTCCATCCTGTCTGGCGATCACTTATTATATGGGGAAGGAAGAAGTTGAGAGAATGGAAAACTGCCATATTGCCTGTACCAGTCTCTATAGTGAAGTGGCAGAACAAGCTATAAGGCTGGAAGGGAAAGCATAAGAAATAAAAGATGGGGCAACTAATTCCCACTACAAACATGTTCAACAAGCCACAAGAAGAGACTTTTGCTGAACAGACCCAGCATTAAGAGTTCAGAGGAAAAAATCTCCCACTTCCAGTGCATGGGCCAGAAAAACTTAAGCAGGAAGGTGCTGCCCTCTAACATGTGTTGGCCATGGCACTCAGGTAGGTGGTGGGATGAGTGCATCGACTTTTGCATTAGGGACTACATGTGCAGCATTTCCAAAAGTGTGACTGCATAAATACATGAAGGATAACACGGCACTGATTTATCTTCATAAGTTCTGGCACTTTTGCAAGAGAATGCAATTTAGACTGGCCTTTTTGGTTCACCAAATTGTTCCAGGATATATTGTTTAACAAAGAAAGAAAAACACAAAAATTAATGTTCTGGTTCCCTTGCAAAATGGAGCCAAAACCAAAAGGAAAGAAAAACAAAAAGTACTAGTTTCCAATAGGGATACTGAGGCTTTCATGCAGTTTTGTGCACTTAACAGCCATCTATTTGCTCTGCCATAATCCTTTAATAGAGCAAAAGAAATAACAGAGGTCAAACACAAAGAGGTCAAACATTCTTAAACTGTGCAAAATCTTTCTGTAAAAGTTCTGGTCAGGTCTCTAGCAATATACTTCGAATTGTATAATTCTTATTTTTCTAAAACATAAGATATCTCATTACTAAGTATCAATGATAACAAATAATGCAATTCAAAAATCAGATTAACAAGAATCTGGAATAATAGTACCAAAGGTTGTATTCAGGGTATTATGGAAGACTAGCCCTCTAAACAGCAATTTCCTTAATGCTATAATTATATAGGTCCAACATGCCTTGCAACATTAGTTCTAACTGCTTCTGGGTATGAGATTAAGAGAACACTGTATATCAAGAAAAAGAAGGAGAATAAAGATTATTTGCGTATAGCAAAAGTAATCAATGACTAATTAGTCTCAGCTTTTTAATAAAGAAGAGAGTGAGCACATGGAAGGTTCTGGAAATTGAGATGTCTTAAACCGAGTGAAATAAGGTTTAAGCAAAGAAGTGAAGAAGCCCTTTCTATCTTTAGATTGACTTGTAATGCATTGAGGTATTTGCTGCTCACCTTCAAGTGCTCAGCTGCTTTGAGCATTTTTGACAGGAAGGTGGGTTATACAGTACATTTTATAGATAGAGAGATAAGCTGAACTAAAGATAGCAACTGCCACAGACTGCAATGGTGAAAGAGCAACTTGTTTCTTTGCTAGCGGGACTGATACAGTTTTCTCTACCCTATGCTGCAAAGTGCTTACTACAGCTTCTGTAGCCAGGAACCAGGGTCATGGCTGAGTGAAAACTTTGCATGCAGATGCCTCCAGGCTGAATCTCCAGCATTTCTAGGTACAAAAAAGTCCTGTCTGACACTCTGGAGAGCCGCTGCCAGTCAGTAAGGGCAATACTGAGCTAGATGGACCAATAGTTTCACTCAGTGTAAGAAGTCTCCTGTGTTCCTACATGCCACGTGACGTTGCAGGTGTTGTTCCAGTGTAGGAACTGCTCATCTTTATGAAGACTATAGGTGAGGCAAATGACAATAGTCAAGCTGAGGGAAACTCAGGGCATGCGAATGGACAAAAGAAGGAATTAACACTCCAAATCAGTAGATTTTCCTTATTAGAATTAACCAAACAAAATGAAGATCTCAGTCTATGGTATAACTATGTTTTCGTTTTCTCATACCTAAACAACTTTGGAGGCAAGATGCTAAATCGTGTCTTATCTAAAATTTTCTTGATTCGATTTCTGCCACCAGATACAGTGTTTGCTTTCATTTTCTTGTTTCCTTTCTCACGTGGAAACATCTGTTCTACATCTCCAGGAATATCAGGGATGGAATAGCGATTATTTTTCTTTTCTGCAATTTTGGGAATATGAGGGACTCCATTCTTCTCCTGCCCTATCCTGCTAAGCAGTTCTTTGAACACTGTAAAAAAAAAAACATCAGTATATTAAAAACTAATTCTGTTAGACAAAAACAAGGCTAAATCTTACAAGCAAAATTTTAATTGTTAGATTTAGGTTTTATGAACAATTTGCTTTTATGTATCAAAATGTGCAATTAATAAAGGTAAGTTTTACTAGTATTTCAGCAGGAGTAATGAGTCTTTAGATTTTTTTTAGATCCTAAAAGAAAAGAGAGGATTTTAAAATGTACATGGAATTAGAGTTGGCAGAATATTAATGTTCTTTAATTAGTACATATCATGGAAAATGTACAAAATTATTATTCTTGCTACACAAATATTTTGTTGTGGGTCAGTAAGTTACGTCAACACATAACTGAACATCAGTTTCTAAATTGAAAACATCTGGAAAGCAGTCTGCGAGTGGCATTATGCAAATATTAAGGCTAGCTTGAAGAGCAAATTTCTCTATTTCAGCTCGACTGGTGATTCTGTGAACCAGCAATTTTGGCTGTCATTTGAGCAGATCTTGTTCCAGTCTTACCTTCTATACTCTTCAACCAACTTTTCCATTGCTTTAGAAGACTACCGTATATTTGTGGAGTTTAGAATTATCTAAACTATAAATTAAAATTTATATTTTCATAAGAAATTGTTTGAACCACACATTTTAAAATATGGCAAGAGGGCTTGGGTGACATCCTGTATAATAAAGACTACATGAACAAACTATACTGTTTTTTTTAAAAAAAGAAAGAAACCAGATTAGCAAACATTTATAGCAAGAGTTTCAGCAGAGAGTAATTGTCTAAATCACTTCAGCAGGAAGCAATGGCAAACAATGCCATTACATGTAAAAGAACTGTGATCTCCAAACTGGACACCGCTGCACTGCTGAAAATCGTCCCTGGTGCAAACGGCATCTGCTGTTCCACCTGGGAAAATTGCAAAGACGACTACAACCCCCAGGTGTCTTTGCAGTAAGCCACTTCTGGGGTCAGCCACCACAGCATGCCTCGTGCATTGTGTTCTGTGCAGACGTGGCTTGCTGCGAAGACCCTTGGGGGCCGTAGCCGCAGTCTTCCTGCTCCCCCAAGTGGAACAGCAGATGCCATTCACTCACGGGAAGGATCCAAGGCAGGCTGAAGTTTGGAACTCCCTCTAATAGAAAATAAAAGGGCATGAACCTTTGCTGTAATATATTCAGTGGCGTACAACTTGTGAATCCTCTTATAGATGTCATCATACCTGCCGTTTTGAATACTGCTTAGGTAGCCCACACCTTAAAACACATCATAGGTCTAGTTTTGGGAATATTCAAGGGGCTTTGGGACTATTTATTCAAACAAATCCATTTGGCAAATCTCATTTTTTGAAACAAAAGGGAAATTCAGAAGCAGCTTGGGGTCTATAATGGAAATACTTTTAAAGAAAAAAAGACCACTTTCCATGAGTAAGCCTTTAGACACATTTAAAGTAGGTATTTGGATCCTAGCCAATATCGCTCCGAGAGATTTGTTTATACAACTGTACTCACCAAAAATATTTGTTTTTACAGTAATGGAAAGATGTGTATTGTTCCTCAAGATTTCAGTAGCTTTTGCAAATGTAATGTTCTCAAAATTTTGTCCATTTATTTCCATTACCTTTAAGGAGGAAAAGGAAGAGTTAGTCCAATGTTATGTGAAAGGTTAAATTATTAAAAAATGAGACTTCAATGCTTATTACTTTCTCAAACATATTTCAGGCATATGAGCACATTCTGAAACCATCATGCACATTCATACATCATTAATGTCCAGGAGCAGTCTTTCTCAATCTGTGGGTCAGGACCCACTTGGTGTGTCATGGAAAGGTGGAAGCTGCCATCTTGGAAGCTGCAGACCTTATTCTTACTATATTCCTTTTGTGTTAACAGTTTGAATTTTCTAGTTTTAAAAATTTTGTTTTTGGTTCAGTGCTTTTACAAACTATTTTGTCCTAACCTTGCGTTCTGTTGGGATGTTTTATGGCTGTGCAATTGCTGCAGTCTAAGAATGCCAGTTTGCATTTCAGGAGTGTCAGTTGCTTATGTCATAATGATGGCACTTCCTGCTTGATGACATCACTTCCGGCCATGACATCACACCCAGGTTAATGACATCACTTCAAGCGAACTATGGTAATCATTAAGCGTAAGTTTCAACAAGAATAAACTATGGTTAGAAGCAGACTCCGAATCTGCCCTGAAGATATAGTTAGCATTAATTGCAATTTGCTGGAAGCTACACCGATCTGTGGTTACAACAGGAACTAGAACCGACTGAACCAATTTCTTCTGCTGAACATTCAAGGCAGCTCTAGCTAAGATCATAACCAAGACCCAACATTTTCCTTTACCTGATCGCCACGTTTAAGTCCAACTTCTGCTGCCTTGCTTCCCGGTTCCACTGTCTCCACAAAAATACCAAAGTTATTTTCATTTCCTCCAAGCAGGCTGAAGAAAAGTGGGGAATCTCTGGATGGTTTCTGTAATGTAATTTGTCTCCACTTTGCCTTGGCAGCACAGGCAATGTTTAGTAACCTGAGGTGCCCCTTCATTTTCTGTAAAATGTCAGATAAAATTTATTTATTTATTTATTTATTTATTTATTTATTTATTTATTTATTTATTTATTTATTATTAGATTTTTACCCCGCCTTATTGTGCCCGAAGGCACCCAAGGCGGCATTACAATATATATATAAAAACAATATAACAATTTACAATTAAAAACAATTAAAACAGAATTAAACAATACAATCAAAAACTAAGAACACAATTAAAAACAAATTTAAAAACAATATAAAGCACATTAATATCTCCCAAATAGAACTAGGTAACAGGAAAAAGACTGTGGTTCTCATAGAACCAGCCCTCCAATCATTCCAATATTCTTTGTCAAAATTATGCTATTAAAAATATTTCCTATTTTATCTCTAGAATATACTGGTTATTGCATAAACAGTCAAAAAGTAATACATAATTAAAACTGGCTATTTCCATGTTTTTAGTAAAAATTAAAAGGAATATATGACAAAGTATATCAGTTTCACATGGGACCTACCGCATTTTCCAAGTGTTTTTCAAATTCTTCCAAAAACCGTGTCATGGCTGTATCTCCCTCAAAGTCATTAAAATGGTTGTTCACCCACAGAAGTACAACTCTGGTAACCTAAGAGTAAATATATATGTGGTTTCTTTGTGAGAAGATGATAGATTGCCATTTTTAATACAATATTAGAACTTGTAACTATTTAAATAGGGACGTGGTGGCGCAGCGGGTTAATTGGCTGCTGCTGGGCTTTCCGACCGCAAGGTTGGGAGTTCAAGACTGCGTGACGGAGTGAGCTCCCATTGTTTGTCCCAGCTCCTGCCAACCTAGCAGTTCGAAAGCACCTAAATGCAAGTAGATAAATAGGGAGCACTTCGGTGGGAAGGGAACGGCGTTCCGTGCACTACGGTGTAAAGTTATGCCGGCCACATGAGGAAGCTTGTCCTCGGACAAAACGCTGGCTCTACAGGCTTTGAAACACAGATGAGCACCGCCCCCTACAGTTGGCCATGACTAGACCATTCAGTCGTGGGGAAACCTTTACCTTTAACTATTTAAATAGCTGGGAGTGAAATCCTGTACACTTGTTGACAGCCCAAGAATGTCACAAACATTTGTCATAACCACTCTTACTTCAGCAGAGAACAGGCTTACAAACCAACATTTGAAGTAACAGGCTATTTTTCTATATCATTCAGATTCCTCATTAATCAACATTTGCAAGTCATTGTCACTGAAACATTGGCCACTTGTTTAAAGACTAACACTAACAAAGCAGGAGCTTGAGAATCTTTTGACACAGTGGTTTATGCTATTACTGCACAATGCCACCAGTACTGGTAGTGTGTCGGATACCTCGACGTGTTAGATTTCTTTTTAAACTTGTTCTAAAAGCTAATTGCATGCAAGTTACTTCCCATTCTGAGATGCAATGCCTTTCTGTCAGTAAATTCAAAATTACTATGTATGACACAAATACAATGATGTAAGACAATTACTGCTACGGTACGACGCATAAACATGAATTCCTTAAGTTGTAATATTGGTACACAATCAGTTTTTCTTGTATATGTTTAAAAACAAAATTTCCCATGCTTCAAGTCTTTTTTGACTTGCCAGAGTGACAATACTTGAAACAACTCCAGGACAACTGGTGAGATTTTTATTTAGACAACTTTAAGCAAAAAAAAAAGTTATCAATGACAGTTCCCCAAAAGCGATATATATTCCAAAGTCCAGTCAAGACTGTTTCACAGTATCTTCATATATTGTATCATCCATCATCAGGAAGCATAAATAAATGCTTTGCATAGCATCCAAAATACCTCTGACCTCATGGCAAGCAATTCTGAATGCTACCCACAATTATTTATTCCTGCTTTTCTATAAGCATTGAAATATGCTTACAAAATAAATACAAAAGCTTTTAAAAATGTATTATAATATTAATATAATTTATATCCCGCCTTTCTGCCCCATGTTGGGGCATATCTGCCCCTTGGGGCATCCAAGGCGGCTTAAAATATTAAACAATTAGTATAAAAATAAAAACAGTACCAACAAGATTGAAACACTAAAAACAAGCAGACCCCAACTGATCTTAAATAAAAAATACAATCATTCAAGTTTATTAGGTATCACTACAAAGTAATAGTTTAATAAAAGAACAAAGTGTTAAAGGTAACGACAGAATAATGTTAAAGGCAGACCATTTAGCATTAAAAGCTTATTGAAATAGAAGACATTCAATACAAAAAGTTTCCTAAACAATGTAACATAAGACTAAGCAAAAACTAATTGGGGATCTGTAATTTAGGAACCAACCTTATCCCTGAGACTGTCTACTTGAAACCACTCCAAGAGTTTTTCCCCAACCTCCAGAGGGCTTGATAGAAATGTTCGGTATGTTAACAGAAAGTCTTCAATGTATGTTGGATCTACAATAGAGTGCTCTTCTATTAAATGCATGATGAGGCGTTCAGGTGTTGCCTTAATGAAGAAAAATTAATAAAAGCATTTTTTGCAATAACAAGTAATGTATCCTTTAGCAAAATTAGCTGAGAAATAATATATTCAGAAATATACTCAAAAAACCAAATTCATAAATCCAGTTTTTAAATGTCATCTTCACTAAAATATCCCCCCCCCAAAAAAAATACTTTCTGGATATTTAAAAAGAATCACCAAAAATGATACCAGTATTTATTTTGCTCTTGAAAACTTATTGAATTCGTAAGAACTAAGGAGAGTATTTCTAAAGACTGAAACACTGAATGAATCCTAATTGTCTCACTATTTCCATAACATACAGAGCTTTTTCTAAGTTGAACTCAACAGGACTATCTTCAGTGATCTCATTCATCACTAACTAAATTTAGGATATAATCCATAGTCTTTTGAAACATATGAGAGTAGAACTTTGATGACGAATTAGGTAATTTCTACTGCAGAAGTAAGTCATAAAACAATATTATGGAATGCAATGAATCCTTAAAAATCACCTTAATGACTATGTGTCCCTTCCGGGTTCCACTGCGATCCAGCTCCCTGTGCTCCTTCACCATAACAATTTCTCCTTCCTCTTCAACTTTGTGTGTGTTTTTTTCAACATGGTTCAGAATTCGCCAATAGTCCTGCTGTGCTATACATACAAACTGTCCAAGAATAACAGGAGAACAATTAAGACACCAGCAATACAATGAAAATCCATCCAGCAGCCAAGCCTGGACAGATTAGATGCAATGATAGAAAAATTTTACTGGAGATTATTCTAGCTCCATTTTACTTGCAGATCTTCAGAGATGAGCAAGACTGATAATCTCACAGACAGCAACAAAACCTAGGTGCGAACCTAAGCTCAGGAAGTAAAGGGGAAATGTATATTTTCCTTTTAACTGCCCTGAGCTCATTTCAGTGCACCACAGCCCACAGTTCTTTAAAACCAAAGCAAAAGTTCCTGTTCCTGCAATAACAGATATTACCATGAATGTAAAAGAGGTTACAGTTAACTAAAGAGTGAAAATTTCTTTATTCTATTTCTACATAGCAGAGGCGTACCAGGGCAAAACCCTGCCTCCTTGTTTTGCCCGAACAGCGGCCAAGGGAAGCTGCATGCCTCTCAGGTGGCTTCCCCAGCTGCCAGTCGGGCACTTTAAAGTGCTCCCGCAGCGGCCAGGAGGAGGGGAGATGCCGGCGTGCCTCCCGGGGGCGCAAACTTGCGGGCAGGGGCGCCATGCCAACGGCAGCCCCCACCTTATGGCGCCCAGGGCTCCTGCCCCCCCTTGCCATACCTTAGAAACGCCTCTGCTAGATAGATCATTTAAGTAGAAATCAGATTCTAACTTGAGAAGCTTATATCAGCAGAACATATTACTAGGCAGTTGTCTTACCTGGCAGTCATCTACTTTGGTCCTAACCACACCATTCATATATTGCTTTTCCAGAGAAGGAGTAATACCAAAACTATTCCCCATACAGAGACTCTCTGTTTTCCCATCAGGATAACTGATTTCCACAGTGCCATTCAAAATAACATACCAAGAATCAAGCTGGGGGAAAAAAACAAGAACAACTTATGACAACCGAGGGAATGATGAAATTTAGATTCATTAAATTGCATTTATTCCAGTATACTGCTAATATAGGACAGAATCCATCAATTGAATAAATCTTTTTGAATACCCCAATCTAAACACCACCATACAAATGTAACCATGTAGTGTGACACGTAACTCACTAATATTCAAAATGGTGCATGTGTGTGAGTAAGATGCAGTAGCATTTGCAGTAACATTTGAAATGCATTTGAAATGCAGTAACATTTGCAAACTAAAGCTAAGGGACTGAAACATTTATATGAAAGAGTGCCTGAGTGATGGAAGAAGTTCTGGTCTTTCAGCAACCTCACAACAGGTAGGAAAGAGGCTCTGGCACTTTTGATTACATGCCACCGTATTACGAAGTCACAGACTGCTGCATGTTCCATTCACTCCTATCTACATGGTGCAGAATACAAAATTATATTCCTATCAAAAGTGTCAGATGGAAACACAGCAATATGTCCATAGTGTTATGCAGTACTTACTTCTTGCCCATCTTGTAGGATGATAGCCCCTGCTTGCTCTACAACTTCAAATATCATTACAGAGCAGAGTTCTCTTCTTACAGACATAGTCATGTTGGCAAACGCTGGAAGCTGATGCATGAATTCTAGTAATTGCTCTAGCAGAACAAAAAGCAACAGGCATAGGAAATAAAGCAAAGCAACACCTTGTTATAGTCAACTATCGTCTGTGGTGATCTCTTACAACAATCCTGGATTTTCAACTGCCATAACTCAACAATTCATGTTAGTTAATAGCATTTTCACTGAATTAAATCCAAACGCACCCTTCTGCTCACAGAAGACTCTTTCCTCTTACAGAGGAACTGTTTCACACATCAAGCTAGAATATTGCACAAGAAAAGTGAAACCAAGTCCAATAGTGCTCATTCAGTTTCACACCTCTTGGCTAAGTAAAAGCATGAGAACTACTGTACAACCTGTTGTAACATTGTATAAAATCTTGCAGAAGCTGCTGAACAAGTATGGGCAATTTCCTTTCACATCAAGGTTCTTCAGATTCAACCCAAATTTAATATCCCCCTATTCACGTCATCAGGTAAAGGACAAGAAGTGGGAGGATGATCAAATCTTGTACTCTTGGGAGCTTCAACTCTTGGGTTGTTTCAGTCCAAGCACATCTCTATTTGTATCTTATTCAAAAAATTCAACAGTTGTTCCTCAGCTGATTCAGGTATTTTTATACAATACACCAATACTTATTTTACTTCTATGGATTTGCACTGAACATAGGTATATCATTAACTTCTAAAGTATCAGCCAACATTATTTGTTTCAAGAGACTCATGCTCCCCCCACAGCAACAAATGATTGGATCCAAATTTATGCTCACACAATGACACAAGCACGACAAATCTTTCCTTCCCACTGCAGTACTCCAGAAAGCCAGGCAGGAACACAGTGCGGGATGTAGCATGAGGGATGCAGCGGTACGGGGAACCATACCAAGTATTTGCTATGAGTGGAGAACTGCTTGCTTCACCCAGATTTTGGGGGCTCCCCCCACTACTGAAAGCTCCCTGAATCACATCCCACACTGTTCCCACAGTTTTTTCAAATCTCAGAAGCAGCTTTCTGAAGAGTCTGCAGTAGGGAGGCATGGGAGGGAATGCTGTTAAGTCTGGTTGCAACCAATGCTTTCACATTTCTCACCAATATCATCATCAGTTTTGTCAGCAGGTTCTTTTTCAAGGCACTCCCGTACAACATCTCGCCCCAGCAATGGATTTGATGTTCTCTCAATGTCCTCATCTTCTTCTTCTTCATCTTCAGAATCTACCAATGCCTCTGGGAGACCAGTCAGATCTACATCTCCCATTTCACTTTCAGTAGCCTGCAGATAACACAATGAATGGTCCCTGTCAATTGTTGAAATTTAAGTAACCAGACTATTTGTTCTTGTCCTATCAGCCACCTTCTAGGCGAATACGTTGCATGATCCAGTTTACAAATAATCCCATGAGCAGACATGCAACATCAAATAATCAAATATCAAAAGACAAAGTCAAACATTTCTAATTACATATGGTGCTTTTGGGAAGTAAATAGTTTATATGTATGCCATCAGCAATTCTTGCGCTTCTACGTAACCAGTGAAAAGTTACCTTCAAATCTTGCTGCTTGCTTTTAGATTTGTTCTAGTAGTGCAGCCTCAACTATATATATATAGCTTAAACCAGTGCAACTTTAAGAGTATGTAGAAAATATCTACCAATTTAAATCATAGATCATATGTTCCCAAGTCTCAAACTACCTCAATTTTAATAAAAGGAATATTACAGTTACCTGCACTGGACAACATACCTTTAAAAAAAAAACTTTTTATCCTATATAGACCCTTTAAAATTAATTTGCTAAAAGAGTGATTGGGTATTCAAACATAATTTAAATGTATATGCTGTAAGTAAAATATGCAACTAGGCCAACGGGTTGCATCACACAGTTTGGGAAGTGTTGTGTGAAATGATCAATAACGCGGAAGCTACTTCTGGGTCATCCACCATTTTACACTTCAGTGATCTGGCTCAGCGGGCCCCGGATCCACTGTGGACAATGTAGCGGTTTACCAAGATAAGGAGTATGGGAACCCCTGCTCTATATGGCTTTAGAGATTAAAACTAGCACCTCCTGGACCTAGGAACTTGCTGGACCTAGGAAAACAACTAGGAACCAATGAAGATCCAGTATCAGCACAATATACTATTTCAGGTGGGCCCTAATCAACAACATGTCTGAAATCGGCGTCGGAACCATAGTTTCTGGGGCCACTGCAATGAGCGGCGATGCTCCTGACACAGTTGGAGTCCGGGTTCGGCCACTGTCAGCATGGGGGGTGAGAAGGATGCAAAACTCATAAACTCTGGAAGATCATTTTGTTACCCGGGCAACGCCGGGTAACAAAAAGCTAGTATACTATAAATCTAAATATTTCACAATCAATTTGCAGGCATAAAACATGGTTCGACTTATACAAGGGTCAATATGGTTAATAAAGCTTCTAACAGCAGCTGGGGGTGGGATAAGAAGCAGAAAGCAGGGGGTAGGGGAAATGGAGGTAAGTAAAATTACTCAGGTGCCAACAGATTGCAAGCAAAAAAAGTAGCCAATTTCCTTCTTCTCCAAACAGGCAGAGAGGTGCTTATGGGAATTGTAGTCGTTATGAGGGCTGATGATGCTATGGAAGTGTTATACTGTATCCGCCACAAAGCCTACAACTCTCATAAGCACCTTCATGTCACTTTCTTCTTGTTTGGAGAATAGCTCCATTTCGGTGCTGCCTCAGAAAACAGTGAAATGGCTCCGTTTTTTGGTTGGCTGTTCGTTGCTGCATCAGAACAATTACTTGTAAGTCATTTTCAAAGAATTTCGTATCTTCCATCCAAGTTTTACCCTTATCCCACGGGTCATAGCAAATCTATTATTTTTGGCTTAAAATGTGCCCTCAATTTATCCATGAGATAAACTCATACACGAGGGTATATGGTAGTTATTAGGAAGTTTAAGTGGACAAACAGAGGACAGCAAATGGTTCGAGAACATCTGAGCTGCCAATATTGCTGAAGCTAAGCACACATTCAGCTAAACTTGCATATTTCAAACTTACTTCCAGATAAATGAGCCCAGGATTGCAGTCCAATCTTTCATGAAAGATTTCTATTTCAGTATGCATATCAGCATATAAGCCTGGACAAAGCAAATATGGCATTGGGCCAACTGACCATTATCAAGTCCGGATGTTGATTGATTTTGTTAACATGTGATAGTAATGAATGCCTTAAATGACCTAAAAATGGCAACTAAATTTGGAAAACAATATTTGGCGTACACATCAATAGAAACTGACTCAATTTTGCAAGTATTATCTTTTATAACAGATGGGCTATAATATTAAAAAAATATTCTCCTGTTCTGATTATAAGAAACAAATATTGATTAACTACTAACTAACATTTTTAAAGAACAATATGAGCCAAGATCGTAATCACGTCCTCTGCAGCATGGAACAAAATATCTTAGTAAGAATTACTGAGAGATTTATACATACATTGTTTAAGAATTCAGCAGATAGAATTTCTAAGATAAATTTTGTCCCTCAGACTTTTACAAAATGAAATAAGAATTTGAAATGGAGTCCTAACCACCAGTGTCTCTGAGCAAGGCAATTGACAATCATGGATGCTCCCAAAAGCAACATTCATCCTATGCTATGTTCAGTCAAAAAGTAAAAAATGAATGGATTTCTAGTTTGGAAAGAACCACTCTATAAAATACCCCGCCGTAATGACAGAAGTTAAGCTGTTGGCTATCATCCAGCAATTATAGCATAGTTGTCTTACTGTGAGGTATGACAGTGGGCTGCACATTCAAAACCAATGGATTTTGAGCACCCTGCTTTGAATTGCCTTTCATGAACAATAGACTCTTTAGCTATTGATAGGGGAGGTTTTTTGTTGTTGTTGTTGTCGAGTACCACATAAAAACACAGAATACTGCTGTTTGGGGGTTAAAATATTTGAATAAAAACAGAGAACACCAGATTTTGGTGTTTAAGATACTTTCCAAAAATTAAAATAGATTACTTTTCCAATTAGAAATATTACTGTGGCTGCTGCATCTGCTGACACTATATCATCTACCTAGTATACTTTTAAAGCATTTAAAATTAATAAAAATGAGAACTTGGAAGGAGAATCTATATATATAAAATTGTGTGTGTGTGTGTGTGTGTGTGTGTGTTCGTTCATTCCGCAACGCCTGGAGCGATTGACACCAAACTTGGCACGCATATGCCTTGCGGTCTGGCGACAAACACTGCGGGGGTCAGACCCCCCTAGCGCAGGGGGCCCCATGTAAAAATGATCAAAAATGGCTAACATCGGTGTCGAAGCCGTAGTTTCCTGGGTCGCCGAAACGTGTGGCAACGCTCCCGACGCCGTTTGAGTCCAGGTTCGCCCCCCCTCGGCATGGGGGCAAGAAGGGGCGCAAAACAAAACGTCTACCATGGCCTGCTGGAACGCCTGGGTTGATTGACACCAAACTTGGTGCGTGTATGCCTTGCGGTCTGGCAACAAACACTGTGGCGGGTCAGACCCCCCTAGCGTCCCCGGGGGTGGGGGTGCGCAGGGGGCGCCATGTAAAAATGATCGAAAACTGCCAATATCAGCGTTGAATTTGTAGTTTCCAGGGTCGCCAAGACGAGCGGCGACACTCCCGACGCCGTTGGAGTCCGGGTTTGGCCCCCATCAGCATGGGGGGTGCAAAATAAAATGTCCACCATGGCCTGCTGGAACGCCTGGAGCAATTGACACCAAACGTGGTACACATATGCCTTACGGTCTGGCGACAAATATTGTGGGGGGTTCGACACCCCTAGCACTCCTAGGGGAGAGGGTGTGCAGGGGGTGCCATGTAAAAATACTCGAAAACGGCTGACATTAGTGTCGAATCCATAGTTTCCGGGGTCGCCTAGAAGCTTGGGATAATTTGTTACCTGAGCAACACTGGGTAACAAAAGGCTAGTGTAGAATAAAAACACATAACACCACAATTTTCTATTTTATTTTAATCAAGAAATTTTGAAAGAAAAAATATCACCAAAAAAGCACACCCCTAGCTATTGGGGATTTCCCAGAATATTTAAATTTATTTTAAGAAAAGAACTGCAGTAGGAGTAGATGTGTAATTAAAACTGGTCAAATTATAAAAAGGTCATTCATTGTCACCCTAAATAGACCCTTGGGAATGTTAAATTATTAATCCAGTGGATCAATGATGCAAATAACCTTCAAGATACGTTTAGACACAGAGCAAATTAAATTGAAATGATTCTTGGGCTTTTTATAGAATTCAGTTTATATTACAAGAACTGTGTGGCCTATACCACATACCTGTACGTATGCATTATGTATTTATATTAGATATATTTGCAATTGGAAAGAAAAAGTTGTACTATGGGTATATTATATAATAAAACATGTGCAGCACTTTCTCTGTGCTCAAAATGACTCCTACAAGTCAGTTTTCTGGATGGGTTCTGTTATATACTTTTCCATGTCACTTTCAGCTTGGCCTTTAGTTCTGTTGTTTTCAATATAATATAATGTATACATGCAAGAAGATAAACAGGAAAGGAGAAAAAAGAACCTGGGAAACAATGAATGCTAACACGGTAAAAAAAAATTTAACATGAGCAGGGGCGTTGACTTGCTCTCAACATTGGGGGTACCACAACCCCAACGCTGATGCAGCCACGCCCCCTGATGTGACCACGCCCCCCGTCATCGTCGCCCAAGGCTTCTGAGGCTTTCAGCACCCCTTTCCAAGGCCGGGGCAGGTGATTGCCTCCCTAGCCTCAGAAGGGGGTAATGAAAGCAACCTCTTTTGAGGTCAGGCCATGGCGAGCCCCGCCCCGGCCTTGGAAGAGACTACTTTCATCATCCTGTTCCGAGGCCGGGGAGGCAAACACTACGGCCCAACCTCGGAAGGGGGTAATGAAAGCAGCCCCCTTCGAGGCCGGGCCTCAGTAATCGCCCACTCCAGCCTCAGATGAGGCTGGCTTGCAAAGCAAGCGCCCACCCAGCCCAGCACCCAACATTGAGGGTGCTGAGCACCCCCAGAAAATTGTTGATGCCAAAAGCATACCGACATCCACGGAATTGGAGCATTTAGCATATATTGGTTAGAACATACTGTTACACATTTTCAACCTGTACTGGAATTAATGTGCTGATATATTTATTGAACAAATATCACGTGATGTTCATGGAAAACCTAATATTGAGAGCCAGGATGGTGCAGTGGTTTGGAGCTGGACTAAGACCTGGAAGATATCCAGGTTCAAATCCCTGGTCAGCCATTAAGCTTCCCGAGTGACCCTGGGCCAATCTCTCAGCCTCACCTACCTCACAGGGCTGTTGTGGTGACAAAAAGAGGGCAGGAACTATGCATACCACCCTGAGCTCCTTGGATGATGAGAGGTATAAAAATATGAAAAATAAAATATTCACAACAAGAAGTTAAGCATGTTAAGTCCCACAATCTGTTTCACCAAGCATGTCGGGGGAAGAGGGCCATGCAAATCTGACACAAAAATGCTTAACTTCCAAAGAGTGGACTTCCTGCAAATGAGAAGGCTAATTAGAAAGAAAGTGAAGGTGGGAAAAAAAAAGAGTCCAATGTCTCCAGAGTGCAAGGAGGCTATTTAAAACAATGGTAGTGGAGGCCTAGTGGACGTGTGTGCCTCCACAAAAGAAGGGCTCAACTAAGTCCAAGGGGGCAAAGAAATATCCTTCTGTAAATGAATGTCTTGTCCAAATGAGGAGAATAAAAAGGAACACAAACTCTAATAAAGAAATGTAAGATGGTGACAAGGGAATCGCCAAGAAAGACTTTGAGGAACACATGACCAGCAACATAAAAGGAGAATAATAAAAGCTTCTTCAAATATGTTAGAAGCAGGAAGCCTGCCAGAGAGGCAATTAGCCTGCCGGATGTTGAGGGAGGGAAAGGGGAAATAAAAGGGGACTTAGAAATTTTCAGAGAAATTAAATGAGTGCTTTGCATCTGTCAGGGATTATGAAGAGCTTCAGAAGGATCTCTCCAATTAGGGAAATGGGCAGCAAAACAGCAGATGTGTTTAGACAAGTATAACGTAATGCAATATTGGGGCAAAAAAAAAAAAGAATCAAAAACTTCACATATAGGTGAATGGGTTCTGTGTTGTCTGGGATCAGGGGTGCTGGTGGACAAAACGATGAAAGTTTCGACCCAGTGTGTGGTGGTGGTGAAGAAGAGAATTCCTTGTTCAGGATCATTAAAAAGGGATTGTGAATAAAACAGCCAGTATTATACTACCATTGTACCATTGTACAATCAATGCTAAAGCTGCATCTGGAGTATTGTGAACGTTTTTGGTTGCCACATCTCAACAAGAACATAGTGGAACTAGAAAACGTGCAGAAGAGAGCGACCAAAATGATTACTGGGCTGGGCCACCTCCCTTATGAGGAAAGGCTACAACATTTGGGGCTCTTCAGTCTAGAAAAAAGAGCCTGAGGGAGGACATGACTGAGACATACAAAATACGCAGGGGGTGGATAGAGGGATGTTCTTTTCCCTCTTACACAACATCAGAACCAGGGACATCCAATAAAATAGAGTGTTTGGAGAGTTAGAACAGATAAAAGGAAATTTTTTTTTACCCAGCATGTAATTAGCCTATGAAACTCCCTGCCACAGGATGTGATGATGGCATCTGGCCTAGATGTCTTTTAAAAGGGATTTAAAAAGTTTTACTCATAAAGGAAAACTCCATTGTACTTACAAGCCATGATGGGTATGTAAAGTCTGAGATATGAATTCTTTGCTGTCATTTGAATTGGCCATGAATTGGCAGTTATTTTGCCTAACCCAGACTGGCAAGGGAGGGATAGCGTGTTTAGTAGCTTTCTTTCTTTTTCTTTTTTTTTAAATAGTCACTAATAATAATCAGTGGAGCATACACTTTGGTTAGATTGTAAACAAAGTAATACGGTAAAACCTCAAATGTATAAAAGACTCATGATCCAGTAAGTATGGACTTACAACTCAATACTGTTCTGCACTTTCCTGTTCACTCAGAAGTCCAAAATATTTCTATAGAATTTATTCCTAGGTATATACACATAGGACTGGGCCCAAATCACATACTATCAAGAACATGCAACATAGTTCTTTGTTTTCTGGGTTTATTTGTCTAAACCAGTGGTTCTCAAACTTTTTAGACTGGGACCCACTTTTTAGAATGGCATCATTAACCTAAAAGGGATGTCATGGCCGGAAGTGCCATCGCTGTGACGTAATAAAATGTCAATCCTAGAACGCAAACTTGCATTCTTGAATTGCAGCAATTGTACAGCCATGAAATATCCCTGACAGAAAGCAAGTTTAGGACAAAACGTTGTGTAAAGGCACTGAACTAAAAACAATTTTTAAAAAAAAACCTCACTTGAAAATTCAAACTGCTAACACTCACAAAAGGAGCGAGAGTAAGGTTCCAAGATGGCTGTTCTCAGCTTCCCACGACCCCTGACATTAGGTCGCAATCCACCAAATGGGTCCTGACCCGCAGTTTGAGAAGCACTGGTCTCAACAGCATGCAGAGAGGGTCAAAATGGTACACAGTAGAGGGTAGAGGTGTTTTTAAGGTCTTTGCCCTTGCCACAGGTTCCATTCCAATCTTGTTCTCCACATCTATTTTTCTTAGAAATGAAAAGGATTATTTATTTTCTCTAAAAAGATAGTATGTGCGTGGAAGTCACACTGTGACTGGGATACAAACTGTGGCAGGGAAAAAGCTAAAGCCCCCCTCCCTACTCCATTGCTGTCATTTTAGGACATTTCGCACCCCACCCACCCCCCGAGCACCCTTTAGGAAATAAACCCAGAATCACATTTTGTGGTTGCATTCTGTTTTAAGGTTTTTTAATTACACTAGTCTTTCTTCCTCATTATTATTATATTATTTTGTTCTTATTTTGCATTTTATTGTTTTTGGATTATTTTGTATGCCTCTCTGATTATTCAGAGGAAAAGGCAGGATATAAATCAGTGTGTTTGGCCCTTAAGTTTGTTAACACTGACAGATTCCTAATTTTTTTAAATCTGCACACATCCAAAAAGCTGGAGGGAAACACCCCGAGAGCAACTGGCACTTTGCTGCTCATAGCTCACCTAGTTTAACTTATGGCTGGAACAGTTTGGCCATTTTCCACCCACCACAAGAATCTCTGTAGGATTTATTTCATGACAGGGGTGAAAATATCCCAGGATCTTGATTACCTAGAAATCTGAGACATCACTATGAATTTATTCATTCAACTCCAGGATTCCCCTCCTAGCCCCTCTGCTAATGAAAATTTTGATCCAAGTCCTAAGCATCTGTTGTCCTATAAACTCTTCACTGAGGAAATATCTTCTCTCCATAAGACATCCAGGCAAATCAGCTCAGGAACTGAACAGGTTATGTATCATTGGTTCTCCTTGCAAAGCAGAAAGAGTACTGAAACCCAAAGAAAGCATGCCTAATGCATCCTAACTATTTTGATCCCTGCTACAACTCAGGATTGACAAACCATTTTTTTGGTCAATCCTGCCAGTTCCACTTTAAGAACTTATTAGATTTAATTTCCTCCAGAATTTCCATCACTTATTTTAAAAGCAAGAAATACAAGAAATCAATACAAGAATCAACACAAACTCTTTCCAATCTGCCATTTGCCTACAAAACATATGCAAAATGCCTGTCCCTGCATCTTGTCTCTAAGAGACATACTGTACATTGGCCCCCTCACTCTCTCAGCTGATGCCCAGTGTAAGCAACTGTTTACTACTCTCTTACCTGCTTCACCAGCCACAGCTGGTCATTCCCAAACCCCCAGTTCATACACTTGCCTCTTAACCAGGCTTTACACATGAAAAGAAACCTCCATCAACTGCCGTTATTGCTGGTGACCAAAGCAGCTATGAGATTAGATGCCCTGCCTCAAGGTTTCTCCCTTCCTGTTCTCTCCTTACATCGTATTCCAAGTAAGGCTAGAACTACTAGTGCTCAGTAAGCACATACATGTGAACACAAATCCTCCCAAGTACAGAAAGTCACACAAATACCATGTTTTAATTCTTTTGAGAATTTAACATTCAGCAAGCTAAACCCTGTACAAACTGATTGGGCAAATCAAAATTTCAATAGCCATTGGCATGTGATCAGACTAGAGACATTGTTCATTTTGCTGCTAGTTAAATCAATTGCATTCATCAACCAGCAACGCTACCGTGCACAGAGTCTTTCAGACCTCTAGGTGCTCCCACTTTTTACAAAAGAAAAAAAAGATGATTGCTTTACCTGGTAGATGTCAGATAAACTGCTGCTCCCAGAATCACTGGCAATACTGCAGCCAGACTGGCTTGAAGGGACATGAGTCACCTGTGAAGGCTGACCATCTGTGAGGTGCATCTTTGTAAGATCTGCCGGAAGCTGGAAGCAAAAGTAGAGAGAATGGGGAGGTTAACAGGGTTTCAGCTTCAAGTGCCTCATGATAATCATCAGAACTAGATTTCATCAAAAATAATGGCGAAATTATAGTAAATGTTGACAATATTGAAACCAAATGAACATGAAATCAAGAGTAAAAGCAAATGCTTCACAAATGCAGACTTTCTACAACTTAATCTTCAAATCATTCCTTTACTCAAAAGGGAAATGTGAATGGCAAACTCTATTCACAGAAGAGACTTCAGTCCAGAAGACATCTACCTACCACTGAAATAAAGGAGTGTACATTCTTAATATTAAAGTTACGTTGAATCAGGCTAAAGGCAATGTCACTATCTCAAAGCCCAATCCTATCCAACTTTCCAGTGCCAATGCAGCCACAATGCAACCTCAATGACACCCCCCCCCCCGCATAGGAAGGTTCCTCAAGGCAGACTGTTTTCTTCATGTTCTTCCAGCAGGGTTGCATCATCTCCTCTGCACAGCAACAGAGAACCATCTGGCCAGTGGGGTAGACAACACAGGGCTAGATAGACCAACCAGTAGGGCAATGTTCATCAGCGTAACACTCTTGGATTTTTAATTCTTTTAGGGAATTGGGTTAAAAATACAACGGTGGCAGGTCAGAATGTCTCTGCCTACCCACAACCTCAGGATTCCATTTTTAGGTGCAGAGACACATGCACAACTGATTCTGCCACTGCAATGGAATTGGTTGTTTAGGATCAATCTTTCAGCCAGCAAATAGATGGAGCAAAAACTATGCAATGCTATATCAAAAATATGTTGAAACATCTGTGTGCAACTGCATTCAGAAAATTCTATTAGTATAACAGTGATTTTCAACCACTGTGCCATGGCACACTGATGTGCCGCGAATGGTCCACAGGTGTGTCATGTAAGTTGGGGAAGACTCATTTATTAGTATGGCCTTTGGGGGATGAGAGCCCCATACCAGCAGCATGTTGTGCATTGTCCATTGTCCAAAAGCTGATGGTGTGCCTTGACAATTTTTAGTGCCTTGTCAGTGTGTCATAAGATGAAAAGGTTAAAAATCACTGGTGTAACATCATAATTAAACAACTGCCTTAATTTGTTTAGGCTAATACAAAAATCTTTAACTCAGTGAACATAAGGGGGGAATCTCTACCTCAAATAACTCTCTATAATTCAATACAAGTAATACAATATTTAGATCAGAAGCATAGTGCTTTGCCCAACTGCTATTAAGAGGTTGCGTTTTGAGACTGTGGTAGTGCCTCTGTAATAAGTGACATATTAAAGCTCATAAGAGTGATAGCAGAAAAAAATGGCTGTCTCTAAAGCTTTAAAGGACAAATTGAATGAACTCCATTTTATCTTATTTCAAAATTATCTTTGCAAACTTTAAAAACAGATTATCAAAATTATGAACAGAAGCATTATGTTCAGTTGGAAATACGAAAGCAGCATTTTCCTGGATACTTCTGTTGAAGAAGAGCAGATGCAGATTGGTGAAACTGTTCCAAGGACATCAGGAAGTTTCCAAATTTGGATAGTCGTTTCAGAAGCCAGTTTACAACAGATTGGCCAGAATGTCAGACTGCTTAAATTAAGGAAGAAAGAAAAAGAAATTGCCTGACACAGTTAATTGGCTTTCTGTCAGTGCATTAGATATGGACCCGACATACACTTACAAGATTGCTTTATATTACCCAAAGGCAGATCTGAAACCCAACAGCCTATGCATAGTATGGAGTCCTAGATATTCTAGATAACGTGTGTAAAAAAATTGTATTGCAATAATAGTATTTTGAACTTAAACCAGGATACGTGTTTGTCAGAATACTGAAGGTGAGCATGCACAAGTAGCTAATATCTTGGCATATCCAACTCAGCAGTGTTATCTTTAAATAAACAGATGCATGACATATCTACATACATTCAATGTTATTCATTTTTATGTCATCCTTTGAACACAAGATGTTCCATTCCAGATGCCTGAAAAACAATGAGTTGTATCGAGGGACAAGCAGATGTCTGCTCATGCAACAAGGCTTTTCAAACCCCTCTTTCCCACATAAGCTCCCTTTGCTCCTGAAAAGCCTCTCTGAGAATTAAGTGACTGTCTGGAAGGGCAGGACATGGGAGACTGCACAAGGCAGGGAGAAGTGCCTAAAAGCAGGCACAGAAACTAGTACTGGGTCAGCAACAGCGACTTTACTTTGGCCATGGTGAAAAGTAAGCCTTGGGCCCACGCCCATGTGCCCACAGCCAACAGAGCTACATAGGGCCCACACTGGGGTCTTCCCTGGAGGGGAGAAGATAAGCCAGTGAAAAAATGGAGCCGCCAAATCCTGCACCCCCTTTCCTCAGCATTGATGCCAAGCCACATCAGCAATATGGAGGCACTTTGCAGGCTTCCCATCTGCTGCCCCAACCACACTGTCACATAAACCGAAGCAGCTGCAGAGGTGAAGATCTGAAGAAGCACCCGCCAAACAACACACAGCTCATCTGCCCATGGAATGGCTACCCAGGGAGGTATGCCTGACCAGGTATGCCCAGGTATTCCCCCACCTCCCCAGGTGACCAACGGCATGTGACGGATACCTCTCAAGTTATGGAGAGGCCAGCCAAACAACAAACTTCACACTAGAGATTGTGAACACTGGAATTCTGCAAGTTAAGGTGCCTATGCTCAATTTCAGGCAATCTCCTTCTCCTTCTCCCCCGCCCCCCAAAACCTCATCCATTCCAGAGGATCCTTCAACCCTCAGAGGGGCTTTTCTCACTTCAGTGGTGGGAGCTCCAAGAGCAGGGGCTCCCTACAAGATCTTAACGTAATTTTCAATCTTTCTTTGTCATAATCTCCAAACATACTTTTGGTTTTCACAGCTCAATGTGCTGAACTACACCAATATGAAGGTTTAGTATTATAATGTGAAATTGAGGTTTAGGACAGTGGTTCTCAACCGTTTTAGCACCAGGACCACTTTTTAGAATGGCAATCGGTCCGGGCCCACCAGAAGTGATGTAATTAACCTGATGTCACTGTGAATCCAGAGCCTGCTGCTTTCCTGAGAATACAGAAGTAAGTTATTTCTCAGTCATTTTCCAATAGCAAAGTGAATCAAAAAGGGAAAAAAGCCCATTTGCAACCTTGCCACAAGCAAAATAACACACAGCCTTCCCTCCTTTCCAGTGTTCCATCTTCCTATATTTTCAAGGATAACTGCACTAGATGCCACACAACCCATCAGCTCTGGAACGTATGATTGGGCCTATAGTTACTATAATATAGAATTATTTAACTGTAAATATTGAAAAAGAGACCCTGTAGAAACTCAAATGTTTCCAAGATGCAAATTTGTCCTCTCCATCTCAGATCATCTCTCTCTAAAATTATCCATGCAATCAGGCTCCCTAACAAACTATTTGTTCACCTGCCCACATGCTCAGCAATATGTGTATATATTTCATTCTTTTCACTAAGAAATCTTGCCAATTCTACAGCATCTGAGATATTCTTTCCAAGTAGCAACTACTGCATAAATTCCATTTCAATAGGCACTGTGTACATAACTAGGTGCAGCTCATCTCCAGCTACTACCATAGTGTAGCAGAATTCTCCATCCTTTATCTTCTTCAGTTTACTCAGCAAATTCTGGGGCACATCAAAATAGGCCACATTTAATAACCAGGTGTTATTTTGTTATCAGCGAAAAAAATCACACCTCTTCTTATAAGCATTGCTATTTTACCTTTTATAATAAAATAGCCAATAAAACAACATTGGCACAACATAAAACAGTATTAAAAAAACAGTGACTAGAACAACTGGTAAAACTCTATTCAACTGTGTCATAGAGACAATCAAGTAACAGATGTTAACAATCAGGCAGCTAAACACCGCTAGAAAAGGAGCGAGGCATACCTCACCATAAACTAGGTGCAGCCACAGACACAGCTCTTGCCCACATCCTAAACAAAGATGCATCAGATGTTGATGCAATGCAGAAGGGCTTTCCAACAGATCTTCACACAAGTTGAATGGGAGCAAATGATCTTTCAGGTACTTTAGTCCCAAGCCATTTAGGACTTCGAAGATTAAAATGAGCATTTTAACTTGTGCCTGAAAATGCTCTGGAAGCTACTGCATATTTTAAAACTTTTTTAAAGGGAATTGCAATTTTAATCAGCAGTACTCCACTCTCAAAAGCAGCCTGACTGCAGAATTCTGGAACAGGTGCAGTTTCCAAACATGTTTCAGAGACAACCCGACATACAGTATATTGCTGTGGTCCATCCAGGATGTCATCGTGTGTCAGCATAGCCAGAGCTTACTACTCCAAGGATAGGGTGCAGATCACACACCAAATGCAAAGGCACTCCTGACTGTAGCCATCACATGAATATCCAGGGTGCACAACCATGGCTTCAAGAGCCATGCTACCTGCCCCCCAACCCCACCCAAAGCAACACAGGTTGCTTGGCAATTTCTAAATCAACAGTATCCTCTTTAGGAATAAAGAGGATATGAAATTACTCAAGGCTGCCATGCTGCTTTTAACCTTCTACATTATGCCTGCACTGGGCTACTTGCCAGACAGCCCTTCTTTGGTCAACAAATGTTCATCTTCTAGGTCCTAGGCTTCCTTCAGGTAACAGAACAATCCTCTTCATGAATATGTATTTTTACCTCTTGTTTAGGACAACAGGCCACACAGGAACTGTTCCATATTTCTACTGTGCTCACACCCATACACACTTTCAGTACCAGTGCACAGCATCAGCTTGACAAGCTCCCAAGTGATACAGAAGCCTTACCAAGTGATGCTGGCAACTTGCTACTTCAGCTTTTGCTCCCCAGAGCATTATCTTCGATTATCTCACTGAGTTGGTCTAGAGATAGTTGATAAGGACTGCTTTTCACAAAAAAATATTAAGAAGTTGATAAGAATTGCTTACCATAGAAATTTAGAAACAAATATTAATTTCAATGTGCACTATCTGCTTCCATGTTAGTAATAATACATATGCTTACAACACGTACATTTATCTGTTTCTCTCCATTCTGCAAGGCCAAATTACTTACATGTCTAATACTATTGCACATTAACTATTGTCAACTAGAACCTACTACATCATGAAATGCATGAAGCGATCCAGGAGGCAAGCAATATATCCATGGAATAATATAAAAGTCACACAGAATTAAATGAACTATACAGTATATGTAATGTGTTATATTAAAAAAGCGATAAAATAAAAAAGCAGATTAGAATCAGACACAACACAGCACTGCGAAGAATTTCACAAAAGATCACACACCTTCATTGTGTAAACCTCATATCACCACAACTGACCTTTAACAAGAGGAAATTAAAATGCAAAATGCAAGAGACCATGAAAAATGTGCTAATGTGTTGACTGCCTGCCTAAAAAGTTAAAAAAATCAATATTGTTGCTCCTGCAGTCATCTCATTCTACCCTCTTGCCTAGTTAGGAAACCCATTGCACTCTGAACTACTACAATGCTACAGAATGCTACAATGTAAATTGACCTCTTTTTGATGTGATAGCTAAAAGTATCAATTCTTAGAAAGGCTGTCCTAATGGCTCAGAACCTCTGAATTGCTGCACAAATACTGGCTGAAAGCAGCCTGACAGCAGTCTGGAAATTTGTTTTTCTGAGGATAGCACATATGGCCCCAAGGAAAGGAAAGCTGTCATCATATCCCATGCTGCAGGGTGACAGCTGCGGCATGAGGGTGTAGGAAAGCCAGGCAAGGAGGAAAGGGGAACTTAGAGAACAATGTACCTCAATGTATTTCAGAAGAGCAAAGCAAAAAATTGCATCGAACATTAAAATATTATGTATTGTCTAAGAGTTCAGTGAACAAGGAAAACCTTTTTTTCTGGAACAACATTGACAATAAAGCACATAGAGGCCATAAAGAAGGATGGCAAAGTGGAAGATTCTTTTCAAGGTGGCATTCACTAAAATCAGTTTGAATTACTCTCATTTGGAGATCAGTCATTCAAATTTATGGACAATATTCAAATTTAGTATCATGCCTTAGGAGCTGCTCCGAAGTTCAGCTATCCAAGTGAGTGGAAATAGGCCCTGATTTCAAACTCATGCTAAGTACATTGCAAGAACTTTCACATACTATAGTTCAGTCTGTTTTTGTTCATTTGGACATCATCTACCTGGGAGGGATAAGACAGGGAAAAGTCTCTATATTTCACATTTTTATGCCGCCTTTCCTCCAAGAAGCATGGAGTGGTACATATGTTTCCTTCTATTCTTTTGTCAGCACAACAACCTGCTGAGGTGAAGCTGATAGAGAAAGAGACTGACTGACCCAGAGTCACCTAAGAAGCTTCATGCTGAGCAGGGATTTGATCTTCCAGGTCTAAATCCAGCTCCCACACTCTCCTGGCTCTCTTGTATAGTCTTCTATGCCAACTTTAAAAAAAATGTTTATAGGTCAGCCATATAAAAACAGTGTGACTGAGGCAACCTGGCTTGGTGAACTGCAGTACACCTCTGTATTTGTGACTGCTCTAACATGGATTTCAAGAATTCATCTGCAACGCCCTGACCTTCTGGTGTTTTCCATCCCTGTTTAAAGTACCTTCTGGTTCTAGATTAAAAGACATCTAGCCCAGCTTCTTGCTAAAAAAAAGCTTGCTAGGACTAAAAAAAAGCAGCTCATGACCAGCATTTCAACATTAAGGCTCTTCAACTAAACATCCAATATTACATTGATGAACTGGCAGATGCAGCTTTTTAAACTGTTCAGTGCTATGTTATAAACTGTGACTGATGAAATGTCTTCACCTACACAACTGTTAAATGTACAAGAGCCTTACTTTTGAAAGGTTGTCCTTCATTGCTAAAGATGTTTACCCAACCTTAAAAAAATACTCAAGGGAAGGAAATTTTATAGGTACAGAGTACCTCACTCTATTGTTCAACTATTCTTACAGATCAGGTTTCTTGTAATTGACTACCAAAGACTCCCTACTGCAACTGTAAAATCCTATCTTTCATACAAGTGCATAAAAGGACTTTTTATAACAAGCTTTTAAGGTACTGAAAGCTACATTATGCTCTCCTGTGCAATTTCTGTGGTACTTCCTGCTTTCCGCAGCAAGTGGGATTACATCCATGTGGAGAAAATGTAATAGTTTCAAACAGGTTGTGAATTACAATCACACCCTGGTGAGCAGCTAATTTTTAAACAGGGACCATATTTTTAACTAAGGCAGGCCTATAGGGCCAGCAGCATTGGCTCCAGCAAGTGGCTAACTCCCACACAAGTCGATTAAGAGCTCTCTAAATCAGTTCTTCTGAGTGAACAGTAACAGAGCTGTTAGAAAAGCCCTATACTTATTACAAACCAAAGTCATTCCTTGTCTGGATTAAACTATAGACAAAAAGGAGGAGGGGCACAACTGCTATTTATGTGGCAGGGGGAAGATTTAACAAGCTCATCTTTTTTTGTGCAGAAAATCGTCAAGTGTACAATGAAGGGGATTCTTTAAGATTTGGGACTATGCGGTGGTCATTTGGAAGGCTCCAGGACCATAACAACTCCCCAGGGCAAGAGTTGTTTGTCAATACAAAAGAAATGTTGTGAACAATGAATAAGATTCAAATATAAACATTTGGCCCCAAAGAGCAGGAAATGGAAGGCCAAACCAGGCAACTGATGGGAATGTGTGAAAACATCTGAGTCTAACACAGCTGTCAATAGTAGTGGGAGAGGAGCAACCTGGAGTGATGTGGAGGTAGAGCTTAAGAACTTCCCTCTGCATCATTTTTCCCAGGGAAAATTCTCACCCCCATTGCTTTTTGCATTTATGGAAAAAACACATTTCTTCTTGACACCCTCCTGTATCCCAAAGATTGAGAGACTAGGAATCCCTCAATGATTTCCTAGGTAAAATGAGTCCCTAAAAGTCCTACACTCAGTTGCATTTCACCAAAATGCAGATAGCATTGGGTTATCTAATACCAGACAGTAAACCAGAGTTCTGCGGGCAGAGTGGGATGCCCAGAATGCTTTACCAATTAAGACATTAATGCAGTGCAGGCAGTAGTGTCATTCAGTAATGAACAGACGGAACGCTGGGCAGGACTTTACCGCCTGATTGGCTGCGTGTTGCTGACACGGCGCTGCCTTTCCGAGCGCCGCGCGGGAACCCCTGGCTTCGGAGGGGGTGCCCGCTTGCCTGGGGGGCACGCTGGGTGCTGCGGAGAGCCACAGAGGGGCACGCCACCCGGAAGAATCCCCCACGGCGGAATGGCAGGCGGCGACACGTTGCGGGCTCCCTGTCAATCAAGGGGTAAGTCCCGCCTAGCGTTCCGCTTCCTCATTACTGAATGACACTACTGAGTGCAGGGTATTAGATTGGGTTAGAAGTGGACAACATGCTTCTCCTATGATATTCATGTTTACAAAACACAGAATTCCCTATTGAGTGTAAAGTTACTATCAAAACATGGCTCTGTCCAGGTGGGACCTTTTTATCTGGGAGGGTTCTGTTCCTGGAACCTCGCATATAAAAAAATCCACGGTAATCCCCCCCCCCGGATTTTCTCCACACCCCACTCTCCAAACCCAATTGGAGCAGTGCTCTGGTTGGGTCCAGAGGGCTTTCTGAGCCCCACCGGTGCTCAGAATGGGGGATTCACCCCACCCCACCACTGGATACCACTGGAGCTGCACTCTGTTGGTGTCTGGAAGGTTTCTGAGGCATGCTGAGGCCACGCAGGTCCTCCTGTGGACTTGGCGAGCCTCAGAATGGCTGTTTTGGTCAGGAAAACATCACTTCCCAGAAAAAAAAATCACTTCCCTTAAAGGCACTGAAAAATATCACTTCCCCGTTTTCCCTGGAAATTGCCATTTTTAAAAAATGGCCATTCTGAGACTTGCCAAGGCCACAGGAGGACCTGCATGGCCTCAGGGGGCAACAGAAGAACCTCTGGAGGTGACCAGAGAACAGCTCTGGTCTCCTTCAAAGGCTTCATGTTGAGCTTAATTTGGCTCAACATGAGTTAAATCCATGGATAATTAGGTTCAAACCTGTATTAACAAATATGTGCAAATCATTACACATTGCAAAAGGCATACATTCTAAAGCATCTCCACAAATGGCAATTCTGTAATGCACTTTGGCCTGCAAAGACATCCAGATATTCATCAAGCACAAAGGGAAGACTAAAGATAAGTTTTTGGAAAGAGCAAAGATGCAACAGAAACCAAAACTACAGGATACTAAATACATCACTGGAATGTGAACACTTGGTGCCACAACAGTTATCCTCTGAAAGCCACAGGATCAGGTTACTACAATTTTTTTGTTTTTCAATAGACCATTTATCTCCAATGTTAAACTAATCCAATTGCTATAAACCTACATCTCTAACTGCAAAAACGAACCTGATAATATGGGCAGAGTTGATAGCAGTTTTCCATGCAAGGATCTAGTTGGCTAGTACAATGGTTCACAAACTATGCATCGGGACCCACCAGTGGGTTGCAAGTCAATTTCAGGTGAGTCATGAAACATCAAGAGCAGCCATATTGAAAATATGTGAAGATGAGATGCTAGAAAGGGGGAGGGCTATGTGAGAATACTTTGCTTGTGTCAAGATTGTAAATAGTTTTTTTTCTTTCTGATTCACTTTGCTATTGGAAAATGGCTGAGAAATACTCCAACTTATTGCCGCATTCTCAAGTAAGCAGCAGGCTCTGACATCACAATGACAGCATTTCATGTCATGTCATCACTTGTGGTCGGTCCAAGACAGACTGTAATTCTAAAAAGTGGGGCCCAATGCTAACACATTGGAGAACCACTGTTATAGTACGTACCCAAGTTAGCATATTACAAACCTTGTTAATCTTCTATTATGCTTGCTTTGCCTAGGACAGCGTTTCCCAACCTGGGGGTTGCAACCCCCATTGGAAAATGTTCCTGGGCTATTCCCCCCTTAAGGGAAGCAGCACAGGAATGGGTGCCTGACAGTACCGAAGCAATCGCAGTGCTGCGGGCACCCCTGGGAGAGGCAGTTGAACTGGCCTCTGGCAAGTTCTGTGAGCCTCCCTGATAAGTTAAAAAGCTCCATTTTGAGCGCACAAAGCATTTCCTGTTTGCATGAGAAAAGAGGAAGTGCTCTGACCATACAAAATAGGGCTTTTCACCTCATCAGGGAGGCTTGCAGAGGGAGCTATGAGTCTCCCAGAACTTGCCAGAACTTGTAAAGAACTTTTTCTTTAAAAAACAAAGTAAATCTGAAGAATATGAAGTCAGCTGACAAGTACCATTTTCTCATAAGGGTTAAACCAAATGTGATGCAAAAAGCATCATTACAGACTGGTGCAACTCCCAACTTAAAATGTTTGCTTCTGGTTATATGGGGATGGAGAATGAGAGACATGATCTACTGAAAACAGTATATTCATCATTAGTCGGAGCTCATTCATGGTAAATCTAATTTATGAGGCTCTTCAGCCCCATTGGATGGAAAAACTACTTTACTTAGAAATGTACATCCACAACTAAACTATTAAATGAATAGTCAGAACTACTCCATGACAAACACCTAGTAGTCATGAAGATGTTTTACTGAACATACCATATGCTATGTTTACAAAGTAAATCTTAGTATATTATTCATATAATCAAATTTTCTTTCCAAATATCAGCATATTGTTTCTGAATGAATCAATTATCAACCATATATATATTTTTATATGAAGTTTCTCATTCGCACATGAGCTCCTAAAGTCTGTGGGAGAGTCCCTGCTTCAGATCACCTGGTTAAATATGCTAAAGCAGAGCTCTTTCAGCGATGGCTGTGGCACGCTAAAACACACTGTCCAGCAAGGGTTGCCTTCAGCTTCCTTGAGAGAGCTTTTTGTTTCCTCAATGCCTTCAGAGGGTAGCTTTTAGAAAATCTAGAACAGTGGTTGTTTTACTGGGTGTGAAGATGTTCAAATGATGGTTTTATTCAGATTGTTGATGCAATGTTTTGTTATTGAATGCTAGCCACCTAAAGCAAGTAGTGGTGCTAGTCTTAGTTAGCAGAAATAATTTTAAATTTTTATTTTTGTTTGAACAGTAAGAGCTGGAACAGTAAGAACAGTAAGAGTAAGAACATAATCACAATGGATGTGATTATGAAGACTGGCAGTTCTGGTTTAAACCTCAGCCACAACTCTTAGCACCATCAGGAACAAGTTCTCTCAGCCTCAGCACAACCCCCCGCCCCAACAATATCTGGGGATAATACTGACCCACTTTATAGGTCTACTAGCTTTTTGTGACCCGGCGTTGCCCGGGGGCAGACAGTATCCCCAGGCTCTATTAGGAGGAGGAATGAGTTTGTTCTGCAGTGCACCCCCACCTCTGGGGGCGTAAGCGGGGCCCTACCCCCACAGTATATCTGTCCAGATCATAAGGAAGGAGTGTACCACGTGCGGTGCACATCGTTCCAGGCGTGCCAGAGTAATGGTGGAACATACACACAAATCTGCAAACCTCCCTCAAAAGTATGACATAGTGAGATCCATAGATAGAGGTATAGAACTCGTCCCTGAAATAACACAGTATTGCTGACGTGGAACCCGAAACGCACACTATCACTGTGAAATGCATGAGGAAACAGGGACACCCTAACCTAAGAGAGCAACATGAAGGTCCCACTTACTGTCTGCAGGTCCAGCCCTCACGTATGAGAAACAGGCAGAGGTGGCCTGTGAGCTCCCTGGACATAGGCCCCTCTCAGATCCGACTGGCTGCTGGAACTCTGTGGATCCTGCTCTTTCCTCCCTGGCCCACTCAGGCCACGCAGGCGAAGCACTTTATATTAGTTTCACTTTCTGTTCTGCTCAGTTTCAGCTGAGCTGCTGCAGAATCGTCTGTGACCACAGGGTGGCAGCAGACCTGTAGCCCCATGCAATCCCCTTGGTTCCTGACGATCTGGGCCCCCTCCCTGGAAACCGGGGGGCTGTAGGGGGGTCTGACCCCCGCAGTGATTCCTTCCAGGCTGCAAGGAACGTGTGTGCCAAGTTTCGTGGCCGTGGGTCAAGGCATGGAGACGTGTATAAGGAACATACATACATACATACACACAAGCGTCCATTTTTATATATATAGATTGCTGAGAATAGACGCATGAGACAAACATTGAGGACTTGAAATGTACTATTCAAATGGTAATTGAAATGTCTACTTCATGAACATAAAATGCATAGAACAGTACCATTTTGTGTGTTGTTAATTAAACAACTGTACGCTACATTTTAGTAGGAGGAGAAGAAAAAGCTTAGGTTTTTTAATATTAATTTTAGATTTGCCTGTCAGGCAAAACGTAGGTTGCTGGGTTTGACCTATAAAACTCAAAGCTTACTATCCCCATGAAATCCCCAAATCAATTTTCAAAGACTCTCACATTTTAAAAAGTAGTTTGAGAGTTGGCCCAAAAAGAGCTGCTTAAAAGGGAAAACTCAGAAAAAGCAGCATCCTTGCATTAAGCCTTTTACATGAATAGCAATGGCTGCAGCTTTTTCCTGGGATTCCATTTCAGCAAGGATTCTCCCCATCCCCACCATTCATAATTTTAATAGCTTGTGTATATTTCAGACCCTCTGCGCATGGTATGTTTTCAAGTTTCCATTGCTGACTGGCCAAATAGGAACCTCTTAAAGTGGTGACTTATTTAACCCGGGGGAGGGGGGACTGTCCCTTTTCATCCCAGTGCATTTTTCAGTCACTGCTGCTAGTGTGTCTTCTGCACCTCTTAACACTGAGAACCTTTTGGGACCAGGAAGCCATTAATTGATTTTTTTCACTTGTAAACCACTTTATGAAAACGTTTTGTTAAAAAGCGGTATGTATATTTATATTTGTATATTAATATTTATTATGAATTTGTCTATATTTCTTGTTGCTCGGATGTACTATTTAAAATTAAAAAATAATTTCACATAAATGACAAACCACAGATGAGGTGAAACATTTATACTCTGACAGGCTGAAATAAAACACACTTCTTCCATCAATACAGTACAATCTATATAACTATCAAATTTTCATCATTCCAATGCAGTGTTACTAGACAGGAAGAGACCTAACTGCAACCTATTTTCTGACTCTATTTTACTTTGTTAATATTAAATATAATGTGACTATCTAGATTGTCTAGTTGCGGTTAAATTGTGCCAATGTTGCTATGAGGTCCTTATTTTGCCGCACCAATGTGGTAAATGTGGGCTGTCCATAACATGCCAGGTTGAAAGTTGACAATCTAATTTCTGCAAACTTCATGCCAAAATGCTAACTGCTTTCTAAGTAGGAAAGTCTCTATACTCATTAGTACACTTGAACATACCCCTACCATATAAGCAAATGGTCACCATTCAACCCTATTGAAAAAGTAAAGCATCATCTGTACTTGTGGACTGTACCACAATGAAAGCAAAACCTACCTTCTACCACACTAGGAGCCCTTCTCCGACAGGTACAATGAAATGCATGGTTGCACATGCATTTCATGGCACACAGGGACACACTGTACTTTTTTATCCTTTCTGAAGGTTTATTTTTCTTTACACTGGATGAGCCACACTGCATGTACTACATCAACTATATTGTCAAGGGCAAATGAGCAAATGTATGTTTGGAGTCCAGCAAAGCTACTTCATCAGTTACCTATTTCACAATGAAGGCCATTCTGAGATCAAGCATCACAGAAGACAATCTGCTTCCCAGTAGCTTAAATGCACACATTTCATCCAAAATGCAGATAATATTAAAACTAATATACAAAAACTACAAAGCGTTTATCCATGTTGCCTATATTGTCTAATGGAAAAGTATTCATGGCTATTTCATTCATACAGCTGTATTACTTCAAAGCCCACTAACATGTATAATTTGTTGTTAACACGCTGGCTTGAATTCAAAGGTATCTTTCCACTAACTTAACAAAATGTTTCATAAAGAAGTAACCCAAAATCTAGGGGAGTTCTTGTGTCTGTTCAAGCTCTGGCAAAAGTTTTTTCACAAGCTCTTTTCAAAAGCTTGTAATAGACCGCTATGGTTTATTTGCTATAACCTGCATCATCTTCTGCACTGCAATAAGTCTAAAGCAGCAATTTTCAATCAATGTGCCACAGCACACGGGTGTGCCACAAATGGTCCACAGGTGTGCAAAGGAAGTTTGGGGGAGGATCATTAATCAGTAGGGCCATTGGGGGATGGTGTGCCTTGTCAATTTTCAAAATAACTGATGATGCACCTTGACAATTTTATCACTTTGTCAGTGTTTTGTGAGATGAAATCAGTTGAAAATTGCTAGTCTAGAGTTTGTGCAAGGGTTCATAAGCATGAAATAATTTCATTCTTCTGCTCACAGTTCTTAGCATCCAAGCCGTAACTCTGAAATTTCTTAATGAACTTGAAATCGCCAACAAAAGATCCCCAAAAATCTCTTCTGTTGAAACATTCCACTAACTAAATGACCAAGCCAAACTTTCAATTATTTAAGCAGCTAGTTTAATGATATGAGATCATCATAATCCCTGAAACAGATGCATTTTGAATTCATAAGCCAATCCTTCTCAAAGTGTGTAGTTTGAGCAAAACACATTTTTCATTGCAAATTGGCTTATGGTGCTCTGTCTGAAATGGTGTTTATAAAATGTTCAAGCAAAAATATCCATTGGATTTAGATCCAAAGAACATGCAGAACAATAAGAAGACACTTGCCCTCACGCAGAAGGAGTGCTTGCCAATTCTTCCTTTGGCATTCCTCCATAGCAAATCCTCCTGGCTCAAGGCTGACTCTATATCCTGGCTGGATCAAGGGTAATGCGGACCCTTCCAGAGCAACTTTCTATCAACTTATCTGCCACAGACATTAAGTGGATGGGCTTGAACTTTGCCAGCTTCCCACCTTAGTTTGCCATTAGCTACTTGATACCCATCCCTTGATACAGAAGCAGAGTTAGTGAAAAGAGGCACATTCTTTGTTAGGTTGTCAACAACTGCGTATCCGCTTTCCTGCAAAACTCAGGCATGTGCCATCCAGAAATGGTAATTTCTTCAAGTTTGCCAGTTATCCTAAATCAGTGATTCTCAAACCTTTTAGCAGTGGGACCCGCTTTTGAGAATGACAATCTATCCAGGATCCACCAGAAGTGATGTCATGGCCGGAAGTGCTGTCACTGTGACACCAGAGCCTGCTGCTTTCCTGAGAATGCAGCAAGTTGAGTCATTTCTCAGCCATTTGCCAATAGCAAAGTGAATCAGAAAGAAAAAAAACCTATGTACAACCTTGACCCAAGCAAAAGAACCACACAGCCCTCACCATTTCCAGTGTTCCATCTTTTCAATGATGGCTGCCCTAGACGCTATGGACCCACCTGAAATTGTCTCATGAGTCACCTAATGTGCCCTGACCCAGTTTGAGAAACACCTTGTTTTCTTTTTCAGACATATTTCTGTCCACCCAATAGCTTTTCAGGCCTGGGAACCTGTATAACATCTTCTGCAGTTGGGTCAATACAAAGGTTTTGTTTAGTTGCTCTGCTATCTTCCTACCTTCCTTTCCATAATCCTTTCATACCCTCCCCACGGACTATCTAGAAATATCTAGCTCAGTGATGGCGAACCTTTTTGGTTTGCCGTGTCAAAAATGCCTAACTTGACTCTGCTGGTGTGTCACTGGGGGTAGGGTAATTGTCTTGTGCCACTTGAATGATCCAGCCTCTATGCAACAGTCACTGAAGGCTCAATCCTGAGCAGTGCTGTGCTGCCCATGCTGGTGTCACAAATATGCCATAAGGCACATCCAGCGTGGATGGTAAGGGCTAACCGCCCACGCAGCTGCAGCACCAGAGCTCACTGCCCAGAGGCTGTGACATGATGACTTCGTCCAGTAACTGAACTGGCTGCCAGCATTGTGCCAATTCAGGGCAGAGCTGGAGGTCAGATATGAGTAGGGGAGGGATGTGGCAAGGGTGGGACCAGTGGTGATCTTCACCGCCCAATCCAGTCAGGCCATGCAGCCCAACAGAGGCCCTTGTGTCTGTGCTGGCTAAATAGCCTGTGCAGACATGAGGAGACCCATTGATGGGTCTCTGGTTTTACCCAGGGGAAGGGGACGAATGTCTGCCTGGTTGCCGCTGGATGCAGCAGTAGCCATTTGGCTGCTACCGCACCTGCGGTGGCCAGGCAGCTAAAGATTGGGCTGCCTGTTGCATGAATTACTGCAGATCTCATAGATTTTCATTATTTTCTCATCTGTACTTAATGGCCCATTCTGCCATATCATGTGTCTTAAGCCCATTCTGCCATATCATGTGTCTTGAGTGTTCATGGGGGGGGGCAAAACAGCAAGTTAAGAAAGTCTCTGCCATGCTAATATCCTCTCTCTCAACCTCAGATGCAAATCTATATTTTTATATGTAGGCAATTTTTTACATTTTTATACCAATCTTCCTCCAAGGAGCTCAGCATGGCATAGATGGAGTTTTTGTTCTTATAACACTGTGGCACAGGTTATGCTGAAAGCTAGTGATTGGCTGAAGGTTACCCTGAACGCTTCACGACTGAGCAGGAATTTGCAGCTGGATATTCAAGGTCTAAGTCTAGCACCAGACCCATTAAAATGGGGAAAATTTTATTATTAACAAATTATTAATTAATAATTGGGGCCCTGTTAATAATTGGGGTCCAGACTCAGGCACCCGGCATGCCCCCCACCCATCCCCGTCGGCGAGCAGGCACCCCCTCCGAGGCCAGGTGCACCTTGCAGCACCACATCCTTCACAGAGCGGTGGCAAATGGCGACGGGTGGGTGGAGCTAGTCCACGGAGCGTTCCTCTTGTTCAGCCGTTAGATAACACCACTGTCCTCGTCCCTGTTGCACAAGGCGCTGTACAGTGCTTCCAGCCCGGCGGTAAACCATTACTGCCGGCACTGGGTTGTTGCGAGGGTGATGTTGTCCCCACACAGCCCAGAGAGAGCTCCGCAAGGCGGTGAGCGCTGAGTCCACCAGTCACCAGCATTGCAGCCTTTCTGGGCAGAGTGGAAGGGCATTCTGGGGCAGGGGAGGGGAGGGGTGGGACCGGCAGCAATCCCAACCTGCATGGGGACATAGCTGAGGACCTCCAGGTCCTACTCTTAGTCACAACCCATTCAGTACTTGACTCATCAATGCTTTACTGGCCCATCAAACTTACTCATCGCTTACAATCATCATCACTCAAAAATTCACTTAAAATTTTTAGCCACTAATTTTTTAATTGTATTGCCTTATGTCAACAATATTAAGCATACTACAAACCAAACACCTAGCCTGAGAATTCATGAATGTGTTACAGAAGGTTTGTTTTAATTCCACCAAAATGCTACAATTTTAAATTATCCACACTTAAATATCTGACATGTTCTGACAAGTGAATTATTATTGAGTTTTCCTTATGTCACCTTATGTTATGCAAGCCATTATGCGAGGATAGGCAGTGATGCCTCAAAGGCAAGTCAATCAGTCATATTTGTAAGCACAGACATACACAATCAATAATGCAAATCCTAAGGGTCCTCAAATGACTGAGTGTATATATTTCTCAAAATCTTCCTTAAGAAATCTCTGAATGCCTTCCTGATGGAAAACGTTTGCTATAATTTTTCAAACAGTACAATGCATATGTTGCTCACAGACAGACATATAAGAGTTAAAACATACATTAAATATGCTCATTCAATCGGTCCATAACCAACCATTTTTTGAAAATGTATAGAATGAGATAAATAAGCAAGCCAATCAAGTTGGCTGTGTTCCTATTATTAAGCCATTACAAACAGAAATGTACCATTTCATATATAAGAGAAGCAGTTAAATGTCTGAGAACATAAAAGTATCTATGCTACATTATTTTCCACAGATTTTACATCTGTCTTTGATTTGCAATCTTACTGTAAGAGCACAGAAAATTTGTTCCAGTAAGTAGACAAGCATTTTTATCTATGCATTGAAATAATGCGCAGAAAAGCAAGAGTAATAAAAATAGGCTTGTTTATTTCAAGTTACTAGGCACAGTTATTTTAAAGACAGACATGAAATTTATAATCAACTAGCAGTGAAAACCTCAATTTATGGTCTGTGGGCACCAGCTTATCAGAGTGTTCTACGGTCAGCTAAAGTGAAGAAAAGCAAAATTAACAGCTGTTAAGTACAAGCATCTGCTCTTGCTATGAGAAAAACAAACTTCCATTAAGAGGTACTAGTACTAGTAAAAGAACAGCATTAAGACAGACGGCACTCGTCTAAGTGAGGAGCCACCTGAAGAAGCAGTGGAGATTAGAATAGTCAAGAAAATAATTGAAGACGATGACAAAAATCAAGGATCACACATTACAGAACACAAGAGGATCACAAGGACATCTATGTTCAACAGTCCTCTGGAAGGTAATCTATATTCATCACCTCCACAAAGATGAACAGGTATGCAATGCAGATAAAAGTGAAAGTCTCACAAGCATCAGAAAATATATTCTACTCCAGTATCACAGTACTGTATGCGGAAGAAAAAATATCTACTCTTGCAGCACAATCCTATGTGTGTCTACTCAGAAGTAAATTCCAGTGTTCAATGGGACTTACTCCCAAGTAAGTGCATACAGGATTGCAGCTTTAGAATCTCAACTAGTACACCAAATAAAAAGCAGAGAGCATCACTGGCAAATCCAATTACATCTTGAGTCCAGTACGTTTCTTGGACTCCCTGGACATTTTTTGGAAAGTAATTTAAATCAACAAGATTTAAATTAATCAACACCACACAACACCATGACTGTGCCCCTCATGAACAGTCACTGTTTCTACAGGTCAGTGATGGCAAATCTATGACATGCACGTCACAAGTGACATGCCATAATGTTTTGGATGACACACAAGCATTCACCCAGTGGTGTCACTAAGGGGAAGAAGTGCAAAGGAGGCCAAAACCTCAGTTGGAGCTCCCAGGACTATGGGCAGACAAATATGCAAACAAATTTTTTTCTTGAGACACACAAGCAGAGTCAAGTCCTACCATTTTCTGAATTGTTGACACACCAACCCCAAAAGGTTCTTCATCACTGCTATAGTAATCTCCAAATGTCAGGGCATTCCTACCTCTCTCCTCAAGTAGCTAAGGAAAGTGTGAGACACATATACCCAAAGATCCATTCTCACTGGTTAGTCTCCCTTCTAGACATTTGGGCTGTTTTTTGTTTTAATTTCCCAATAATCAGTGCTTCACTCAAATATGCACATTGCCATGCATGCCGATGTCTGTATGTTCAAGTCTGCATAATAACTGAGATTTACTAGAATCCAACCAGGCTAGATCAAGTGAAAATATAATTAACAAATTCTGCTATAAATTCTAAGTTCCGTTTTATTCAATTTGCATTATTTTACCTAAGATATTCAACCAATATTTGAATGTGGTAACAGCCCAATAAAAGTGTATTTCAAACAGTAGTACATTAAAATTAAATTACTAATACTTGGAATGGTTAGTAATTACAGAGATGAAGGGATTTTTCATCATTTGATATACATTAATACATGTGATTTAAAAAACTAGCTTCAAATAATTGCATGCAACTAGACATGAGAGGAAAGCAATGTGAGATCTGAATTTCAGCAATATTCTTCAGTCATTTTTTTAAACTACTCCTTTGAAGCTTTACAATGGGTTGTAGCTGAGTGACCTTTAACCAATCTACAGTTACAAAAAAGCATGCACCATCTAAAATGGTTCTCTAGTTAAACACAGACCTCTTTTTTATTTTCAAAGAGAGCATAGCCATTGCTCCTTAACCCAGCAGGGTTTGCTAGAAACCGAGATTTTTGCACCAAATACAGCCTACTTAAGACTCAGCGATACCTCCATTCCTTTTCAAAACTAACACCTTGCAAGGTGCCTTGCCTTGCACAGCATTTCATCTTGCAAGGCAACACTGCCTTTTTCATCTTGCAAGGCAACATAAGTTGTCCATTTTTTGTTATTTTTCTCCTTGCCATGAAGAGTTTTGATTCATACTATTTGCTCATTTCTTTGTGAACTCTTGTTGATTCTCAGAAAGGTGTTATGTGTTACTTCAAATAATCTCACTGTCAAAGTTTAGTTGAACTTTCAAGTTACTTTCCACCTGGTACACACAAGGAACAACTTTTTCTAAAAAATAAAAAGTTCAATGTGCTTAATAAAATACCAAACCGTGTGTTAAAAATAAAAACACACATCTTTCTGAGCTCTGAAGGAAAATATTAACCTTTGAATAGCTTTAGCAGCATGTACACCATAAAAATCTAATCTTTGTATAGAATCATCATACTAATACCAATTCAAATGCTTGAATTTGCCCTATATTAGGGACCACTAGTTGTTCCAGGAACTAATCAACCTACACAAGTAGTCCCAGTCAATCATTCCCCAACTCATTTCTAGATTAGTTGTAGATTCCCTACAAACCAAAGAGTACCAAAACTCAATCCCCATTTCAGGCAATCTCCTAGAACAGTAGTTCCCAGTAGTTTTTTGCACCGGGACCCACTTTTAAAAATGACACTATCATATCAGGACCCATCTAGCTGTGAGACTTTTTAAAAAGGTGATCTATAAAGAAATATTTTTATTTATTTATTTACAAGTAAAACACACCAGAAAGAAAAGATGCTTAGACGTTTATCTCCCTATATTTACACAAGCTCAGTTGCAAAAGCTCAGCCGTTTGAAAGGCAATTAGCAACTATCATATACACTACAGGAGCTCAACTTTTTGCATGGCAGTTATCAGTTATCTATTTTGAACAGCCTCAGGGCAATTAGTTATCTAATATTTTAATCCATGTTTGCACTGGAGATTCTGTGGGACTCACCAGAAATCAGGTCACGACTCACCAAGTGGGTCCTGAGCCACAGTTTGAGAAATCTGTCCTAGATAGTGGCAAGTAACTTTTAAATCAAGTGAAACATGTCCAAATATTTTCATGCTGAAGCTCAAATACTTTGGCCACCTCATGAGAAGAGAGGACTCTTTAGAAAAGACCCTCATGCTGGGAAAGATTGAAGGCAAAAGGAGATGGGGGCAGCAGAGGATGAGATGGTTAGATAGTGTTGCAGAAGCAATGAGCATGAAATTGGGTGAACTCCAGAAGCTAGTGGAATACAGGGAGGCCTGGCGTGCTGTGGTCCATGGGGTCGTGAAGAGTCGGACATGACTTATTGACTAAACAACAACAAGCAACACCTTAGTAACCATGAGTAACTAAGTGCTCTCTTAGAAGGAAAATACATTCACACTCAAGTTCCCAAATCTCATGTTGTATTCCAGTCCCAGTTGTGGCTGTACAATTTTAAAACTAGATGGTCAATTTACCGTTAACTAAGGTTCTTTGAGCAGTCATCCATACAGACCCATGCTGTGAACTTCTGTGTGCACCAAGCTGACCCTGGACACTTCAAGACCTTTGTTGAGCATTCTGCTGCTGCCCTTGAGTGGGGAAAATCTTGAGGATGGAAATAATGTTTTCAGCCTCTCAGTTCCATTGAAAACCGCTCCCAGTTCAAATTTTAGTCACTGATCAACAGTTGGAACCAGACCATGTAGTCAGATGGGTCATGTATCTGCACAGGTGATCACTCAAAGAGTTAGACAGGCATCTTCAGTATCCATGCTTCCACAGATACTGGAGATAGCAGCAAATCCTACTCAAATTTCCGTGTTGCACACTCACCTCTCTTCCTTTACTAATGCATATTTTTCCTTTGCTACAGAACACAGACATTGAGAACATGAGACATGCTAGACTAAAGCTAGCATGGAGCTTTAAGGAGGCATCAGAGAGAATTCAAACAGGTAATGGACAGCAGAAGAAGTAGCCAGAGGATGCTAGACTTCAAATGTGGGGTAGTAGGAAGTTATGCCTTTGCCAGGTGATGTATTGGAAGGGCTTGAGATAGAATGCAGCATTAGGATTAGAAATCCCCATGTTCTGGGGATCTCAGCTTCCATATCCTGGGCTACATCCCCCACTATTCCAGGGGTCCTCTCAACTATTGTTGCTTTCAGGAAATCGGGGGGGGGGGTACTATAGTGAGGAGAGGGCTGGGGAGATCTGCTGTATGAATGTAAGTCTGGATCCAACACTTTGTCTTTGTGACAGATTAACAGAGCTAGGCCTCTGAAATATTGACATTTCCTGAACAAGCCCTCCATATTTACATGCAACTCAACCGAGCTTTTTTACATTCTAGAAATGCAATTCAAAACCTTTGGTCATGCAGTTTGTACAGTATGTACTGCATTATCATATCAGCTTCAAAACAAGAGATAAGAGTTCTGTTTGGCTCTCTGCATACACAAAATGCAATACATACAATTAAGATCACTAATGGGAAGGTTAATGCCAAAACCCTACACATATCCCCATGGACCAATCTGCACATCTTCCAAGTGTGTCCAGTATTTCCATAAGCATGGGTTGGTAGTTACTCAACCAAAACTGTGGTTTATAATTAGATAGCAAATATACATAAGATTATAACTGTCCTAAATACAGGTTGAGTCTTTTTATCCACAAGGATTCCATTCCCGGATTTTAAAAAATCCACAGGTAATTGAACCTGCAGATTTAGCCTAACCCCCTTACCCTCCAAACACCACCAGTGATCTGCTCCAATCAGATTCAGAGGCTTTATGAGGTCCACTGACACCACAAAGGCCCTCTCGCAGCCTTGGCAGGCCTCAGAATGGCCACTGTGGCAATCCTGTTATCACACTTTAGCAATAATGGAGTAGCTGATATAATAACTAAAATTTTCTCCTCTATCATTTAAATGTATCATATAATTATTATTTCCGATAGACCAATTAATGCACAGATATTCCAGCAACAGATTAATACCATTATGGTATATCAAACACAATTAATCTGTAAACAGATTAAAAACAGGAAACAAGGAGTAATGTGCTTGGTGTGTTATAATGTAAACAAGCTATGTAAGCAGGCCGTACAAACATTAATATGCTAGCTACTTTAGGCCTGCAACTTTAAAAAAATTACCTTGCCAAATGAAGAACACGATTAAGCAATTCAATTTTAGATAATATACATTATCTAATTTTAGATAATATACATTATTCATTTTCAAATGTAAAAGTATAGTTAACAGACAGTTACATAGAAAAAGGACTTCTTAATTCACATTTTTAACTTCTAATTTGTTCAATGTTCGAGGGGTGAAATGAATGTTGTTGAAGAGGGGGGAACCACCAATTTATAATAATGGACACCATCCAAAAAGTGGTCACATAACCCTGCTTAATACCAGCTTTGGAGATAGCAGGGAATTCTGTACGACAACTAACAATCTGAGAATGACTGGAAGCATAAGCAAACAAAAGGAACATTTTCAAGTGACTGAAGGAAAGTGGCCAGAGAAACCTACATTTTTCCAATGGGTGTACAGTCAAACTTATACCTGACACACAGTCCTAGAAAAGCTCCCCAAAGCTCACCTACATGCTACAAGCAGAAAAGAGAACACAACTACTAAAGGGGGAAAATGCAATGAGTTCCAAGATTGAGTTTATATTAATAAAAACCAGTTCCTGGCCTCTGATGAAGGCCCAATACATACTGAGCAACTAGTAGGGCGAGCCAAAACTGAGAAACAAGGGTACTAATGAGTTTCTCAAACACATGTCCTCTGTTCTGATGATAGCCTGGATGAGGCCTACAAAACCAGGAAATAATGCCTCCCCATCCAGGATTTCGCTTCCTGTCCTCGCATTGCCTTGGCTTCATGACATTGTTGCATATCTGACTGGCGGTGCAGTATCATGATGTCATCACACTTGTTATGGTCCCTGTCCAGCTGGATCACATATCCAAGGACCAACATTTTCTTAACAAATGTTGCCATCAAGAGGAAATAATAACAAATAATAATAATAACAAATAATAAATTAGTATTAGTATTTACAATTTTCTTGGAGAGGGGTATCAAGAAACTCCATGTGAAGCCAGAAACACCCCACAAAATCAGTGCAGTATAACAAGACCTAGAGTAGTAACCAACTATAAATTGCACTTGCTATTATCACGTTGTGTTATACAGGCAGCACTTGACCTCAGTCATCCAATGTTAAAAAGCCAGAAGCCTTTCATTGTGAGAAAGCAGAATGCAGGGGAGAGGAACGCTTATGCACACCCGCTTTAATGCAGCAGCAGCGCTGTTTCAGAAACTTCAGACAAGCCGATAGCGGCCATGGTGCAACTTTATTTCCCTTCCCCGGAAAATGCAGCAACATTATGGTGGCTGTATAGCTTCCCTCTCCTTTCTGATTCCAAAAGCACACATAAGTGTGCAGCTTGATCTTGGCAGTCCCGTAACACAGCTGTCTTCCTTAATTAAGAAAATGCAATGTTATGACAAGAGGGGGGGCACGGAGGAAAGTTCTGTAGCAAAGGAGACGAAATACATGGTGAGAAAGGGCATGACCAGAATACCCATGGTAGCAAACATACTGAGCAGGAGTGGACATCCATCTGCTCAAATACTTATTTCCACGGCTACAAAATATATGGTTTGTCATCAAAATTAGGAATCAGGAAAATAAATACACCTTGCTTATAAAGATGCTGATCACATGAAACCACCGTCAACTTTTAAACAGACATTTGTTATCTCAAATTCATACAACAAAGCAACATTGAGGAGTTAATCCTCTAACACAGAAGATATTTAAATACCAGAAGAGAATCCTTCAAATTCAAGTGATATATTTGTAGTATATTTCTAGCCATTCATGTTTCAACACCCACAAATTTTGTATCACACACATACATACAACCTCTGCCTTAACTGCTATTTAGATTTTAATACCACCGTATCAAGAAGAGAAGGACAAATATTGGATATACTTTCAACATTAGGATTTCTGTAAACCTTTCAGCCTTTAAGGCAATGGTTTCATTTCAGTCCTAACAGGGGAGGGAGACCCACTTCTAGAACCTTAGTAATTAGCGTGAAGAACAAACAAAACCAATTTTTAAACTAAAATATAAAAATGAAAAAGGTATCAACATTGTTTAGACACTTGCTTTCTCATATACTGTAATCTCTGTTAGGATAAATGCAGCCATCAACAGTCTACCTTGAGATGCAAAAAATGTTACTCTGAAGATATGGCCAATTCTCAACTATATTCAAAATAAGAATTTTGTGTCTTCAAAATAGGTCAAAGACCTCAAATATCAATGCACACCCTGTTACAACTGAAGATGTCTCTGGTGCCAAACTATAACAGTATCACATTAATAATATAGGATAAAAGATGTTCAATACCCCACCCACCCCCCACCCCAAAAAAACCACCCTCAAAAATATCTGTAACTAATGGTACAGGTATTTTGGAGGTTCTTAAACAGAACTCTTTCCAAACAACATGAATTGTTCTGCTGTAGAAAAACCTACAAATTGCTACTTACTTTTGAGGCCCATGGCTGCAGACAGTTGGCGTAACAACGAACTAGGAAAGCCATTTCCTGGGTTGAAGAGGAAACTTTCCACTCGCAAACAAAAGCCACAGGCAAGAAATTAGGTAAGATCCTTAGGAGATTCTCTTTATAAAACCATAAACCAAATGGATTTTCAGGCACAAAATTAGGCAGACTTTTCCACAGTGATTAACTGAACTGTAGTTCCAACTGTATCACAGTAGCTTTCAGTGTTGCAATAATTACTGCAAAAATAGTCCAGTTTAGCAAGACCATAACTTCACATTCAGAATTTTCAGTGCTATTTCTTATGCAAATAACAAAAGGTCATAGGCTTCTCCAGGAAGAACAGGTACCCGAAATAGCAGAGCTAGAGTAAATTCTAGAAAGAATTAAGAGTTAAAAGGAACAGTATATGAAAAGGAGATTTTTTTTAATTCCTGCAAGTATTTTCCCATTTCAAGGCACAGTTAAAGCTGGTTAGTCTTCAGATTCCCTTTTCCCTTATCTTCACATTTTATAATGCAGGTACTGCTTCGCAAAGGTTCTTGCTAAGTAGATCTTGGGTGACCGAGGAATCCTTCATATCAAAGTTTCTTCTTTATACTTCTTCTCACCATGACTGCAAGACTGATCCATATACAGCTTATATGTCTAATATCAATATCTCACACAAGCATCCATACATACACACATACACTAACAGGTTTACACTATACAATTGCTCAAAGCCTCTGCAATCAAAACCGTTTCCCTCCCACCCACCCACCCCAATGCAGAGTTTAAAATGCTGCAGTATAGCTTAGAATTCTAATGCATCAGCCAGATACCATGGTTAATCTAAAGCTAGCATTTACCAATTAAAACATTTCTAATGCATCGCAAAAAGGCAACATCCACAGCAATACTGAATGCTCGACTCCTAATTCCTACTATCTTTGCTCGTTTCTCAGCAGCTCCCTCAGGAGAAGCTCTCATCGATTGGATGCTCCGCAGCAAGATGAAAAATCTAATAAGGAGGAGAGAGAGTGGGAGGGGAATGGAGCTAAAAGGATGACATCACCTGTATAGAAAGCCTTTAGAAACTGCATTAGATCAATTGACTACTGTATCTGCAGATGCAGCCAGAGCATCTTTATTGACCTAGTATAAACACACTTCTGTACAACAACAATTCAGCAAAAACATACTCTGTTATATTTCATATCAGTCTGCTGATCTGACACACTGCACACAATTCCTTTGGGTGTTTATTTTTTTGTAAATTACCTACTATAGAAATTTTTGTATCTATCACATTTCTTCTAAGGAAAATTTAAGACAAAGTGTCTCTCATATCATTGTGATCAGAGTGTTTTAAAAAAAAAAAAACAGATTTCCTGTCTTCTCCCCAGCTTTAGGCGACCCTACAGAACCACAAGCTTTCATATACAATTTCTTTATAATATAAACTTTTTTATCCAATACAATAGTGTAGGATCAATTTTACTCTCTAGCTGGGTGAAGCTATATTATATTTTTGTGTGATATAAGTACATATGCTATGAGGAATAACCTATAAGTTACAAGACTTGTAGGAGCTGGGAATAATTGCATTGTTGTCTATACTTTGTTGGAAATCTGTTACTATGGTCAAACTCTACCCACTAAGAGTAAGAAAGGAATGGAAGCAAGCATGCACACCATTCTTGCAGTCCATGCTAGTATTAAAAGGGACAGGGGAAATGACAACACAAAACACAATTGCTAGGTGTCAACAAAACGATTTCTGTACTCATACGAAAAATTACCTTTTTCCTAGCTCTTAACGCTACTTACTATATCCACATCTATCTCATTGGTCCCCAAATTCAATTTGAAGTTATATACATCCCCTTCTCAAATATTAATGAAGAGTGCTGCGAGAATGAGTTTTAACTGCAATTTTGATTCCTTATGGCAAACCCTTTCCATTTCACGTTCAACACATTATGCACTGGACTGTGCCACAATCATGCATCTTCCAAAAGAAACCTCAAAGCAAAAGCCAATAAACCTATTTCAATAATGCAGCAAAGCACGAAACTTGCACTTCTCAATTTCTATCTCACAAGAAAGAAGTCGACATTGCTTGTGCGGGCAAAGTAGCATTGCTTATGAGGCATTGCTTGCTTGTGCCGGCAAAGTAAGATGTTCCATGGTTGATAGTGGATGCCATGTGTTCACAATTTCACATCAGCCTTCCTAAAAGCATATTGGGCAAAAAAAAATTCCAGATTTGGCCTGATTTAGCAAACGTAGCTGGAATGAGCAGCTACACACAAGGCCATGCCACCCACAAGGCTGGGTGCCTCGCAATACCTGCCCAATACCTCCACAAGCCTGCCATTTCCCCAAGCGTCTTCAAGAAAGGACTAGGGTGGTAGCAGTTTCATTCCAACTTTTCCAGCATCATTGCCATGATAGCAACAGTAGTCAAGCTGGTAGGGAGCCAATATAATCCCATGCCAACCAACCTTCCTACTTCTTCAAACAGGTAAGGCGGGAAAATGTTAAGGAGTGCATGAATCTCTTCAGCTCCCAGCACCTTTCCATGGGGGGGGGGAGTGTTATTCACATTGGGGGAAGAAAATCTGGATACTGTTCTAAGCACCAGTTCAGCTCTGGCCAGATTTGGTGATATAGTATTGTAAAACAATATTGACAATTTTTACAGAATCTTGATTCTAGATGCACCAAAATGGCTTTTCCATTGGATTACTGTGCAGTGTATTTAAAGGAACTGTAAAGGTATACTTATTGCTTGAGAAAAGAGGAAAAACGAATCAACATTTAAACTAATCTAGTACTACTGTTCCATTAAAAAAAACGCACATGAGTAATCTCACTACTGCAGCTACATCTTTTTAAATGATTCATGTAGCACTATTCTAAGCATGCAAATATGAATCCCGAGCAGGGAACTGTGCTTCTAAAGCTCTCGTCTTAAATAATAATTGGATAATGCATATCTCTTCCATGTGATTTTAGTATAATTACAATTTACTTTTTAAAAATCAACTAAAATGACACTCCATCCATCCAACAGCACACATACTCTGGTTATTAAACGGAGGAGATATTAGTCTCACAACTGCCTTTCAAAATTCCTCCACTGTGCATGAAATTCAACCCTCTAAGGATTTTGGCACAAATGCCATATTTCACAAGTCCAGCTAACACAAGCTCAGTAATGGGGGGGGGAAAGGGAGAGAAATGTGATTTCCTTTTAAGTGAGGATGACATCACCCTTCCTCTACAAATCAGACTGCAATGACTGCAACTCCCTGAGGAAATGTATCCAAGACCCTACATGCAATCCTGCCAGCCTACCAGCTATGTGCAAGAGAAAAAGACTGACCTAATTCTATGCCAACACCCTTCTTTAAAATGAAGTTTCCTCATGCTACTGTGACATAAGTTCCTTAATAAATTATTTGTTGCAAATGGCAAATGGCCAAAATTCTTCTGAGAGGGAAATTCATTTGACACCAATTACAATCAAAGCATGGATTTTAAGACAATGCTTAAAATTGTCATGGCTAAGACAAACCAAACAAGTTATTCTGTAAATTATGCCTCTTAAAAATAGCTACAAATGAAATCAACGTATTTTGCTTTAAACATTTCAAAATACATAGAAAAAATGCGAAAGAATAGTATTATGGAATTAAGCAGAAGAAAGCATTTATAATTTATTACTTTGTTGTGTTATTTTGATAGTTTTATATTGTTCTGCTTGTTAAAAGGTATTTGTACACTGGCTTCTCAAGGTACAGATGGCTGTGTCAGCACTTTTGCACAAGCACAGTATGGTGCTTTTTGCACAAGCATGACAGATCTCTGGAACCTAATCTGTATTCATGTATGGGTCTTAATGTATTAATGATTATGCACACGCACACTGGCAAAATATACACAACTGGCATCACTGGACTCCTAGCCAAACAGTTACTCAGCCTATTTGCAATTGAAGAAATACCCATTGTCCAAATCCTTCAGTTGTACATTGAAGATGACCATTAGTTAAATTCCCAGGGTGCACTACATGAAAGAAAGCAAGTGCTAGGAAAAGTGTGAATGCAGCATCTAGCAAGTTATTTGTGCTATTGTGTAAATAGTGGCATGGCTTCAGTAAACTGCTATATTCAATGTGGTGTGCAAAAGTTGAAGACCTGAAAATACCTGGTACTTGACAAGCAATATAATAGGCCATTTCACAAAGCAGTGCAAAAATTACAGCTTGGCAAGAAGAGCCTTCTAATATCCTAGTGTGAAGGAAAGACTATCAAGAAGTTACTTCAACATAAACAAGTGCTTGAGATGCATTCCAATACAGCAAGGACTAATGATGAAAATTAATATTGGCAGAATCTGAGAGCATGTACATGCTGTACTGGAGAGCCATGTGTGATTGAATACCACTGACAGGCTCACATTCTTCCATTAAAGATCTTTGTTTAGTGCCTGTATTTTAAAAAGTTAGATTTATAATACTTCTTGGGGTTTCCATTTGTTTTGCTTTTTAAAAAACACACACACTACACTTAATTTCTATTCCGGAGTCTTTCCACAAATTAATATATAAATAGTAAAAGCATATTCCCTATTAACATTTCCTCCTTCACAATGACATTATGTTCTGGTGCTGATTGCTTAATGTATAACAGTTTTTACTGCAGCTAAAAGCTTACCACTACTGTATAATGTAGAAAAATTCTGCAGAAAAGAACAGTGAGCTTCAACAGCAGTATGAAAATGTAAGCCATCCTAAGGGAGGAAAGGCTGGGAAGGAGAACAGAAAGGGAGGGGGAAGAGGAGAGGCTGGAGATGGGAGGGGGAGTGTAAGAGAGGCTGCCACCAGAACTAAAATGATGTAAGCTTCTAAAATTAGAATCAGCGATACACAGGGAACAATAAAAGGCACCACAGCTTCAATTTCCCTATAGGCTTTGTAGCTACTTTTCTTTTTTCAGATAATGTGCTGTAACCACACTGTATATGAAATACAGATTTGCACTCTAGCACAAATGTACATAAAAAGCATTTCCTGATTAGAGCATTTGATATTTAGATTTTTATAAAAATTAATCTGAAATGTATATGAATTATTTTATTCATTACAAATTCAGATAAGTTACATACCGTACATTAACTTCTCATGTGCAATATGACCAATACATATGAAAAAACACCTCTATGCAATTATTGAAAGACTTTAATAATTAGAAGTTATTGAAAGTAGAAGTTATTGAAAGATTATTTCAGTGAAACCCCAAATATTTAATCTGTATTAAATTAAAATATTCAGTGAAAACCTGAAGTCTGCTTTAACAGAATAAAACATGAAGAAAAAAGATATTGTGTATAGCAGGGTATGTGTTTTCATCTAGGGTGTTGGGGGAGGCGAGGTTTTTAGCACACATTTAAATCACTTAAACCTCTTTTTGCAGACAAATCTAGAAGTAGCTTTCACAAAATCAATGTCAAAAATCAAACTTGTTTCTTAAACTAAGGCCCAGTGTACACATTACTTTTGTTATGCCCATACAATAATTTCAAACTACTGTGCTTCTATGCAGTCTATTGGGACAGCTCATGCAGCATAATGGCTAGGAGACTGATCTGCCAACTTTGACATCCCCAGTTCAAAGCTCACCTTTGCCACCAATTCATAATAGGTAAGTTCAGTGATGTAATGTAGCCGGAAAGCCCCAGAACAGCGTCCCCCTTGTTAGAATTAGGGCTGACTGTGCCCACTTCACTCGTCGCTCGCTGGCTCATTTTTTGTGTTTGGTTTTTTGTTTTTTGTTTTGTTGCCTGCACGTTTTGAGCCAGGCAGGCAGGCAGCAGACTGAGGGAGACCGACGCGGCGAAGAAGCAAGGAAGACGCAGCAGTAGGTAGGCTGCCTGGCAGCCTGGGGCTCCCTCCAGCCGCGCCGCGGCTTCTCCGAGCCGGCGCTGGCCTCTACTCTGTCCCGGTTCTTACAGCAGGGGGGAGGAAGCCTCCGGAGGCCAGTGGACCGGGACGGAGGCCAGGCCAGCGCCAGCTCCATGGCGTGGCTTCCCCCCTCCCCCTCCCGCCACTCGAAGAATCGGGACGATCGGGACAGAGGCCAGGCCAGCACCAGCTCCGCGGCGTGGCTTCCCCCCTCCTCCCAATTCCCACCGCTCGAAGAACCGGGACAGAGGAATGTTGGGTCAGTTTAAAATCTTCTGCTGCCGGCGGGAAAGCGTCTGGAGCCCAGGTCTACCCGTTAGAAACGACGGCGGGTAGACGACGGGTAGACCATTGGGACCCACCGTGGGTAGACCTGGGCCACGTGGAGCCCAGGTCTACCCATCACTTCCGGCTTATGACGTCACTTCCGATGGGCGGGTCCCAATATGTGCCAATCAAAAGTGAGTCCCGGTCATAGTTCCTGTTCTTAAATCATTTAGATTCCACCACTGGGTAGGTTCCTCTTCCTCAGCCTCTGCTACCAAGGTGCAATATGAAGATTATACTCATCTTACAGGGTTGTAATAATAAAATCAAGACAATATACATGAAGCACTTTGTACACTCAGAAAGAGCTATGCAAATGTTAAATGTTGTTACTATATCTTGCATGTTGCAAGGACAGCCCAGATCCTTGGAGCTTCTTGCTCAAGGATCACATTTTGGTCAGCCTCATCGCACAACATTTGTGTCTGTTAACCTCATTAGTGACTGCATGGTGCAAGGCAGGGCCTAATCTATTGATGGCACCTTGTACAGTATTCTGCACGTGGTGATCTGCATGTTTCCTGATCCCATACACCTTCCCATTGCCACAGTCTGGCCCTGGCTGGTCACCATTTGGAGGTGGGTAGGAATTTTTCTATTCATTGGATTAGTTATTGGGCATGCAGGTTTTTTGCCTGCTCTGGACTTGAGTGGGGTTGGGACTTCTATCAGTGTGTCCAACCATCTTGGTGACTTTGTTTTTGCAAGTTAGTATGGGCATGAAGGCTCTTGGTGTGCACCCTGTGATCAGCAAAGACAAGACAGAAACCCATTTCCCCCTCAGTTGCTCAGCAGCACGAGGGGGGTCACCTGGTCTGCCTCAAATGCTTCCTGGCATGGAATGGGCTTGTGTGGTCCAGCTGCCTCAGCCCCTCACAAGATTGACTGTGATAAGCTCACATGTTCCTTACAGGGAATCAGCCTGGAACCAGAGTGGGAATGCCTGCCTGGAGTCAGGTTATTGTCTGATGTCCCTACATGAATGGCCTCTGAGGTTCAGGCTGCCCTTAATTTCTGAAAGTCTCACATTTCCCTCTCTGTATCTAATGATTAATAAAAGTGGGGCATTCACCCAAATATTTCTTGAGTGGTCACTGGGGAGTGCACAGGCAATGCCTTTACTATTCATTTCTTTCACATGGAAACCTTAACTGATATGGAAGAATGGCATGACTGACCTTGATATTAAAGTGGAGGCTTCATACCAAAAAAGATGTGTATTAATGTGGAGGCATGAAGGGGATATTACACCATATTGAAACAGTGTTCAATACAAACACTGTATGAAGCTCATATATGGACCAGGATTTCCATTTAAAATCTCATTCTTGCAAGTTAGTAGGTGGCTTTAGACTACCCACTCCCTCTTAGCCTCAACTTTGCACCTGCAATACAGATATAATACCTTATGAGGCTGTTCTGCATTATGAAGTAGGCAAAATACTTTGAACTCTTGAAAGTGCTGTACAAATGCTAATTATTACTATGTTGACATGTTCTGAGAATGCGTTTAGATACTTTTGGGGGGAAGTCAAAACAACTAGGCTGAATCTAACACATACTAAGATGATCTGCATAAACTATTCAAAACAGGTTAGTTTAAAACACTTCCATTAACAGTCAAGTTTCTTCAAATCATGCAGCAAACACAATTCCACAAATGCTACTGCTACACACACAAAACATTCATTTTTGTTGTACAGATGTTCTATGTGTATCCTAGACTTCGTCCATTTGTGCCAAATCAGCTGCTCAGATGTGTATGCCGGAACTGGATTCCACAACTAACAGCAAATGAGCCACCTTTTTTTTTGGAAAAAACAGTGAAATGAATGGGGACCATCTTGCTCAAAGGAATTCCACATATGAAGCTGCACTAAGATATGGATTGAGGTGAATCCTCACGAGACACTTGGCATACTGAACATCTGAGGACGTCACTGTGGAAGTCCTTAATTAAAATCTGTTTGCAATATGCATACATGGAAGCTTGAAAGTCAAACAGACCTACTTTTTCTAATTCATCTCATCCTATCACGAAACATTATCAGCTTATAATTATTAGTGTGAAAAGGAAAGACATATCTTTCCTCTTAGGATCAGTTCAGACTGATGAGTGAAGCCAGATTGAGAACAAAGGGCTGTGGACACCAACTGGCCCTTTTCTAAAAAAAAATCCCCATTCCCCTCTATAAACTTTTTTTAACCTTTATCAAGCCAGATTAATGTGAAGCTAGACGTTCTTTTGTTGTTGTTCAGTTGCTAAGTTGTGTCCGACTCTTGGCAACCCCATAGATCACAGCACACCAGGCCTCCCTGTCCTCCACTAGCCTCCGTTCACCCAACTCCGTGTTCATTGCTTCGGTGACACTATCTCACCATCCTCCTCTGCTGCCCCCTTCTCCTTTTCCCTTCTATCTTTCCCAGCATGAGGGTCTTTTCTCAAGAATCCTCTCTTCTCATGAGGTGGCCAAAGTAGAAGTTTTTAACCTAGCACAATTCCAATCCCTAAAACCAGTTTCATTTTTAGGTCTACTTGTGTGCAACAGACAAAGGTTTGGAAAGTCGTTTAAAAACTGCTATGGTATTTTCCTCAAAACCTAAGCCAAAAAAATAGGGACCGGGGGACAGCCCAGCATCTCATCCTTGAAAAAGTTCGCAGCAGCAGATAGTTTGATTAAAGTAATCATGGACCTGAGGTTAATTAACACACCACAAAGGAGGGTAGTCATGTGATTCTAGAACATTTCGAAGAAAACCTTTTCAAGAATTCAACAAGTGTTTTGAAGCAGCTCAGACACAGCATCCACCTACATACACTTCGTTTTATCAGTATGGTACAAGAAACAAATTCAGCAGGGTGGATAATCACCTGATGAGACAAGATACATCTTAAACAAAAGCATTTCTATATTTTCACATTAATTTTCCAATACTAAATAGATTACCTACAGTAAATTAGGCGATACAATTTAATAAATATTACAACCATGGATGCACATTTAGGATTACAGCCCTAATTAATATTTTGTTTTAAGATTCACAACAAATTTGAATATATTTATGGCTATTACTTATAGATCCCTTAATATTCCCAAAAAGCTAAAAACATACTGAAGTGAAGGTTTCCAGATGTTTCCAAGGTGCACTGGACATTACAAATTAAACTGGTGTTGCTTCCTAATATTTTGATCCCTCTCCCAAAAAAATGTGTTTTATTTTTAAAAAAGGAAAAAAGGTTAAAAGTCAAACCCAGTAAATACTCAGGTTTCTGAATAACTCCCACCTTTCTCCAAGTTTTCCAAAAGGAATCACCAATTACAGAGAACTTGGTTCAACCAAGAGATACATTGGCATACTTTACCTAGCACCAGATCCATTGTGTCTGAAAGTGGATGAGAACATTCCCATCGTACACACAAGGATCAGGGAACCATATAGGGTGGCTTGCAATGTAGCATGGGGGAAAAATCTACAGCTAGAGGGGGGAAAACTGCAACACACATGCACAAATAGAAGTACCTTCTACTTGTGCACAAAGAACTTTGGCTTAATCCCCATCTGAATAAGGATTTACTAAGAACATAAACTAGTAATGTTCCTCTAACCAGGCCTGGCAATACAGCTTTTAATTTAATTAAAAATGTATAATAAAATGGCTGCAAGCACAAGAGATTGTGAAATCATTTAGGGAGGATATTAAAAATAAATAAATAAATATGTCCTCTCTGTTAAGAATGGATGAACATTAAATCCAAGGATTCTGGCTACATTCCAGTTTTGATACATACTTTCGCCTGAGTCGAATAAATCTTCTGTATCAATTAGCTTTATAGTATTCTACACCTGTTATGCTATCCTGCATGCCTGCTATTATGTATGGAATGATTTTCAAATATTGATTACATTCTAGGAACTGGCAATCAGAGATTGATCCTTCCATCTCCCTTTCCCAATAAGCAAGATGGCACAATCCAAGTAATAAAAGTAAACAGAACAAGGTCAAAAATAAACAAACTAAGCCACTTTGAAGCACGTCCAGCCTTGGTAGCATTCCCCGATTTCAAAATCCAAACATAATCTGCCCACTCATATAGTAGTTCTCAAACATTTCAGCATCCAAGCCCACTTTTTAAAACACTCTATTGGGATCCACATAGCTTTACAATTCGTCTAAAAAGTTTCACTTTACCAGCCACCGAAGCCTCTCTTTTTAACCTTTTTTACAAGGGGGGGGGCAACCGTCTAGAGCATGTATTGAACTCCATATTCATTGAATCCGTTCATTCCGTTCTGGACCCCTCCCCCAAGTGGACACTGAACCAGTGTAATCTGGAAAATACAAGTAAAATGAATCTTTGACGTAATGGACTAATGGGGGGGGGGGGGTAGACTTGTCCATTAAAGCCCAAAGCCCATTAAATCTGAATGCATGTATACAGCCCATCCCTAATGAAACATCAGTTTGTGCGCTGCCTGCAGCTGTATCTGAGTCAGTCGGATCTGACTATGGTGGTCCATGTCTTTGTGACATCATGTCTGCTCTACTATGTGCTCTACACAGGGCTGCCCATGTAGTTAGTTAGTGCAGCATGCAGGAACCTGTGTGGTTGTGGAGGTCTGGCGATTTGACTCAGTTGAGTCACTGCTCCAGCGACTGCACCGGCTGCCCATTTGTTTTCTGGTGCCAATTCAAGATGCTGGTACTTTCCTTTAAAGCCTTCTATGGTTTGGGACCAAGGGTCCACCTACTCCCATATAATCCTACCCATTGTCTTAGGTCATCAGAGAGAGCCCTGTTGAGAGTTCCACAGCTGGTCGAAGTCAAGCATGCAGAAGCAAGGATCAGGGCTTTCTCAGTTGTGGTACCACTTTTACGGACTTCATTACCAGAAAATTTAAGGTCTGCTCCTCAGTGGAGAGTTTCACGCCTAGAAACATTTCTATTCACAGCAGGGTTTTGGGTTGCGTAGGGGTAAGATACCCCCAGCTACTTCCATTTGGTCAGTTTCTTTTATTGCATATCTGCTTTACTTTTTTGCTACTTACCGTATATAATCGTGTATAAGTCGATGTCAAGGATAAGTTGAGGCAAGTTTTAAGCCAAAAATCATGGGATTTGCCATGCCCCATGGATAAATTGAGGGGAAAACTTAGGGGTATCTGCAATTCTTTGTATTAGATAATTCTGTCTGATTTTATCCAACACTAGATTCTGACAAATGATCTACCAGTAATTGTTAGCTAAGAACTGTACAATCCACCTATTTATTAAAGTGCAGGGGAAAACAAAATAAAACAGCAACATAGCAAGCAACTATCAAACCAGTTGTTCCCAAACCTTTTAGCACTGGGACCACTTTTGAAATTGACAGCCTATGGGGACCCACCAGAAGGGATGTCATTAAATAGAAGTGATGTCATTAGAGACAAAGGGCAAGGCATGCTGGAATAATGAAACAAGGCACACAAAACAGTTCAAGGCTAGAACTGATTAAGCATAGAGTTACCAGATACGTAACCAGATACACCACCAGGGACGTGGTGGCGCAGAGGGGACGTGGTGGCGCAGTGGGTTAAACCGCTGCTGCTGGGCTTTCTGACCAGAAGGTTGGGAGTTCAAGACTGCGCGACAGAGTAAGCTCCCGTTGCTTGTCCCAGCTCCTGCCAACCTAGCAGTTTGAAAGCACCTAAAAAGGCAAGTAGATAAATAGGGACCACTTTGGTGGGAAGGTAACGACATTCCGTGCACTACGGCGTAGAGTCATGCCGGCCACATGACCACGGAAACTTGTCCTCGGACAAACACCGGCTCTACAGGCTTAGAAACAGATGAATACCATCTCCTACAGTCGGTCACAACTAGACCATTTGGTCGTGGGGAAACTTTTGCCTTTACCTTTTACCAGATACAAACTGGGACAGAGTGCCTATAGCTTTAACCATTATATAGAAGAAGGAATTTGGGCAGGTGCGGCTGATCATGGAAGGGTTTCAAAAGCTACACCTGCCCAAATTCCCTCTTCTATACAATGGTTAAAGGTATAGTATAGGCACTCTGTCCCAGTTTGTGTCTGGTAACCCTACTTAAGCATATCTGCCTGGATCAACTAATAAAGGAGTGCATGTCACCCTGCCAAGTGCAGTTTACCCGCTTGGGCTGGCTTTTGCAGGGATGATCGCCTCCCCCTAAGTTGGTTTGTTATGTTCTTGGCAAGGAAGAGACAAAAGTGGCAGGAAATAGTATGTGTGCTTTGCCTCTTCTTCCCTCCTGCTCTGATGTGCCTTAATTGCTCTGAGAGAAGAGCAGCAGGATAAACACATGCAGGCTGCCCATAAAGCTTAGCCCTTCTCAACCTGCATCCCGTGGTCCTGCCCACTGACTGGAGTGACGCCCAGCAAAAAAAAGCTGCAAAAACTTGCAAAAAAAGAACCATGAGAGGAAAAGCTGGAACTAGGCAGCAGCAGTCTGCATGGTCCCATCAGACTAGTTTGAGAGCAGATACACTGACATAGAAGCTACCCATTAAAATGCTCAAGGCTAGGACTGATTAGGCATACCTGCCTGGAACAACTCAGGAGTAATAAAAAAGCCTGTTTCTTCCACCCCCAAATAGTTTGCACAGTACTTCAGCATCACAGTCGTCTGGAACAAAGAGCACAATCCCCACACCTTGAGGTTGCAGAGCCCTGCTGAATTCAACTCAAATGTTGCAGTAAACACTTGCTTACTCATGAGCAAACATGTAACTCAGTTTCCCTTTCCATAAGGCTCAATACTTCTCAGCTTAGAGGGAGGGACTTCCTTCTCGGGTGTTTTTGGGGGACCTATGTTCATCGGATCGGGACCATTCTGGCGGCATTGCATTCCTCTCAGCCTTCCCTTTCAGATGCACCATGACATGGCTGCTTGCTCATTAGTAAAAGCGCAGTGTGGCTTTTCACTTTCCATAGTACTCCATTTTCCTGAGCTGCTTCTGAGCATGCTCAGAAGGCTCTGCAACTTTTATAGTTGGAAGCTCTCAGAAACAGCTAGGACCTTGCTCCACCCATCATGTGAATGAAGGCATTACCATATTCCCCCAAATATAAGTCGGTCAGATTTTTCTAGGCAGTTTCTAGGCATACATTTCTTGACTTATACACAATTATATATTATACCGTATACCTGTATAATACCATATATAATACCGTATATAATATCATGCTTTTAGTTTGTGTACTACTATTTAACCTATTACTGCCTTAGTTTTTTTTTTTTTTTTGAAGTTTTACGATCTTTTTATTGAGTCATCTTTTGTTCACTTTCTCTGGTAAGCATGTTTTATAGTTTAATTTTTATGCTTTTGAACTTAGTTGTATGTAATTTTTTATTTTTAATTGATTTTATTGTAAGCATTTGGAAAGGCAGGGTATAAATGCTTTAAATAAATGAACTAAGATATTCCTAGGAAGAACTTCAGTGTATTACACTTTGGAATATTGTAAAGTGTAATGCAAAGAGTATAATCTCAGCTGTAGAGCTTGCAATCTGTTGGAGAGGTTTTTGATTATTAGGATAGTCAAGGCACGTAGAAAATTTCTTAATGAGGCATGGATTAAGAATATGTGAGCAATATTAATTGCGTTTTAGAGCAGACATATCATGCAAGCCTGCAGCAGTAAAAGGAGAGGGAGTGCTAGGGTACCTTAGAGACTGACTATTGTTGAACAGGTCTTTTTTTAAATGTACCACTAGCCTACTTCATCAAACTAATCTGGCACTCCTTGCTTCCTTTAGAAATAAACTAGAAAAAGAAATCAAGAGAGACAATTCCTTGTCAACGTGCCAGGGAGCTTAGTCTGACTGGTTCTTCACGCTGTTCTTTTGGATGCCATTTTAAACTGTTATGCTCCCTATGAGTCAGTAATCTGGCATTCAGCCAGAGAAGCAGCTTCCTGTAACAGTTGACAACATCACTTAACAGCGCTCTATGACAGATATGACTATCGGTGCTCTACATATCTTGCTAAACCAGCACGCAAACCCTACAACAATTCTGGTAAGCAAAAGTTCAAGGATACTCCGAGGGGGGGAGGGGAATTCATTCAGTCACAGAACGTTGCTGCAATTCCTGTTAACGCACATTGTAACGCTCCATACAAGCCAAACAAACAAACGTGCATACATCATCTTCTTGCAAGCACTGAGGTAGCAAATGAAGCAGTAAAATAGGGGTTCAGAGATGGGATACAGATGTAGCCTGCTACTTCTAGACTGCTCAGGAAATTAATTCACTGCAGTCAAGACTTCCTTCTGCTAACAAGGTTAAAAATCAGCAGACTGTAATGCAAGCCACAAATAAAAAGGCTCAACAATTCAAACACATATTTGCATAGTTTCCTTAAAATGCAAATCAAATACAGACTGTATTCTGCTAAATTAACTAGTATTTACCAAGGTTTGTTTGTTTTCTAATTTTGTACTGAAGCTAGGTAGGTGAGTTTGAGGAAAGAAAATCAGATAATAAGATGGATGAAAGGGACCACAGAAAATAAAGAAAGATCTTCTCTGCCTCTCTTTTTATAAATTTTTGGCTCAGATAATTATTACAGTAGATTCCTGCTCTTTTCAATCAAAATGAGATTAAGACAATCATTTAAACAAGTTATCCAAGATTTCTGAATGTTTCTTAAGAAAGCAATTACTGAATTTCTACAAATCCATGACATCAAAATCAATTACTAAAGCTATAACATGTAGCCTGAGTATTGTTTGTGAACTAGCAACAAGAGTAAATATCATTGTAACAGGAAATAAACAGACTAAAAACACTAGTACTCAGATTTGAGGCAACACTCTGACCTACGAAAAACTACTGCTCTAAACTATATTTCTTCTATAAGAGAATTTAGCTTTTGACATGCTGTCAGACTGTTCTTTACCACTGCCATACAGCAGTCAGTGCTAGCAGAACAGTTGTTCTGCCAGAAAGCCAGCTCAATAGGATGGGGCTGTCAGTTATTTTGTTATACACATCTGTTATGAGCACCACCCCCTACTGTCGGTCATGACTAGACCATTCAGTTGTGGGGAAACCTTTACCTTTATCATTAAGATCACATAACTGTCTCAAGGTGCATTGAGAGACCACTTGGCCCTTTATATAATATTTAATTGTACTTTTATGTACAATTGTAACAAACATAAGGCTCTGGCTAAGCAAGGATGCAATTAAAATTATGCATAAACACATGCTGCTTGGCAGAAATACCAACTTTAGAGATGGTAAGAAAAGCAAAAGGAATTTCCTAATAACTGATTGCTACGTTCCCATTAAGTTTCTAAAAATCTGTGATTTTCATTGACTTGCACAACCATTTTGAAAGTTGTGCAGACCTATAGGACAGTAGGTTAACTAAAGTTATTGACACAACATTTCCCAAGATGCTTCCCCTGAAATTGCTTCCCCCACTTACCCACTAACTAAGATACATAGAAAAGGAAGGGATGCAATGAGAGAGTGCCTAGGCTTAGTTTATTCTGACTGACCATACATACTGTACAGCATATCTATAGGAGTCATACCAACAAAGGCAGTCTTTTGGGATAGGACTGAATCTGTAAGTGCTAACCAGAAAAGTGATTCCAGGCAGTGCTGGTTACCACTTGTAAGCTGGACCAATGTCTGTCCTAGCTAATGAAAAGTGGAAAATCCTAATTTAACTGGAAAAACTTCCTTTTGAAGAATACACATTTCCAGGAAGTCTCAAATATTTAACCTCTAAAACAGATTTCTCACCACATACTTCCATATCTTCAATCTTACCTTGTTTTCTTTGGAAAAGTGAAGGAAAGTTGCTGAGTTTCGGTAAGCTTTAGGCCCACTTCAATACTATCAGAATACTGAGCCCCACAAACTGCCTGCTGCATGGATGTAGCAATGAAGTGTTCTTGAAACCTCAGTTGCTCATCTATGCTTAGAGGTTGGTAGGGGCATCTATACCCTGTGAATTACAGTTCTTAATGGTGTTGACAAAGTTCAAGTGGGCTCAATATGTAACGTTAAGAAGGGCACTCCGTTCGGAGTCAAACAAAGATGAATTCAAGTCTGGGCCTTATTTGCAAACTAGCATGTGGGACCTGTCCTTGAATACTGGAAACTACAACTAGTTTTAGTACACAATGGCCCATCACCTGAACGAAGATCCTCAGAAGCACATCATCCCAGCACTGGACCAGTGCACTGGTTTTATTTTATTGATTCACTTATACTGCTGTTCACCTTGTGAGGGTTTTAGATTTAGCGGCGGGATACAATTAAATTAAATATCCTCCAAAGACAATTTATAAAGTAAAACAGATGGTTCTAGAAACTGCATTCTCCAATGTGTCATTTTGTGATCCAAGATCAACAGAGGACAACATCATAACAATATTGCCTGTGTATCATGATTATGCAGTACGGGCATGAACAAGGGCATGAAGCAAGTCTTCGCAATTGTTGACTCATTTATAAAATACCTTCTCCTTGATATCTTGCCAAAGTCCATGCTCTTTTGCAGAAAAAATACAAGGTTTAAGAAAAACTCAGAAAAGACTAGAAGCAAGAGACAACATCTCTCAGGAAGAATAAAACATCTCCAAAAAGAATGTGTATGTTTTTCCACACTTCTCTAAATTTATATGTTAAAAGAATTTTCATTTCAGGAGAAACCGGCCTGAGAAAGTTGCAAAGATGGGGAAACAGGATTTTAAAGGTTGTAAGGGACGTGGTGGCACAGCGGGTTAAACCGCTGCTGCTGGGCTTTCCGACCAGAAGGTTGGAGTTCAAGATGGAATGAGCTCCCATCGCTTGTCCCAGCTCCTGCCAACCTAGCACTTCGAAAGCACCTCAATGCAAGTAGATAAATAAGGACCACTTCGGTGGGAGGGTAACGGCGTTCCATGCACTACAGCGTATAGTCATGCCGGCCACATGACCACGGAAGCTTGTCCTCGGACAAAACGCCGGCTCTACAGGCTTTGAAACGGAGATGAGCACTGCCCCCTACAGTCGGTCACAACTAGACCATTCGGTCGTGGAGAAACCTTTACCTTAAGAACCTAAAAACATAACAGCCCCACTGGATCAGGCTAAAGGCCTATCTAGTCTAGCTGTATCTCACAATGGCCCACCAGATGCCTCAGGGACAATTAGATACCTGTATCTCATGGCCACACCCCTGCATCTGGCATTCTGAGGTAATTTACTTCTAAAGCATGGAGACTGCACTACCCATCATGGCCTGTAGCCTGCGATGGACTTTTCCATCAGAAATCTGTCCAATCCCCTTTTAAAGGCACCTAGGCTAGATGCCAATCCCAATCCCAAAGAACATTCCAATCCCAAAGAAGGGCAATGCCAAAGATTGCTCGAACTACCGCACCATCGCACTCATTTCACATGCTAGCAAGGTGATGCTCAAAATCCTACAAGCTAGGCTTCAGCAGTATGTGAATCGAGAACTACCAGATGTACAAGCGGGTTTCTGAAGAGGCAGAGGAACTAGAGATCAAATTGCCAACTTTCGCTGGATCATGGAGAAAGCAAGAGAGTTCCAGAAAAACATCTACCTCTGCTTCATTGACTATGCTAAAGCCTTTGATTGTGTGGATCACAACAAACTGTGGCAAGTTCTTGAAGAGATGGGAGTACCAGACCACCTTATCTGCCTTCTGAGAAACCTGTATGCGGGTCAGGAAGCTACAGTTAGAATGGGACATGGAACAACCGACTGGTTTCAAATTGGGAAAGGAGTACGACAAGGCTGTATACTGTCACCCTGCTTATTTAACTTATATGCAGAGTACATCATGAGGAAGGCAGGGCTGGATGATTCACAAGCTGGAATCAAGATTGCTGGGAGAAATATCAACAACCTCAGATATGCCGACGATACCACTCTAATGGCAGAAAGTGAGGAAGACCTAAAGAACCTTCTGATGAGGGTGAAAGAGGAAAGTGCCAAAAGTGGCTTGAAGCTCAACATTAAAAAAAACTAAGATCATGGCCACCACTCCCATCACTGCCTGGCAAATAGAAGGGAAAGAAATGGAAGCAGTGACAGACTTTATTTTCCTGGGCTCCAAGATCACCGCAGATGGTGACTGCAGCCATGAAATTAAAAGACGTTTACTTCTTGGGAGAAAAGCTATGGCAAACCTAGACAACTTAATCAAAAGCCGAGACATCACCCTGCCAACAAAGGTTTGCATAGTCAAAGCGATGGTTTTCCCAGTAGCAATGTATGGCTGTGAGAGCTGGACCATAAGAAAGGCAGAGCACCGAAGAATAGATGCGTTCAAATTATGGTGTTGGAGAAGACTCCTGCGAGTCCCCTGGACTGCAAGGAGATCCAATCGGTCAATCCTCCAGGAAGTCAAACCTGATTGTTCCTTGGAAGGACAAATTCTGAAGCTGAAGCTCAAGTACTTTGGCCACCTCATGAGAAGAGAGGACTCTTTAGAAAAGACCCTCATGCTGGGAAAGATTGAAGGCAAAAGGAGAAGGGGGCGGCAGAGGATGAAATGGTTAGATAGTGTCACCGTAGCAATGAACATGAAATTGGGTGAACTCAGGAAGCTAGTGGAGGACAGGGGGGCCTGGCGTGCTGTGGTCCATGGGGTCGCGAAGAGTCGGACACGACTTAGCGACTGAACAACAACAACAACAAGGCTAGATGCCATCACCACCTCCTCTTACAAGGAGTACCACAATTTTACTGCTGGGTTAAAAAAAAGTATTCCTTTTTATATGATCTCAGTCTCCCAACACTCAATTTTAGTGGCTGTCCGCTGGTTCTGGTATTGTGAGAGGGAAAAGAACCTCCCTCTATCCACTTTATCCATCCCATGCAGAATTTTGTACACCTCAATCAAGTCTCCCCTCAGGCACCTTTTTTTCTAGACTGAAGAACCCCAAACGCTGTAGCCTTTCCTCATATGGGAGGTGCCCCAGAGAGGCTGTCTTTTCCTGGGGATAAAAAATGAACAGGATTCTGAAAAGTACCACCTTTTTAAGTACTATTAAACATGCTTGCACTGTTTTTTGGTACACAGGATTACTGGTCATGTAACTACATTCTGTTTTCCCCTGGAGTAGGGAAATATATTTGTCCCCATCCCAAGCTTTTGTGATGGAAACTATAAATTCAACTCAGGCATCACACTCAACAAAACAAACATGTGGCTCATCGAGATTTGCCTTCTCACTGGCAGTCAAGCATTCATAAAATATAGCTCAGATCCAATAGTGAAAATAGCCTCAGCATCTATAGTTATAGAAGTGGCCACAAAGTGCTTCAGGGCACTAATCTTCATTGATTGATGCTCTTTCATTGAACATGATTCTTAGAAAGCTACATCTGCTTTAGAATGCTGTCCCAAAATAACCATCCACAGCTCCAATCCTAACAAAATCAATTTTGCTACTTTTGTTCGCATCTTTATCTCATTTGTCTGGGAAAAAATAGACCCACAAACATAAAAAGCAGTAAGGTAGGATAAGCACAGATTAGAGCATAGGAAGTACACTCACCAAAAGGTAGCTGCTAACATCTACATTATCTGTAATAGTCTGGCGTTCTCCTCTCTGGTTAATCTTCCGAAACCTCCGTCGAGACTGACGGAGGGGCACTTCCCTTTGCAAGATGTTATCTTCATTCTCTTTTAGGTTGTCCACCTGGAACACATGTTCAGATTCCTGATTAAACATCCAATTCTTCCATATCATTGACAGTCTATGTAATCGTAATGAACTCATGTCAGAAGCAATGTTAGCTAAATGCTTGTAGAACATAGCCTAGGCAAGTTTCTGAAACTAGAGCTGCACGTCTTCAATGGTGTTATTACAATGAGTTGGGAGGCCACAACTTCCTTCCTGGAAACAGCATTTTATTTAAAAAAAAAAAAAAAAAGTAAAGCAAGGATACCTAACCAGCAATATAAAAACCCTTCATTTAACTCAGACTTCAGAAAGAAGTTCAAACATCTACACAGCCCCAGCACAAAAGAGATATTGAGTTGAAAGTTACACATCAATGATGTAGACTTACTGTTGCCAGCATTATGTTGCAAAAGTTGTCAAACAATATAGTTGAAATTAAAGTTATTCTAAAACCAGGCCATACATACAAGAAACTCCATTTAAAACTGTACTATCAGACATCAAGACTAACTGCCTACAACCTCACATAACTCCCCTCCCTCAATTATTTATTTCCACTCACTGATTAATATTGATATTAATATTTCCACTTACTGATTACTGTTGTTTCAATTCACTGATACTAAATATATTGAAAAGGTCCAACATTCAATAAATGAAGTTGTTAAGACCTTGTTGACACTAAGATTTTGACAATTCAAGCTTTTTAACAGAATATTTTGAGCCTACAAGTTTGAGCTGACAATTTGCTGCATTTTTCATGTTATAAAAAGCAAGTCTATCTCAACGTTTCCTTTTGAAATCTCAGCAGGAAATAGCACAGACAGACACATGTACACAAACAGAGGAGAAAGTCTATGCAGTAACTCAACTGTATTTCATAAGTGGGAAAATGTTCTATCCAATGAAAGGAGCAGGTTTTTTCTTTAAGAGATGCATTTATCATCACTACAAGGGTTGAGTGGAAAGTGACAAGAATTAAAAATCTAAGAAACACAATTCTTTTTTCCAACCCAAAGAGAAGTCTTATTACCTTGCTCTACCAATACTGTACAGGTGGTCCAATACAGTACTATATGTTCTTCTTTACAATCAACACACAAGTCACTATTTGAAATTATTATTAGGCCAGTCACAGGGGACATGCTCCAGTGAACATTTAGCACTTTCTAGCACAATTCAGTTCCAGAGACTGAGGTTAAGTGAATATTCAAATGATTACTCTGGAAAATCTATAAAATGTTAAAAAATTTTGTTCATACTTCAGAAAAACTAGTCTATTTGCAGCAAGATGAAAGTATATATGCACTTGTACCTTTTAATATATGGAAACAAGATTATAATACAAATTATAATTGTCATTATGCCTGCAGCAATTCCTACTTTATTTTTTCTTTTTCAGTATCACTACAGGACATCTTTTGCAGCCCATTTGTTACCATGAAGCAGAAGTACTGGCCATCTTCATTTCAAAGTGAGCCTGCAGGTATGACGACAATTATTTTCCTTCAGGTCAACCAATCACTGTGATGCTACAAGTTCATGAAATCCTCAAAAATTTTACAAGAGGATATTGTTCTTCTCCTGAAAGAACATGCAAGTTCAAAAGGATGCTTAGCAAATTACAAAATACAGCTCACCATTTATGCATCACATAGGCTGTACATTACACATATTTTTACTAACAAAATATGTTCGAAGCCAACACTAACATTTTTGCAACTATGCTGATATTTAGGATCGATTTGTGAAATTCTTTTGCATATAACTTTGTTAAAAGTTACATAATCCTTGGGAAAGAATGCTGTTATTTCTAATTAGTAGTAACCTGAATGTTCGTAAGGTTATAAAAAAGCGAGGAGGAGCCTGAAAACTACAGGCCGGTCAGCCTAACATCTGTTCCGGGTAAGATGGTGGAAAGCCTCATCAAAGATAAAATCCTAAAACACGTAGAGGAACAAGTGTTGCTGAAAGAAAGTCAGCATGGCTTCTGTAAGGGTGAGTCTTGCCTCACAAACCTTTTAGAATTCTTTGAAAAGGTCAACAGGCATGTGGATGTGGGTGAACCTGTGGATATCATATAACTGGATTTTCAGAAGGTGGTTGACACAATTCCCCACCAAAGGCTCCTGAGGAAACTTCACAGTCAGGGAATAAGAGGGCAGGTCTGCTTATGGATTCAGAATTGGTTGAGGGCCAGGAAACAGAGAGTGGGGGTCAATGGGGAATTTTCACAATGGATGAAAAGTGGAGTGCCCCAAGGATCTGTCTTGGGGCCGGTGCTTTTCAACTTGTTCATAAATGACCTGGAGACTGGCATAAGTAGCGAGGTGGCCAAGTTTGCAGATGACACAAAACTTTTCCGGGTGGTGAAGACCAAGGGGAATGTGAAGAGCTCCAGAAGGACCTCTGCAAGTTGAGGGAATGGGCAGCAAAATGGCAGATGCATTTCAACGTAGACAAGTGTAAAGTGATGCACACTGGAGCAAAAAATCAAAACTTCACCTATAGGCTAATGGGTTCTGAGCTGCCTGTGACAGCTCAGGAGAGAGATCTTGGGGTGCTGGTGGACAACTCAATGAAGGTGTTGACCCAGTATGCGGCAGCAATTAAGAAGGCCAATTCCATGCTTGGGGTAATTAAAAAAGGGGTTGAGAATAAAACAGCCAAAATTATTATACCATTGTACAAATCCATGGTAAGGCTACATCTAGAGTATTGCGTACAGTTCTGGTCACCACATCTCAAAGAAAACGTAGTGGAGCTGGAAAAGGTGCAGAAGAGAGCAACAAAAATTATTATGGGGCTGGGGCACCTCCCTTATGAAGAAAGACTGCAGCATTTGGGGCTCTTCAGTCTGGGGAAAAAGGCGCCTTGGGGGGGGGAACATGATTGAGCCATATAAAATTATGCACAGGAGGGATAGAGTCAATAGAGGAATGTTCTTTTCCCTCTCTCACAATACCAGAACCAGGGGGCATCCACTGAAGTTGAGTGTTGGGAGAGTTAAAACAGATAAAAAGAAATACCTTTTTACCCAGCGGGTAATTAAGCTATGGAACTCCTTGCCACAGGAGGTGGTGATGGCATCTGGCCTAGATACCTTTAAAAGGGGACTGGATGGATTTCTGGAGGAAATGTCCTTCGTGGGCTATAGGCCATGATGGGTTGGGCAACCTCCTTACATTAACAGTAGGCTACTTCACTTAACTCCCTTAGGCACCTGGCGAGCCACTGTGAGATACAGGAAGCTGAACTAGATGGGCCTTTGGCCTGATCCAGTGGGGCTCTTCTTATGTTCTTATGTTCTATTTCTAATGTGCAATATGACCAAAAACTAACTGAAATATGACTAAAGACTACTTCAGAATGCCAGGTGCAAGGCAGTGGCAACAGGATGCAAGCATCTTACTGTCTCATGTGCTCTCTGAGGCACCTGGTGGGCCACTGTGAGATACAGGAAGCTGGACTAGATGGGCCTTTGGCCTGATCCAGCAGGGCTCTTCTTATGTTCTTATAAAGCATCCTGCAGACTAGTTGACAGATGCTATCTAAATATGGCCATTTCCTCTCTAATGTAATCTGTACATGTAGCAGTGATTATCAAACTGCGGGTCACTTCTTGATTTTTGGTGGGTTCAAAACTGACACACTGATAGCTGGCAAGGGAAATTCAGGGGATCGATAGAGAATAGAATAGAGTGGATAGTGGGAAGCTCTTTTTCCCCTCATACAACACCAGAACCAGGGATGTAATTAGTCTGTGGAACTCCTTGCTGCAGCATGTGGCCTAGATGCTTTTAAAAGGGATTTGGAGAGATTTATGGAGGAAAACTCCATCTAGGGTTACAAAGCCATGATAGGTATGTACAGTCCGAGATTAGCTGGTAGCTCATTATGAGGGCTAGGTAGAAATTTTGCTCTGTCATCCAAATTGGCCGTGGATGGCTGGTTTTTGCCTACTCCAGACTAACAAGGGAGAGATAGTGTGGCTAGTAGGTTTCATGTTTTAAAAAAATGGTTACTTATGTTTAATAAAGCTAAATGTAACCTGTAGTCTGCACGGTGGGTGGGGGGTGCAAGGTAATACCTTATTCAGAGTGTCAAACACAGGGGACACAGGCAGCGAGATGCAAGTGTCTTGCGTGCTCCCCGAGGCATATGGTGGGCCACTGAGAGATATAGGAAGCTGGACTAGATGGGCCTTGGCCTGACCCAGCAGGGCTGTTCCAAAATTCCTACCAAGTCCTATGGAAATTCAAATGGAGCAGCACGTGCACATTTCCTCATGAGCAGGCAGACTTGGCTCTTACCAAAGTGGAATGCAAGGCAACTGAAATGATCCAGATCCAATGAACATGGAGCTCAACAACAGATATACAGTCTATGACCATTTTTATGGAGCGCATAAGCATGTAAGTACTGCGACAATTCACAACAGCGGTAATTGCCAATAGAATCTTCCTAAGTTAATAACACTGCAATCTTAGGTCAAAAAATCTAGTGGAGTGCCCCAAGGATCTGTCTTGGGGCCGGTGCTTTTCAACTTGTTCATAAATGACCTGGAGACTGGCATAAGTAGCGAGGTGGCCAAGTTTGCAGATGACACAAAACTTTAGTAAGTAAGTAAGGCCCTGTGCACAGAACTGCAAAAATCTTCACCTATTACTGGTGGTTATGAAGTGTAACTGCTGATTTTATACATTTAATCATAGCCGTGTTTCTTAAACTGCAAGTCAGGACCCATTAGGTGGGTTGTGAACCAAGTTCAGGTGGGTCACATAGCACCTAGTGCAGCCATCACTGAAAATATGGGAAGATGAGACACTGGAAAAAGGGGAGGGCTGTGAGGTTATTTTGCTTCTGTCAAGGTTGTAAACAGGCTTTCTTCCCTTCCTGATTCACTTTGCACTCGGAAATAGCAACTCAACTTAATTGCTGCATTCTCAGGAAAGCAGCAGGCTCTGGCATCGCAATGAAAGCACTTGCGGCCATAACATGAGTTCTGGTGGGTCCCAGACAGATTGTTATTCTAAAAAGTGGGTCCTGATGCTAAAAACGGTTGAGAACCACTAATGTATAGTATGCGTCATCTTTGCTGCACACAAGATATTGCACAACATAACAAAAAGAAAGTTTTCCTGACTCTCTCATATTTCATTAGCATTTAACCTTGCTGCTTACACTTTCCCCCCTTTGTCCATATATAAAAAAAAATGTACATACACAAATCCCAACTGAGAACACCACCATCTTATACCACAAAAGCTTATATTACAATACATTTGCTAGTGTTTAAGATGCCACACAACAAGAATAGTTTTCCAGGTCCACTTTATCTGCTAGAACAATGTTATTGCCATTTGACCTGAATCTTTGCAAATCTAAAAATATATACATTTCAAGACATTTCAATGAGAAATGAGTGCAATTAGCACCTTCATAATAAAACATTATTATTATGTTGACTTGTGAACATACATTTTCAGGGAATTACAGATGTATGACAAAGCAGCTTCCCAGTGAAAGAAAGGGTTTAAAAAATAAATCTCAAAATATAGGCTGATTACAAAAAAGAAAAGGTTAAGTATGTTTATTACCAGAAAACCAACACAATGAGCAGCTAGCAGAAACTATAGTAACACCACCCACCTGCTTCCTTCAGATATTGCAGTACTATAGAAGCTGGAAAACCCCAGAACTTCCATCTTTTGTTGGCCCATTTCTCTTGCATTCTGCACTATAGTGTTGCTTAATTAGTGCAAAATGAAGAAGTCTATTTCACACAACTTATTAAAATACAACATGACATTTTCAGTTCAAATGTCCTAGATTAGTGGTTCTCAAATGTTTTAGAGACTCTAGAGTGATGATTTTCACCTTTTTCATCTATTGGCACACTGGCAAGGCACTAAAATGGTCAAAGCACATCATCCGTTTTTTGACAATTGACGAGGCATACAGTGCTGCCAGTGGGGGTCTCACATCCCCCAACGGCCCTGCTAATAAATTACCTTCTCCCAAATTCCCACAGCACACCTGAGGCTCATTTGAGGCACAGTGGTTGAAAATGGCTTCTCTAGAGGCTGCTGCCTGATTTGTAAATGTCATGGGGTGGGGCTACAATGGTGATTGGGCAGCAACTTGTTCAACCCTTGATGCACATGGCCTACTCTGCCCTGTCAGTTCTGTGAACCACAAAAATTGGGTCATGTTTGCTGGTGGGTCCTGGACCCACAGTTTGAGAACCATTGTTGTAGATTTTCTGGCATAGTAGCCCATGCCTCAAACTTACACTAAACAAAATGTGGCCAAATTGGTTCATCAAGTTCTGCCACAGGTACAGCTTCCTCCCACAAATGTTTCATTTTCTGATGTCAAGAGAACATTTTCTTTTTTAAAAATTTTAAGGTGTGTTTGTGTGTGACTGCACACAATCTCACCTTTAAAAGAAGGCCTTTTTCTCTGCCACCATTCTGCCTAAAGGGAGCTATCCAGTTTAGTTCTTCTGTGTTCATGGTTTGCCCCATACGTTTCCTCAGGAGCACAAGAGTAACAGATCAGTTTTCACTGAGCAGGATAATGACTGGCTAGGTTCAAGCCTTCTTCTTCTGGACAGAGTAATAGAAAGGGTAGTGTTATCTCAACTGCAGAGGGTCTTCGAGTAAGCAGATTATCTGGGCCCCTTTTAATCTGGCTTCAGACCTGATCTTGGGAACCAATAATTTTGTTTGTCCTGGTGGATGACATATGCTATAGAATGGACAAGGAGACTGCATTCCTGCTGGACTACAGCTTTTGATACCATTGATCATGACACCCTTCTGGATTGGTTGATTGCATTGGGGCTCAGGCAGTGGCTCTGGTCCATCCTGGCTGACACATTCCAGAGGATGTTATGGTGGGACATATGTTTGGCACCCAAGCGTTAAACTTGTGGGGTGCCCCAAAATTCTGTTTTGTCCTCCATGCTGTTTAACCACAGCACCACAATCATCACCACTGAGAAGGAGCGCATGAGCTCTAACCTGTTTGGTTGGACAGTCCATAATTTCATGCCACCACGGCTCAAGACAACCACCCTGACTTTTCATTGCACGGAGTTCCATGGCAAACTAGGGAGCCACCTTAGTTCTAAGGCAAGGCAGATGCTGCTTGGGAGCATTCTGGTCATTTCCTCATTTCAGAGATCACCAAGGGCTTCAGATGAATTAATGGTCCTGCCAACAGGAAAATCCCTCAGAATTTTCCTCAGAAAGAAATCTGAGGAATCTCTCTGAATCCACCAGCCTCTTCCAAGCAGGAGTTAATACCCTCAGGAATCCCTTTGAATCCATTAAACTCCCTCCACATCTCCCTTCATAAAACCCCCACCCAGAAAGCAACCCACCGAACAGAGTGCACAACCCAAAACACCCAGCAGAAGACCTAAAAAACAGTGATAGAGAAACAGTGGACAATAAGAAACAAACCCTACCCATAGACATCTATAAGGATGACCTGTCTGCACTCGTTCCTGCTATCTCACAACACACAACCCACCAGCCCTGGGGAAAAATAGGCAGAGGCTGTGGCCCGTATCTGCCCAAAGAAGGTCAGGTCAGATGAATCCCACTGAATACCACAAAAACGTTTCTATACGAAAAAAGCAAAGGCCATCCGTAGAACCCAAGGAAGAGTGTTATCAATGCAGGACTCTAGATTTCTGCAGGAGAATCAAGACTCTTTTTAATACACAATATTAAATGCTGGAAAAAAAATAAAAGCTCCATAAAGGAAATGCTTCCTGCCGTCTCCATTTACACAATGTCTTTCTAAACAAACAGAAAGCTACACAGGACTGAAAGAGAATGCCAGAATGTATTACTATATGCCTCACTGGTAGAAAAAGTAGGAAAGAATAAATCAAAGAATCCAAGTACTTGGAGAGAATACAGTAAGATGGAACAATGGGCAATTAAATATAAAAACACAAGGGCCAGAAAACTAGACTGCAGTGACCTCTACAAAAATATCTGTGTTCAAGCAGAAAAGCCTTTAAAAAAAAAGAAAAGGCACTCATAACAATGGAGATGAACATCTATGTAAGCACTGATAACTATACAGTCACAGAAAAATTAAAGGTAACTGATATTTTCAACACCACTTTATGTGATCCAGGTTTAACCTGAACTTGCTGGCAAGACACAAAGGAATATTATATCTTACAGGCATATATCAAAGTAACAGTATTGGACATAAGTCTCTTAACACTTGAAAGGCTCAGATATCTTAAGCCATATTTTAGGATTTAAAAAGTGAAAGGCACTGTATAAATTAGCTTTTTAGTTAAGGCCACCTACCTCTTTATAAAAAGTGGAATGAATATCAATGCTTTTTATCAAATAAAAGGAAGATATTTTATTTCTGAACAGCTCTTGCAGTTGTAGCTGAACAGCTTTTTATGCAATTCAGATAGAGAATTCCAGTCCATATTCAGTAAATATACTGCAAAACTGTATACCTTTTTTAAGTATTTGAAAATGGTCATACACACATTGTATAAGGCATTGTAAGCATAGGGAAACAAAGTTAAGTTATGCAGTATGACATATGAATAGCAAAATGCAATTAAATATAATGCGTCAGGTAAAGATAAATATATTATTTAGTTTAGAAGCAAAGGAAGAAAGATCTCCTGATATGTGTGGATTAGAACTACACAATATACAGCCAGACCAACCATAGTCACCACCGCTCTTTCCACCAGCCATCATGATGCCATGAAGTGACATCACATGTCACTTCATGGCATCATGATGGCTAGTGGAAAGAGTGGTGGATTCAAGTCTGCTACCACCTCCATCGAGCCCACCAAAGCGACATTGATCTTCCTGCTTGGATCATCCCTTTCCCTCCCTGTGCTCTGCCCTCACAGGAGGTTTAATGTTTAAAGGAAACAAGTGCAGGAAGGGAGCACTTCACTATTCCTTCCCCTCCTACCAACAATACTTAAAACTCAGGATGAATGTTAGGAGTAAGGAGCTTCCCTGCCCATATCTTCCAGTGTGGCTGGAAGGAGGAGGGAGGGAAGATACTGCCATACTCTAGATCAGTGTTATTAAACTGTGGGTTGGGACCCACTTGGTGGGTCGCAACCTGATGTCAGGTGGCTCACAGAAAGCTGGGAGCAGCCATCTTGGAAACTGCAGGCCTTACCCTTCTTATATTCTTTTTGTGAGTGTTAACAGTCTGAATTTTAAAAATTTTTAAAATTTTGTCTTTAGTTCAGTGTTTTACATAATATTTTATCTTAATTTAGCTTTCTGTCAGGGATGTTTCATAGTTGTACAATTGCTATAGTCCAAGAATGCTAATTTGCATTTCAGGAGTATCATTTTGTTATAATGACAGCACCTCCTGCTTGATGATGTCACTTCCTGCCATAACATCACTTCCAGGTTAATGACATCACTTCTGGTGGGTCCCGACACGAGTGCCATTCCAAAAAATGGGTCCTGGTCTAAAACGTTTGAATACCACTGCTCTATATCACTTCTCCTTCTCTACTTGGTGCTTACAAAGTAGGCAGGGACAGGAAATTCCCTTTCCCATTCCCTTTATTATATTCATCATGAGCGTGCTCTGCAGCCTCCCTGACCCACACTGCTTTTGTCTAATATGAGCAGAAGATATGCAAACTAACAACCCAGACTTTACCGCTTCCATTTCAAAAAAACTAGAGTCAACCAGGCAGATCATGTTCCTAGTAAGTACAGGATGGGAGCACGTGACCACACGCATGCCCTCCCTATACTGATGGAGGTAAATGCATGCAGAGGCAGCACTGGGGAGATTGAGATGGCACAGGGGCATGCCGCCTCAGAACATTTTGGGCCAGTACAGAGCCAGTAATACGATAGAATGGAAACATGACTAATGCTATTCTTGGGACATATTAAGCAAAGCATTGCTAGCAGAGATAATAGGTATCATAAGACATATAATATAGGTGTCCCCACATTATGCGGCCCTGCATTATGTGCGGATTTGACAGATGCTAACCCCCCCTCCTGCCAGGGCCCACCTGGGTTCTCCAAACCCAATCAAACTCGGGTTTGAAGAGTTTTCTGAGCCCTGAAGAGGTTTCGCACTGCGGGCCTCAGAGTGGCCTTTTGGGGGGCAGAAAAGACATTCTGAGCCCCATTGATGCCGCAAAGCTGAGCACAGTCTCTGGTTGAGCACAGACTCAGTGGGGGCTCAGATAACCCTCCGGACCTAGCTGAGCTCTGGTTGGTTTGGAGGGTAGGGATGGGCCCCGAATTTCACAGGTCTGAATACCCGTAGATAATGTAGACCCACTGTATACAGTATTAATCAGTTTAGGTTAAGGAGATCATGACATCAAGTCTGACTTGTATGAACTAGAGCAAGGTTCCTGAACTTTGCAACACCGCAACCCACCATGAATCGCACCACTCCTGGTGTTCTGGAGGTACCTCCCAGCCCAGCAACCCACTCTACAGGCTTCGGAAGGCCTCAGGATGGCCCCGCACACGCCACCAGAAGCCACTTCCAGTTTTTGGAAGCAAACCAAAAGTGGTTTCCAAAAGCCAGAAGTAGCTTCTGGGGGTTTCTGAGGGCCTGTCTGAGACCCACAGAGGCTCTTAGAGTGTGTTGCTGGGCTGAGCCTCGGAAGCAATGGGGCTTTTGAAATGGCTCCTATTTAGAGGCTGACAAGTAGGTAGGAGTTCTATTTGGGGGTTGAAAGGTGGAAGTTGAGAAATGTGTCATCTTTGTAAAGAGGGTATTCTTGAAGTATCACTGCAAGTGTTTTCTTTTAAAGCATGAGAGCTTTGTGAACTCAAGTGTAAAACCTGAGGCTGGGTGGATAAGGAGGAACAGGTGACTGTTAGCTATTAGTCCTTCTGTGGATAGGTAAAAGAACACCACAGCTGGAAATAGTCGAACTAAATGGGTAACCAGGACTCAGTAAGGGTTTTGTGCTATAAATGGGGGAAGGGTGTTACCCTAAAGAAGGAGGAGAGGACTTGCAGGGATATTCTGGTGTCTGCAAGGGTTTTGCTGTTTTGACAGTGGAACAATTATGCCTGGAAGTCAAGCTCCAATCTGTAAGGTTTGTAATCTAGATAGTAGTTACGTTTTGCTGCGTTACTTGTGTTGGCATTGCTTTTAAATCCTTTCCTTTTATTGCCTCACCCCCCTTTTTGGTTGGAAAGTGGATAGGCTATTATTTAAACTAAGCATTTTGTAATTTCAAATAAATGTATTTCCTTTTTATGAAGTACTTTAACCAAAGAAATATATGGTTCCTGGGAACCTGAGAAATATGACAGAGATGAACTAAAACTTGGTCAGTAAATTACTATTATCTCCTTTTTTTGGCCATGCCGGAACTGTAAAGTGAGGAGGCACTGGTGGGAACAGGAGGAAAAAGATATTCATGTCTCCAGGAGTGGGGACAGGCCAAGTAAAGAGGTGGGAGAAGGGAAGTGTTAGTAACTAGGAGTGGTAGAGATATTCACTCTGTAGAGCTCAGGTTCCCCTTTAGAATTAACAAGTTGGGCTAGCAGGATACAGTGGTGATATAGGCTGGGGATCATTGTGGTAGTTCCTCAGTACTAGGGGGTCAGCTAGCAACAGTACTCCCTCCCTCCTTGTTGACAGAGCCAAACCAGCACAAGGGTATGCTCAAATCACAACCCACTGTGTTTATGGTTGCGACTCACACTTTGGGAAGCGATGGACTAGAGCACACAACAATGGCTGTCTTCTACTCTCAAAGATTTTCATTAAGAACACTGAATTATTTTTTAGAAAAAACCTACTCTTACCACTATCATTTCAGAAGGTTCCAATACAATACACTCGCAACCTCGTTTTCCTCCAGATTGCTTGCCAAAGCTGAGGAGCAAAAAAGAAAGAAAAAGACATAGTCAACCTTAATAACAACATCAATAATAATAACCTTAATAAACATCAGTCGGACATGCAAGTGATAGTCGGTTTTATTATATTTATAAATGTTGCCATTTAAAGCGGCAACAGAAGTTTTTGACACACCTTGGCTTCATGTAATTTGCTTAGCCATCAGTTTGACTAAGGTGCAAGTGGTATTATGCGAGTTAAGGTCATACATAGCAAAACAAAGTGTGCTACAAAGAAACTCCAGAGATAGAATGAGTCAGTTACTGTCAGCAATGTAAGAAAGATTGTCTACAAATAAGCACAAGCAGCAAAAAACAGGCAACTGCTTGTAATATTTTATCAAAATGGCTTTTAATCTATATTCCTAGGAATAGCCAAAAACAGCCAGTTCCAAAGGATAGCTCAGTTCAGGTGGACCTGTATTTAATCTCATTGAGCTGTTTTAAAACCATATTCTAACCAGTGTTTCGCAAACTGTGCTCCACAGAGCCCTAGGACTTGTAAGACCCCCTTAGGGGCTCCACAAGCACATCACCATTACCCCCACCTCATTCCTTAGTGCTGTCTCCACATTTCTCTTAGCCACCACAGCAGTTGTGCCTTTCCTCATGCTCACATCAGGAAGGCCTATCTTCTTGTACATCAGCATTTTTAGGGTGAAGATCTGGATTTCAAATCTCCCAGCACGACCAGCACTTTTAGTTCTGCCAGGGAGTATTGGTGACACTACAGCCCCAAAGTGTCACCACAGCCAGCCGCGCCTGCCCAGAACGCTGCGTGCAAAGGAACCGGTTGGCCGTGAGAACACTAGGGGGCTGTAGTGGAGGCGTTCCCAACACACACACACACACACACACACACACACACACACACACACACACACACAC